>CM059310.1:2860000-3540000 GCA_030340665.1 Neosalanx taihuensis
CCCTCCCTCTCTCTCTCTCTCTCCCCCCCCCTCTCTCTCTCTCTCTCTCTCTCTCCCTCTCTCTCTCTCTCTCTCTCTCTCTCTCTCGCAGTCTCCCTCTCTCACTCTCTCTCTGTCTCTCTCCCTCTCCCTCTCTCCCTCTCTGACCTGGTTCCAGGCATTAACACGACCCGCTTGTGTTTTGACCACGCACGCTTGTGGGCGTGTCCATCGCAGTCAAAATCTAAACAAATATAATCCCTCGCTCGTGTTGGCGACCCCAGATTGACCTGACAGGCCTCGGCTGACTAAGAGGTACACGCCAACCTCGGTTACGGATGGTAACTTCTAATCCCACGTTATCAATGAGGCATTTCTGTATCAGTTGGGCAGAAACGATACGAACCATTGTGGGATCGTATGTATTACTGTTCCCACCGGTGTCTGTGACTCCAGGCACCAGAGAAGGGACCTGCACCGTGCCGTTCCTCAACGGTAGTTCAGTAAATCCAGGCTGATGAAAGCATTTTCCAGCATGGAGACGACCTCATCCGGGACTGTCAGAGTTCATTCGATGAAGACAGGGGAAGCGGGCGGGGCTTGTTTGTGTGAGTCGCAGCGGTCGGTCGACAACCTTCTCGCACCTCGGGCGGAACACGCTGCGGTCACCTTCTGGTATCTGACCCCCAGCTTGGAAGAACGCAGGCTGGAGGTTCTCCAAAGTTCTCCCAAACAGACTTTATCTTCGGAGGGGGCGGGTGGGGTTCTCTGCTAATGAGGCAGGCTCTGGATGAAACGTTGCTCCAAAAAGGTGACCCCCCCCGACCTGCTCTCGGATTCATCTCCATTTTGCTGGACTCGCTCGAAAACCCCTATTGAGAACATCTCAAATACAGTCCTCATCCGAACAAAGGTCAGGCCGTTCTTGCACAAAAACCTCCTCCTGACTATTACGGGCTGTATCGTTCCCCAGGTATCACCACGGTGCTGACCATGACCACCATCAACACCCACTTGAGAGAGACCCTTCCCAAGATCCCTTACGTGAAGGCCATCGACATGTACCTGATGGGCTGTTTCGTGTTCGTCTTCCTGGCTCTGCTGGAGTACGCCTTGGTCAACTACATCTTCTTCGGCAGAGGACCCCAGCGCCAGAAAAAGGCGGCGGAGAAAGCAGCCACTTCCAACAATGAAAGGCTGAGGATGGACCCCAATAAGGTACAGTATTCCCCCTGTGGACTGTGGATATCTTAAGTGTTTCGTGGTATCATGCAATGGCTCACCATCTCTTCAGAATCAGAATGGGGTTTATTCGCTATGCAAGATTAACAAACATAGAATTCACTGTGGCAGAAATGAGCAAACGTAGAACATCTATTCAGAGAGCTAGTATTGCTTGTAGTTCACAACAGGAAGTGCCATCAAGAAGTGTCGATCCTGACACTGTATACCCGGTGGATTTCAATATAATATCCCCTCTCAGGGTGCCAGACAGGGTGTAGAGGGAAAGTCCCGAGAGGAAAGGTAACCCAACACTGTGGCGATGCTCGTCACAAAATGCTTATCTCCACTCGTAGCCTAGGGAGTCATGTCGGTTAGGGAGTCGGGTCTAGTAATCAGAAGGTACTCGGTTTGAACCTCTGCTATGCCAAAATGACGTTGTGTCTTTGGGAAAGGCCCTTCACCCTACTTGCCTCAGGGGGGAATGTCCCTGTACTTGATGTAAGTTGCTCTGGATGAGAGCGTCTGCTAAATGACTGAATGTAAATATGGCTACTGTGTTCTTAGTCAAAGGTCAATGCTACAGGTCATGGATTACTATGACTTTACCTGTACTTTAGTAGTTTTTTCTAGTCTGTTCTCATATCCTCATATCTTATCCTCATTTTGTGGCGTTTCGGATAAGACGAACACACAAGCACACAATCCCATGCTCAAGCGAACGTGGGATGGCAAACTGTAAGGCATATTCTGTCTCTCTTTATCTTTCTCTCTCTGTCTCTCTATCTCTCTCTCTCTCTATCTCTCTCTGTGTCTCTCTCGCTGTCTCTCTCTCTCTGTCTTTCTCTCCCTGTCTGTCTCTCTGTGTCTCTCTCTCTCCCTGTCTGTCTCTCTCTGTGTCGCTGACTTTCTCCCTGTCTGTCTCTCTCTGTGTCGCTGACTTTCTCCCTGTCTATCCCTGTCTGTCTCTCTCTGTCTCTCTCCCCGTCTGTCTCTCTCTCACAGTCAAACTCATAAATTCAGACAAAAACACCACGCTCCCAGCGTCTCACATTTGAGCGATGCCTCGTTTCACGGCTCAGAACATGTGACGCTTTCTTTCAACTTTTATGAAGGGGCATTTCATAATTGATAGAACTGTCTGGAAAGTTGTGAGGTATTTAAAGGCAGATCAAAAAGACAGAAGGTAATCCCACACTCACCAGAATCCTTACTTCACACGAAGGGCTTGAGGAATAAAACTCAAAGGCGACATCAAGGAGAAAAGAAGATTACAGGTTTTTTTGAATGAGTAATATTGGTTTGGAAAACAGTGTAGTGTCACTATTGTACTTGAACTTCAGACAGTCCCTAAGCCTAACTTTTGAGGTACTGTACACACTCCCCTGCATTACATAGCAAGATTTTGGGGGACACTTTACACTACAGTAACAACTTTGTCATCATACAGTATAAGAACTGATAAGCAGTTATACTGTATGTAAATGTTGTTTGGTGGTTATTACAAAGACAAACTAGGTAAGTATGTGTCAACACTAGAACAACCTATACCACTAACATTAAATATAATTTCATTACGTAGCAATACACCTACATGCAGTGTTTGTTGGAAAATGTAGTTCACATGACCTTGATGATTTTGTTTGCTTGCAGAGTTTGGTGGGAAATGTAGTTCACATGACCTTGATGATTTTGTTTGCTTGCAGAGGTTGGTGGGAAATGTAGTTCACGTGACCTTGATGATTTTGTGTGCTTGCAGTGGTTGGTGGGAAATGTAGTTCACGTGACCTTGGTGATTTTGTTTGCTTGCAGTGGTTGGTGGGAAATGTAGTTCACGTGACCTTGGTGATTTTGTGTGCTTGCAGTGGTTGGTGGGAAATGTAGTTCACGGGACCTTTATGATTTTGTTTGCTTGCAGTGGCTGGTGGGAAATGTAGTTCAAAGAGACGATACTCTGTATGCCAGAATGAAACAGAGGGAAATTGACGCGCACGACGCCATGTGGGAACCAATCTTTGTGGACGACGCGGCGATGGGACTAGGCGAACAAAAGAATAAGGTACTGTTTAACACAGCGGAGAACAACCGGATGCAATGTTGTGTGTTGTGTGGGAGTCAGGTGGCTGACTAGTAAGGGAGTTGTGCTAGTAATCTGAAGGTTGCTGGTTCGAACCCTGGCCGTGCCAACATTACGTTGTGTCCTTGGGCAAGGCACTTCACCCTCCTTGCCTCAGGGGGAATGTCCCTGTAGTTGCTGTAAGTCACTCTGGATAAGAGCGTCTGCTAAACTACCTTAAATCCTTCAGTGGTCCCTGCTGCATTATCTCAAACACAGAAAAATCCACCTTCGTCTTCTTTTTTTGTTTCTGCCGCTACACATGTATACAAACGCACATCCCGTAGGTTACTAAAGTAACGCAACACAATGTCTAATATGTGTTGTTAATTCTGGTTGGATGCTAACTGTATTTTGTTACCCTGTACTTGTACCTGTGTAATGACATTAAAGTTGAATCTATCTATCTATCTATCTATCTATCTATCTATCTATCTATCTATTTATCTACTTCTAGATGGACTTCTAGATGGACCCCCATGAAAACATCCTACTGGGGACCATAGAGATCAAGAACGAGATGGGGGCCTCGGAGCTGACCCTGGGCCTCAGCGACCCCCGGAGCACCATGCTGTCGTACGACAGCTCCGCCCTCCAGTACCGCAAAGCAGGCCTGGCCAGACACAACTTCGGACGCAACGCGCTGGAGCGCCACGTCACCCAGAAGAGAAGCCGGCTAAGGAGGCGCGCGTCGCAGCTGAAGATCACCATCCCCGACTTGACTGACGTAAACTCTATCGACAAATGGTCGAGAATGATCTTCCCCACCGTCTTTTCCTTTTTCAACATCATCTATTGGCTTTACTACGTGAATTAGAAGGACTCCGGCAGAATCCGAATAATAAGGGCGACCGTCAACGTTGCTCCTTTGTATTCTCATGTTCGTGTTTCATTTTGCTGTGTGATCGTACAACACAAGACTGAATTATTCTTAACAAAAACAAAATCAGGAGCGAATCCATTTTACCTTGGAACACCTTAATTGCTGGCTAACACACACAAACCTTATAAAAGAGATTAAGAACATAATGGTGCCTGTTCCAGTCTTATTGTTTAAAAAAAGAATATTTTACAAGTTTTAGTGATATTTAGTGAAATAAGTACTTTTCCGTTTATAATTCTTTTTATTGTTCATATATTTGTATGTTTTTACTTTCTTAAATCTGTATCTGATTTGTTGCCAAAACGTTCAAGCTAGGTTTAAATTGACCCCATGACTAGTTGCTCCTTTGATGTACTACATACGTCAAAATGTATAATTTTTTCTAAGTCATTACTGCAGAAATGTAATGATTTTTATCTGATACTTTATTTTGTCTTTATATTGTGAAGTTTCACATTTTCATAGTCAATGTTAAGGTATATTAATATCATGGTTTGAGGGTTTTTATGAAAAAGCAACCTTTTCTACTTTGTATTGTTAATTTCCAAGCATTCTTAAAAAAAAACATGTATGATAAGGTAGTGTAGATGAAACAATGAAATACAAACATCATTCCAAACCTTTAAAGCTGACGAACAATACTGGCTGTTAAAGGTCATTCAAAGGTCTACGTTGAACATTACAGCACGTCGAACAGATATGCCTTAGTCCAGGGGTGAGTAATTCCGGTCCTCAAGGGCTGCTCTCCGGAAGTTTCTAGATGTTTCCCTGCTCCAGCACAGCTGATTCAAACGAACCGGTTGTTACCAAGCTCTGTGTAAAACCTCATAATGACCCATTCATTAGAATCAGGTGTGCTGGAGCAGGGAAAAGTCCAAAAATGTCATGACAGCAGCCCTCGAGGACCGGAATTTCCCATCCCTGCCTTAGTCTAATGATTTAGCATTTTTGTTGTAGCAGCTCATTTGCTGAAAGAACAGTCCAACTCCGTTAAGTCGAATATGGTGTTGTAACCGAGGAGAAAATGGTGGCAGGCTTAAGAAGCGGAGGGAACGTAGGAAGAAGTCGAGAAACGATGAAAGAAACAGCAGTAATTCCTTCACCTTTTGCTATTAATATGTGGGGAGAAGACACTTTTGCTTTTGTTTTGAATACCAGGACATTAAGCCAGCAGTTAAGGGGTATATCATGGGGATATCACGACCAAACAAGTATTTGCCTCACAAGCCACTCTTTCCCCCTCTATTAGATGTAAATATGCCCTGTATTCTTTAGTTTCAGAAGTAACGATGCCCACATCAGAATTCATCTGACTGAATTACTTGGAACATATCAGCTACACTCGGTTCTGGAACGTTTCCATAGCTGACACTTGTAGTTGGGGGTTAGATAATTCCACAGATCGTATTCACTGATTGAGTGGGTGACCTCTGTATGACCCCATACATTTCCAACAGAGAACAACAGAACTCAACAACACTGTTACAAACATCCATTTACAAGAGACCGACATTCAAATCGAGTTAAGACGCAGGGGGGTTTGTCCATTGATCTATCGTTCCACCCAGGTAGAGTTCTTACCAGTTTCGTTCTAAATTACTGTCACATATTTGTGACTCAGGAGTGCCCTTTAAACAATCTGTTGCCAGTACAGTAGAATTAACATTCAGAAACAGAAACCTTCTACAATTCTGTGCGTATTCCATCACAGCTGATGCTATATTGTGGAAAACGTCTTTAGGAATTACGCCTTTCAAAAGCCATAGAGGCTGTACAGATGGTGTTTCAACACTTGGTGCTTGAGAGCTGACAAAAATTGGAATTGACATACTTTTATTGGTAAAATGTTTAGTAAATTCACCTATTGAAACAGGGACGTCATGTGCACAAACTGTAGAAACAATTTGGTGGTGTTTCTCATATTGATGTTCGTCGAAGGAGCCCTACTTCCTGCTATCCAGGAAATTATCCAGGAAGTTGTCATCCAAGAAATTATCCAGGAAGTTCTCATCCAACTCATCTCGTTGTTAAACTGTCATTGATGAACACATATTACTGCACGAACGACACATTTAAAAACTAAAATGACTATTGCATTTCATAAGCTTATTTCTTGTGTGTGTTTTCTCAAGTATGCATGGGCAAATGTTTGTTACACTCATATTTAATTCCATAATGTGTCTTTTCATAGCTAAAATCCAAGACAAAGATGCCATGGCTGTATGCTATTGTATGAAACATGATTTTAAATTGAGGGGTGGGAAATTGAACGAAGGTCAAATTCTTCAGGTTCTCATGTTGAATGATTCAACCAATGAGTTACTTCAGGATAATCATAGCGTAATACAAGCCTGTATTTCAGAGAGAATTGCATGTGTTATCATGTCATTTGCAGTTCTTGTGAGCACATACCCATGATTGATCTATTGTGCTTTTTTCATACGGGAGACTAATGATGTAATAAATAGACATATATTTAGCTTTCAAGCTCATTTATTTGTTGGAAAGTCATACTACGCATCAGTATATTGTTTTCTATGAACATTTATTTCACATTTATTTTACAGTCATTCGAAATTAAAGTCAACCACTCATTATCCATATTCCAATATAATGTCTACTAGCCATACATTCAACCTCAACCACCCACTCACTTTAAGGATGTTACCCGATCTTCTATTTGAACGTTTGTTGATGCTTAATTAGGAAATTATGTAAATTACTAGATACATATCTTAATATTGATGTTGTAATTTTGTAATGGTTGGTTGGTGATTCACTTTTGGGATCTGGGCTTGTAAAATAATACGTCCCAAATACTGTTCATACAGGTGTACATATAAAATGATCTGTTAGTAAATATCAATTTGAGCTTGGTATTCCTGTAAATATTAGCTGGTTTCATATGAAGAAAAAAAAAGAAAAAGTTTCAACATTGCATTTTGTACTGTACTGTGAGGAGAATGCAAAGCAATTTAACAGTTTAGTGGTGGATAATGTCAAACTAATAATGTAAATATTTGGAAAAGTGTCCCTGAGTGAAACACCGACTTCTTTTCATTTTGCTCCAGTTATTCCAAGCACCGTTTCTGTAAAGAATGATTCAAGGCAAGAATGTAGTTGATTATATTTTGCTGCATATATGTGAGCTGTGATATGTCGGCAAGATTTTAAGCATTTTCTGTTACGATCCAATGATCCGATAAATGTAACACAGGACATGCAGTACATTGTTGTGCATACGCACACAAAGCAGAAACACACAGTAAACACACACACACTAATGAGACAGCCATCTCAGGGCCCCACACTTAGCACTAACAAATCCAGAAAAGTTCCACACCCGTCTTAATGTGCCAAACAATGCTACACTTTCAACCGTCTTGGTGTACGACCGTATTTGCAGTGTGTTATAAATGTATGGCGCGCGCGCGCGTGAGTGAACTGTACGTTTGTCAGCCAGCGAGATGTTTTTGAAGGAAACATCAACAAAACCCTGGCGAAAAAAGGTCTGCTTCGTCAAGGCTCTTCACTTTGACTATGTGTTTGTACTTCCCAGCGCTTTTTCTTCCTGTGCATATCTTTTTTAATATTTCTATACTCCTTGTACAAAGAACCAAGAGCCGTCTTCGGGGCGGAGTGACGTCCGAGCCTGAGCGACACGTCTCCGTGGGGGCCGTGTACGTTTGCACACACTCACAGAAGAAGCCTTATAGCCTCGTGCCCCCCCTGGGGCGCTCTCCAGGCATCGCTGCCCACACGAACCCCTCCCCCCAACCCCCCAACTCCCCCTCCCCCCTTCCTGCCCCCCCCCCCCCCCCCCCTGTTCTCCTATGTGCCACACTCACGAAAGCATTCCCAGAAAAATGAATACAAAAATCTCTCAATCTCTTTAAATGAACGGCGGAAGACGGTCCTCTGTGTTTTTTTTTAATACGTGGAGAGAGAAAAACGAACCCAGTGGGGAGAAAAAAAAACATTGTCAATAAATATTGTAAATAGTTCTGAATCGATGATTCCACATCCTTATTTTTTTCGGGGAAGGGAGTGGTGGTGGTGGGGGGGGGGGGGGGTGGTCTGGGGGGGGGGGGGGGGTTTGGTCTCGATGCAGTGTCTGTTCGGTTTTCATGCTGCCTCGATTGGGGGTGAGAGGCATTACATGGGAGACATACAAGCATCATTAACTAGCCTTATACGGTTCATACGGTGCTTCATGGTAAACAAACTGCCAACCGAACTATAGCCGCTCAAGAACCCAAACACATCGGGGCTGACTCTGCTGTACATCACAACATTCTTATTTTAATTGCTCCGGCCAGTGTCTTCTAATTATCTCTGAATCTGATGTATGGTTCATAACATTCACTGTAAATGAGAAATAATTCGCTTTAAATGGCCTGGGTGCAGCCTAGCCCCACTCTTGTGGCGTTAATTAAAAGTAAGAGGCTGACAGGAGAAGGCCTCCCTTGAGAAATTCCATCTTACTTTGTGTGAGGGTGTGTCGTTTCCATAAAAATATCAAAAATACAATTATAACATGCATATAGGCCTACTCATCGTATATCTTGCAGCCGATTTCTGCCTGTAAATACAGACAATTATTTGAGTGTAACTCTTGAATATGAAATAATACCATAGTAATAGAAATACCTTACTTGATTGCAGCTTTATTGTAAATACTCCTCTAACTGAGGACATATGGGTATGGTTATCCCTAGCATTCTTATTTTTCAAGGGGAAACAAGGATGAACCGTCAACTGGTATTTGCTCCTTGTTGAAACCTTTCTAAACCGACCTTTCTCCTTGGAGGCTTCAGAGACAGGTAGGAAACAGGCCGCTCATAAAACGCTTTTTTTACGGTTTATTTCGCGAGACGCAAACGGAAATGAACACCGCACACCGAGCGCTAGGTGAGTCATCTCGAAAACAACGCGAGCGGCCTCTGGGGTCGGCAGGTAACGCCGCTAGCTGTCTTTCAGGATCCCCCATCGAAAGAAGAGCATCACGCAGTTAAACGTGGCCCTCCGCAGCGATTTTCACCCAGGCAGGGGCCTTCCGCATCCGACGACGAGGAGGAGAACCAGCCCAGGTACACCCCGGATGGAAAAGCGATGTAGCCGCCGACCTCATATATTTTTTAACGAGCACTTAACAAGCGCAACAGGTTCAGGCGCTTGAGGGAAGGTTTTATAGTATTTTGTTCGAATGCCCCGGCTACTTGGGGGACCATCTTAGACGGCGCAGTCTAACCCCCCCCTTCTAACCTCAAGGTGCTCTGAGACACGCGTTTTTCCCCTGCAGGGGGGGAGGGGGGGTTGGTTTGCAGCACGACCACCGGGGCATTCAGTCACAACAACTCCAAGTCACCAGGCACGTTAGCGCGTTAAACCTGTCTGGTCTCCTGGATTGCCTGGTTAACTGTACATACATTACTGAACCCACCAGAGTAGCGCTTTTGCATCCATTCCGGATAAGCTTTTATCCGTCGTTTTTTTTTCTTCTTCTGCTCTTTACGGATTCAACAGCCTACAGCGTGTGTTATTCAGATGCGTTGACTTGAATATTCATAGGTCAGTTAGGGTGAGGTACAGCCCGCTGCACAGGGAAAGGAGATCACGTTCTCTCTCTCTCTCTCTTTCCTTCCCTGCGAAGCCGAACCGAGGCCGAGCTTCCGCGGCGGTGTTCCCACCCGGGCGAAAAACGCTTTCTTTTGCGGAGATCTGCCGGAAGAGTGCTTTTTCCACTTCTGTTTGGTGGCAAACCCGATCCCCCCCCACCCCACCCCACCCCCCCAAGCCCCCGTGTGTATTCCACTTCTGGGATCAGAAGAAGAACAACTCTGCAGTGTTCTCTTAATGGATGAAAAGACCCCCCCACTGGAGAACACACCCAAGGACTGGAACTTCCTGTGACTCAAATGGCCTACATACATGCATTCAAGTCCGCTTGGTGGGGGGGGGGGGGGGGGGGGGGGGGGGGGGGGGGGGCTGACTTGCGTTATCATCTTAGCTCTCTTTCGTATGACTTGATCTGGAAGATGAGCTTCGCTAAATGTTTGTCAAAGGAAACACGCACCAACGCCACGCCATAGGAGGACGTCACGCGCTGGATGAATAACCAATCGACTTCAAGAACCTGAACAGATGCAGCAGCATCACAAAGCACAGCTCCTGAAAGGCAGACTAACATGGGATCGTTGCGACCGTGATGTATTTTTAACTTTCGCGTGTGATGTCTTTTTATTTCTCCTCCAAACAGACTGCGCTTTTGATGTATGGACTCTCCTAAAGATAACCAGCCAATGGGGGTGAACCGCTTGAAGAAGGCGTTTGCCGCCGCCGCTGGATCACGTGTACGTAACCGCGGCGATCGTAGATGGGCGGGGAGATGACACGTCTGCGAGTGAACCGTTCGGATCGAGCTCGCTGAGCGTAACACCTTCCCCCGTCGCCCTGTACGGCCCCTGCCACACCCCTACCCCCCCACACACCCCTACCCTCACCTCTCCTCCCCCTACCCCACACATCCTGTCGCCTCCCATTTCTACTTCATTTAATTTTTGACCGCAGAGCGACTTACAGCAAGTACAGGTACTTTCCCCCCTGAGGCAAGTAGGGTGAAGCTCTTGCCCAAGAACGCAACGTCACGTTGACACAGCCGGGATTCGAACCAGGGTACCTTCTGATGACTGGCCCGACTCCGTAACCGCTCACACGCCACACGACTCCCTTTTAACTCCCTTCCTGGAATCTGGAACGGCGCGGTATCAGAAAGCGAGCGTTCAGAAGTCGAGCTGGCTCGGATGCGGGAGGTAGGTGCAGGAGAGTGAGTCACAGCGTGTGGGCAGGATTGGCGAAGTCGCCAAAAGAACGCGAGGCGCTCCGACTTGGAGAGAAGGCTCCTGTCGATCTTCCTGTCGCCGTACCGCCGCCCCCCTGCCGCCGCCCCCCTTCCCGCCCCCTCCTCCTGGATTACCGCGCGTCTCGCATCGCGTTGACAATGGGGAACAAGGCATGCTCTGCCCAGATAGCGCGAACACGATTGGAGTGCAGGGGTGACTCACTCGACGACGAGGGCAACGCTGTATTTCGGTTGGAAACAGATGGAAATTGCTCATCATCTACGGTGTCAAGCCACACTCTGGCTTCAACCCATCCCAGCCCTTTTACTGTGTGTGGGATGATGCAGTGCCTATCGGTGTACTGCAGTATTTTGGGAAAATGTCTTGTGTTTGTTGACCGACCGTACACACACACACACACTCTTTTCAAGTGACATGTCAGTTCCCAGAAAACCCCAAGGATTGGTGGTCGTTTTTCGTTGTTCGTTATCATACAACACTCGTTCTCGGATTTTGAAAGGAATCTTGTACCGATGTCATCACCCAACGCAGGTTGTCCCGCCAAACGTGACACTGGATAATGACATCAGAGAAACGCTCAGCTCGTCCTCGCCTGTCTCCCCCTCCTGTGTTGTTTACGTATCATTCCCTATCTTCGACCGCGAAACATCAAGCAGCATCCTTTATTTCCGCTGCTAATTAGGAAGAATGCACATTAATGGGCTGCCGCCACGGCGCTAATTAACGGTCTGATTAGAGCGCGGATACCGTCGCCCACGACGACTCCCGCCCTGCACCCCAGCGCCGCGGTAATCACCAGATCCATACGACGTTCGCCGGAGGAACAGGATGTAGCTACGTATGATGTGCAGCTCCCCCTTATTAAGCGCAGATCGTCAGAGCTGGTTCAAATAATTCGATCGTCACGTTAGGGGGGGTCAGATGGCACAGCGGTTAAGGCGTTGGCCTCATGATCGGAGGGTTGTGAGATTGAGCCCCGGCTGTGGCTACATGACGTTGTGTCATAGGCACTTCACCCTACTTGCCTCACCCTACTTGCCTTATCCAGAGCGACTTACAGCAAGTACAGGGACATTCCCCCCTGAGGCAAGTAGGGTGAAGCGCCTTGCCCATGGACACAACGTCCCATTGCCGCAGTCGGGAATCGAGCTCGCAACCTTCCGATCATGAGCCCAACGCCTTAACCTGCTGAGCCACATGACTCCCAATCAGATGCATGTGAGGTAAAGACAAGCGGGCTGGTTCTAAGAACACAACGATGATGTCATGGTTCTCTTGAGGAGGAGGACCTACCTCTGTTCCTGTATTCCAGTGAGGTGTGGAACTAACGCGTGTGCCTAGCACAGTACAGTATATCAGGTCACAGTGCTGGGGTGGCAGTCACATTGGGAAGAACAGGCTGCAATGTGCAGGCAGACCACGTTTTCTACCCGGCTGAAGCAGCATCAAAGCTCCCTCCCTCGTGCTTTACAAACAACATAGAACCGGTGGCTGGAAGACTGATACGATAAATAATCAGTGGGAGCATCTCTCTGTCTCTCTCCCTCTCTCTTTTCACTCTCTGTCTCTCTCCCCCTCTCTCCCTCTCTGTCTCCTTTCCTCTCATCTCTCTGTCTCTCTCCCTCTCTTTTCACTCTCTCTGTCTCTCCCTCCCTCTCTTTTCACTCTCTCTGTCTCTCCCTCTCTCTCTTTCACTCTCTCTTCCTCTCCCTCTCTCTCTTTCACTCTCTCTGCCTCTCCCCCTCTCCCCCTCTCAGTCTCCTTTCCTCTCTCTCTGTCTCCCTCTCTCTCTTTCACTCTCTCTGCCTCTCCCCCTCTCTCCCTCTCTGTCTCCTTTCCTCTCATCTCTGTCTCTGCCTCTCTGTCTCTCTCCCTCTCTCTTTTCACTCTCTCTGTCTCTCTCCCCCTCTCTCTCTCTCTGTCTCTCTCCCCCTCTCCCCCTCTCAGTCTCCTTTCCTCTCATCTCTCTGTCTCTCTCCCTCTCTTTTCACTCTCTGTCTCTCCCTCTCTCTCTTTCACTCTCTCTGTCTCTCTCCCTCTCTCTTTTCACTCTCTCTGCCTCTCTATCTCAGCTCTCTCAGGTCTCTATCCCCCCCTCGCCCCCCCCCCCCGGCTGCTTCTCTCCCTCCGCCTTTAGTTTCCTCACGTTTCTTCTCTGGGTTTTTTTTCTCCCACCTTCCCTGTGAATTCGTCTGTCTCTGTAGTTGCCACATGCGGTCACACGTGTCTGCGTCAGAGGCGGCTGCTCCTCGGCTCGGGGCTGCAGACTCGACGCGGAGCTGCAGAGACGCGCAGAGGCGCGATTGAAGCTCTGCGCTCGGAAGAAAAACAACGTTCGGGGTGCGCAGCGTCGCATTGTGCATGTACAGTGTCGCACATGCAGGTTTAGGTTTGTTTGAGCAGCCGATGTTTTGGCGTAAGTTTTTTTTTGGTGTGTGTGGTAAACTAGTCCCACATGCGTGGTTCGGTTACGCTGCATTCTGACTGTATCCTTCCTTCGCTTTGGGACATGTTGTCACATTTGAAACCCTTCCGTCTTGACAGTTGGACGCTTTCCTCAGGCGTTTACTGTTAGCACACGTAGACAGGCGGGATGTTTACAAAACTGCGCCTCAGTCAGCGTCGAACGTTTGATACACGTCGACGAGCGCAGTCAACACATCCTAGTGCAGGCGCAGGGTGTTTGGTTGGGAACCGCTGAGTTCCTCAAGCTTCGGGCGGGCAGAGGGAGGGGCGAGAAGAATTACGACTGCCGTTCCCCAGAAGCGACTAACGCCGCTGTTCTTAACCTTGTTGAAGGTACTGAACCCCACCAGTTTCACGCACGCGTTGACCGAACGCGTCTTAACTGGTTGTGTCATCGCGAATCGTAGAGTCGGACGTGTGCGTTGACCTCCGCTGAACGAACGGGGCCTTCCTTAAGCGACGCGGCGCTCGCCCGAGGCGGGGCGGCCCTTGACGTTCGAGTCGCCCGGCGATGGCACCCCTGAAATCTCACCGCGTCGACGTGGGCTCTCCTCCTGAGGAAAAGGGGTCTCCTGCACCATCAGAACAGGTCCAGGGGAATATCCGTCACACCCGGAGAGCTGGACGGTTCCTGGCCTTCGCGTGCTGTTATGAATGGCAGCACCGGTGGTTCAGTGGTAGGAGTCTTGCCTACCATGTGCAGAAAGGATCTTTTATAGCACCACCGAAGCCGGTCGAGGGGGGCCTGGGAGATGGATAAGCTACTGAGGAGAACGGGAAATCGACACGCTTATCCAGCACTGCTGGGGAACCGTGATCCTGAGGTGTCCTGAGAACAACCTTCTGTTCTAATCGTCGTTATTTTACTATTTCTCTCTATCCGCTCTCTCTCGTCTTCTTTTTCTCCCTCCTCCCTCTCTCTCTCTCTCCCCGCCTGTCTGTCTTTCACGAACACACCCATGCGCATCCTTACACGCACTTCCATCTAAAGGTTTCATCATTTCCAGACTATTCTCGACCGCTTGCCTTCCATTTCCTCCATGCATATGGATGGGGACAGTGCTGAAAGTCAAGCAGGCTCCCGATAGCGCTGCTGTTAGACATCTGAAGTGGGACCACCCCATCCCACCCCACCGCTTCCTCTCGTCTCCGTGGGGGACCCCATCTTCGGGAACCTGCAGTGCATCGCTTTTAATAGGTTTCCTGCTGATTCTGCGATGAGGTCCATGCCTAAAGCTGTAGGTCATCGGTCCAGTAGAGTACACAGGGTAGAAGAAAGCAACTTTTCAAATGGGTTCCAAGTCATCTTGGCTGTATCCTCTCACCGGGGCCCAAGGCTGTGAGTTCTAGCTAAAGATGGGTGCGCAGAAGACATTTACGAATTCCAGAAGGGTGTCAACCAGCCGCACAAGTGTTTGCAAGACCGGGCCTTTGATGTGTCCTGCATCCATCCTGGGCCTCTCGCACATCTTCATCGTGCCTTTTAATCAGATGGCCTGCCATATTAAATGTAAATGTGCATGTGTGTGCGTGTGTGTACAGGCATAAGTACGGCTGCACGCAATTTCCTCTGCCCATTTTAAGATTGGTTGCACACGGTTCATGCAAATAGGTCACGCCTTTGATGGTGAGAGCTCGCACCGACCCAAAACGAGCTCCCAAGCACTCCAGCAGGGGGGCACGGACCGGGAGTTCAAACACGCGGGCGCACACACGCGTCCGTCTCTCTCCCCTGCGATCTTGCTTCGGTGGGCACGGCAGCCGATCCGTTATTTCTCTGTTTCTCTCGCCGCGATCTCACCACCATCTGCTGGCCCGCCCGCATGCGCTCCTACAGGGGCGCTGCTCCCTATTCTCACCCGTGCTCAACGCTTGGCAACAACAGCCAAACAACGGCAGGTGCTGGTTCACTGATGCTTGAGGAGAACGAAGGTTGCCAGGTAGTAGGATAGTTGTAGAATGCTTCTGAAAGAGGGCTTCAATAGTACCCCCCCCCCTTAACTGCAATTAGAGGTAAATATGTAAAAGGCAAAACTGGAGAACAAGATTAGATTTAGATTAGATTCAACTTTAATGTCATTACACAGGTAAAAGTACAGGGTAACGAAATACAGTTAGCATCCAACCAGAAGTTCAAAACAGTTATTACAGCAGAATATAATCAATATAAGTACACTCAGAATATACACAGTATGAACAGTATAATCAGAATATACAGGGTATGTACAGATTAAAGTGATTTAAGACAAATGTACAGCTGTATTGTACAAGATGCTACAGTATGAAACAGAAATTACAGAGTTGCATGTATGTACAGTTAGTGAAAATGATGCAATGGGCAGATGTGCAAAATGAACAGATAGTGCAAATAACAACCGACAAATCATGATCTCAGTGTATAGGGAGTCAGGGGGTTGAGCGCTAAGGGAGTCGGGCTGGTTATCAAAAAGTTCCTGGTTCAAATTGCAGGTTGTGCCAATGTGACGTTGTGTCCTTGGGCAAGGCACTTCACCCTACTTGCGTCAGGGGGATTGGCCCTGTACTTGTTGTAAATCTCTCCGGATGAGAGCGTCTGCTAATTGACCAAAATGTAAATGTGTGTAAATCTCTTTTCTTTCTTTATTTTTTTATTCAGTTTGTTGTCATGCCACAAAGTGTCGGAACGTGAGCGACAGAACACGTCTCCGGAGAGCGGTTACATGTCAACGGCAGCAACCCGGAGAAAGAAGAAAAACGTGCTCAACCGATTTCGACCGTCCAATCGGCCCACAGTCCAAACGCTGACATCTGCATCCCTCTCAAGGTGTGGAGGATGAGGTCACACGTGGGATGTGCGCTCCACTTCCTGTCGAACAGGAAGGAGGACGCTGTGAGCGCCCGTTCCAAATCAGTCTAGCCAGCATTAGTCAGGTGCGGACCACTGAGCCCTGCTGGAAACAAATGTAGTAGAGTTACACATTAATCTGCCCTAGCTGACAGAAAGATAGGGCCGGAACTGGACTCTCCAGTGGGCGGAAGCCAAAATCCCGCTGGCGTCGACATTAAGAGTGTTCAGCACTTCTAAAAGGCTGTCTCTCTTACCATGGACCAACATAAAAAATATAGAAATAAAACAATCCCAGAGGCCAGGATTCGTAAAACGTTTAAACTCATCAAATGATGCTTTACGTATTTATTTCTTTTCCATCGAGCAATATTTTGTACAGTGTTGCTTCCCATACACACAGGTGATTTAGCATGTTGGGCTTGGTCATTTCTTGGGTGTGTAGCTGTACGACAGTATCCCATTATGAAACTCAGATTGCAGTGATATCCACGATTACCAGTAGCTGTCAAAACCTAGTCTCTCACTGATTGCATCGCGTGGCAGCGCATTAGCAAAATCGGGTTCGACTTTACCCTTTATGTATGATCCATCATACTGCAGTGACTGTTGCTGCAGTAATGGCACAATACAGAAGCAATACTGACTGATTTCAAAAATAAGATTGTCCCCAGTCGGACTCCTGCTAGACAGAGCCATCATCGCTGTTGATTCGGTTTGGATTTATCCGAGTTTATCCGCCAAAGTAATTCCTCTAGACATGATCTAGCTTACGGTTTTTGAGTGGTCGTATAGATCACGCATTTGTCTGAGGAAATACGTTTTATAAATGAAAAGCACCGACAGTGTTATGTCGGGAGATGCATGGGTGCCTTTTTGATTGGCGCTCTTGCTATTGGTGTGCCCCAGGCGATAGTGAGTGCTGCGATGATATTTGGTAGGCCGTCTCTTTGTCTGCGCCTCCGTCTGACAATCCGATTATTATAAAGAAGTCCGTGACAGGTAACAGGTGTAGCGCGTCAATGTTTCATCAATCAGATGCTAACGTAACACTTTATTGAGCTCACTCCTCCGAAAACAGGATGTCTTGCGAATGCGGTGATTGTAGCGATGCTACGACTAGACAGAACTAATCAAACATCAAACAAGATTCCGACTCTCTCCCTCTCTCTCTCTGCCGTCCTGACATTGATGAACAGCTGGGAATAAAATGCTTTGCTTCGTTTGCCCGGTATTTCCTGCTGAAGAATAATAATTGCGCCGTGGAACGACGCCAGCTACCGTTTTAAAGTTGCTTTGATTGGAAGAGCTTATCTCTTAGAGCTGCTTCGCTGAAACGCCGTCACCGCGACCTCCCAGTGTCCGGGTGCTGCTTCTCGTTTGTCTTGAAAGACACGTCTGCAGTCTTGAACAAACACCCTCATTTGTATGCCGACGATTAAAGCTTAGTGACCTTTGCGACGATGCCATTTTGCTGCCGCCGTCGATTTTGTTTTCCCCTAAAAAAATAAATGTTTTTTGTTTTGCTTTTTTGAGAAAGAAACGAAAGTTTTCTACGGTTGACATATCCCCCCGGCCTGCTGTTCCTCGTTCTGTTTGTGTGCAGCAAGGTCACGAGGTCATGGCTTGCCTGGTCTGATGCCTGAGGAAAAAAAACGATGGGGGGAACCATGTGCTGCTTAATCTGACACGTCGGAAGTGTTTAAACGCTCCTCTGTCGAGGTGTGGCTCTCTTCGCGAAGCCTTTGCTCGGAGAGGAAGCGAAGGAGGAACTTGATAATGGACCAAAGAAAGAGTGGCGAAGTGAAAAACGGACGCTTCGCAGGGAATGAACGAACCGTGTCTGCGAGTAGCCTCCTGCGGTTACCCCCCCGTCTGTTGGGCAACCAACACTTCTGAATGACCTCTGCATATTATCCGTGAGCACGCCCTGGTGAACCAGACCGTACACGCAACCTCCCAAACCGACTTGTTGACGTCAACTCCCGTGACATTTTGGCAGCTATTTTAAGGAAGGCTCGTGTGGGATGACACACAGGTATCTTTTTTTCTTCAGTGTTTCTGGTTACTCTTCATCGTTAAAGCCTGCGGCTTACACTCAGCCAATGCCTTTTGGCTCGGACCAAGGGGGCCATTTGGTAACGGTTTGCCATTTGGCCGTCCGCTGTACCGCAGCGCCGCGGCACAGACGGTTCCTGTGGCGGGCGCGCTCTTACCTCATCAGCGACAGCAGGCTCCTTCCTCCTCTTATCACCACCCCCCCCCCCCCCCCCCCCGATTCAATCCCAGCATGCCATATTCAGCCGTGATTGCATTATGCTCATTTTAGATTATTGCTTATTGCTTATTTATATTGAGTCGATGCAGGCAGGGCCCTGTGCTCATGTATATCGCAGTCATATTCTAGAATATTCCATTCCTTATGTTCTCTTCTCATCCAGGGGTGAAGTTGGTCTCATGAGGGAAGTTGTTTAACGTCTAAATATGTTTTTCCAAACGTATTAATGAAATCAAACGAAGTCCAGAGCTCTGTTAAAAAAATCCTGAGGCATAATTCCTGCTTTAATGGGACAGATGGAGAATGGAATGACGGTAAATGGATAGAGAAGACAAGAGGACATACAGGAAATGGCCCCTTTGGCCCCAGTATTGTAGACGTTCATGGTATGTGCGCTTGACCAGTGTGATATCAGAGAAGCCCAGTGAATGATACACTTCACATTATAGTACATTCCAGAACCTTCTAGAAACAGGGCATTGTCTTGCATTTACCTCAGCCCCTTTGTAAAAAACGACTAAAGGCTCGAAAAGACAGTGTTCCCTTTGGCATTCTAGATTGAAATTCTTTTTAAAGGGCATAGGAAAGGCACACAGTTCCGTCTATCTTCTTCAGTGACAGCTGTTGAGAGCCCTAGTACCTGGGGGAACCACTGCATGGTCTACAGCCACAGAGTCCTCTCAGTGTCAGTCTGGAGGAAACAGCCGATGATCCGGACATTGAGCCACTCTATAGATCCGTGTGTGGGAGAATGGCAGAGCGCAGGGTTCATCTGATAACTCGAGCTGTGACTTCCAACCCAGATAGATTATAGAAGAACCAATTAGACCTCTGCAAATGGGGAGAAGGGGGTTGTTCCCCACCGAAGGCTCTGGCTGAGGCCAACTTCCCTAACAGCGGTCAGTAACCTATCAAGATGTTTTTGGCAACGTAAAGAATGAGGTGGGTCTTCACCTTGAGATATTTTAGCGGGTATTTCCACGCAGCAAGTTTTGTTCTATGATACCTTTCTCGGCAAAGTACGCTGCATCTTTCTTTAGAATCGGGACTGGGCGCGACTTCAAAAGTCTTGTCAGTTTCGAAAACCAATCCGCTTCATTCACAGGTTAACGCTTCGCTGCGTTGACAGCGTGTTTCTTGCAGGATCACACGTGCAATCCATGAGAAAGCTGTCGGAACATCAGCTGCATCTGTCCTTATTTGGGTTGTGGTTCGTTGTCGTTTCACAACGTTGCGTCGAAGGGCTCTTGTGTTTTCAAGGCTTAAGATTGGAGATGAAGACAAGCACCAATCATCAATCCAGCGCGCCTGTTTTAGGAGAAGACTTAAATATAACTAGAAAAAAATTCCTAAAGAAATTTTGAGTGTGCGTGACTCTGGCCCGGGACTCTCCCCCATATATCAATGACACTGTTGAGTCATTTTCTGAATATGACTTCTACCATTGCTTAGGTATGTGACAGATCAAGCTTTCAACAGGTGTTCATATGCTGATGCACTAGTAGTAGCGTTAACACTAATTTCAGCAGGATTAAAGACAGCTCCACTTGAGCACACTGCCACAGTTTAGGTTTAAGTAGTAAGCAAGCAGTAAACAATTGGTCACTCTGTGTCAGGTAGCACTTTACATTACAGTTCAGTAGCATAGTAATAGTTTGGTTCTAATTTGATAATAGTGATAAATGCTTTCAAAAACTTAGAGTGTAAAATGACCCAAATACATCCAATGCCAGAATTAGGCCATCAATGGCTATGACTTTGGTATTAGAAATACACCTTTTATCAAAATGATACCGCATTATAAATATCAGATAACATTATAAAGTTATACAGCTGTGTTAAATGTCAAATCAATCCACATGCAATCAAACATGTAACAAATCAGGATTCAGCAATACGCTAGCATCAAAATTCACAAAAAGCACTAGGTCACACAGTTCTGATATCACACTAACAAAAACAGTGCTTTTTATCCAACATTAATTGAGAAAAACACACACGCACATACACATACACACACGCACATACACACATACACACACATCTATATATATATATATATATATATATATATATATATATAGATAGATAGATAGATAGATAGATAGATAGATGTGCATACACACAGGCAGTCTGTACATTAATGACTTAATGATGAACTGTCAATCAAACCATTCAGTGCAATGAATCACTTAGTAGCAGACACACAGGTTCAATCATCTATAAACTACAGGACTACAGGACTCCCCATACAACACTAGCCAATAGTTTGCAAGGTCAACCAGTATCCAGACGATTATGAATGTTTTACAGCAAGCCCCCCCAACAATTTAAATAGCAATTCCTAAAAGACCTGTATTTAATCCCCACTGTTTCTCTATGGAACTGTCGATCCCAACCACCCACACACCTCCCCAATACCTGGTTGGATTCGTCTGGACCCCACCACATTAACTCTGGCCTCAAACCCCTCCGAAATCGCCCCCCCCCCCCCCCCGAGCCCCCCGCAACGTCACAAACTCCGCTTGAAAGTGAAACTAAATCATTCGCGATTGTCAAACCTCTCCCCCAAACAGGCTCATAGCTCATCAACCCGACCTCCCACACACCTCCCCAATATCTTGTTAGATTCCTACGGACCCCACCACATGAACCCTGCCCTCAAACCCCCCCGCACGAGCCCCCCCGCCCCCCGCAAACGCCGATCGCCCCCCCCCTCCGAAAACGACCCTAAACGGTCAAAATGCACACAAATAACCCCCCCCCCACTACCCTCCTTACAACCCTCCACCACCGTCCTGACTGATAAGCACATGAATACATATAAACCCAAATGTTAAAGAAGTCAAAAACCCACATCTTATATAGCATGCTAGCAAAACATATGCTGATGCACTAGCAATTAGCTTAAGCGCTAATTTCAGCATTGGTCGCTAATGTTAGCAAACAGCATATCTTTACAGCTAGTTGGAATGTCAGTTGTAAATCCTGACTGATAAGCACATGAATACCTATGAGCCCAAATGTTAAAGAAGTCAAAAACCTACATTTTAGATAGCATGCTAGCGAAAGAGTTGAAAAAAGATGTTCGCTTACCTTAGAGACTTAGAGCCAGAGAGGAAGAGTTGAGTTGGAGTACAGTTTATAAATACACCCGAAACAAAATGAGCCAATTTGATTCCTCCAGTAAATATCCTCCAATTAAAGTTATTAAATGTGAAATGAATTAATGTTCGTAAAATAGCCACCGTCATTCGTGGCCACCGTCTCTCCTCTTTCAAGCACGTTGCTAAGTAACGAACTAATAAGTTGCAGCTGGAACTGTCATGGCAGTTCGAAAGACAGAGAAAAGGCTTACAGCACCCCTCGAACAGGAAGGATTTCTGGCCAAACCGTGTTTCCAATCATAAAACCAGGTTAACGTGAAGCCGGCTGAGACCTTCCTGAACGTCTACATAGGCATTTTGTGTTGAGAAGTGAAGAAATGTGCTCTTAGGAGCAATTCTAAAAAGTGTTAGTTTTGTTTTCCTCCTGAAATTTTCCTGACACTTTTAACATGGGAGTCTATGACGCTGTTCATGGGTGCTGCGGCCGAATCTTCGCATGTCAAGCTAAAACAATAAATCTGACAGATAAAGTAAAGCAAGTGTGAGCTAGAGGACAAATTTTCCTACGTTTCTATGTATAAATTGTGTCTGTAGTGGTGCATTTGAGGCCATGGTAGTCAAATACGTTTTATTTTTTAAACACAATTCTCTCTCTTCTCCACACTCTAGCGATGACATCACCACTCTACCTCTCAAACATTCTCTCCATTGACACCTATTCATTTTTTTGGTGTGGTTTTTGGCAATTTTTGGGCAAAATTGTTCGCCAAAAGTCTTAGATAAATCATAGCACACATGTCGGGGCCGAGCCGCACGTTTTGATATAACTTTTGTGTATATGCGTCAAAAACTCTGGTAGGTGTTTTGAGCCAAAAAAACGGCGTAAGAATAAGTATAATAATAACTAGAAAAAAATTCCTAAAGAAATTTTGAGTGTGCGTGACTCTGGCCCGGGACTCTCCCCCATATATCAATGACACTGTTGAGTCATTTTCTGAATATGACTTCTACCATTGCTTAGGTATGTGACAGATCAAGCTTTCAACAGGTGTTCATATGCTGATGCACTAGTAGTAGCGTTAACACTAATTTCAGCAGGATTAAAGACAGCTCCACTTGAGCACACTGCCACAGTTTAGGTTTAAGTAGTAAGCAAGCAGTAAACAATTGGTCACTCTGTGTCAGGTAGCACTTTACATTACAGTTCAGTAGCATAGTAATAGTTTGGTTCTAATTTGATAATAGTGATAAATGCTTTCAAAAACTTAGAGTGTAAAATGACCCAAATACATCCAATGCCAGAATTAGGCCATCAATGGCTATGACTTTGGTATTAGAAATACACCTTTTATCAAAATGATACCGCATTATAAATATCAGATAACATTATAAAGTTATACAGCTGTGTTAAATGTCAAATCAATCCACATGCAATCAAACATGTAACAAATCAGGATTCAGCAATACGCTAGCATCAAAATTCACAAAAAGCACTAGGTCACACAGTTCTGATATCACACTAACAAAAACAGTGCTTTTTATCCAACATTAATTGAGAAAAACACACACGCACATACACACACGCACATACACACATACACACACATCTATATATATAGATAGATAGATAGATAGATAGATAGATAGATAGATAGATAGATAGATAGATAGATAGATAGATACATATATGTGCATACACACAGGCAGTCTGTACATTAATGACTTAATGATGAACTGTCAATCAAACCATTCAGTGCAATGAATCACTTAGTAGCAGACACACAGGTTCAATCATCTATAAAGTACAGGACTACAGGACTCCCCATACAACACTAGCCAATAGTTTGCAAGGTCAACCAGTATCCAGACGATTATGAATGTTTTACAGCAAGCCCCCCCAACAATTTAAATAGCAATTCCTAAAAGACCTGTATTTAATCCCCACTGTTTCTCTATGGAACTGCCGATCCCAACCACCCACACACCTCCCCAATACCTGGTTGGATTCGTCTGGACCCCACCACATTAACTCTGGCCTCAAACCCCTCCGAAATCGCCCCCCCCGAGCCCCCCGCAACGTCACAAACTCCGCTTGAAAGTGAAACTAAATCATTCGCGATTGTCAAACCTCTCCCCCAAACAGGCTCATAGCTCATCAACCCGACCTCCCACACACCTCCCCAATATCTTGTTAGATTCCTACGGACCCCACCACATGAACCCTGCCCTCAAACCCCCCCGCACGAGCCCCCCCGCCCCCCGCAAACGCCGATCGCCCCCCCCCCTCCGAAAACGACCCTAAACGGTCAAAATGCACACAAATAACCCCCCCCCCCCCCACTACCCTCCTTACAACCCTCCACCACCGTCCTGACTGATAAGCACATGAATACATATAAGCCCAAATGTTAAAGAAGTCAAAAACCCACATCTTATATAGCATGCTAGCAAAACATATGCTGATGCACTAGCAATTAGCTTAAGCGCTAATTTCAGCATTGGTCGCTAATGTTAGCAAACAGCATATCTTTACAGCTAGTTGGAATGTCAGTTGTAAATCCTGACTGATAAGCACATGAATACCTATGAGCCCAAAAACCTACATTTTAGATAGCATGCTAGCGAAAGAGTTGAAAAAAGATGTTCGCTTACCTTAGAGACTTAGAGCCAGAGAGGAAGAGTTGAGTTGGAGTACAGTTTATAAATACACCCGAAACAAAAAGAGCCAATTTGATTCCTCCAGTAAATATCCTCCAATTAAAGTTATTAAATGTGAAATGAATTAATGTTCGTAAAATAGCCACCGTCATTCGTGGCCACCGTCTCTCCTCTTTCAAGCACGTTGCTAAGTAACGAACTAATAAGTTGCAGCTGGAACTGTCATGGCAGTTCGAAAGACAGAGAAAAGGCTTACAGCACCCCTCGAACAGGAAGGATTTCTGGCCAAACCGTGTTTCCAATCATAAAACCAGGTTAACGTGAAGCCGGCTGAGACCTTCCTGAACGTCTACATAGGCATTTTGTGTTGAGAAGTGAAGAAATGTGCTCTTAGGAGCAATTCTAAAAAGTGTTAGTTTTGTTTTCCTCCTGAAATTTTCCTGACACTTTTAACATGGGAGTCTATGACGCTGTTCATGGGTGCTGCGGCCGAATTTTCGCATGTCAAGCTAAAACAATAAATCTGACAGATAAAGTAAAGCAAGTGTGAGCTAGAGGACACATTTTCCTACGTTTCTATGCATAAATTGTGTCTGTAGTGGTGCATTTGAGGCCATTGGTAGTCGAATACGTTTTATTTTTTGTACACAATTCTCTCTCTTCTCCACACTCTAGCGATGACATCACCACTCTACCTCTCAAACATTCTCTCCATTGACACCTATTCATTTTTTTGGTGTGGTTTTTGGCAATTTTGGGGCAAAATTGTTCGCCAAAAGTCTTAGATAAATCATAGCACACATGTCGGGGCCGAGCCGCACGTTTTGATATAACTTTTGTGTATATGCGTCAAAAACTCTGGTAGGTGTTTTGAGCCAAAAAAACGGCGTAAGAATAAGCAAAACTAGAAAAAAATTCCTAAAGAAATTTTGAGTGTGCGTGACTCTGGCCCGGGACTCTCCCCCATACATCACTGACACTGTTGAGTAATTTTCACAATATGACTTCTACCATTGCTTAGGTATGTGACTGATCAAGCTTTCAACAGGTGTTCATATGCTGATGCACTAGTAGTAGCGTAAACACTAATTTCAGCAGGATTAAAGACAGCTCCACTTGAGCACACTGCCACAGTTTAAGTTTAAGTAGTAAGCAAGCAGTAAACAATTGGTCACTCTGTGTCAGGTAGCACTTTACATTACAGTTCAGTAGCATAGTAATAGTTTGGTTCTAATTTGATAATAGTGATAAATGCTTTCAAAAACTTAGAGTGTAAAATGACCCAAATACATCCAATGCCAGAATTAGGCCATCAATGGCTATGACTTTGGTATTAGAAATACACCTTTTATCAAAATGATACCGCATTATAAATATCAGATAACATTATAAAGTTATACAGCTGTGTTAAATGTCAAATCAATCCACATGCAATCAAACATGTAACAAATCAGGATTCAGCAATAAGCTAGCACTAGGTCACACAGTTCTGATATCACACTAACAAAAACAGTGCTTTTTATCCAACATTAATTGAGAAAAACACACACGCACATACACATACACACACGCACATACACACTCACACACATATATATATAGATACATATATGTGCATACACACAGGCAGTCTGTACATTAATGACTTAATGAGTCAATCAAACCATTCAGTGCAATGAATCACTTAGTAGCTGACACACAGGTTCAATCATCTATAAACTACAGGACTCCCCATACAACACTAGCCAATAGTTTGCAAGGTCAACCAGTATCCAGACAATTATGAATGTTTTACAGCAAGCCCCCCCAACAATTTCAATAGCAATTCCTAAAAGACCTGTATTTAATCCCCACTGTTTCTCTATGGAGCGGCAACTCCATTAACTGCCGATCCCGACCTCCCACACACCTTCCCAATATCTTGTTATATTCCTATGGACCCCACCACATGAACCCTGCCCTCAAACCTCCCCGCACGAGCCCCCCCGCCCCCCGCGAACGCCGATCGCCCCCCCCCCCCCCCCCCCCCCCCCTCCGAAAACAACCATAAACGGTCAAAATGCACACAAATAACCCTCCCCACAACCCTTCACCACCGTCCTGACTGATAAGCACATGAATACATAAGCCCAAATGTTAAAGAAGTCAAAAACCCACATCTTAGATAGCATGCTAGCAAAACATATGCTGATGCACTAGCAATTAGCTTAGGCGCTAATTTCAGCATTGGTTGCTAATGTTAGCAAACAGCATATCTTTACAGCTAGTTGGAATGTCAGTTGTAAATCCTGACTGATAAGCACATGAATACCTATGAGCCCAAATGTTAAAGAAGTCAAAAACCTACATTTTAGATAGCATGCTAGCAAAAGAGTTGAAAAAAGATGTTCACTTACCTTAGAGACTTAGAGCCAGAGAGGAAGAGTTGAGTTGGAGTACAGTTTATAAATACACCCGAAACAAAAAGAGCCAATTTGATTCCTCCAGTAAATATCCTCCAATTAAAGTTATTAAATGTGAAATAAATTAATGTTCGTAAAATAGCCACCGTCATTCGTGGCCACCGTCTCTCCTCTTTCAAGCACGTTGCTAAGTAACGAACTAATAAGTTGCAGCTGGAACTGTCATGGCAGTTCGAAAGACAGAGAAAAGGCTTACAGCACCCCTCGAACAGGAAGGATTTCTGGCCAAACCGTGTTTCCAATCATAAAACCAGGTTAACGTGAAGCCGGCTGAGACCTTCCTGAACGTCTACATAGGCATTTTGTGTTGAGAAGTGAAGAAATGTGCTCTTAGGAGCAATTCTAAAAAGTGTTAGTTTTGTTTTCCTCCTGAAATTTTCCTGACACTTTTAACATGGGAGTCTATGACGCTGTTCATGGGTGCTGCGGCCGAATCTTCGCATGTCAAGCTAAAACAATAAATCTGACAGATAAAGTAAAGCAAGTGTGAGCTAGAGGACACATTTTCCTACGTTTCTATGTATAAATTGTGTCTGTAGTGGTGCATTTGAGGCCATGGTAGTCAAATACGTTTTATTTTTTGTACACAATTCTCTCTCATCTCCACACTCTAGCGATGACATCACCACTCTACCTCTCAAACATTCTCTCCATTGACACCTATTCATTTTTTTGGTGTGGTTTTTGGCAATTTTTGGGCAAAATTGTTCGCCAAAAGTCTTAGATAAATCATAGCACACATGTCGGGGCCGAGCCGCACGTTTTGATATAACTTTTGTGTATATGCGTCAAAAACTCTGGGAGATGTTTTGAGCCAAAAAACGGCGTAAGAATAATAATAATAAACGCTAGTAATAACATAGTGTGCGCCTTGCAGCACGCACACAATAATAATAAACGCTAGTAATAACATAGTGTGCGCCTTGCAGCACGCACACAATAATAAACGCTAGTAATAACATAGTGTGCGCCTTGCAGCACGCACACAATTACAAAACAAGTTGTTTATCTCTGTTACTCTACATCTGAAATGAAATTTGCATACTAACTTTCCATGCTAAGACTGGACAGGCATTGAACGGTCAAGGTTATTTTAGAGAGAAACCAAATTCGAAGTTGCTGCTTCCTTTGCTTTGGTGCCGGGGCAGATGGCTCCCTGCCGGCCTCAGCCTTTCCTCTCTGAGGAGCCCAGAGAACTCTTTAAGCTTTTAGATGTTATGTAATGGCGGTCCACTATGGGGACACGGTTGTCCGGAGCTACACTACACGGCCTTCCAGCCCCACGCCTCACTCCCTCTCCCAGGCCCGTCTCTTTGCCAGGGCCGACCTAAGATGACTTGGAAGGGCCAGATGGATCCACAGAGACCCCCACACCGACCCCTTTGCATTTGAGCTTTTCCTGATATTGAAAACCAAAAATGGGCGGACTAATGGAGGGGGGGGGGGGGGGGGGGGGGGTTGTCATGGGAGTGGAAATGAAAATGAAGTTGCAAAGCTTTCAATAAGACACAGCGAACAGCAAATCCCTCGTTGGGGATTGGCCCGGAAGCTGAATTGAATTTCGGGTGGATGGTTATGTTGAAATGGTTCAAAAAGCGGGAGTTGGCCGTGGCGGTAATTAAAAAAGGGACGCGTCTGAGGGGAGTTGGCACTGTCTGAACCCTGAGATGGAGGAGCTTTCCGTTAAATCTAGGCCAAACCAATCCACAACGTTTGTTTTGACTGACAACTTCTGTGGCGAGTGTATTTATTTTGGTTCAAGTTGCGAATGATTTAATGGATGGATAAACAGCACAGATGCTTCGGTGTTGTTTCGTACTTTCGGTATTCAGTTATTCGAGATTCTGAGTCGGCTGCTGCATTTCCAACGTGCATTGTCTCCTGAATGAGTCTGGGACCATATCAGTGACTGCTCCCTTTTTTGAATAATTGACCGGTTTATGGGTACCTACCACGATTTCCAATGAGGAAAATAATCATGTAATCCATTGGCTTTCCCTTTCGGCCTGAAATGCTAAGACAGAGAGCGAACAAAGTTGGAAGCGAATGATTGATGGTGTGGAGAGAAGCTTCATTTACTCGAATTCTCGTCTTTGTTTGAAGTGGCGCCTTTTCTGATTCTTTGTGACGGGAAATAATGAAAAGAAAATGACTTTTGAAGAGATCAGGCCTCTCCTAATTTTCTATTGTCACAAGCTTTTATGAGACAAAGGTGACCTTCAGTTTCGCACCAGCGAGTCTCTGCGCCCTACGTTTTCCACCGCTGTAGATAATCAGCCCTTTTACTGGGAAACGAACACAGACCGCTGTGACCAAACTTATTTCCTTCCAGGTCGCACGAAGAGACGGCTCTCTCCCTGCCAAACAGTCTCGCACGCAACGGAAGACATGAATCAAGTACAAAAGGCCATTCTAGTGTGGGATAACTAAATTCCAAAGGCCTCCGACAAAGTTTAATCATTTTGTCATTTAAATTGAATTCATTTAAATTGAATTGCTCAGAGAAAAAAAAAAGAAGAAAGAAAACCCCCCATAGTTTTTTGGGGAAATAAAAATTATCAAATGTGTTTAAAAACAATCATTCTAAAGGTAGATTTGTCTCCACAGAAATGTAGGCTTTTGGTGTTTCCAAGAGTTGATTTCCGTGGAGCTCGTGTACCTTGACATCTTGCTAAATGGCACACGCTACTCGGACTAACGGCAAATCGTTGACGTTCCCTCAGACCCATTTTTCGTTTTGTTGATCTAAATGCCTGTGAGCACGCATCTGAAGCAGCAACCTCCGCAACAGTGGGAGGGCGTTAACCAGCATCTCCTCAGGGAGTACATTACCGTAAAAACAAAAGGCAATCGGCAAGGTAATTACAAGGTATAACCTGTTTAAACACGCGATAGGTCATCAGAGACAGCGTAACCTTGGACCGTGCAAACCGTGCATCAGAGACGCTATAATTAAGGTAAACGTGAAAAATACATTATTTTTTTTATGTTTGAAAAGCAGTGTAACGATTAATTATCAACTGCGATATTTAAACTGTAATGGGATGTCGGAGTGGCCAGTGGAGAGTTGGGACATGATTCACTGGGAGTGGTTTATACACACGGGGCTTTTTATAATTCAGTGTCGTGCATCATATTGACGAGGGATTCTTTCATTTCTGGTATCCAAAGCATTACCATACGGCACCAAATGTGGAACGCTTTCACGATACAGCACATTTATTTATGAACCCAAATTAAACATCTCGCATACGTCTTAATTTAGACTCGCTGGACGGGTGCCAATTGCGCATCCAATTTGCTTACTTGTTAACACGTACGAGCGTTTGTGGATTGTGTGTGGTTACGTGTGTGAAAATGCATGTGTAATATGTGGGGTCAACTAAATCTGTTATACACGGAGCATGAATATTCAATGAAAGTAAAAAAAAATACCCCCCCAAAATCCCATCTGTACTCGGTTGCTATAACCGTAATTAGAATGAAGTTCAATGAATTTCACACAAGCAGAATTTTCTTTTGTAGCAAACCATCCACATCACAATAGCTCTGCTGGCAGCACACGTACTGTATTGGGCTGCCATGAAATAACCGGCGGGCTTTAATCATGGAGAAGATGTACTGCTGCCGTATGTTTTTCCTTGGTGCACCTTAAAAAAAGATGGGCAACCAGCTTGAAGTCTAAACTGAGCGTTCTTCTCAAGGTGATGCCAATCTTTGAATCCCCCTCACGAGTTAAGAATCACAGGGCTACAAGCGTTGCCGTTATAGTCATTTAGTAGAAGTAGCGCCCTCGTGGGAGCTTCTAGAACAACCAAAGTGCGGTAACCCTCATCGAGCAGGTGGGTTAATAAAGCCGTGGCTTCTCGGTGGAGAAGTGTTCGGCCTCGACAGCTGGCTACGCGGTTCAATTAAGGGCCCTGTGCTGCTCTCGACGTTCCTCAGTTCAAAGAACATATTCATTTTTGAAGCCTGATGACCGTAAACATTTGCCCGCGATCCCCCTCCCGTCTGAATAATGCAAAGGATCCGGAATTCGAGGGTCCAATGTGTCCGAAGGCACTGCGATGCTGAACTTGTCGGAGAACGACAACGAGTTATTGTATTCTTTCGCGCGACCCTTTTCGTGACCTTGCGCTGCCCGTGAGCCGATCGAGGTCGTCCATGTGAGGGCAGGCGTCGGGTGCGCCTCGTTTGGCTCAGTGGCCCCCCGAGGGGGAGGAGACGGGACCCTCCGGCCCCTTCTGACAGTTCTTTGTTTGTATGCTCCACCTCAGACCTGTATGCTCTTTCAAGGCCGGCTCAACTCAACACCCACCCCCCCCCCACACACACACACACACATATCCATGCTGCTCCACGGTCTCTGTTCCTTGGGTGCAGCCCATCCAGCCTGCAGGCACTCAGGGTACACTGCTTAAACAGGAACCAGGAGAACCAGGAAGCCACATTGGCATTCTAATCCATGGAGAATCATGGGAGGAATACTAAATCGGCTGGTATTGAATTCAGGGGGAGGACTAATTGTTTGATAAACTGGAGAGACAAACATCATCAATTCAAGGCTGCAAAAACTCCACGTTCGGAAAGCAGGATTCTGATTGGACGGCCTGGGAGGCCGTGGATGCCGTTATCTGTATTTTTTATGCCGAACGTCACTTAGCTGCGACACTATTGAGACGTGTAATTAAAGAGGGATTCAGAACAACTTACTTTTCTGGTCTTTTTCTCGTGCAAGAAAAAGTAACATATTGATGTGTACTGTGAAAAAATCAATGGGGACCCTGGCCACAGCAGCCAACACTGCCCTGCTGTTTGACTATAGCTACGTTTGATTAATGAGCTAGCTCATTATCACAATTGGAATTCTGTTAGGGTAAGACCACTGGTCGGACTTCTGTTGTTTGTTATTTTGCACTCCTGGAGTGGCCTCAAAGGACCCCCCCCCCCCGACAAGTTCTGCATTTCCTCAATGTTACTTCACCAAGCATCACAGTTCACCTCCCTGTGAAAGTCCTCGCGACAGCATCCCCCTCAGTCTGTCTGGACAACCACTATCCCAGAGAGCCAATTATCTAACACTTTTACAACCTTGTAGCCTTTATTCACCGGGGCCAGAGTGCCCCCCCGACGTGCAGCTGGAACACACAGACACAGGGACCCGAGGAACGATCCCAGGGGAAATCTGCACTATAGGTTGATGGAAAGGATAGACTACCCGGTCACTTCTGTACACAGTGGGGGGAGGGGGGGGGGGGGGGTTGTGCAGAGGGGGGGGTGACTCAGAATCTGTCAACAAATCCTTCCACATCCCAGAGAACCTCGAAGGCTGGGAACTCACTAGAGACTCGGGGGGCAGAGTTAAACCAACAAAAAAAGTTTCAGTTCAAATGTTGGTTGGATACCAATCTACGTGGACCACTGTGTGGCCCCAACTTTTCCAACAGGGCACACAGAGACCCAAACACGTGAGCATAATTGGATATGAAGCTGTAACTGCCGAGACTCAACCTGGACGCAACTGAACAAACCTGACCGAGGTTATCCCTTCACTCCTTATGTGTGTTCTGAACCCCCTACCCTCCGTGTTTTCCATCCATCCTCTCATCAGACCCTCGATCTGAAGCCAAGTCTCCACAAGTCCCTCCAAAGGGAACTGCGCACCCTCTGGTGCTCTCTCGTTGACTTTCTGATGGACTGCCCTTGTTGGGGGAAACCTCAGGAGCATAGCTGTGATGTTAGACCGGGACAGCGTCTGTTTAGGGTTCAGCTGCCTTCGTTTCACGCCTGACCTGTGTGGAGACGGACACCCCGGTAGGCTGCTGTCACTCATTCTCACCCCCAGCCGGAGAGCTCCTGCTGCTGCCCAGGCTGGAAGGGTTTTCCGGAACGTTCCTTCCGTTCACTGGTTCTGTTGTTCTTGGGTGAACGACGAAGGTGTACTTGGGGCCCTGGAAGTAGAAAAAGACAGAGGGGAAACTGTTTTATGAAGGAGGAGTTGGAGTGAGAGATGATCAGAATCAGAATGTTTTTTTTTTCACTATGCAAGATAAACAAACATAGAATTCCCTGTGGCAGAAATGAGCAGATACAGAACATGGGGGATGATGGGGGAGGAGTTAAGATTTTTCAGTGTTAATAGTCGGTTGTGAACATGTTCGTTATTCTGAGACGTTCGAACACAACATAGATTCAACCAAAAATCAGCATCAGATGAAATCTCTCTCTGGGAAAGCAGATACGACAATATCGATCCATTTTGTTTTCTCCCTCGGGTCATCGTGTGACATAGGGGTGGAGAGGAGCCATGTATTTGTTAACCTGTGTGGATTTTCACGCCCCCGTAACCGTGAACTGCAGGGAGTCTGCATCCTTTTGGCCAGCGCAGCACGCTTGTGGGACTGTTGAAGAAAATGTTTCGTCCGTCTCTTCATAAACGGAGTGACAGTTCAGTTGAGTTCTGGGTTTAATACGTATTTAAGAATCTGCAGATTGGGAGAGAAATGACCAGACTTCTGGCAACAAAATGAGGACAGTACAAGACTTAGGTCTCAATCATGTCTCTCTCTCCCGGACGAAGGCAAGAGAGCATTCTCTTATAGGGCACAAGAATGTAAACATAGATAGTGACAGTGAGGCGGTAACGACGTTACAACAGTATTCAGAGAAGGTGTGTTCGGTAGTGATTAATATGAGTACACAGGAAATCTAATTTCTTCCACAGGACCTTCGGCGAAAAAAAGTCTGTTTTACTGTAATAAATCAATGGCATAGTGAGGAAATCATTAGGAGACGTTACCGACTGTAGCACGTCCTGTTAACGGGTTCAGGTCCCCCTGTGGTGCAATACTATTCCAACAGGACTTTCTTGACTCCCAAACATGGTCAGAATTGACGGCGTCTCCGTAGCTTGTGTCAGTGGCGCGACAGTTCCTGAAAACACATTACTGCTACCAGTGGATCCTGGGAGTCGTAGTGTAAATGCAATCTGCAGCACCAATGCAACAGGGACAGCGAGCTGGCTTTCCTGTTAATAAGATGGCGAGAAAGTCATTTCTGGGGGGGGGTCCCGTGAGGAAGAGAAAGTCATGTTTTAACAATTGAGCTTGATGGGTTCTTCCCCTTCTTCACGTCAGAGCACGGCAGTCTTCGAAGGTTGGACTTCTTCTTCTTAGTTCCTGGATAGAGGAAGGCTGTGAGAGCCACACAGCCTAGGTCATTCAAGGTGAGCCAAAACTCAAAGCCCTGGAAGAGCCACTCTTTGGTTTGATTTGGATTGAAGTTGACTCTCTGACTCTTCCTCTCTCTCTCTCCATACTTCTCTCTCTTTCCATACTTTTCTCTCTCTCCATACTTTTCTCTCTTTCCATACTGCTCTCTTTCTCCATAATTCTCTGTCCCTCTCTCTCCATACTTCTCTCTCTTTCCATACTTCTCTCTCCATACTTTTCTCTCTTTCCATACTTCTCTCTTTCTCCATACTTCTCTCTCCCTCTCTCTCCATACTTTTCTTGCCTGTGAGGGAACTTTCGATGACACCGTATGCTGAAATATTCAAGATGGCATCACCGGTTAAATTGATTTATTTGCAGCATACTCACAAGGACTGGTAACCCTTGTTACCTGAACACTGGTTTCTAGTTGGTCAATCAATCAATGTAGCTGTCTCTGTGTTTGGCTAACTCTAGTCAGTGACAGAAACAACATACCCCAGGCCATGTGTTCCATGTTCCTTTGATGTCCCACCTCTTCTCTCCAGATAAGGAAGCAGAAGATGAATCACAAACAGGACCAAGGCTTGGCCTTTTGTTTTTTTGCAATAATTCACAAATCGCCCATCATTTAGGCCTGGGGTTGGTATCATAAAACAGCAGTCATAAATTCTCTAAGACCATCTATTTGTGTCTTGAATTTCTATCACACTCCCTAGTTTTCTCTCTCTCTCCTCTAAATGCACATGCAGACACACCCCTCTCTCTCTCCTCTCTCTTCTCTGTGAATCTGTACTTGCAGCCAAGTGTTTAATATTCATGAGCGGGTGTTGATCTTTACGGCATTAACCCTTCGCTCTTTTCCCCTCACACTGCGCCTTCCTCCGTAATCAACATTTGTATGCTGGAAAGGAAAAGCAGAATCCCGGCAGTGTTTGAATAGGAATTTTCCCAGAACTACAAACACGACTGGTGTTCATTATGAGCAGGGTTAGATTGCAGTTCAAGGCAAAACAATAAAACCACAAACGAATGTTTAGCTATTTCATCACATTGCTGGTTTGGCCTTATTTGTCTGCCAGAGCAGATGACAATGACACCAGTCGTTCCATGTTACATATGTGGGTGTCGCACATAATCTGTAAACGTAATACGCTTAAATTTCGCACCCTTTCCCAAAACAAGTTCCAATTCGTACCAAGTCAATTTTGTCCCCTAACCATCCGCGATCCTTGATAACCTTTGCAATTTCCAACAAGACAGGCATGCCAGGAAAAACCTTAAAGCCTCCAAGATAACGATCTCGACCTGATTGTTTTTTTTTCCCGCCTTTTCAAGGTCGCTCGCCAACGGCGTGGCGGATGGCGAGCCGAATGCGGCCTGCATGTCTATCGGTGCTCGGTGTTTGCAGTGAGGCGTTCTGCGCGCCAATCCGACCAGCTCCTTGTGTTTGCTGAGCCAATATTGGCTGCTCAGGGAGATCATATAGATTAGATTGCTTCCTCGCATTCAAACCCAATTTGAAGTCCTACTGTAATTCTCTTTCTTTGTCTGGTGGCTGTTCTGTGCTTGGAGGGAGATTTCTGGGAGGTAGAGACTCTTCTAGAAGGAGACGTGTTTTTGCGAGTGAGGTAGAGACTACGCTGACACGTGTCACGAGTGCCGATTCTGCACCTTACGTGTGAACGACGTTCGAGCCACGTGGTCCGGGAACAATCGAAGAAAGAATGTCACCGGAAAACAGCTGGAAAACAGCTGTTGGAAAAAGCGTGGATTCATGTGGCAGCGATGTTTTGAGTTGTTGTCTACGAAAATAAGTCTTTTTTTTTGCTGTTGTTCTGTTGTTGGGTACGTCTGACAGTTCAACTTTCTGGTTAGCAAACGCTAGCAGCCCAACTCGAAACAGCCAGAAAGCAAGGTCTCCTTTCACTAGCGAAAACAATTTCAAAGTTGCGCCTCAGATAAATGTCTCTAATGACGGCTAGCATCTTTCTTCAGGAAAGCTCTCCCTCCCTGTCCTTCCACGCAATGGCAGGAGAGCAAAAGACAACGTGACATGTTAGCAACAGAAGTTGTCAAGTCCTCACAGTTATATCCACGGTGTGAATCACATTGCTTTGTGAATCACGGACGCCGGCACGTATGTGACCTTTTTGAAATAACACCCACTTCTCACGAACACTGCGTCGAGGCCTGAGCGACACCTAATATCCCTCTGTTTCCAGGGTAGCTAGGACAAACTAGAACTTAATACCCCAATCATGTAGAGCCTAGTTATACATTGAGAGATCATGTAATACTGGAGAACATTGATTCGTATTGAATGCTTCTAAACCAACTCACACACTCGTACACTATCCCCCCCCCCCCCCACACACACACACACCCCTCTTCACTTGTAGTTTTGTCATTAGAGAGTGGAGATTTATTGCAGGAACTTGTCAATAGTACTCCTACCCTGCTTAGTCTTGCTCAGCACCAGAACACTTTACAGATTAATGTCTGTGGCTCCAGTCTGTTCGTGAGACCCTGACAAACGGTCAGCCACGACCGCGAGCCGACATTGATGGTTTTCCGACGAGCGCGAGTCCTGTCCGCGCGTGCGAAAAGCGTCCGTCCGCTTGGGATGCAGAAGCTCAACCTTGGGCCGGGTTCGGAAAGTCATCGACAAATGTCTCAGTTCCCCCAACTCCTTTGCCTGCCATGACGGGGAGGGGGGGGGGGGGGAATGAAAAGTCAGAGTGAGCGACTGATGGAGCTGGAAGCTGACAAACGCCATTGATTTCCGCTGTGCCCAGTTACTCCGAGCAGATGGTGCATCATATGGGGAAGGGATGGCTGGTCATTTGTTCTGAGGCCTGCCTGCCATGTTGACTTCACGGACGCTGGAGATATATGAGAAGGTACACTGTAGAGGAGGACACGGGAGATGGAGGTGCATTTTTTCGGGGGTGCGTATGTCCGTGTCCAATGATCTGTTTTCTGTCAAGTTATGAAAATGCTGCCATTGGCTCCTCAAAAACCTGAAGAAAGATTATCCCAGGAACGGCTGAAATTGATATCTGTGTACTGTGCACATCCCACAAAACTTTAGAGAGGGTCACGGTGAATCCCTCTTTTTCACTTTTTTGACTTTCTCAAATTCAACAAAAGGGAGATTCAAAAACAGGGAATCACAATCGGTTACGTTTGCGGGTTCCAACGACGTGATAGCTAACCTCCCAAAGCAGACAAACAACTCACGTCTCCCTGATGGTCACAAACAGTGCCCCCCCCCACCCCCCCACCACATCAAACTAAGATTTGAAGACCGTTTTATTGACAACATATTGGCATATATTAGTATATTAGTTTTCCCTGAAAGCATTTGGTGCCCTACGCGCTGGGTGGGGGCAGCGGTCCTGCTCACGAAGACTCTACCCCCCCCTCGGTCGCAATCAGATTAGCAGGAGGCCAGATGCTCGGGGAGAGACGCGTTGGCCCCTGGAAGTATAAGGAAATGGGAAGTTTCTAAACTATTCATCAGCCCGCCTGTCGAAGCGCACAGCCCCGGTCTATCCCACGCCGCCTCGCCACGAGAGGAAGCTGTTCTCCGAGTGGCGAGACGTTCCAGATCGCACGCTGCTCCGTTCCTGCGCTGAGCGTAACCCCTGCAGAGCGCAGCCGGCTTGGCGGACTGGGGGAGAGGGGAGGTCGTGAAGCGGGGGGGAAGAGAGGATTAGGGTTCCCCGGTAACCGCTTATATCAAGGGAGAGGCTACGTGCGTCCTCTTAAGAAAATGGCTGAAACTTCAAACATTTGCTCAGCGAGGCATGGTGCTATGAATAAAGTATGACGCGGGTAGATCTCAGAGCATTAGCTCGCTTGGCATGTTCATTTTTGTGACTTTGCGCACACTTTACTCATTACAACTGAAGTATCTGGTTCGCTTGTACCGTTTGAACAGCTGGTGCAGTGAGTAAGCGATTTCTGAGAAAAATCCTTGAAACGTTCACAAACAGATGGTGAAACTCTATCGCCCTCGAAGTGATTTAAGGAGGGAATGAGCCGAGTGAGGTGGGAGAGGTATCGAACGTTGCGCTTGGAGCAGAGGGAAAAGCCAACTATCAGTTGCTAATTAACTTAGTGTCGAACTGTCGTTCCAGGGCCCAGTTGGATCACCTTCAAGGAGGAATGGAATGAAACTTGAACGATATAAAAAAAAAGGTTACCTGTCGAGGAATAGAGACGAGTCTAGCCCAGAGAGAGAATGAGAGTGAGGTGAGAGAGTGAGAGCCGGCAGGAGAGAGAAGGCGTAACAGAGAGGAGGAACTGTGCGGGGAACTCTACGGGGAGGAGTTTGACAGTGAGGGGAAATGAGAGGAGTGGGCTAAATGGATGATGATTGGCTGGCGACTCGTTGCGCTTCGGGCCCCTCGACTTCCAGGGCTCAGGTAACCAGTACCCCCGACCACCCCCCTTCTACCTACACACATATTTCATGTGTCAGCATAGGAACTACAGTATTCCAGTTTTACCAGAAGGCTAGTCTGAGGTGCCACCTGTCTGGCAGCTGATATATGGATTTGTGTTTCTGGAGGAATGTGTACTGGAGTTAACAAAGACAACACGAAAGTTACAACCTGCTTTCCTGTACGCAGGCACACACACACACACACGAAGACACGCACAACAACAAAAGACACACGCATGCTCAAAGGGACATGAGAGAGCACAGACACCAGGGCGAGTTTTGAACAGAGAGGGTGGGAGGGTTTTCTCTCAGCCATCGGCAGGGAACAGTGTCACCTACTGGTGCTTGCGAGGCTTTTCCTGGAACACCTTGGAGCCCGGGATGTCTTCCATCCAGCCTCCACCACACGGCCGAGCCAATCAGATTAAGCAGCGGGGCCGAAAGCCGCCTGTCAGAAGCGATCAAACGGAATGTCAGAGCCGCTGGACGCGATCCAGAACGTCGCCGTCGTACAGGTTGGAAAGTTGCGAGCTCATGAGAATTAGATCGCAACTGCGGCGCGATCACACGGGAAATGTAATGTCATCGGCTCCGTCAGACGGGCACTCTGCCCCTTTTCGCGGGCGGCACGTGCCCCGCGCGGTCGCCATGGCAACTGCTGCGTCCTGCCTTCCGTTCTGAAGAGCGAGCTTTAATCTATAAAGTGCCCAGTCACAGATGAAACTCTCGCCGCAGTTCTTCCCATCTCGACATCCCCGGAGCGTTGTCGATGTCCTCCGCACGTCTTCGCACCACTTCCTGTTTTCGTTATCTCCCTTCCGTGGCAGCACATGTGCGGGTTAGAACACCCACAATGCCTTGCATGAGAGGGCAGATAGGAGATACAATGTTCACAGAGTTGCACAGCCGTGATATTAAATTGCCCTTTTCAGTGATTCCTTGCTCCCTTCCTGGGGGGGGAAGGGGTGGGGGTTCAAACTGGGCCACCGTAGGGGGTGTATCACCAGTGAGCAAACAGAGGGAGGGAGGGGGGGGCTCAGCCACCCCCCTGTGCGACGGACCAGAAACCGGTGGTCCCACCGGTCCGGCCTGCTCCACATAAAACAGATACGAAACGTTGGCCGGATGTTTCCGGAAGGGCGCTGGCCATGTCGCAGCGCGATAAGCCCTCAGATGGAGAGCCAGTCAGACCCTATAAGCCACGAGCACCATCTGTTACCAGATTCATCCAAGAGAAGCAAATCCCACTATGAGAGGTAAAGGAGAGGGGGAAAGAGAGGTGGAGATTGGAAGAGGACAAGGGGGAAAGTGAAAGCAATGTCATGGAAGGAGGGACGGAGATTGGGAAGGGAGGTGGGAGGGGAACAGCAAAATGACATGGAGAGAAAGAGAGAGAGAGTTACAGAGAGAGATGGCAAGAGAAAGAGTGCAGTCAGCATTGGCTCTCCAAATGAAATGAATGTATTCTCAGCAGAAATGACAAGTATAACTGTGGTCAATTATGTTCCCTTAGGCAGTCCATTGTGACTAGAACATGTGCCCACGGCTGTGCCCTTCAGAACGTTCTCTTCAAAGAGGCACCCTGTGAAAACCGAGGCTTTCACCTCTTTGACTTGGCCCATTTAAAACCTTCCTCGTCGAAAAACGATCAATGACACCGACCTGCCACGGCTGCAGCACAATCGAAAGAACCAGAAGGTTCCCTGTTCGAACCCTGGCTGTGTCAACATGACGTTGTGTCCTTGGGCAAGGCGCTTCACCCTACTTGCCTCAGGGGAGGAATGTCCCTGTACTTGCTGTAAGTCGCTCTGGATAAGAGCCTCTGCTAAATGACTAAACAGTAACATCAATTGCAAGGCAGTCCAGACCAGGGTTTTGCAGTTGTGTTTGTACAGTCCGCTAGGGGCAAGGTCGACTATTAGTGATAAATATCCAACTTCCTTCCACCAGATGGTCCTTCCATCCCCTCAAATAGGAGAGAGTATTTCACATCCAAACTCAAGACGGCTAATGAAACATTTGATATATTTCACCGGCCCTGCGACGCATTGCTTTCCTCCAAAACGTAAGTCATTGCAACCACTGCGCACACAGCCTCCATGTGACTTTGCGCCGCTGCGATTAGTCCGCTGTTGCCGCGGTGATGTATAGCGGATGCCTGCCGAGGTGACGCCCAGTGTCCCGGCCAGTAATTTCAGAGGATCTCGGGGGGCGCATTATGCAGTCATAATTACCATCTCAAAGACTAAGGAAACTGTTTGTGCTCATGATCGGCATTCATCATGCCTCCTATTGCCTAAAGGCTGAGCGGCTTTGCTGCTTGATGAATGATACTCGAAATAATGGGATTGCACCTTCAGACTGAGAGGTGAGCCTTGTGATCCTTTACATTAGTGCAGTTAGGTGCACGTGCTCGTGCTCTGCCATGCTTCCTCCATCTTAGTTCGGGATGAAGGCGGGGTGATGGCGTGTCGCGTTTGATCCTGAAAGGAACAGAAATGATTAAAACGTATGATCGATTGATGCGTATGATTACAGCCATTAAGATTAGATTAGATTCAACTTTATTGTCATTACACAGGTACAAGTACAGGGCAACGAAATACAGTTAGCATCCAACCAGAAGTGCAAAACAGTTATTAACAACAGAATATAATAAATATGGATATACTCAGAATATACATATTATGAACAGTATTTATAAAAAAGACAAACAGATTAAAAATGCCTGTGTGACAGCGTGTGTGTGTGTATTTTTTTGTAGCTGTGACTCGTATGTTTGTGGCCTACTTCCTGTTTAAAAAAATGCGTCGATCAGCGACCGGACAGGTCCCCCTTCTCCATCCCCCGGTTTAACGATCGAGGTCAGTGGTCTGTCCAGCCTGGCGACTGTAACTACGCTGCAAATGGATTCCGACGTTGGCAAACGGTCCTCTTGCAGGTGGCAGTGCCATCAACTGTCCGCTTTGGTAAGCAGAGATGACTGAGCCAGCACGCTCAAATGGAACGGGCGGAACTCCAATCCTTTTAAAATCAAGTTGGGGATAACGCCCTTTTTCCATTGGTTGTCATTGTCCCTCTCCCTCGTTTGCTCTCTCTATCCTCTGGGTGAATGATACAGGACTGATCTAACAGAGATGCCAATCGCAACAGTAAGACATGCCTGTTCATAGTCACAAGGCCACTGAGGTGAACCCAATTACAATCCCTATTCTCGAGCTGCCGAAAGGAGAACTAAAAGCAATTTGTTTGTGTTACACAAGCGAGATGTGACAATCCAGCAAACATCTCTGAGGCTAGCCTCTAACCGTAGCCGGTCGCTCCCGAGGCTAGCCTGTAATTGTGGGGACCTTTTCCTGAGGCTAGCCTCTAACCGTGGCTGGTCGATTCTGAGGCTAGCCTCTAACTGTGGGGACCTTTCCCTGAGGCTAGCCTCTAACCGTGGCCAGTCGCTCCCGAGGCTAGCCTGTAATTGTGGGGACCTTTTCCTGAGGCTAGCCTCTAACCGTGGCTGGTCGATTCTGAGGCTAGCCTCTAACTGTGGGGACCTTTCCCTGAGGCTAGCCTCTAACCGTGGCCAGTCGCTCCTGAGGCTAGCCTCAAACTGTGGGGACCTTTTCCTGAGGCTAGCCTCTAACTGTGGGGACCTTTTCCTGAGGCTAGCCTCTAACCGTGGCTGGTCGATTCTGAGGCTAGCCTCTAACCGTAATTGTGGTTACCTTCTCCTGAGGCTAGCCTTGCCCACACTAACAGTCGCAGCAGGTGGTTTCATTCGCTAATCCTTGTATCTGCTCATATCTCATTTCACCTGCAATGAGACTAAGTTATTGATGGATTTCTCTGACCTTTGCCCTTCCTAGTTGACGTCTTTCCCTCTGTGTTGAACCAGGGCTGGACTCCGTATGAAGCAAGGCCGACCATGTGTGGCTTTGTGATCAATCCACTATGTTAGGGGGGGGCATGTTCATGAACAACACCGGAGAAAAAAAAGATAATTAGATATCCCACCCCCACCCCCCCTTTTTATTGAAGTCCTATAGACAGTCTGGCTTTTGGAGTTATTCATGAAATGAATTCATTAAATTCTAGCAAATTAAGTGCTAGAAATAGGATATCTTTGGAATTTCACATTTCTTTTCTCCCAAAACGTGCAGAACATGGACATGACTATATTACCTGATTCATTTTCAGCAGTCAAAAGGTGAATTTTTGTGAAAGGCATGCTCTAATACAGAGATGGGAGACTGAACAAAATATCCAGTAATAAATAATAATCTTGTGCTTTGAATGAAAGCATTGTAGGGAATTTGAGATCAGCGTTAATAATGTGAAATCTGAATAGCACGTGGCAAATGTTTCATGAGCCCATTCGAATACCTTTCAGTCATTCACCTTGGAAGATAATTGCCCCAGCATTTCCCTCCTGGACCGAGCTCCTCTCATGCTCCCCACTTCAGGAACAAGGCTTATTACATTTCTTTGAGGAAATGGAGTCTGATTGGACGACATGAGCAGGGACTAAATTAGACCAACGAGAATAGTACCTCCCTGATAATCACAAGCTGATAATAGCATTCTGAACCCATACTAACCTCTGGGGCTTCGTCATACAGTAATGTTTCTCCCTAGGATAGGCCGACCCCAATAAACACAACATGGTCATGCGGTGTATTGGGTTAGGATACCATACAAGTGTTTATCAAGTCCCATTGACTTCATCTGTCAACGGTTAACAATAGTCAATAGAGGACTGGTAGAAAAGGCGAGCAGAACCCTTTATTCTAGCTCTTTATTCTAGATCTTCGCAATATTGGTGCCTGGTGTAGTAGATTAATGTAATACATCAAAGCACTGTACCCTGGACTACCTCACAAACAGACCCCAGTGATCTGATCTCCTGACCTGCAGTGTGGGGGCCCCACAGGGGACGGTGCTAGCGCCCTTCCTCTTCACCCTCTACACTGCTGATTTCAGACACAACTCGGAGGGCTGCTTCTTGCGCAAGTTTTCTGATGACTCCGCCATCGTCGGCCTGATCAGCAACGACGATTACACGAAGTACAGGCAACTGACGCAGGACTTCATAGACTGGTGTCAGCCGAACCACCTCCTCATCAGCGCGGGTAAGACCAAGGAGATGGTGGTGGATTTCCGCAGACGCCGACCTCCCCCTCCACTGGTGAACATCCAGGGAATGGACATTGAGAGAGTTGAGTCCTATAAGTACCTGGGTGTTCACCTGAACCACAAACTGGACTGGACTCACCACACTGACGCACTGTACAGGAAAGGTCAGATCCGGCTCTACTTCCTGAGGAGACTGAGGTCTGAGGCAGCACTGAGAGGGACAGGAAGAAGCTGGACAAGGTCATCAAGAAGTCCAGCTCAGTCCTGGGCTGCCCTCTGGACTCAGTGCAGGTGGTGGGTGACAGACGAGTCCTGGCAAAGCTGACAACTATGCTGGACCACGAGTCACACCCCCTGCAGAACTCACTGTCCGCTCTGGAGAACAGCTTCAGCAATAGGCTGATTTACCCTCGGTGTGTGAAGGAGAGATTCCGCAGGTCCTTCTTTCCTGCTGCTGTCAGACTGTTCAATAATCTCTAAACACTGCTGTCCATAGCCACTATCATGTGCTACACCATTATTATTATTATAACTACTATCATCACTACCTCACCACCCTGCAGTATTACTTTTATTACTTTACTTACGTGCAATATTCAAGTGTTATATTCAATATTATATATATAAATATTTTCAAGTTTCCTTTTGTTCAATATTCCCCCATGGTGGTCTTGTTGTTCATACGTACATTACGTGCAATACTCTGTCATTCTCCTCAAGTGCAATAACTGTCTATATGTCTATATGTCTACTTAACTTACTTATTTTTTATACTGTACTTTATCGTGCCCCCCTATTGTTATTGTTATATTACCCTGCAACTCTGTGTGCTGTACTTTACCCTGCTGCTGTTGTGAACTGCAATTTCCTCCCCTGGAGGACAAATAAAGGTCTAATCTCTAATTTAAAGGTTTAATTCTCTAATTTGTAATTTCTCTAATCTCTAATTTAATATTGTACATGATCCAACATACCAGTGTTCAACAGATATAATGTGTTAATACACCTAAACGGTCAGTAAATCGAGAGGTGAGTTCAAACTGGGTGACGTCATCAGCGAGCAGCTTGACGCCAATATTGTGGATATTATTATGATATATTTTATTAACACAAAATTATTACATATCTTCGAATACAAATATTACTAATATATAAGAACAATCGTACACTAGGGGGTTATTGTGGATATTATTGTGCACGCGTGTTTTAGTATAGTTATGATGTAGTTCATGTCCATAATGCCCCCAGGGATGACTGTTCAAACTGATTTCAGAAATCCTAAGGGACCTGGTCGCTGCTTTTCACTTCCCCATTCAAGATTGCATGGGATTATACAATCCAGGCTATTTCGACCTACACTACACTTCTTTGACTATATAGACCCAGAGTCGTCCTGTTATCTAGATGAATGTTAAAGGGATTCCATGAAGTTGTGTGATTAGTATTACGTCTCAGGAGTACACTGCATGAACCAAGCTATGCTAGTTTTACCAGAGGAACAAACATCTGCCTCAGAAGTCTGCCTTTGCTGCACAAAATAAAGAATCAAATCAACATTTATTTGTAAAGCTCTTTAATAAGCAATGACACAAAGGGCTTCACATATGCCCATATAACTGCCCCTCAACCAACCTAAACCCTCAAAGAAGACAAGGAATAACTCCCAGGAAAAATGGAAGAACCCTTGGGAGGAGCAATTCAGTGAGGGATCCTCTCCTCCAGAGACGGTTGTTGAGAGAGAGGAGCAGAACACAGGCTAAACATGGTCGTACATCTGGAAAGAGTTCATTGGTCTTTGAAACATCAAATCCCTCGCCAATGCAGACCACTCAGGCGGTTTCTCCCTGACCTGCGAGCCAGAGGCAGGTCCTGGGTGCTGAAGACACAAGATAGAGCTGCTATGAGTTTCATGTTGTGTGTGAATGTGGGTGTGTGAGTGTGTCTATGCAAACACTGTGTAACTACACTGGTCACACTGGTCACTGTCCAGTCTGTACCAGTAGACTTACAGACAAAGACTTTGGACGTTGGTCTGTCGTCCTCAGTGCTGGGAGCTGCTTCTTCTGGTTTCATCTCTACATGTTGCATTTAACATGAAGTAAAACCAGTTATTAAAGAGAAGTTCTGCGCATCAAACTCTGTCAATTAAATATGCTGTATCTCATTTAAAGACTAAACAGAATACACCTGAAATCCAATATAAATCTGGATGTAGCTGTTTGGTTTTACCTTGAACAGTTTCTTGAAGCGAGAGAGGAAGTTGATCTTTCTCCTCTTCTCTGGCTCCACCTGAATAAGAGATTCCTCCCGTTTGTCATCAAAGGTCACCCTCCTCGATCCTCCGATCTTGGTTGGTGGACTGGGAGGTCCCAGGAAGCTCATCCATGGCCTGGCCGTTCACTATTGCTGTGGAGACACAAGATAGAGCTGCTATGAGTTTCATGTTTTGTGTGAATGTGGGTGTGTGAGTGTGTCTATGCAAAGACTGTGTAACCACATTGGTCACATGTTTTACACTGTCCAGTCTGTACCAGTAGACTTACAGACAGTCTTCCGACGTTGGTGTATCCTCATTGTGGCCGGCTGGTTGCTCCTATTCCTCCTCCTCCTCAACCTCAACGAGAGGTTCCCCATGTTCGTCTCGGAAGCTCACCACCCTGACTCTCTCAGGCTGAGAGGGCCCAGCCACCACCTCCATAGCCTGGTCCATGATGTTAGCCACCAGGAGACTGGCAACACGCTGGTAGGCGTTGGCGTCTCCCTGCTGGGCAGTGCTGCTCCCGGGGCGGTGGGGGGGGAGTGCGTCTCCCTGCTGGTCACCCGATGCATGAGGAGTGCTGCTCCCGGAGCGGTGGGGGGGGAGTGCGTCTCCCTGCTGGTCATGGGGTGGTGGACGAGGAGTGCTGCTGCTGGGGCGGTGGGGCCCGAGTGCGTCCTCCCTCTGGGCACGGGATGGTGCACCATGTGAGCTGCAGCAGGGTTGGGGGGGGGGCGTGTCTCCCTCAGGAATCGGGGTGACCTGGAATCTCCCCACCACATAACCCCTGGGGGAACTGGGGGGAGAAGGGAGGTCATGCTCCCCTGACTCCTCTATGCTCCTGCTCCCATCTGCGGACACCTCGGTATCATTGCAGCTGTCAAAATGGAAATAAATGTAATTTCTACTATGCCATCTTTCTTCTGTCACTTGTCTCTTACTTCCTCCTCTCTTATACCACAACACTATCTTTGTGAAATATTACTGATCCCTGAGAATCCCCCCATCCTTCATCACTATAACCCCTCCCTCCTCCTCACTTCACTTGTTTCTCTAATCTAACAAAGTTGTTCACTGGCAGTATCTCAAATTAAACTGTACCATCTACTCTGGCCCTCAAAACTGAAATCAGCTTGAACTGTATTTTGGGGAAACTGGCTAATATAACTAGTTTACCAGAAGCGATCATGTGTCAGTAACAACAGACACTGTCAGTCACATTGACACTCATATATGAGAGACAAGAATACAGGTTGGGCCTCACCAAAGACAGGGGCACTAACACACCCAAAAAATGGCCTAGTAGTAGACCAAGGAATGCTAGGTGTGGACACTGTATGACATGGTGGACATACTTACAAGGGAGACAGAGTGCTGGTACAACAGCCCATTCTGGTTCTCAGTTATACTTGTCTGCTTTTAAGTTCTTCTGGCACGTGGTGTCGATGAATCTCAAAGCGTAATGAATTCGGTTTCACACCTGACCCCTATTTATAGAGCAAGACCATCATTATGATGTCATGGAACACCTGCCTTTCGATTGGAGGACTGGCTTGATGATAATTCTCTTCATGATGTCATAATAGAGCTTCTTTTTGGGAGAGCTGGGCTGATTCCAGCAAGAATGCATTGGCTGATTTCTCTATACATCCAATGTCTATGTATAAACTCATGTATGGCTCGATGGGTAGATTTAAAACTAAACACTAGATCACTCCCTATAACGTTTGTAGTTTACGTTTACTTATTGGTTACCAGAGGTTAGGGTTATGGTTATAAAGGAATAAAGGGGCCAAAACTAAATAAATAAATACATGGATAAATAAATAGTTTAATTGTTAAATACTTGAATAAATGAATTAATCTATATCACAAAGACGAAATAAATTAGTCTTACTCAGAATTGTTCATATACATTTTAAATCTAAGACCATTGCACTTGATTTGCACGTTTGTGTGGCAGATCATATTTTTGAAGAAAACCTCCTCTAAGAAACACAACACATCCATTTGTATGTTTTTAAATAGTCATTTATTGTCACACTGGCATGTATTTATCACGACAAACAATGTCACTGCACGAAAGCGTACATGTAGACAGCAACACCACTGTGAAGTTTGCAAACAACAAAATGGAAAATACCGATCCAAGTTGTTAATGAGCGCAGTGAGATGAGTTTGAATAAGCACAGAGAGGTGTTTCACTTGTGTGGCTGCAACATCACGTTCTACCTGCTGCAACACAGTGGGAAACATGAGGTGATCATACAATACACTCTGGCTATTTTGACCTTTGACTTCATCAGCGACCGAGGCCTTCATAGTCACTCCTCATGTGGAAGCAGGCCAGACACCATTAGGATAATCTGCATATTTGAGATTTCATGACATTTGAATAAGTTATCGAGGTTAGGTTGTGTTTGATTTCTGAGATGAGTCACTTTATTTCATTTTATTTTACATTCGATTGAAAAGGTAAAGGCTGTTTTGTCCCTGGGCAAGGCACTTCACCATATTTTCCTCAGGGGGAATGACCCTGTAATTGCTGTAAGTCGCTCTGCATATAGCGTCTGCAAAAAAAAAAAGACTACATGTAAATGCTTTTTCTGGACAGTCGTCTTAAGAGGACCCAAATCCTCTATATTGCTGTACATCTGTACATACAACATGTGTACATAAACTGTGTAAAAATACTGTACATAAAACACTGGAAACTCTGTAAAAACACTGTAACATTTTGTACAATACAGCTGTATATTTGTTGCTACCAAATCACTTTAATACGCTGTACATACTCTGTATATTCTGTTAATACTAACTGACATATTCTGCTTATGATAATTGTTTTGAACTTCTGGTTGGATGCTAACTGTATTTTGTTACCCTGTACTTGTACCTGTGTGATGACAATAAAGTTGAATCTAATCTAATATGAAATAAGTGGGATTGAACGTTTGACCTTCACTGTGTGATCCTTCTGCATCACCCAGAAACATCTGCAGACTAGCCTGGAGCTTCCGCTCACCAGACAAAGTGTGCAGGGGCGCGCCTCGCTATTTCGGGCGCTCAGCCGCTTCTGCCAGGCGGCTACATCGCGGTCAAGTCTCCGCCTCCTGACCCCGGCAAAGAGCTGTTCAGACCAATAAGATCACCTCCTAACCTCCTCAGTCCTTCACGTGCGTAAAGGGAGATGACCTCTCTGACCGGATGGACACTGACTGGGAAAACGACACGCTGGCGCTGCGTCAGTAATCTTTGCGATGGCGTCAGGCCCCGGCGGCGAGGCGGGATCCAGGTGCGTGATGCGAAACGACTGCGACTGTCGGGTCAGCGGCCGCGAGGATCGGGATGGCGGACGGTTTCTCTGAATGGTCACCAAGCAAAATATCTGTTTGGAGACAGGATGCGTGCTTGGGAGCGGACGAATGTCATGACGGTGGTGAGACTAAAGGTGACTAAAGGAGTCATGTGACGCAGTGGGTTAGGGTGTCGGCTTGGTAACCAGGTCCCTGGTTTTGAACCCCCGGCTGTGTCAACATGACGTTGTGTCCTTGGGCGAGGCACTTCACCCTACTTGCCTCAGGGTGGAATGTCCCTGTACTTGCTGTAATTCGCTCTGGATAAGAGCGTCCGCTAAACGACTAAATGTAAATGCAAAGGCCTTAATAGCTGCCTCTGGTCCCAGTGCGACGGCTTCAAATCAACAGAGATGTTTTCCCCGTTCGCTTTTTTACAGCCCTCTCCTCAAAACCTGAGCCACGATTGTCAGAGCTGTGAGCAGCTGCCTTCTGCCTGAGACACATATAAACACACACGCATACACACACATATAAACACACACGCATACACACACACACAAACACCGACATAATGTTCACGCGTACGAACGACAGTACGAACCTACAGCATCGCTCCCCGCTTTTGAAACTCCGGAACTCCTCCAAATTCCAAGGACGGGTTAATGGATGCCGTCCGTTCAGGTTTGCTTTCCGCCAGAGGATACAGGATGCTTCATTGCCATTATGTAGCTCCCCCCTCTACATACGTGTTGTGTAAGCGTGTGCGAGCACTTCCATGTGTGTGTAGAGCGCACGTATGTAGAGGGGGGTGGAGGGATATGGCTATCCACTATCCTCCCTACCACCACCACCAACCCCCACCACCCTCTCCACCCTCCCCGCCCCAGAGTGCTGATCCTGGGGTAATTAAACCTTTAACCATGCGTGTCACTGAGGCTGGCAGTCACTGTGACAGACAGCATGCTGCCGGAACTAATTGCGCCGAGGTGCTAACAGGCGGCTGGGGAGGACCGTTCGAAACCTGCCTCTCCGCTCCCAGGTCGAGGGGCTCGATCCGCCTGCCTCCATGCCTCTAATCCAGCCGAAGGAGGGAGAGATCTCGGATAGTTCCCCTGCCAGCTTTCGCCCCTTAACGACCCTCCGTGCCACGTCCCCCTCTACCCGCATCCCGGAGGCCGACTGGGATAAACTGCGCCGCCGGCTTGGTGAATCCTTCTAATGAAGTCTTTCGGCCTCAGCTTTCACAGACCCCCACCGGTTAATGAGGCAGATTCGCTTACATTCCACATAGTCACCTGTTTGTCATCATTCATCACGTGACATATTTGAGGTTCACGTTTGGCCGATGCCGAGAGAGCGCGCGTACGGTGCAGGGCGTGTTCGTTTGTGCGGCCAGGAAAACGGTCGGCTACTTTAAGCAAGTGAAGCATTCGAATCCACATTTACAACATTATGGATTTCGCTGCCATACAACATGGATGTAAAACGAATGCTTTACGGAGCCTTTTAATAACGTGTTTTAACGACATCCAATGGCTGTACTTGGAATAGTACTTCATAAAACATTGTAATATACTGCACCCATGGAGTTTGACGATAGTATCGCTGTGGGCACAACGGGTTGGTTTCGACTGGTTGAAACCGGATTAGGAGCTAGCGTGTGTAGCTACTTCCGGCCTGGGGGATGCTGCTGTACTGCCGCGACGGCCCTCCACCCTTACCTGCTGTTCACTTTTAGATTGAAGTCATGACCCAGGGACAGCATATGCTCCTCACCAACCAACCATGATTATGACCATGTCTTCTTTTTAATTGGTTTTAAATGAACAGCATTCGTTTTAATTAGCTCCTGTACAGGAGGAGGATTGCTGTCTGCGAGTTCATCCTTGTGCCGGCTCGGCTAATAGAAATTCTTAATCTCGCCTCGCTTGACAGTTCCTTTCATATGGTCGGACGCACTGAGATGAAGACTGAAATAAATGTATACAGTACGGGAGAGTTCTTCCTGCACGTTGGGAATGGGAGAATTTTTCAGCTTGGCACTTTTAATTAACTTGTTACAGTGAGAGGGCGGATACATAATAATGGTGTGGATTGCGTGGTACCCCCCCCCCCCCCACCCCCCCCCCCACCCCCATACAGATCCAGCTGTTGACCCTCAGAGGTACGAGGAGTACTTGAGGGTGCAAGCCCAGGTGTAGAGCCCCATGCGTCATTGGATCCCTCTGAAGCCCGGATGGAAGTTTCCGGACTCAACCGGTGAGCCATTGAGATTCTGACTTTGTTCCACGCTCATTGACATGCACAAACCGTGCTCTGGCTTCAGGCTTTACTGCATGTGTGACCCTGCAAAGCAATCCAGCTCGTTTCCTTGGGCAACAATGTGTATTGTAATCCATAGCCGGGGCGATAAGAAGGATATCCAAATATTAATGGGTTTATCTACTCCAGGGTAGGGATTCTTGTCGCAGGCGTTAGATTGGAAAAGAGAGTGTGTGAGAATATGAAAGTCTCCGGTGAGATAACAAAGGCTCGGACATCGCTTTTTCTGTAAGCCCTGCAATGGGGATTTACAACTGTTGTTTCTATTCTCCTTGGGAGACACACACACACACACACACACTCGCAGCTCTTTAGAAAGTAACTATGGATACCCACTTGGGAAAAAGCTATTCACATGCATTTTTCCCCTGCTGTCCATCCCTCTTCCTCAAGCTTTGTCCATTTTCCTTCATTAACAAGTATCTTTCCCAGCACGGCTGGTCCACCTGGAAAATATATGCTGGTTTACAATGGGGTGTGTGAGTGTTCACTTCTAGGATTTTTGGGAAACAAGCAAAGAAAGGCCCAGAAGCGAAGTGGCGTTCAACTGTACGACGTTCCCAACCTCATAAATATCAACCTTTATATCAACCTTTCCTGTGAGGACATTCTGTGTTTATTATGTGACCTTTCAAAACATACTTGTGTTATTTATACTGCGTTATTTGAAATCCGTATGCTGGAGTTTTCGTGTTTTCACATTCGTTGCAGGAACTTGTGACTTCTCTTCCTGGCTTGTGGGGCGTTGAAAAGGCCAGACGCCCACTGAGGGACGATCTTAACTTGCGTTGAAACGAACCGTACATCTTGAAGATCAAGAAATGTTACGCGCTGCATTATTTGAATAATAATCCTTTTCGTAAGACAACAAAATAACTCGTTTTTGGACTCCGAAGTTCGCCTCTTTCGCAGATCTACCTTCCCTGTAACGACGCGCTGAATGAAACCGCCGCCGTCCCAGGCTCCCTGTTTGCAGTTAAATCGTCAGAGTTGCGCCTGATGGCGTGCGTTTGCTCGGCGGCTCTTGTGATTTTTTTTAGCTCCCTGGTCGTTTAACCTCCAGATGGAACTCCGGCAACAGCGTCGCGCTGATGCATCACCCGAATGATAGCCCTGTATTTTTTTTTCACAGCAGGCAGCTTCAGCAGAATCACTGAGAACACCTACCATTTCACACAGCAATCCAGGGAGAAAAAAAAACATAACTATTACACTCTAGAGTTGACAACAAAAAGCCTTCGACAATGGCATCGCAACAGATAATTCCTTTGAAAACAGGAGCTGCTTGGAAAAACAGCCTCGACGATAAGGCTTTATGAATAATGCACCCGCTCGGCAAGCAGGGCAGAGAGGCATTGATCTGAATGTATTGGTGGTTTAGAGGCGATTCACTGGAATCGCACATTCAGGGCGCCAACCCACTGCGCCAAGGTGTGCACCAAGCAGGCAGTCTACACACAGGGTCAGGACTGAACACGGGGAGGGAGCGTTTGTTTTTACGCAGCTAAAATCCAGAACAGATTTCTGCCTGGACAAAATCAAATCCAGGCTGAAAACAGTTATGTGTGACTCCGCATATCACAACTGAAAGTATTTTATCTGCACCCTTTTCTTTTAGTTTAGTAATAATAAATGAATCGATTCATTTTATGCATATTTATTGAATTGCTTGTAAATGGTCTTTTATTTCTATAAAGCACTTTGAGGCAGGTGTTGGGGATGAGGACAAACAGAACCATGAACAAGGGGATGGAGGGTTGCAAGGGATGCTGGGATTTGACCCGCGGCAGAGTGGCACGTATATTTTGGTGGCAATTCAGTCGGTGTGTATTTTGGACGATAATCCGGTTGAAAGAGAAGCCAGGGCGACCAAACACGCCCCCTTCCTGACACGCTCTCCAAAGAAACTTTTCCACAATCGCTTATTTGGCGTCAACGGCACAGTAATGGCACACCTCCGCACCATCATCATCTTTCTCTGATCTGCCTCGTCATCCCCCCGGGCTGCGCAGCAGCTGTGTTCAGGGTCACCCCCTCGGAGCAGCCGAGCCACCCTGGACGCGACAACGCATTTAGCTTTTCGTCCTTTTAGATTAGATTAGATTCAACTTTAATGTCATTACAGAGGTACAAGTACAGGGTAACAAAATACAGTTAGCATCCAACCAGAAGTGCAAAACAGTTAGCAAGTTTTAGCATTTCGACGTGCCGTTAGCGCCTGCTCTCGGTCAAACGGGAGGTGGCTGAGCGGTAAGGGAATCGGGCTAGCAATCACAAGGTTGCCGCAACGATTCCCGGCTGTGCCAACATGACGTTTTGGCAGTAAGTAAGTTAAGTTTATTTATATAGCACCTTTCACAGACAAGAAGCGCTTTACAATAATATAATAATAATAATAATAATAATAATAATAATAATAATAATAATAATAATAATAATACAAATAATAAAATACAGACACAGAGTAAAAAGGCAGTAAAATAATCCCTGACAAACTTGCTGTACAAAAATTAGCAGTCAGGGGAAAGTGGCGGGTAAATCTCCAGGATCTCTTCCTCCTTAATGAGTCAGGTGGCTGGGCGGTTAGGGCGTTGGGCTACTGATCAGAAGGTTGCGAGTTTGATTCCCGGCTGTGGCAACATTACGTTGCGTCTTCGGGGCAAAGCACTTCACCCTACTTGCCTGAGGGGTAATGACCCTGTACTTGCTGTATAAGAGTCCCTGCGAAATGACTAAATGTAGGGAGGAATACAATGGACTCTCAGCCAGCACTCACAAAGCGTGCTACCATGTGAGAGTACATTAAAGTATCCTGACACCGCCACTGGGTAACAGTCACGGATGACAGCTGCTAATTTCAACCTGTTCCGATGATGGCAGTTTGAAGGGCTGAGGGGAGAATTCACAGCGAGCGGAATATTTATCAGTCACAATCGGAGTTTGATGTCGGGAAAAGTATCATTTCAAGCAACAATCGTGTCAGGTACACAAGTTTGTCTGTCAATGTTTGAATGTACAATGATCCTCACCAGATTGTAACACAAGGCTGCTTGTCTAGTTGTCCAATAATAGTTTTGTCAAACATCCTTGGTTCTGGTAAGTATCGTCAACTTTCGATACGTGAGTGTTTGCCTGGGTGTGGGGGTGTCTGTGTTTGTGGTGTGCAGCGTGTGTGTGTGTGTGTGTGTGTGTGTGTATGCGAGTCTATTTTAGGTACAAGAGATCAGCACTCCCCCCTGCTGGTTGCCAGGCCAACAGATCCAGACAAGAATCTGAGGATGCCTTCTGTCCACCTCAAAAACTGAATGCAAAAAAAATAAAATACCTTTTTTGAAAATAGTGTTTACCAAATAATAAGGCATGGATACATTGTTCATACCTTGTAGAATATGTTTGCACTACGCCCCATACAGAGGAGATAATACATTGTTGTTTCATTATACATCAAAACGACTTAATCAACGTATTACATTTACATTTACATGTAGCAGATGCTCCTATCCAGTGTAACTTACAGGGACATTACCTCGAGGCAAGTAGGGTGAAGTGCCTTGCCCGAGGACACAACATCAAGATGCCATAGCCTTAACCGCTCAGCCACCTGTATCAGAAAATCGTATTCCTAGTGAGAAAAGTACCACACTGTTTTTTCACAACAAGCTTTAAAGTCAACCATCACTTCACTTCAATTACCAATGTTGCCTATCATGGATTTAAGAGATCCATAGAAAGGTTGGTACGGATACATAATTAGAGCCATTACACAGTTTTAAAACCCCATTTCAGGGTTTAGTGCCATAGTAATTAACACAGAGCCAGTGCATTAATTCTTTAATGGCATCGTGAGCTATATGACTTCCCCAGTATGGGATAACAGGCCAGAGAATGAGTCAGAGACAAAGAAAGAGAATGACGGATGAGGTGTGGGGGTGGTGGAGGGTGGGAAGAGAGAGAGCGAGAGAGAAGGAGAGCGAGCGAGAGTGACAGAGAAAGCGAGGGAGAGCGCGAGAGAGTGAGAGGGAGAAGTCATCTTAGCATTCCACTTGGTGCTTTCTGCTTAAATATTGCAATTTCATACGTGAGCCTTATCTTAAAGCCCCTGCAGGTCTACTCCAATGGAGCTGAGCACCACACTCACCCAATTACCTCTGCGTTTCTGCCTCCCTCTCCCCAACAGTGCAACCCAGGCTGGGAATCCAGGTGGCACAGCTACCTTGGAAACAAGCGCCGCTCACTCTTTCTCTCACTCGCTCTCTCGTTTTCTCTCACTTGCTCGCTCACAACAGGAGTCAGGTGGCTGAATGGTCTGGCTGGTAATCAGAAGGTCCCTGGTTCAAACGCTGGCTTTGCCAACATGGCATTGCATCCTTGGGCAAGGCACTTCAGCCTACTTGCCTCAGGGGGGCAACGCCCCTGTACTTGCCGCAAGTCGCTCTGGATAAGAGCGTCTGCTGAATGACTGAATGGAAATGTACACACTAACGTACTCCTTTACAAGCACAGCCGCACTCCAAACACTCACCGACGTCGTCAAGGATTCTCAACCGACAACAGCAACATCTCCTTTGCCTTCAGAAGACTCCCGGAGGTTTCATCTTGAAGTAGATCTGTGGTCTCAGGTGTGGCACGTGGTACCAGGGGAGGTGGAGAGAGACTAGCAGGGGCCAGTTCCTCTCCACGCTCATCATTACATTCTGTTCAGGGCCCAGCACAGACGAAGATTAAGCTCCCGACTCGGAATATGAATTTTCCATCTGCAATGCAGCCGAGTGGTCTCTCTCTGAAACAACAGAACAGTGCCTGGTGCTGGGTACTAAAAGCCAGTGTTGTTTAAGTCCCAGTCTTCTACTCCCATCATTGGTTTTCTTTAGATTTTCTTAATATTTTCACAGTCAAATTACGTTTACAGGTCAGGTATTTTTGTATAACTCAATTTATACTGAAATACGGTATTTATTCGGATAGAAATCTTGACATCCTGTAGATTGAGGCCAGTGCCACATCTACAACTGGATGTACGATACCGACTGTGGCAGGATTATGCTTGTTCCGGACGTGAACTCGATTGAATATTTATAGCGGGTCTGGAATTCAGCCTGTAAAGGTCATTAGAGTCCATCACCACCATGGCTGATTGATGAATGGACACATGCTGACCGACACCTCCCCCCGCCCCCTGTCCTGTCACTCTCTGACATGGAGAAGGTCGGGCCAAGGCATCCAGACCACCTTATGAATAGTTAAATCCCAGCCCGGTAATGATTTGAAAAGACCCTGTTGAAGAAAGTGTTTTGTCCGTCTCTTCATAAACGGAGTGACAGTTCAGTTGAGTTCTGGGTTTAATACGTATTTAAGAATCTGCGGATTGGGAGAGAAATGACCAGTCCTCTGGCAACAAAATGAAGACAGTACAAGGCTTAGACCTCAATCATGCCTCTCTCTCCCAGACGAAGGCAAGAGAGCATTCTTTTATAGGGCACAAGAATGTAAACATAGATAGACAGTCAGGCGGTAATGACGTTACAACAGTATTCAGAGAAGGTGTGTTCAGTAGTGAATATAAGTACACAGGAAATCCAATTTCTTCCACAACCCAAGCGTAGCTAGAACAAGAGGAGGAGCCTAGGCAAGGATTACGATCACGTTACACATCTGAGGTGTTCTTTCTACGTTCGGAGCGGTCAAGCGAACCGTGCGAGCGTTCGCGACAAGGACAACCACCTGTTCAAGGTTTCTCTCTCTCTCTCACCGGTTAGTGCTGCGCAGGTGCGTCGACCTCATCACCGGTGTCACTTAATCAGCTGCCCTCCGCAGTATTGGTTTTGGTCGTTCTGTCAGCTAACTTTAATCCGGGCTTTCTCAAATCCACCGACACCTCGGTATCGTGAGGAATTGTCTGCATCGATCCAGGTTTGCTTTGTGTAATTGCTAACCCCGCTAGCCACAAAGGAGACCAAAGGCTGGGATTTCAGGCCTCTGGGGGGGGTTCAGTCAGCCTCAGTCTTTCAACAAGCTGTCTCACCTCCGCCGCCTCATTTTACATTGATCATCCCGGTTTCTCGACCGCGGGTGTCTCTCTGGATTAAACCGTCGACAATTGGAAACACAAGCTAGCCAACCGCTCCTTCCCACACCTCGAGACAACACCCTGTGAGAGAGGGCCTCAAACGTCGATACAAAGTGAGACGCTCAGGGTGGAACACAAGGTATAATTTGAGAGATTTGATTGCGGTGAAAATCAAACATGGTCGCCGCTGAGAAAGATTCGAGCGTCTCGTCGAAAACAACACCTTGGGCATTGTTCTCCATCAACGTCGCTGCTTATTTCACGCAAATGACCTCAACTGTCAATCAAGTTGTCCCTTGTTTTGGTGGCGAAGCACAGGCCTATTTACGTCTCTCATCCGAACGTCTTTTCATATTTCGATGCAAATACGAACGACGCTCGTGTGACATATTGCGACAATGGAAATGGGCATTCATTTCTGAATGGCATAATAGGTTAATTGTCTGCTGTTTGCAAATCATTACCTGTGGGGGGGATACATTTGCGGCATGTTTAACATGATTTATTACACAGAGGATGACGTCTTGGGCTGCGGGCCCATTGTCTGTGAGCCATACCTGCTGGAGAGAAAGGGGGGGGGGGGGGCTGGAGAAGGTTTAACACGCACCTACATACTAAACAGCCCCATCAGCGCAGACAACATCAGCCATCTACATAAAAACGTCTTATAATTGGCTGGATTCTCTACCCCTTTCCTCTTTGGCATGAAGTCCTCCTTGTTTTGGCCAAGCCGTTGATTATTGCACAAGGTAAGCGACTGAGGAACACTTTAAAGAAGCCCTTCAGCATTAATTACCAGATAATTGGATTGAACATGACAGACACACCGTCTCAGGATTCCATTAGCAGCTTTCTCAACATTCTCCTAGCGTCCTACCAAATCCCAGCTCCCCGCCTCAAGATCAAAATGGAGAGTAGGAGGGCTGGAAGATACTTCATAAAGCATGAAGAGGCCTCTGCGTCCTCAACAGGTAAATTGACCTAGTCAGATTGATGGATGTCTCAATTAAAACCCACAGCGGGTGACAGCGGTGAATACATGTGTAAAGAAGCGACCCCCCCTCCCCCCTCCCTTTGTTCGGTAATTTCTCAAGTATCATCGTGCCTCCTCAAATCAAGCAAGCCCTTATTCGCAGGACCCCAGTCCTCTCGTCCCCCCTCTTCGCTTCCCGCCCCTGTCCTTCAATTTCCCCTCGTCTCCGCTCCGAAAAGGAGGAGGAAAAGATGGGAGAGCTTGGACGTCTGCCAGTGCTCGCCAGGATGCTGCCTGAAGATGTTGAAATCAGAACACGCCACTTCACAAAAGTTCCTCCGACTTTGGAAGAATGTGGAAGAATACTAACTACTAACACAGGAAATTAGACTTTCACCGGCTCACCCACTTTCACTCACCTTTCCCTCTCGCCCAAGGGGCGCGCCTGTGTAAAATAATCCACCCCCCCCCCCCCACCCCCCAAAAAAAAGATAGATGTGGCACCACTATGTGAAACGATGCACTTCTCTTTCTCTGCAACCCCTTTCTAATATTTCATCTTTGTCTTCCCCATCCTTTCGCAAGCTACAGTCTATTACTTTTTCATCATTTTAAATTGGATATCCCAGAATAATAGTGGTCCGCTCCATTATTTATAGGCCGAGTCCATCAAGATGGCGAGGAAGGTTGGAAAGACGATGTAAGATACGCAAAGTTGGGGAGCCATGCCCTCGCGCCACCTGTTTGGCTGTGTCTGTATAAGCAGGCGCAACGTGGAGCGTTGCGTTAGCGTCGGTGGAAAAAAGGACGCTGACTGTTTATAAGAAGCGTATCCTCGGAAATGACGCGCGTTGGCAGCAAAGACGACGGGTTGTTATACATGCTTTACCATGTTCCATATCGCCTCGGCCGAGTTCTGACATCCTATTATTACATACGTCGAGAGCGCCTTAGCATTGTTCAGCTCTTTCATCCAGACGAACCTCCAGCGAGATTAATGGCAAATTGCTATTAACTCTCTTTGCCGTATCAAGGAAAATGATCAGAATTCCTATTTAAAATTGTCTTTTTTGGACATCATCTCAAAGATGCTGCAGTGGCTCGCACTCTCGCATGAAAGTGCTGCTTGTTTTGGAAAGTGTGTGACCTCTCTGTAAAGGGGAGCTATTCTTTGTCAACACCTTAAGCCCCTTTTTTTCTCCGTAACGCAGGGCCGTTTTCATTATAATCTCCAGAAATGTTGAGCACAAGATTGCCTCCCGTCATTTTGACCTTTTAGCGAGTTTACAGCAGTTCCTGGAGCCTGACCTTTTCTGATGCGGGGAGGGAAGAGGAGGCTTCTGGGTAGGAAAGTGTCCTCATTACCAGCTCATCATGGCTGTCTGGCTTCCAACCCTGTCTGTCTGACGTACCTGAGAAAGAGGAGCAGGCTGATTTTTACCGGGGTTGGGAACGGCGCACGACCAATTCACTTTAGATGGCTGCTAACAGGTCTGGAACCCTGCAGGGAGACTGGCATTAATCACACTAGTTTGAATTTGCCTGGAAGTTTTCCCACTTTCCCCGTGTACATCGTTGGCGATGGGGAGAGAATGAAAGATAAGTCAGGGAGTGCGTAGGCAGGGCGGGCGCTGAAAACGTCTGCGGGGTAAAGGAGGGGGTCGTAAGCGGGGGCGCCGATCGCGTCCTTTGTCAAAGCGTTCATTGTGTCTTTCCAAAGTGTCACCATTGTCATCGAGGCTTTCTTCCCGTGTCAAACGTCTTTGAGAACACGTTTCATGGACTTGCTTGTGATAATTAAAGTGGTCCGTTCACATGCTGGATTCTGTGGCCATTTTTAGCAATGAACCGGTTTCAAGAAGAGCCAGGAGAGGAAATATAATTGGACTGCAGGAACCAAAAGCATGATTTTAGCCGGTTGTCCTGTCTTTTAACAATGTTTGTGAATCATCCACTTGTTCAGGAGCTGCTGAAATGCTCCCTCTTGGCAGAATGCCATGGCCCAACGATAACGAAGATACTCTATCCAGCTTCTAACAGAAGGCAGATTCTACTAGCTTCTCAAGGCCGTACATTTAAATGACTCTGTGAGCTCAAAGTTGATACAGTTCATCTTGGGGAGAACCCAAAAAGAGCAGCTCCATTTTGTCTTTTTGAGGTGGTCGTTCTTTCACAAGGCTACGATAAAGCTGCTGTTCTGGGGAGAAGGTCGCTGGTTTGACCGGCAGAACATTTCTCCACGGTTAAAAACTGCGAAGGTGACATCGTTAATGCATCTGTCAGGCACCGGGAGGAGATGAGATGAACAGAGGTGCAACAACAAGACACATGGAGAACGAGTTCATTTGAACAGCAGACTGTAAGGTCTAAATGGGAGACGTGGTGCAGTCGATTAGGGTGTCAGGTTAGTAATCAGAAGGTCCCTGGTTCAAACCCAGGCTGTGTCAATATGACGTTGAGTCCTCATACTACTTACCGCAGGGGGAATGTCCCTTTATAAGTCGCTCTGGATAAGAGCGTCTGAGAAATGACTGAATTGGGTATGTGTTCTGTGGGTATATTCTGGGTATTACAGAGAACATTGCAACATAAGGAGAACATCGCTTTGAATGCCCCAGTTCCCCCACACCTGTTCCTCTGAATGATCGACCTCAGAGGTTTCGGAAGTCTGTCTTCTAGTGTCTCCCAACCAGAATGAAAGCTGGGGGGGGGGGGGGGGGGGGGGGGGGAATCGGAAGTTTGTGTAACTGAAAGAACGGCTCGTTAACAATGCGCCCAGATGCGAAACATTCTGTCAATTCGACCGTCCTGCGCTGGAGAGAGGAAGTCGTTTTCCGGGAGTGAATCTTGGACCGTGAGCGAGCGGACGAGTCTGGAAGGAAAAAAAAACGAGCTCACCTTGCGTTCTTCTCCGCACCTTGCTAGTCTCCCGTTCCGCACTGTAACCGCTAACGTGGGCTGACATCTGCTATGAAGGATGAGGAGAAACAAGAGAGTATTTTGGGTCTCAAGCCCGGAGCTCTGTTTCCATCACTGACATGTAGTGTACGGACGTGCAGCACCACCAACTCCAAATCCCTGTGAGGATAAGCTAACGCTTAGCCTAGCGTGGTTACATCACTGTGGCTGCCTGTCTGATTGTGCTGGGCACACACCAAAATGTTTCTCCTTTGAACTTCTTTGTTTGTTCCGATTAAACGGAAATTTGGTGTTGATCTTAACAATCCTTGATGCAGAACATAGCCCGACATTCAAGTTATTTCAACATAATTAATCAGCCTGACGCGGTTTACTAGCTCAGCTCAACAATTCCTAAGCTCTTAACATTTACACTACAAGGCGTTCGTGTTTTGTTGTTGTAATCGTGTATTCACAGCTTGCCAGGCCCTGAGGGCTTTAACCTGTAAATCTGGAAAAGGCACGCTGAAGACAAAACCATGTCTATCAATAGCTAACAATATGCAAATCTGGTAAAAATGTAATTAGGCTGGTCCCAGCAGGAGGAAGCTTTTATGACACGTTCAGCAATTCAGTTTGATATTGTTCATCAAAGGAACTTTGACTTTTCGAACAAAGTCAATAAACCTTGAATTAAACCTGTCCAACGCAGATGTGTGGTAGGATTTCAAAGGGATGGGTACCAGCTGGTGTACAAGTTTGAGCTCATGAAATGACATGGTGATTAATTTAACTTAGCTTTTGCCAAGTTGCCTTTGGTTCATCCCCAAAAAAAATGAATCGTGGAGATGAATGTAAATGAAGAAATGTGATGCATGTATTCTTCTTTGCAGTTTTTGGTATGAAATTCCTCATTTGCTCTGTAAGGACTGCAGTCACCTAAATGACCACATTTACATTGTCAGTGAGTTCTTGCAGTGCTAATGAACAGTAAATGTTTATAGGTCCCAACATCTGGCCATGAGCTCATTCAACCTGCAAGCTTTCTTTCAAGTTAATCCATTTTAATGATTGGACTAGATCAAGATTAATTGACTATTTTCTTTTGGGGGGGGGGGGGATTGTTACAGAGTCTGTAGCAGGTAGATATATCACTGTTGTGGAATGCATTCATCAAATTATGTCTGTGTTACAGTTCTTCGTCTTTGTTAGGTTAATCAAATGTGTCGTCCTTGATGATTCGCCATGTCCAAAGTTCAAAAAATATGTTTTCCCTGCTAAAATCATGGGTGAGAAGTGAAATATCTGGTGTGTTCTGTGACATCTGCCAAGGTCAACAGAACACGAGGCCCAGCTGAGCTTGAATCGTCGGGTGATGCGGTGATTAGCAACGCTTGGCAGTGTTGAGCCTTCCTCATATTTGGCTCATTGCTCATTTTTTCTACGTTTGAATCAGACAGGGTTAGGCAGAGGAGAGGAAGGTTTTTTTCAGAGCAGACCATTCCTTCACTGTGGTGAGGAAACAGACCTTAAGTTGGAGCATGTCACTAAACACTAATATCACTGGATTTCCGTCACTTTCCACTAAATATAGATTGGGGAAATGTATTGTTTCTTTCCTCGCTGTAATCTAGCAGCGTTGGTAAGGCGCTGCTGTGCTGTAAAAGTGCGACAAGTTATCCATCTCTGAGGAAGATGCAACACTTTTCTGAAAAATATTGTAATTGCGTTTAAAGCCAGCGTAAAGCCAGGATTTCAAAACAAATAATCCTTTTCACAGTTTGAGTGACACTACAGGAGCGGGGGTGTTTGTATGCCTGCGAAAGCGCGCGTGCGTGTTGGAGGTGGGGGGAGAGGGGGTGGGGTTGCGTGTGCATGCACGTCTGTGCGTTGGCGCCCAGATGGTGTGTACCGGTACTTTTTGTTTTTTTGCGTCTGTATCCGTGCATCTGCATCAATTGTTATGTTAACAATTGTGTGTTTTTTAATGTGTTTTTTTTTTACCAGTTATTCTCAACCCCCTGGGGACTGATGACCTAGAAAGAGAGTGTGTGGGTGATTTTTTTTTTTTTTTTTTAACCGTTGCTAGGCTTCAAAGCAACTTTCTGTTCTGTTTTTCTGGTCTGTGTGGATCTTGTTTTGAGGTTTGGGTGTGAAATGTTCTTGGTGGTGGTCATCAATGTGACCGTGCTGTTAGGAGAAGAAAAGGGAGAGCGAATGAATAAATGAATGAATAACCAACAAACTTAAAAAAAAAAAAAAAACCTGAGGGGAAGGAGACGAGCGTATCGATATCTGCTACTCCGAGAAAACCCAGGGCGTCTATGGAAACCGAAGTGTACATACGTATGTCTAAAGATTTTTTTCCCAGCTTTGCATACATTTTTGTCTCTTATTTTGGGGGGTGGGGGGTGCCCATCAAAAACCTATTTCCAAGCAGTTCTTCTCAAGCTTCACCGAAGAATTCTCTCACGGTTAAGATGAAGGCCGTTTTTTGAAAAAATGCTCTGCTTTTAGGTTTTCCTGAATGAATCCGTAGGGGAAGCCATCCAGGAGGCCCAGGTGGGAAACTCTCACGCTGTCTTCCCCCCAGAGAGCTCAGCTGTACCACCTCTAGGGGATAAGGATGGCAGGCTGTTGGGCTTACATTTCAAAACAGAAATGAGATTCCTCTATCCCTGACTCGCTGATGAAACGTCTAACCACTCGCAGAATACTGAATGTGGAGTTCTGACTGAATCTGGCTGAATTCCGTATTCACCAGGGTGGAATATCGAACTTTTTTTAAATATTCCCCCATGGTTAAAGTCTTTATCTACCTCAACCTCTGCGTTTCCCGATATTTGTTTTACTATTCCAAACAGAAAACTCTTGCGTTGTTACACCTCAAATGGAATGCTGCCCTTCAATGTTTACGTGAAGGATTGGAAATTGAAGGATTGGAGCCTGCTGCTCCACCGCGATTAAAACCGAACGCGTGCTCTGACGTATCTTCCCCCGAGACGGCGCTCGCCGTGTCGACCGTTTGTGCGATAAGCGATCCACATTAGCGCGACGCGTTGCCGCGTTGTCTCAATAGAGCGCGATTTGGCGCCGGGTTTGCGAACGCAGGGCCGCGCGATGTTTATCGTCAGGATGCAGCGTGAGCCGGGCGAGCGTTTGTCCTCGCGGAGCTACGGTTGAACGACATGTTCCCTTGGCTTCGCTCTCCGTATGTCTGGCCGTCCCAGAGGACCCTGGCAATCCACCAGGTCCCGGTAAAGTCTCGTGTCACGGCAGACCAGGCACGTACGCACGCTCTTTCCAGATATTATCACGCGGTCCCCCTGTAAATCCGATCCACCCCACGCTCCGTCTGGGATTTGGACTTCTGTGCTGAGTGCTCCTTCTCTGCCAGATGGATTGATAACCTGTTTGGAGTTCGACGGAGCCCGGATGGTGAGTCCAGGTGCAAACGTACATTTTTTCTCGGATGGAAAAATCACGAGTTCGCCTCTCGGGCACAGCAGTCTGCTTCTCAGTGTGACATATGACCACACTGGCATTAGAAGCAGCTTTACCCCGAATTGAGTTATTTTCCGTGGGGGGGGGGGGGGGAGGGGGGGGGGGAGTCAAGCGTGTTGAAAGTCTTTTTGTTGTTTCAATAAATGCGTCTTACGTTGGCATTTAGAAGACGCTCTGATCTCGAGCGGCTTGGAGCCAGTGCAGGGACATTCCCCCCGGAGGCAAGTAGGGTGAAGTGCCTTGCCCAAGGACACAACATCATGTAGCCACAGCCGGGAATCAAACTCGCAACTTTCCGATCACTAGCCCAACGCCTTAACCGCAGAGTCACATGACTCCCTTGCTCTGTTAGGCACTGTTCCAGGATCATAAAACCCCAAACTAAACACAGATGCCAAGCAGATAAAGAACATATAAAGCATGGACACATGGTATAGAGCAGGGAAGTGTGTGTAATAGGATCAGTAAAATTACTAAGCAATTCAGCCTTTTAGAACATTATTACTATTATCATGGAAAATGCTGGGTAATACCAAAAACATACATCAACCTGAGTCTAATTATTTGAGAGAGGTTTGATCTGATCAAATTGCAGTTGCAACCTTTAAAGACTGAGTATTAAAGTCTTCAAGAGAAATCAAAGAGTACCGTTACACCTGTGTACACAGATAAGTCTGTGTGTGTGTGTGTGTGTGTGTGTGTGTGTGTGTGTGTGTGTGCGCAGAACCATATGACAACCCTCTATTACCAACATCCAGCATCTGCCTTTTCCCTTTATCCACCTCAGGCAAGGTGTTTTCATCTCAAAACACAACGTTCAAATCGCTGTCGGTTCCGCCCAGAGATATGAAAAACCAGACTATCAAACCCAAGTTCAACACTGAGGGTACGGTAAGTCGAAACAATAGATCTCGTTTCAAAAAGCGTTCTACCAGGGACTGACCTGAAGGACCGCACTAAGCGCTGGACTCTGACAAGCTGAGGCAGCGTTGGACGAGCGACGAGAGGAGGCAGGACCTTATCGTTCGGTGAAAGTTTACGTTCGGCCTCGGTGTTGCTGGAGGATGGGAGGCAGGAGGCTGCGGTCTATCAGGACCCAAACCTCTCGCCACAGGAATAGCTTCTACCCCTCTGCTATTGCCCTCTTCAACAGGGCCAAGGACTCAGTGTGACACATCCACCAACACCCCACACCCCCTTCCCACTGCACTCTGCCACTTTAGCACGCAACACTACTTACCACTGTGATTTTTGCACCACTGTTTACACTACTACACTACTACTACTTATTCCACACGCATTACACGTTTTCTCCCTATTTATATTCCATTACCGGCATTTCAGACGGAAAAACTGTGCCAATGTTTGTCACACACATGAGCAAATTCCGTTCTATTTCTGAATTCTTCCGGGAATTGTTTGTGTTATTTGCACCGGGGAAAAGCTACAAGACCTGGCTGGCATCTGAAAAATGTCAATGCTAATGCTTTCCACCACAACCGAAATGTTATGTTAATGCCATGTTTAAAATGCATTAGCTAGAGAGCGATAGAGCGTCCTTTGGCTCAGTGTTTTGCTTTCCACCTACCGGCACATTCTAACTGGGAATCCCATTCTATTATAGAACCGTAATCCTTTAAAAACGGCCACAGCTAAACATGACATAGAATGAAGTGATAACAATTCAACTATATTCCCAGTTGATTGTGAGCGTGTGCGTGTGTTCGTTGTGCGTGCGCGTGTGAGTAAGGGATACAACATTTACTGTCTTTGTTAGATTATCTCCCCCCACCACATTGCGTAGTGTGAGGTAATCGAACTGCATGGCTGATCAGCTGCCAGTCTCACTGCTTAATAAGTGATGCAAGTACCCTCCGACTGATCACCATATCAACAAGCTGGGAGTCAGGTGGCTGAGTGGTTAGAAGGTCGGGCTTCCAGTCAAAAGGTTCCTGATTTGAATCTCGGCAGTGCCAAAAGAATGTTGTTCCCTCGGGCAAGGCACTTCACCCCGCTTGAATCTGAGCGAACGGCCCTGTACTTGCCGTGGCTCTGGATAAGAGTATCTGCTAAATGTATGTGTCAGAACCTACCCAGATCTGTGTTCATAGTCACCACACACCACCTACACTACCCCCACCCCCCCCCCCCCCCCCCCTACCCCACACCCAAAGATAAAAAGGCCTGGAACGTCCCTTGAGATTCTTAAAGGTTCATCTCATCTTATGTGGCGAAGCGCAACAGTAGCTTAAGACCAACTAGGTTTGGAAAGACACCCAATCCTTTGGCAGTATCCTCTACCCATCACACGCAGACGAGGCCTGTTGTTGACAAGCGTCCGGACATGCTGCTTTACATGATTAGAACGGCGAGAATATCCCAGCATTCTGCACGACGCCCCCGCACGCCTACCATCCATTCTCCCGACCGATCCCCATGTCTAAATTTAACCGCCCGCGAACAGACGAGGACATCGAAACACGCCGATGACGCGAGCGAACACATCGCGCGTGTATTCATCACGGAAACCCTGCAGTTTGTGTCCCCTCCCCCCCGCTAATTAGCCCGCCTGCTATTTTCTAACACAAACCCACCGTTATTTTTCTGTAGGTTTGCAGCTCGCGTCGAACGACGATGGGTAAATCCTTCTGCCGATAAATAAAATGCAGTCTACACTTTCAATTCCCTGCTGGAGCTAGTGTCTTCCTGCTTCATGGGCAGCTGGATCGGAATCTTGTCATGTACACAGTGTAACTTTAGTTACTGTCAAAAAGCTAGTAACTTTGTAGCTGTTAAAAACACACTACATTTACATTTAGTCTTTTAGCAGATGCTCTCATCCAGAGCGATTTACACAAAGTAAAAGGGCTTAAAAGGGCGTCAGATGGCTCAACGGTTAAGGCGCTGGCCTCATGATCGGAAGGTTGTGAAATCGAGCCCCGACTGTGGCTATATGACGTTGTGTCCTTGGGCAAGGCACTTCACCCTACTTGCCTCAGGGAGAATGTCCCTGTACTTACTGTAAGTCGCTTTGGATAAAAGCGTCTGCTAAATGACTAAATGTAAATGTAAAAGGACATTCCCCCTGAGGTAACTACGTTGAAGTGCCTTGCCCAAGGAAACAACCTTATGTTGGCGCAGCAAGGGTTCAAACCAAGGACCTTCTAATTACCAGCCCAACACCCTCAACGCCCAGGCACCTGACTCCATAACTGCCGTGGATTGTTTGCGATGGTTATGTTGGGCAACCTGTTGCACTTACGGATTAACAATAGCAGATGATTCTACGCTGCTTTCGATTTTGACTGCACTAAAAGGGACAACCTGCTGAGAGCGCAAGACTTCCATGGATCCACGTAATCAAAACAAGCTGTTTTTCACGAGATCAACGTAAAAAAAAGACGCATTTGTAGTTTTCACAGCCAGCCGACGCGACCTGGGAATCATTCAATGCTATCATCCCTATCATCCCTCAGAAATCTATCAAAACACATCTCTGCCTCTCTGGAAGAAGAAAAAATCATGCCGGAAGATTGAACTAAAACATTTCTAAAAGCAATTACCAGAGTGTTATAGGCGCATGTCTCTAGTCTTCCACAGCCCAGTGGGGGGGGGATCAACACAAATTATTATGATTACAGTAAGCAAACCCGAGAATGGCAGTGGAGGTGGTGCCCAATTTTTGACGTACGCTAAGAAACTGCAGGCTGCTTCTTAGATTCAACATGTATTTACTTTCCATCTTGTTGCTATCGATCATGAGAGTTCCAGCAACGAAAAGACGAGAGAAAAAGATAAGATAAACATCACCCAGGCCAGTGGTCAAATATGGAACAGGTTCAGAACTCTGCACGGATTGATTTATGTTCACATTCCATTTATCAGACGCTCTTATCCAGAGCAACTTACAGCAAGTGCAGGGACATTCCCCCCTGAGGAAAGTAGGGTGAAGTGCCTTGCCCAAGGACACAAAGTCAAACTTGCGACCTTCCATTTACTTGCCCAACGCCTTAACTGTTCAGCCACCTGACTTCTTTGATTTGTGATAGTTACAACGTAATGTCCTGGGAGTCATTAGAAACAACACAAACAATTGTGGCTAACGTTACTAATTCTTGAAAGTCAGACATTTTTTGGGTAATCATTGTGTTAACTCTACACCTATAACCGATCTATGGAAGAGCATTTCTTTAAAAAAAATTACATATTTCAATTCAGGTTGATTGGTAAACAGCTACAATGCCCCAAGGACCTGACATCACTGTCCAGGATTACATTTTGCAGACGCACTAATCCAGAGCGATTTACAGCAAGTACAGGAACATTACCCCAAGGTAATAGGGTGAAGTGCCTTGCCCAAGGACACAATGCCATATTGGCACAGCCGGGATTTCAAACCAGGAACCTTCGGATCGCCAGCCTGACTTCTTCCCCGCTCAGCCACCAAGGGGAGACCTCCCATCCTCCCCTCCCAGTTCACCAGGATGTTGACCTTCCCCTCAGCACAGACCCAACACCAGTCACCAGGATTCACATCTCAACCTGTTCTATATATACGCGTATATTTTAAGTTTACCAGATGTACTTCGTTTCGCCCTATCAGGGAACAGAGGGGTGCTGATGTCACCTTGGCCTGAGGGAACAGCAGGCGCAGCAGGTACCTTGAGGGCACCAAGAAGCGGCGTGGTCCGCAGCTCACGGACGATAGAACATGAAGCCGTCCCTCTCTCTCTTCCTCTCTCTCCCTCTCTCTTCCTCTCTCCCTCTCTCTTCCTCTCTCCCTCCCTCTCTTTCTCTCTCCCTGTCTCTCTACCTCTTTCTCTTCCTTTCTCCCTGCGTCTCTTTCTCTCTCCCTCCCTCTCTCCCTATCTCTCGTTCTCTCTTTCTCTCTCCCTTCCTCCCTGTCTCTCTACCTCTTTCTCTTCCTCCCTCCCTGTCTCTCCCTCCCTGTCTCTCCCTCCCAGTCTCTCTTCCTCTCTCCCTCCCTCCCTCCCACTCTCCCTAGCCTCAACTGGGAGGAGGGGATGGACACCTGGCTGGCTCCCCGAGCTGCTTGACCCCATCATCTCCGCCGTCACGCTGGAGATCGCCGCCCCAAACACGATGCCACCAGGGGGAAGTTCGAGATGGGCCCTTGGTGGAATATAGCAGTAATTGGCATGAACCACCGTCGATGGCACACACGCATGCACAAACCCTTTCAAACACAAAAGCACACATGCCTTACACTTCCCACACCCCATTCACGAATGCCTGATTGGACACCCAACATACAAAGACACACACGCACACACATACACACTCGCTCAGATTGAAGTGCCACACGAGAGATGGAGAAACCAGAAGGATACTGCTGTCTGTGGACTAGGGTGCAGTTTGCTTCGCCTGACTCGTCATGCAAATTGACAGTTCAATAACAAGGCTGGCAGAAGGAGAAATATCTGGCCCCGCGCTGCTTATTTTTGGGTCCATTTCCATCAACAGTGATTGATCTTCACGAGGACAAACCTCAATTTGTTCGACCAAACCCCAATCAATCCACTTAAATGGGGGAAGTAGTTTCGTTTTAAGGACTGTGCCGCAGCAAGATAGTCTGGTATGATTGAGATTAATGGAAACGAGGGTAATGGACTGTCTCTCGATGCTTTCGCTGTGCACAAACTCTCATTTTCTCCACGAGTCCTCGAGCCGAGGCCCGCCACATGGGATTCCTAACGGTCTGCCTCCCTTCCAAAGGCCCCTCCCTCTGTGATCTGAATTCTTTTTCGGAGGACAACTTTATTTTTAATTCAATTTATATACAAGTAGTGAAGTAGTAGTACTCCAGACTGACCCACATCCACCCTATTACCAATATTTGTGTTTGTGTTGGTTACAAAAAAACAAAAAGGAGTAAGTAAATAACAATAATAACTTAAATAAGTCTTGTGAACTATGAATAACGGAAAATTTGGCAAAATGAAACTAATTACAGGGGGATGCGGACAGACAAGGTGATGGACAGACATACAATGAACAGGCAGACACTAACAGACAGACAGTTCAATGGACAGACAGACAGAGAGTTTCTAGATTTTCAGTTTTGAAAGACTATTTTCTTAGCGATAGTTAGAGAGACAAGTCCTGGGTATGTCATATTCTGTGGAATGATAATGGGAGTGGTATCTCCTAGAAGACAAAGTGAGGGGGAGAGTGGGATTGTACGGTCCAAGATGGCAGAGAGCGTCTTTGTGACGGAGGTCCATAGGAGATTGACTGGCTGACAGTTCCAAGTAGTGTGATCTGAATTCGAATCATGCGTGTTTACGTCCCACGGTGCTCTCGGTGAGATCCTGCGGCCTTCGGTGTGCCGGCTCTCTTTCTTTTTCTCCTCCCCGCACCTTTGTCTCGGTTTACCTCTCTCTTTCCATCCCTCTGTTTCCCTCCCTCTCTCTCTCTCTTTTACTGTGTTTCCCTCCCTCTCTCTCTCTTTCACTGTTTCCCTCCCTCTCTCTCTCTTTCACTGTGTTTCCCTCCCTCTCTCTCTCTCTTTCACTGTTTCCCTCCCTCTCTCTCTCTCTCTTTCACTGTGTTTCCCTCCCTCTCTCTCTTTCACTGTGTTTCCCTCCCTCTCTCTCTCTCTTTCACGGTGTTTCCCTCCCTCTCTCTCTCTCTTTCACTGTGTTTCCCTCCCTCTCTCTCTCTCTCTTTGACTGTGTTTCCCTCCCTCTTTCAATCCCCTTCCTCGTTGTCTCTGTCCTTCCGGAACTTATCTTGCTTTCTCCCCCTCTCTCTATCTCTTTCTTTTTCTCCAATTGTCATTCAGATCCATCTCAGATTCAATCTCTCATCATCAGGGTTGGGGTGGAACCAGCAGTGTGGCTGATATTCTACTGCGAGGCCAACTAAGATCCTTCTTTATTAATTGACTCCCCCGGTGTGTTCATTGCACTCATTTTTCCTGCTGGCGGCCAAAGTTGCAAGACAGTTGCTCAGCGACTCAGTCCCAAAGCACTATGCTCCCCCCCCGCCCCAACCCCCGCCCCCCCACCCCCCCGCCCGTGTTCCAGCGGTAGGAAAACAGTCGTTTATAAATATTTCATGTTTTCTTGTTGCGTGGAACAGCTTGGAGTGGCCTCCGTGACAATACAGTCCCGGCAGATGGAATTTCAAGCAGGGAATCTTAAAGAGCAGCCGAATCCTTCTCCAACTTCTCCAACAGTATGTCTTCTTGTGTCATTCCTCATGTGGGATCTACGGTGAGTCATGTGGGTGAGCGGTTAGGGCTACTAAGGGCTAGTCATCAGAAGGCACCTGGTGCGAAACCGTGTCTGTGCCAACATGACGTTGTGTCCTTGGGCAAGGCACTTCACCCTACTTGCCTGGGTGGAATGTCTCTTTAGTTGCTGTATTGCTCTGGATAGGAGCGTCTGCTAAATGACTGAATGGAGATGTAGTCTTGTGCCTTGTGAATTTGGATTCGAATCCTGGCCATGCCAGGCACTTCACCCTATTCGACTCATGTACAGGAATGGTCCTGTACTTGCTGTAATTCACTCTGCATAAGCATCTACTAAATATAGTAGATAGATACAAATTTTTTGCAATTTTACCAATTCTCAATCCAATAGATACAAATTTTTTGCAATTTTACCAATTCCCAATCCTCCTCCTCAGCAAGCAACACCAACTTGATAACTGCGTGCAAGGGTTTTAATTGCTCTTCATTGTTCAAACAAACTTGTCTGACGCCTGTGACTGTCTGATTGAAGTGGGAGGAGAAGATGAATGACAGAATGTCAATGATGCTAATTTGGCTAATTGCCCCCTAAAACATCAGGTGCCTCGGCGCATGTTAATGCTCGCCAATTTGAGAGGTCAGGGTGTTAAGCGATGCCTATGGTAATTCGACTTGACTGACAGGAATCATTAACGCAATGGATTTCTTAGTCGTCAGTTGGTGCGCATTCCATATTTAGGTCTCGCGCGGTTTCTCTTGTGCTGTCTCAGCTTCTCTGGTCTACAATGCTACATTTACATTTAGAAGACACTCTTATCCAGACCAATTTACAGCAAAGGGACATTTCCTCTGAGAAATGTAGGGTGAAGGACACAACGTCATGTTGTTGCCTCAGTCGGGAATAGAACTGGCAACCTTCTGATCACTAGTCCAACTCCCTGGCTATGGTGGAAAAGGACTAGAATGTGTGACAATTGAATTTTTTGCTAATCCTAATTTAGATTTGAGCGGTACCGTACCTCATTTAGGATCTAGCCTTTTGTAGCATCCCCAGCCTTTTCAGCGCATACAGTTCCTCTCCCTGTTCCCGTATTGTTGAAATGACAACTCATTTCACACGTGGAGATTTCCGGAAGGTTTCTCTCAAGCCCTCATCTGTTTCGGCGAGCCCTCGCTCAACACCTCTTGACTGTAATAAGAGGTGTCGCCTGCACGGCCCCAGCTGTCTATATCTTTCTCGAAAACCCCGCCACCCATCCAGGCCTCCTCATCGGAAAAACAGCCCACCCGTCTCCCCCCGTCTCCCCAGTCCTCTCTCCTTCCACCTGCCTACCCAGGAGAGATCTGAGGCGGGAGGGCAAAGGGATGCAGCTTAGAGAGGCAGCTGTCTCCGGCTGTCCCAGGTGGGGGGGGAGACGCGGGGAAGAGCAGGTCACTTATGAATGCGATTATCTCAACAACCTCGCTCCCCTTCTCCTGTCTGTCACGGCCTCATTCTCTGGGTGCGAAGCCTGCAGGATATAGAAGCGGACGTGGCGAGTTTTGTCGGATTGTAGTTTCACCAGATACAGTGTCTTGTCAGTCTCCGTCCTGGCTGTTTAACGTGACGGAATTTGGATCTGAATTGGGTTAGTCAGCGATACCGAAGAACCGCAAAACAACACGCATCGCAGTCTTTTACGGATTCACTTCGCGGTTTCCTCGAAATGTCTCGGTCCAACTTTCATCCCTTTTTTTGGGTGACATCTGACGTCGTTCCTCGACGACACGCATCTCCCCTACGTTGAGTCATGGCTCTTCCGTGTCTGATTGGAAGCTGCGATGATATCCGCCAGTTATTTCCCTCAGCGCTATGCGAGAGGGGGAAATTAACTTGGATGTACCTTCCGGAATCTTCCGTTTGTCTCACTGAATTTCGCGCGTGTTCGGAACTTGTGTCACCCATTCTGGGAGGAGATGGACCGACAGTGACCGAAGGTGCCGTTCCCTCTACCTTCTGCCGTGCTGTGGAAATGGATAGGTCTGCCCACATGCCTGCCATCCAACTAGCAACTAGCAGCTTGTAGTATGCCTATATTATAACCTGTAGGTTACTTAGCCCCTGAGAACTGGAAAGCCGCTATTTATGAGTGCCAACATTGTTTTTCTAGACTCCCGAATGAGACATGGAGGGGGGGGGGGGGAGGCGTCAGGGAGGGCGGCCGCGTCGGGCTGTTGTTTTCCAGCCGCTTCAGCGAAAGAAGCCGGGCGAGTGGTGGCGAGTGGGACTGCAGGCGGGCAAGGGCTGCGGGCAAGGGCTGCGAGGGCCTGGGAGACAGCCGGATGGCCACTCGACGGGGGGTTAATACAAGCCACTGATCACCCTCCCTCCAAGTCGAACCCCTGCTGCCCCCACCCAACCAACTCCTCCCCCTCCTCCAGACTCACTCCATCTTTCAGCTTTTTGGTGTGTTTATTCCTGTTCACGGGTCTCTCTCCATCATGGTTTCATTCGTGTCACCGGGGGTCTGTGATCGTCTCCGCGACGTGAATTCATGTTGTCTGCTGCGCTGGATCAAAAGTCCGAACGACACGAAGACAACCAAACCGGCAACTTGATTCGTTTCTACCGCAACAATCTAAAAACACCGAATACCCCTGTCACTGCCATTTCAACAGCATCTTTTTTCCCATTTTAGCATTCGAGGCGAAATGCCAGTCGGTGGAACGCAGCCCGCCCGCGCGTCGACGCAGCTCTGCGGTTTACGCAGGCAATCAGAGCGCTGCTCGGACGAGAGCGGAATGATTTCCCTCGGGCCGGGGGGGACGCACAGCGGGAGGCGTGTGACTGCCACGAGTCAGCCGGGTGATTATGGAGCGCATCCGCATTCCCCCCCCCGCTATACACACCTTCCCGACCGGCTACTAGCACCTCATTACCATGCAGGCGTGTTCTGGGAGGACGGTGTTGGGTTCAGATCTAAATGTAGATCACGAAGGAGAAAGACAAACTACACATAAGACATATCAAACTATAACAATACTACAAACAATGACACAATGATACAATGGTTATAATTTGACACAGAGACAGAGACACATTCGGAGAGGACAGGCACAGGGAAAGCCCTCCTTGGCCTCCCCCCTGCTCTCCCTAAGTCCATCTCTGAGGCTCCTCTTTTTATTAGAAAAGCTCACAGTAACAGGAAATATGGGATTACTAAAAATGAACAGACGGCCTCCGGGTTGCCAGTTCCGCACCAAAATCGCGTTCACGTCCGTGCGGCAAACACGGGCAGCGTGCGTGGGGTCGAAGGGGGGGGGGCAGGGGGGGTTAACGGTCGACCGTGACCGCAGACTTTGTCACGTGATCGTCTGGCGGAGCTGCGCCGCGCGCTGAACGCTGGACGGATCCGTGAGAGACAAGATGAAATAAGTCGGTACTGAGGTAGACTCCTCCCAGAGGGCAAGGGTCACTCAGGGTTAACAATTTGAGTTCTTAGACCATTTTCTCTGACTGAGAATGTTGAAACATTCCGTCCTGATGACTTCCCCCTGAAACTTTTCCTGAAACTTCCCCCTCCCCCCGCCCCCGCCCCCGTTTTAATCATCCGAATGCTTCTCTACTCGAAACGCCACAGCATTTCAGATGGAAGGCAGTGCGGGAGACAGAGAGTGAGGAGGAATAAGGCGTTCTAAGCGATTCTAAATGGAGCTGCGATCCAGTCTGCCAGTAAGGCCGTCACACCGTCTGTTCGGTCCCAGCCTCGGTCGACTCTTCGTCCCCACGCGGGCCGGCCTCCTTCCCAGGGCCACGTGCCCGAAACAGCGCTTGGATTCCCTCGTACAGACACACACACGCTCTCCTCTTTGGCCTCCATCTGGTTGGCTAGTTTGCACTCACCCCGTGGATCCCAGGAGCCAGGCTGTGCAGGGCGGCCTCCCTCCGCCCGGACATATGGGCCTCGCCGAGGTGGCGCGATGGCCGTGCCCTCCGACGACGCCCTCCGCCGCGGCCGGAACAGACGCTTTCGCCGCGAGGGAACGCGAGGTCGGAGCCGCTGCGACCGGCTCAGCGTGCTTAGCGTCGACGACATTCCGCTCGTGTGGTTTGACTCGTGTTTTCGTTTATTTTCCTCGGGAGTTAGCGGCGGCACCTCCGCTGCAGACTCGCAGGCGGAGGATACCGGAGACGGAGCGAGCAAAACCAGGGAGAGAAAGCTGTCAATTCACCCTACTTGCCTCAGGGGGGAATGTCCCTGTACTCGCCGTAAGTCGCTCTGGATGAGAGTGTCTGCTAAATGACTAAATGGAAATGTAACTGGAAGTTTTCCATTTTGACTGACCTGAAAGAAACAGCTTGGACGCCCCCTCCGACGAGTTCTTGTTGCCAGATGACGGCTCAGCGATCAATTATTCATCCTTCGGCGCACCTGTGGAGAGAGCCAGCCAGGGGATGGGCCTTCGCTCGGCGGGGTCCCATCGCTCGGACCGTCTCCCTGTCGAGACAGACAATCAGCGCGGTCGGATCTAAGTAAACACTTGCGCGAAGTGTCCTTACTCACACACACACACACACTTTACTGTCTCATTAAAGACAACCCTGGAGAGAGAGGTACTGACAGGGGCTCTCAGCTAACCTACTAACAAGCCACCGATTCCACCGACGGTTGGAATGAAAAGAAAGTCGACCCATTTGATTGGTCCTGACGAGCTGTAGATTCCAAGACTGCCTTTCGGTAGATGTTCTCCCGATAAACGAGAGACTTCACGCAAGGCGATAATAGGCACGCCGACCATTATCCCAAAGCACCTGTTCCGGTCACCGTGGTTGGTGGGATTCTGTTCATGAGAGCCAGTTCACACGAGTAAAGTCCAATTAACTGCTTTTCAGCGGATCAATAGCGCCGATAACTGGGTTCGATAAGTTAAGCTCTCAACCTTTCCTGCTCAAACGGCCGTACACAACTTTGACGGACGTGGCATGGCTTGGAGGAATATTGACTTGGCATCCGGAGATTGGGAAACCTGTTTCCCCCCCCCCAAAAAAAAAACTTTGCAGCACATAATAGGGATGGCTATTCCACAGAGGCTCCGAATGGGGCAAACGAACGGTGTAGCGTTGTAGAAGTGTGTGTGGAACGACGCAACAGGGACAGCGAGTTTCAAAGTTATTGATGTGCGCGCTCAAAGCGTTCCGGTTGCTGAAGTTTATGTCCCTTGGAAATTAAACTTCTTTCAAGCGTACCAGAAATACATGTTAATTTGAATCGCTGTGTTTCTCTCAGAGGCATGTTGACACAGAGGCGCGAAGACGGTTATAAAAAGGAGCGAAAGCAAACACAACAATGGCCAATCTTAACAAGATCAACGCTCGTATTTCTCCCCCCCCCCCCCCCGCCCCCCTCTCTCTCTCTCCCTCCCTCTCTCGCACAGTTACACACCCACACGCCGCACACACATTAAATCTTGTCCTCTGGTGCTCGGTTCGGTTGGCAGTCGGTCTGGATGCTGTTCAAAGAGGTGTGTCTGCGTCGCTCCGCCTGAGTGTCCCACTCGGTGCCCCACCTGTTTCTCTGCCCCCCCCCCCTTATCACAGTGAACTGGCACCGCCGCCACCCCTCCCCCCGCCCAAACACACCCTCACCGCCCCCCCCCCCCCCCCGCCCCCCAACAGCTGCCACAACAGGAGGTGAGGGGAGTAAAATAAATTAGCAGCATCTGCAGCACGCGGATTAATGAGAGAAATGATCTGTAAACGAGGCCGGCCGCTTCTCTTTCAGTTTCTCCAAACGTTAGGGTGAGAGAGCGAGAGAGATGGAGGGAGAGGGGAGACAGGTAAAGAGAGAGGGAGAGAGAGGGAGAGAGAGAGAAGAAGGGAGAGAGGGAGAGAGAGATGGAGGTAAAGAGAGAGGAAGAGAGAGGGAAAGAGAGAGAAGAAGGGAGAGAGGGAGAGAGGGAGATGGAGGTAAAGAGAGAGGAAGAGAGAGGGAGAGAGAGAAGAAGGGAGAGAGGGAGAGGGAGAGGAAAGATAGAGGGAAAGAGAGAGGGAGAGATAGAGGCAGGGAGAGAGAGGGAAAGGCGTCAAGCGAGCCAAACAATGACAATGTGCGCGAGGGACGAGAGGGAGGGGAGGTTATGAGAAAAGAACAAATGAGAGCAACGGAGGGGGAGAGACTGAGAAAGAGAGAAAAACACAAAGTAACATTCATCGCTCAGATGGTTTTCGAATCGTTATAAGATGGTTAATTCTCTTTTTTTTCCCTTCATGAAACAAATCTAATTTGGAGTGAATTTAATTTGGAACACAGCCTGAAAATGCATGACTTGGAAAAAAATTTATGTCTTTGAATAAATGATTACATTATCATGTTTGATGGAGGAATCATTTAATTCAATTTGGCATTAAGTATTTCGATTTAGATGAGAATTTTCCTATCAAAGGAATGCATATTTACTGGCATACAATTAACAAAGCGTGCACTAACATTGCTTACAATTTTTTGCACTGTCACAGAACTCCTTAGGCAATTTTAGCTCTGGTAATCTCGGCTGAAGTTCTTCGAAGCCTATTTTTTATTTCCTTTCGCCAGTGCTCTTAACTGCGACTGCAGTTCATTTAGGCAGTTCTAACTAATACGTTTTCGCAAGGGACAAGGACAGCCCTATCAGTGGCTTGGCTGGTGATGAAGACTAACACTCTGGTTTCCTGAGGACGAGACCAGGGTCAGAGCCAGACAGTCATTCAAGGCCATGCGGTCACCAAGCACAGCGGACCAATCTGACAGCCGGCCCAGCAGATAGAAGCAAGCCTTCCCTGCAGTCCTAATCGCATCCGCCCAGTCCAGCCTCTCCAACTGCGGTGCCGTCGCAATCCGAATTCTAGTTTCTACTTTCAAATATGTACCTCCTGCGGGGAAGGAGGGGGGGGGGGGGGGGGGGGGGGGGGGGGGGGGCTTCACTTAAAGGTTTATTCCCCTGAAATGTTTCCAAACCGCTTGGGATTGATTGGCAGGACGTTTCCAATCCGTCGAGCCGAGCTTTTTCGAAGGCGAAGGGCGGAACGAGCCGCCCCTCGGCAGGGGAGGAGGAATTTCCCAGCGTTCAGCCGGGCGACGAATGAAAAGGCGTCCGGGCCGGAACCCGGGCGGTACGGCCGTCCACTCACCGACCCCCCCCCGCCGCCTGTCCACCCATCCCTCGCCGGAAGGAGAGGGGTGGGGGGGAACGGGGGGGAACGGGGGGGGGGGGGGGGTGTTGAATAATGAGCTCATCTGGAGATCTGCTTTGAAGTGGTGGGAACATGGCCCCCCCAAGAACATGTGCCCCCCCCCCCCCCCCCCCCCCCCGGTTCCCAGAAATCTAGGTCATGTTTGAAATGCTAATCAAGCGCCACAAAAGGGTTCCTGTGTGTTTTTGGTGTTTTTTTTTGTGCGACGGAAGGAAATGGGAACGCTGTTTCGTTGCGCGCGAGGCTTTTTACCCAGGCTGCGTCACGGCTCCCAGTCTCAACGAGAGGCGGCGCTTCATCTCGCCGCTGACATCCTCCTCCCCTTCTGGCCGCCTCGGTGCTTGAAGTCGCTTTTTCCTAAACCGGCAGCCTTACTGAGGAGAACTTCACCACTGACTCTTTTTTTCAATTTCCCTTTTACAATGTGCTGCGTAAATAAACCTTGGCATCTTTTATGGAATAGTTTTAATAACTCCAATCTGGCTAGAAAATTCAATAACCCTCTGTTAGCTCAGAGTGAAATTTGAGCTATCTATATACCGTCTGTAAATATTCTTGCTGTATAGTCTGACCCTGAGGAAAAGTGTCGCATAAGCGTGTGACAAACAGCAGCCGTAAGGACACAAACAAAGATTAGATGCATTAAGAAGGAGAGGAAGTAGACTGTGTGACAGGACGCAGATATCGTCCGCTCGATAGAACCCACTCCAACGTCCCTCGAGAACGTATGCCTCGGAGGTGGTGAGTCAAGGGCTGTGACCTCTCCCCACCGACAAGAACCGACGAACTTCTTCCGCTTCCTGGGGTCAACCGGGTGTCATCTGACAGTCGATCTCCAAGGTCGTCGGTGGTGGACCTCCTTTGGATGTGTGTGAATATCTCGGAGCGTGCTGGAGGACCGGAGGGAGGTGAGAGGTCGAGAGGGGGGGAGGGCAGGCGGTTGAGGGCTCACGAAAGCGTGCGATGATTCTGAAAATCAGCGGTCAAGTTAATGTCATGTTATTCTGCAGGGAGACAAAGTTAGCACAACCTAGACAAGCAACGCTAACTCTTTCACACACGCGTGCGCGCACACACACACATTGGTTCAATCATAGCATTATTCAGGTCCGGGGAGGGCTGCATTAGCTCCACATCACTGACCAGGAGTCCTCCCCTGCATAGTGATGGTGGTGATGTCATCCTCTACCAAGTCTGGGAGTCATGTGGCGCAGTCAGTTAGGGAGTCGGGCTAATATACAAAAGGTCCCTGGTTCGAGCCCCAGCTGGGTCAACATAATGTTACGGCCTTGGGCAAGGCACTTCACCCTACTTGCCTCATGGGGAATGTCCCTGTACTTGATGTATGTTGCTCTGGATAAGAGCGTCTACTGAACGTAAGTTAATTTGTTCTGTTGGAATCATATATAAACATCCAAGAGGCTTTTACGCTTTAATTAGCGTTTTTTCCATCTTTTACCGCATTTTCTGGAAAAGCAAAATGAGCATACTGTCAAATGACCTCTGCATTTTTTGCATCTGCCTCACAGACGAAAACAACATTTGTAAGGTTGTCGCATTTGACATATTCTCCGTTGTTTTTCAAGTTACTGGCAGAACATTCGATGCGCTCTAATTAATTCATTAAAGCAAACAAATATCCTCTTAAGACAGCCACATCCGTTGACACGAGAATTAAAAGACACAGCACGCCCGGAATAGCATTAAACACAGCTCCGACACGAGCCAAACATAACTTTCTCAGAAGTTATGAACGAAGATTAAAGATCGCACTTTAATAGGGAGGTCCGGCAACCGTAAGATTGGCTTTGCTTTTGATGGGAATGGTATGTAAGCAGGGCGTAATGACATATCGATCTTGGCAGGGGCCCCCCCCCCCGCTCATGTCTGGGGGCCAGATGATTCGACCGGGGGACATCAGAAAGTCCATCTGGGTGGAACCAGGCCCACATAATGAAGGTTTACTCTCTGCTAATGACTTTTCACAACATTACCATCCAGAGAGAACTGATTCAGCGTGGGGGATGTAGTCCTCTAGGTTGATGTAGTTCAACTACTAGGTTGTCACTGAGGAATAGCCTGAGTAGCCTGCTGAGCGAGTTTTAGATGACAAGGAGTTAAACCTCTCAAGGAGTTAAACCTCTCAAGGAGTTCTTTACCTTGTCATACATCAATACGACGCTTGGATGAAGTGTCTAATCATAGATGCAACATGTGGCCTGATGATTGCTTAAATCATTACTAATCGTTATTTAACAACATCTCCTGAAGACCAATCTAATTAAACAATAATGGATATTAGTTGCGTGGGATGTCTGCTTTGCATACATGTGTGTTTCTGTGTTCGTGGGTGGGTTTTTCAACACATGAGTACTTGTGTTCCAAACAGAGCTCATAACGAAACCCCAGCAAAAGTTTGTTCTGGCATTGAAACGTAATAAGCCGCAAAGTCTCATTAAAATCGAGATGAGTTCATTAAATATAAATGATCACATATTAAGAACTCCTTCTTTCTATTTCCTGGCGCAGGGAAAGTATCTGCAGCCTTGATATGGTTCACCTTTCATATCCAAGTCCTCTTCACGTTGATGAAAGAGACACATTAAAGTACATTAACATTTAGTAGACGCTCTTATCCAGACCGACTTACAGCAAGTACAGGGACATTCCCACTGATGAAATTACGGTGAAGTGCCTTGTCCAAGGACACAACATCATGTTGGCCCAGCCAGGGTTCGAACCAGGTACCGTCTGATTACAAGCCCAACTCCTTAACCACTCAGCCACAGACAGACCATGCAGATTGGATCGAGAATGACTGAACTTCTTCAGCTGGTTTTGCCATGGTGTAGGAGAAGAGTTTCTCATACTGAACTGTGAGTTCTGATATAAAAATGATCATGGTAGGATAGGCATATAGGTCTGTAAAATCTCAAGACAGAGAAGTGTATAGCCATCATTTTGGTCCTTCCTCCAAAAGACTCAATTCCAATAAGTCATTTAACAAATGCTCTCATCCAGAGTGATTTACAGTAAGGCGAAGTGCCTTGCCCAAGGACACAACCTCATGTTGGCACAGCCGGGATTTGAACCAGGAACCTTCTGATTACTAGCCCTACTCGCTTACCACCCAGCCACCTGACTCGCTTATCAATGTTACATCTTCCATCTATCTGAGTTACACTGGTGTGTCACTATTCCTGTTCCTGTACTAATGAGAAACACAGGCTACCTATGAGTATGCAGAGGACAAGTGCTTTAGAGAATTTAGCTATGCTGGTGTCGGATACTGAAAGACACTGGGGGTAGATTGTTCTAGACGAGAGCCAGGACTCGGGCCGTTCGTTAGCCTGTATTGATTCCGCTGCAGCTTGAGTCTTTATTAGTCGCTACATAATTGTCCCCTTGGCTTGGCCCCTGAGATGAGGTGCATGAAGAGCCGTGGCCCTCGGCCAGATCCCCTCTCAGAGGGAGAGGACTTGGTGCCAAGGGGCCGAGTCATTAGCATGAATTGACTTTTCACACGGAGGAAACTGTTATTTGTCATCCGTGGGGACAAAATAACGAGGACTTGGTGGCTAAAGACATTTCTTTCTATATGCATAACTATCTATTTAGCTCGGACCTCCACCCCCTCTCCACCCCCACCCTCACACTACTAATAACGAGGAAAAAGATCTGATCTGAATCTGTCAAATAACCCACCGATGTTTGATAATGGGTTACTGTATACGGAAAACACACAGGGTGTCCACGTATGATCCATAGCGTCTGGGAATGGAAAGGCTAGCGTGCTGGCGTTCATTAATGCACGCCGCCCATAATGCGCTCTCATTATCTCTAAAGGACACTATTATACTTTCGCGGTTCCATCTGCGAGCCTGCTGCCTTTAAGTAATGCATCGAGAACACGCGCGTTTATCTTCGCTCTCGTATCTCCCCGAGGCCAATTACAGCTGCGGTATCACCCGCGACCGGAGGTCACGCCGCCAAGGTCAACGTCATCTGTCTGCTTTCACGCCGTCAGCCGACCAGCTTTATGTTTCCCAGCCAGGAGGCTGTTATCAGACGAGCAATATCATCACAGAGCATATCGAGGCTGACAGGATAATCTTGTATTCATTTTTTTTTAAAAGACACCCCTAAAGCACTTCATTGCGGTTCATAATGATTCCGAGGGCTCCTTAGACGGAAGGGGTGAGGGGAGGGGTGCGAGTTAATTACACGGACAGTGAACGTATTGATCCGACCAACAGGATGATCTTTAATCACAGGACAGATTCGGTCCGGTCAGACAAGGAGAGAACGCCCCCAGTCGCTGTTTGGCTTTGGAAATCCATTGTTGAGTTCTAGCAGGGTCCTTGTCCCTGCGATTTCAGAGGACATTCTACTCACTTTGCAAGCACTTTAGATGGATTACATTTGATGAATCAACTTGATTTTCAATCTATTTTTTATATGGTTAATTAATTAAAAACGTTCCCTGCCCCGACGCTACTAAGAGTACACGAAGAGTACTCGTGTACAACAACACGTCTGCTAAAATGAATATTTCAGTACAAGGAAAAGTTTTGTCCTTCAAAACTCCCAATTAATTCACTTAAAAAATGAATACCAGAGATGTTCGGCTGCTGACTGCACGCAACATTGACCTTTATTAAATGTAGCTCATATTTTTCTGCTGCTCGGTTCGTTATTTGTCTTGCAGAATTTGCCCTCCTTTGGTCTCTGGGGCATGTCCATCCAGAACACTTCCGCATAGTGAATCACTTGTGCTGTTGGCAATTAGTAGGAACAAAAATGTTGACGACATGTTGGAAATTACGAAACTTGGTTGAATGGGTTTGTCCTACGGTGAGAGATTTAACTGATTGATGAACTCGGGGGTGCAAAGTCTCCATGTAACAAACGCAGTATCTAAAGCGTACAATAACAGCATGTAAAAAAAAAAATCTTCATGGAAAAAGTTGTTTTTAGATCCTAAAGTCCTCATTTGAACCTAAGGTACTTTCCATGAACCAAAATCAACCCCACAACCTAGACAAGAAGATGTGTATTCAGAGATCAACCAAGGGTGCGGAGTAAAAGATCTGTACCACAGATTACCTCAGAACGCAAGGCTCTGCTCCTCCCCAGACACTGGTGACAGCTGTCTCTCTTTGTGTATCTCCACCAGGTTACAAGTTTCCTGTCACATCAAATCATTGTTCCTCCTCATCAAAAGGGCTCACTGTTCTGGCTGTTGTCACAGCGGCCATATTGGAAGCTGGTTTTCCATAACATGGAGGTTTCGCCTGGCAGATTCATCTCCAGGTGGGTGAAAAATCTTTGTTGGCACAGACGAAACATGCAATACCTGATAAGTTCCATTTCATCGCATTTTCCAGGATTAGTTTTTAAAAATTCATATTTATTTCAGCTATATGTTGAACCCACAGAAGTTTTCCTCAAAGGTTTCCACTTCAGCAAACGTGTTCAGTACTTTGAAATTATATTTAAGTCGCTTATCTACAGCAGTGTGACTTTGCCCTCAGAGTAAAAACGATGTCAAGGTGATCTCAGCCAATGTTATTATGGAATATCTTTGTCGCTGTGGAGAAACTTCAAGGTTCTTGACTGTGGAGGCGTATCAGTGAGCCCGTATTCTCCGATAAAAAAAACGAGGGCTTAAGTTGGGATTCATGAGTTGGATGCTCTTCTCCAAATTTCGATTAAAGTGGATTTTGGAGTGGAGAGGGGCTGAAGATAAGGGTGGTGATGTCCTTGGCACAAGGGACAAATCTAATCCCCACCCAAAAATACTGCTTCCATTAGCCTCCACTCTCATCTGATGCCTAAAGCTCCAGACCATCTCTTATTTCACTTGATGGCCCAGAAGGCATAGTATAATGGTTTATTTACCCTACCAGTTTACTTTTGAAGATTGTTTCTCCTTTCTTTCCGTTTTATCTCTGTGCCCAAGTGTCCATTTCCATACAAATGAAAGGTGGACGCCAGACATTCGAGGGAAAATAAAATATCGCGATATCCGAAGTCAGGCAGGTAGACGCGGTGCTCCGGATGATTAATCGTAGGCCAAGGAGGCCGTGATCCCGCTACGGCCACTTGCATGTCGATGTTCTCCTCTTCGCTCTTCTGCGTGGGCGTGACGCATTCGTTCCTCACGGTTTCTTCTCGATGCTTTCTTTCAAAGGGGCGGGTCGGTAGAAGAGGCGAGAAGGAAAGCGTTAGGTGAGAAACCCTATAGAAACCCTAACCCTAAGTTCATCTCTGGAGTTAGAACCAGTCGAAGGCTATTGAGATGTATTCTCTGGCCTATGGGCCTGTAGTTCACCTAAGAGCAAAGAGGAGGAACATTCTTCACACTGATAAAAATTGCCACTGGGGGCGGGGCTCAAAACACAGCGCCTAAACCGAGCTCTTTTGACACCAGGCGTCAAAATCCCAGCCCCGAGAGCCTTGTAAATGTCATCTTCAGCTGGCAGACCAGGCTTTGATACGAGCCAGAACCAAAGGAACGTGTCCATGTCACACGCGGAGCCCCCCCGATGCTCTGTCCTGTCAAGGAGAAAGGCTGGCGGGGGATCGCTGACAGGAAACCTCCCCTCGACGGCCGCCCCGCATCGCTCCTGCCACCCTAATGACCCTCACTGTCACGGTGGATCTCTGCTTGGTGTGCGTGTGGAGGAGGGGGGAACAGGCCTGTTAACCCTCATATTCACAGGCAGCGGAGCTCGTTGTAGCCCCCCACCCAGAAGACCACGCTCCCCAGCTCAGCGTCCGTCCGAACGTTTGAGGTTTTGGGGGGGCAGGGTTGCATTGGGGGGGGGGGGGGGGGGATACGCTGTCAGCGCCTCGACAGGATGCAGGCGCTCCAAAGGGAGAGATCGGGGTGCGGGGCGCATCAGGCGCGACTTTCATTGCCAGGATCCTCCTCAGACACACCAGGCGGTTCACATGCCGTTTACGAAGGATGCAGTTTGTGCACTTTGTAGTTCGTACTCGGACAGCTGGTTGGGGGACGAGAGAAGGATCTGCTGGTGGTTTGATGTGAGTGTTGTTTTTGTTCGATAGGTGAAGGAGAGAGGGGGAGGGAGGTAGGGAGAGAGAAGGAGGCAGGGAGACACAGAGCTGGGGAGGGGGGGGGAGACAGAGAGAGGGAGGGAAGTAGGGAGAGAGAGAGGGTGGTAGGTAGCGAGTCAGAGGTAAAGACAGTAGAGAGAGAGGGAGTAAGTGAGCCGCTCGATGGATGGACGGACCGCCCGGTTGATTGACAGACAGAGACAAGGGAGGTGGACTGTCTCAAGCTGCTTGTGTGCGAGGGTGGAGTCCCCTGACGCAGGAGCCCTGGTTTTCTTTGGAGGAAACACGTGTAAATGTGCGAGTAGTTGCTGATGTTGTCCCCTAACCCTCCGCCCCTCCTGGGTATCCCTCTGGGAGACCAGCAGTGTGAACGAGGATGTGTTAGAAGGGGTGTTGGGAGGGAGGGGTGGGGCTGTGAAATGAACATCACAGCTACCTCAATCAGAACAGACAATGGAGCTTTTTCACAGAACTGCTGTGTGACAACCAAGCCTTGCGTATTCTAGAGCAGGTAGGCAACCATGGCCCTTGAGAGCCATAGTCCTGAAGGTTCGAAATCCAGGCCTTGATGTTATGTCTTTGGACAAGGCACTTTGCCCTACTTAACTCAGGAGGAATGTCCCTGAACTTGCTGTAAATTGCTCTGGATAAGAGCGGCTGCTGAAGATTTAAATGTAAATGTACAGGTCGGGTCTTTAGGGATATTAATCCTCGACCAGTGTTCCAACTGATTATCTCCCAGACCAACATAAAGTCCTGTCATGGAGCTGTAACATTAACAGCATCACCAGGGCCAAAGAACAGCAACCAGCGTCTAGCAACAGTAGCGACCAAATAAATAGCGCCTGTGGCGTTTAGAGCTCCGAAGTGTTATTCATCAAAAGGCCCGCTCATCCTCAAAATGTCCTCCTCAAGGGCGTTCTCGATGATTCCGCGATTGGGCTTCCAGCTCTTGTTCTTTCCTCAGGATGGACATGATAACAGTCAAAGGAACAGTGCTCACCGGCTCCATATCTGATGTACGGACGACGCGCATACGTTTTTTCCCCGTCCGCCTCAACTAATGGAGGATTTCCGCTGGCGCAGCTCTACGGATCGGCGGCAAATGAGCAGCGCGAGTAATCAAACGATTCAACTTTTCCCATTAAATGATAAGGAGGATGTTTTTTTTTGGGGGGGGGGGTTCTTTTTGCAGACAGGCCACCTGCTTCCGTCTCAATCCAGCTGTTCTATTTTGCATCTTTCCCATTACTGGTGGGTGAAGGTGTTGCGAGAGAGGGAGAGCGATGTTCGCCGAGAAAGACCGCTCGTTCCCTGAGGGTCAGGACATCCTTTCTCAGGATCAACGTGACATCGTTCATCCTCGTTCGTGTTACTGTCACGCAGTGAATGTGCACACGCGCGTGTGTGTGTGTCGCACAGTTAAAGGATTTATCTAATCGCAGCGGAGGTGTGAATTACCTCAGGGTGTGTGTGGATTCAGAAGCAATTATCGCTCGCTGCAAAGCAGTTGATGACCCTTTTTGCAGCATTAATGTTGACCTCTTACTCTTAAGTAACTCATTTTACATGGTACAAAGTATTTGGAGCAGCAATACCCAAGGTGACTTCAGTCAACAGCTGGGAGGGGACTTGGACTAGGGCTGGGGCTGGGGCTAGGGCTAGGGCTAGAGATTTAACTAAGGCAAGGGCAAGGGCTAGAGCTGAGGCTGGAACTAGAGCTGGAACAAGGGCTAGGACTGGGGCTAGGATTAGAAATAGAACTGGGATTAGGGCTGGGGTTAGAGGTGGGGCAAGAACTGGGGCTAGAGCTGGGGCTATGACTAGGGTTAGGGCAAGGGCTAGGACTGGGTCTAGAGCTGGAGCTAGGATTACGACTAGAGCTTGAACAAGGGCTGGGGCTAGGACTAGAGCTGGGGCTATGACTAGGGTCAGGGCAAGGGCTAGGACTGGGTCTAGAGCTGGAGCTAGGATTAGGACTAGAGCTTGAACAAGGGCTGGGGCTAGGACTAGAGCTGGGGCTATGACTAGGGTCAGGGCAAGGGCTAGGACTGGGTCTAGAGCTGGAGCTATGACTAATGCTAGAGCTAGGGCCTGGACTAAGGCTGCGACCTCGACTGTTCCAATTGCCCAGGTTAGCCTGTCCGCCTTGATCACCTGTCCCATTAGTATGTGGCTCTGCTGGATCGATAGACTCCCTGCTCCCCTGGCTTGTCAGGGCCTTTGTTCAATCACACTTGTCTGATCCAAATCAGTACTAATTTATTTGTCCAGCAAGTGGAGGAGACGTGCACCGACCCAACTTAATCTGCGAGGAGAGGAGAAGAAATCGATCCGGCGTTCTTCAATCTCAGGACGCCTGAGGAGGAAGGATGTGCTGGAGACCGAGATAGCCCTGCTAATCATCCCACACTGCTCACACATACCCCCCTAATGTTGTCATCTACATCCAGTGAAGTTTTTTTTTCCTTCCAAGGACAAAAGGGGGATGCACCGTATGTTTGAACCCTCTTTAAGTCTCTGGCCTCTCCGTAGCCGCCTGTCAGCCACGCGTCAGGCATGAGATCATTTGCGGCCGTCGCCTTTCGAACAGGCGCAGCGAAAATAACTGAAGTCAGTTCAGCCGGTCAGCTTTCCTGTAAGCCGCCGTGACAGCGCTGGAACGCCGCTCGCGGTGACTGCGGCAGCCCCGCCCCTTGCACGCAGGTCATGTCAGAGCGTGGTACGTGTCGGGCTTCTGCACGTGGGATAGCGTGACTAGAACCTTCCGCGCTGCCTGAAAAACGCTTTATCATTCTGTCCCGAATCCTCCTTTTGCTTTCAACAGTCAGACAAAGCCTTTGGCAACAGCACCAGCTTCCCAACACCTAAGTATATTTTGATATTGTTTTTTCTGTCGCTCTCTCTGTCTCTCTATCCCTCTGTTTCTCTCTCTGTCTCTCTCTGTTTCTCTCTGTCTCTCTCTCTGTATGTCTTACACTTTCTCTGTCTGTCCCTCTCTCTCTCTCTGTCTCTCATTGTCTGTGTCTCTCTGACTGTCTCTCTCCCTCTCTCTTTCTCCCTTTTTCCCTCTTTCTTTCTTTCTTTCTTTCTTTCTTTCTTTCTCTCCAGCTTTGTTTTTGCAGCTGTCTCTTGTCAGGCCTACGTGTGTGTGTGTGCAACCGCCACCCCCAGACGCAAACCAAACTCCTTCTTGACGGATGGGGGCTAAGAGTTCCCTGCAGAAGACCCGTTAGGAAAGAGCCCGAGGTGGCCTCCCAGCCCTACCTCAGCCAAGTAGGCCTCCACACAGGGGGGTTGTGGGGAAGGCCTCGTTCTTCGCACAACAACACGCTCATGCACACTCGCAGACATGCAGATGCTTGCGCACGCCTCCGCACCCGAGACTTTCTGCATCCGATAAGACGGACGACTGTTGTGTCCTCGCGTTTGTCAGCGATGGGGCGCTGACGTTTAACGGGAGCTTTGCGTGGCTGATAAGGCGTCGCCGCTAAATAATAGACAAGCTGTCAGGTTGGCGTAGGCATGACAACAAAAGCAGACCCCGACACGAAACGCAGTCGATGTTACTCATCCTGAATACATAAGGTCCGGAACAAGCCGGAACAAATTTTGCAGCTCCGTTAGTGATGGGACATGACACGAAGCGCTTTCGCGTGTTTGAGACTGAGCGTGCACGTCTTTTGTGTTTCCCCCATAGTCACGCGTGTGCGCGCATCCCATTGGGCTTCGAACCACCCAGACAGCAAATGCATCCGTGCTGATTGGCTGACTCGTGGGAGTCACATGGCTGAGCGGTTAGGGGGTCGGGCTAGCAATCAAGTAAAAAAAATCAGAAGCGTACCCAGTTCGAAACCCAGCTGTGCCAACATGACGTTGTGTCCGTGGGCAGGGCACTTCACCCTACTTGCCTCTGGGGGGAATGTCCCTGTACTTTCTGTATGTGGCTCTGGATGAGAACGTCTGCTAAATGACTAAATGGAAATGTTAAAATGATACAAGAACCTCGAATCTTAGCCGAGCCGTGTCACCGGTGAGGCGGTCGCCGTCACGCCAGAGCATCATGGAGGTTAGAGACGTCGAGTGCGTGTTCACACGGACCCCGGCACACGCTTCGACAGCTCGGAGATTCAAACCCAGATTTCCTCGTTAAGCATTCTATCTGCTTATCTTATCCTGCCCCCGGGTAGGCGAAACGACACCGCGCAGCATCAGGATCGCGCGGAAGGGACGCCAGTTATATTTCTGGAGGTTTATGGTCCCGCACTTATCGCCTGCAACTTTCCACACGCGCGCCCGTTCACCGTAATGGCTCCATAATTACTCAGCAGTTGGCGAGCATTAAAAACCAGCTGCTGAGTTTCGGTAGGAGGCGCAGAGGAAAGGACATTTCTGGAGGAAAGGATCCCCCACCCTCACTAGAGCAGGGGCTCTCGTGACCTCACCTGACCCCCAACCCCTCCTTTTCTGTGGACGAAAGATGGTACTCTGGGGGGAGTCGAGCGGTCGGGGAATCGGGCTCATAATCAGAAAGTTGCGAGTTCGAATCCCGGCCGTGCCAACATGATGTTTTGTCGCGTTTTAGCGTTTCTGATGTCGCTGTGCTCTGTCCTCCCAGTGTCTTCCCAGCGACAGAAGCCTGTTTTCTCTGCATTCCAAACTTTCCTGTTGGCGGGAGGGTTGAGAGGTTGGACTTTCTCTACCCTGCCTGAAGGGGGGGGGTGGGGTACCTCCACCTAAGGGACGTCCCCCAAGACAGAGGTCACGGTGGGGGAGTCAAGGTTGCCCGGAACCCTCCCTGACGACCTATTTGGAGCCTGGTTTCTGGGTCCACATGCAGACCCCCCCCCCCCCCCCCCCCCCCCCCCGTGCATGACACAGCCCCGTGTGCATGCGCTCACACCGCCGCCCTCGAGGTGCCTCCTCTCCGGTCGCCCGCTGTCCTGAGCGGGCGTGTAGGCGCCGCGAGCGGGACGGATAACGCTAATGTGGATCGATCCGGAACGTTCCGCTCGCCCTGGCGGAGCTCGTTGCTGGAGAGGCTCGCGACCCCGGGGGCTACGCCGCACACGCCCGATGTCAGGTCGATCTCCAGGGCGAGTCGAGAACACGCGCTGGGAAGTTTCCGGTTCTCTCTGAGAGGAGGACTAATCTCTGCTGTCATACAGACTCCGGGCGGCAGTCCTACGGCTGTTATGAATCACGTTTGCAGAACATTGTTCCTTTTGTGGGATCCAGGAAATTATATCAATGCATCCCGCAGCCGTAGCCATGCTAAACAAGGAGGAGGAGGAGGAGGAGAGGTGCTCTTGTCATACGCTTCCAGTGCCTTGATAAATAAAAACGGCACTATACACTTGGCAAGAAAAGAGGATGAAATAGTGTTAATACATAAAATGGTTCCCGCAAAGTCATTCCTCCTGGGAAATAGCAGCCTGTGCCTGCTGGAGGAGAAAAAGAGAGGATAGAGAGCATGATATTGTTGGTGAGTTATTTGCTGAAGCTATATGATATGCCCAGTGTTGGGTAGTAACGCGTTATTAGTAACGCCGTTACGTAACGCCGTTACTTTTTTCAGTAACTAATAACGTAACGCGTTGTTTTTTAAAATTCAGTAACTCCGTTAACGTTACCATACGCTGCGTTACTCCGTTCCTTTTGGATAAAAAAGAGGGTTTGGTTGTACAACGGCACACAGTTTCAATAATAGTGATCAATAAAGTTTAATTGAATTGAAAAACAAAGCATTTGTCGCATTTGTCCCACACATAATCAAACACGCACCATGAAGAGGACTGGACAGGTCAGGGGCGGGCACGGTATGATGGCGAGCGAGAAGGGGAAGATAAGTTTCTACTTTGCTTTTACTTTCTGCTTTTAAGCCACTTTAATTTTTTGCAGTTTGTTTTTGAATACCAAATAAGAAAGATAGGCTTGCAGTTTATAGCCTATGGAAGACTTTATGGCCTGACTGAAATAAATAGGCATTGAAAAAATACTTTGGTGTTTGTGTCAAGGTTTGTGTTGGTGCACAACGGATCATATTGCTTGGATGATTAGATCCAGTGATATGGATGCAAATGAATTGAAACAGTTGTTTTAATCAACAGTCTGTATTACTCAGTATCAGTACAGAACTGAAATGACGGCTAGAGGGGAACTCAATCAATCAACCTTTATTTAATGGGGACATTGGAAAAACGTTGTACAGTAACTAAAAAGTTACTTTCTCAGTAACGCATTACTTTTTGGTTTAAGTAACTGAGTTACTAACTGAGTTACTTTTTTACAAAGTAACTAGTAACTGTAACTAGTTACTATTTTTCAGTAACTAGCACAACACTGGATATGCCCTCTCAGTGGCTCTCCTTCTTTCTCTCTCTGTCTCTCTCAACCTCTCTCTCATTATCTCTCTCCCTATCTCTTTCTCCCTAGCTCTCTCTCTCTCTCCCTATCTCTTTCTCCCTAGCTCTCTCTGTCTCTCCCTATCTCTTTCTCCCTAGCTCTCTCTGTCTCTCCCTATCTCTTTCTCCCTAGCTCTCTCTCTCTCTCTCCCTATCTCTTTCTCCCTAGCTCTCTCTGTCTCTCCCTATCTCTTTCTCCCTAGCTCTCTCTGTCTCTCCCTATCTCTTTCTCCCTAGCTCTCTCTCTCTCTCCCTATCTCTTTCTCCCTAGCTCTCTCTCTCTCTCTCCCTATCTCTTTCTCCCTAGCTCTCTCTGTCTCTCCCTATCTCTTTCTCCCTAGGTCTCTCTGTCTCTCCCTATCTCTTTCTCCCTAGCTCTCTCTGTCTCTCCCTATCTCTTTCTCCCTAGCTCTCTCTGTCTCTCCCTATCTCTTTCTCCCTAGCTCTCTCTGTCTCTCCCTATCTCTTTCTCCCTAGCTCTCTCTCTGTCTCTCCCTATCTCTTTTTCCCTAGCTCTCTCTCTGTCTCTCCCTATCTCTCTTCCCTGTTTCTCTGTCCTGTCTGGTGTTACTTCCTCAGGTAGCATGAGTGCTGGTCGCAGGAGGAAGGACCGCCAGTTTAAAAGCTAATGGTCCCTGAAATGGACGATAAACATCCGTCCCCAAAAGCTCCCAAAAGGAAAAACATGGTGGATGAGTTTTAGGACGAAATAGATTTGTCTCACTTAGACGTCTAACTACGTGCGCGGAGCAACAGGGCCGAGCCGCAGACAGACCTGAGAAAGAGCCGACATCAACGCACACTGCTCTACTCTCACTCACAGCTTGGAAGGGAAATATAACGACTTGGATGGCTGACGGTTTCGAGGGCGGCATTCGTCTCTCCCTTCTGCTAAGGCTGGATACTGAAAGTGCTGAGCACTCGGAAGAGAAGTTTAGGGTGGAGCTCAGGGACAGACTTGGATTGACAAGGACAGGTCAGCGTTCTTAGAGGAGAGCCTCTCCATTTCCATATTTAGCAGACGCTTTTATCCAAAGCGACTTACAGTAAGTACAGGGACATTCTCCCTGAGGCAAGTAGGGTGAAGTGCCTTGCCCAAGGACACAACATCACATAGCCACAGCGGGGGCTCGATTTCACAACCTTCCGATCACGAGGCCAACGCCTTAACCGTTGAGCCGTCTGAGGCCTCTCGTACTAGTTCTGGGTTTAATGAGGGGCCGGCGAGGGCAGCGACATCGAGTCTCCTTCAGGGAGGGAGAACTGGGTCTTCGCAGGGTTGCCATTCCGGTTCCTCGAGACGATCGAACGCTTTGTCAATGGCGATCCCATCCGATCACGATCAACACGTTCCCCCGGGGGAGGCGGTGCGTCTGAAGGAACGTGTTGTTTTGATGCGGTGCTGCGGACGGAGGCGGTTTCCGGGGCAACGTGGAAGTGGGTCGAGGTGGTCCACAGAGGGGGGGGTTGAGAGGGGGGGGGGGGATGGGGCGAACAGCGGGACGATGATTGAGCTGGCTTCACGCGTCTTCGCCTCTCCTCAGAGACGTCGGACGTGGCAAGGCCGACCTTTCAACTCCGGTCACTAACCGGCCCCCCGAAAACCCAGCTCTCGCTTAATGGACTCTCAGCAACAGGAAGTGGAGGCGGGGAAATAAGGAGAGAGGGGGCGGAGGGGGCGAGATGAAAGTCGAAAAAAACGCGGCGAGAGGGGGAGATGGCGTGACAGCTCGATGTCGGCTGCTAAAACGCTCCACCGACAGCGGCGGGGGCGGTTCGCCTCCCCCGATCCCGGTGATAGGCGGTTGCCATGGCTCCCGCGCGCTCCTCTGGCCTTTGTCACGGCCCTCTCCTCGTGTCGCAAACCGGGGGCTCATCGCAATCTGTCTCTCGCCGTCCTCGGTGACAAGCCGCTTTCGCTGTCAGACACCGGGGCAGTGGGTGTGGAAACTTGTGTGTGTGTGTGTGTCGTGCCTGCTCGCGTGCGTGTACGCGTTTCATGCACATCGGTGTGTGTGCTTGTACACACAGACATTGTGTGTGTGTGTGTGTGTGTGTGTGTGTGTGTGTGTGTGTGGGTGGGTGGGGGTATGGAAACGTGCGTGTGGAGTGCACGCCTTGTGGAGTGCATGTGTGTGTGTGCGGGCGTGTATACATGCGTTTCATGCACACTGGTGCGTGTCAACCGTGGGTGTATGTGCGTGTGCGTGTTCACACATTCGTGTGACTTATGTCCTCCCGACGCAGCAGCCTGCATGTGTGGGAGTAGAAGAGAAAGAGGGATTTAAACACCGACAACCAATTCCAAATGACAAGATTCCTCCAGTGTCCCAGTGTTCTCTTCTACCACCACAGTGTTGTATTCTATTCTATTCCCATTGTTGATCGCCACCATTCCATCCCCATCGTTTGATCTAAAGGCCTGGGAACATCGACAGTGCTGTCTGATTTAGAAGGCGTTGAGTTTCCTTTACGGATCCAACTTGCTGCATCGCGAAGACGCGCAATGAGTCCCTGAGCCAGGAAAAGGTCAATTCTGGAACAAGTCGCAGCCTGTTGTTGAATGATACAAATGGTCAAGAGTCGTAATCTGTGGTTTAATGGGAACTGTAGGGCACCCCTGTGGGCGAGGGATCATGAAAGAGAGTGTGAGAGAGAGATAAGGAGACAAGAGAGAGAGAGAGAGAGAGAGAGAGAGAGAGAGAGAGAGAGAGAAGGAAACAGTGAGAGGAGAGAGAGAGAGAGATAAGGAAACAGTGAGAGGAGAGAGAGAGAAAGAAACTGTAAGAGACGAGACACAGAGAGAGAGGAGACAGTAAGAGAGAGGAGACAGTGAGAGAGAGGGGGGTGGGATCGTGAGAGATGGAGACAGTGAGAGACAGTGATGGAGGGAGGAAGACAGACGCAGAGACGGGGAGGGAGGGAGACGGCGGCAGAGAGACAGCGAGGGAGAGAGAGAGAGAGAGAGAGAGAGAGAGAGAATGATCGAAGCCAGACCCTTTGGTTGTCGTCCTCTGTGAGTGATGAAAGTCGTTTCAGTTCTACAGCAGTGATGACATTTCCCCATACCCAATGTCACATCCATCACACTGTGCCAGCACCTCGTCAGGTTTCCCACTGGTAGCTTTGTGTGTGTGTGTGCGCGCACGCACGTGTGTATGTATGTGTGTGTGTTTCGGATGGACGTGTGAATGGATTTGTCATGTTCCAGCCACCCCCCAAAGAGGAGGTCGAGGCGCAGGGGGCTGTCCGTCGCCTCCCCCCACTCCCCCACCGGCCCTCCGAAGTGTCTGGCGTCTGGGTCGCCGACCAGGCATGTTCTCCCTCTCCCCTCTCCTTTCATCACAGATGCGATGCACACACGCTCACACGCACAGGACACAGCTACAAGGGCAAGGAAAAGCTGCTGGTTGGACAGATGCTCCCTTTCGTGCTGAGAAAACACACACACACACACAATGCATCTACTTCCAGTCCTTTGCACTTGGAGCCCCCTTGACGCGCCCCGTACCCTCCACCGCCCCTCCCACTTACACCAGCTCCTCGGTGGGGAGAGTTCGGAGGGGGGCTTGGACGTGGCATCTCTGAGTGGGGTCAAAGGGCCGGGGGCTCGAGGATGTGGAGGGCCGAGGCTCTGGGTCAGACGATGTTCTCCCCCCAGGTCCTCGCGTCCCACCCTGTTAAGGCGACGCCAGGTCCCCCCCCGCTCATGGCGTCTCTGGCACGGATGAGCTCAACGGGAAAACAGAACCTGTCTTCCTCGCGGAGCCGGCGCTCCGCGGAGGAGAGGAGGGAGCGCTCTACCCCTGGGGGAGAGAGAGAGGCGGGGGGACGGGGTGCAGGAAAAAGAGGGAATAGACGTGAAAAGGAAAGCGAGGGAGGGAGGGGAGGATGCATGCCGAGAGGAAGAACGTTTGACAGGCATCTGTATTTTTGACTGAATAAGTGAGTGGCTCGATGGGGGAAATTCACCATAAAGTATCCAAGGGGGTGGGGGGGGGGGGGGGGGGGGGGGGGTTTGCCTCTGAGCTGTGAAGGATTCAGTACTTGGAGATGACCGTGGAGAGTTCTGTCAACGCGCTGCTCCAACTCGGTCTCTCGCGCCACGTTTGAAACTTCAACCCTATTATTTGGTCCAGAGAAAATGCGTTGCGTTCCCTCATGATCTCGTTCCAACACAAGTCGCGACGAGAAGATGGCGCCCAATGTTACGTTTGGTATAAGTATGGTGACCAGAATTTCCCGTGCGTAGCCTGGTTCAGACACGAAATTACTTTCCTCGAAACACACATGAAAGTCTGACAGGTGTAGATTACCTCACCGATGGGGAGGCGATTGATGTGGATGTTTCAGCATACTTCCACGGCACCCGGTTCGACCCCTTTTACAGAGGGCCATGCTTCAAGGCGGAGTAATTCCATCCTAACATTTCAGGAGGCCAACCAGGGTCACCGGATAAAGGTAGCCTTGCGAAACCCTTTCTGCCGCGGCGAGCAATGTGCGTGAGCGAACTCCATTTGCATAAGGCCAACCTTTGCTGGTGTATCTCTCTCCTGAGGATTCACAAGAAAATAGTTTTCTTGGTTTTTAGCACTTAGGCACCTATAATTTCGCAAGGCTTACTCTACCCCCGCCTTTCCCATTTCTCTTTCTCTCTCTAGTTCCCTTTCTACAACAACAGTCAAGGCCTCTGCCAGTCAACCAATTGCTTTCCCTCTGGCACTGAGACACAGACTGCAAATAGTCTCAAATTGACAGAACACATTATTCAGGCTCTTACCCAACTTTACAGAATTCTCTGCTGATTTTCCGCAGCCTGACATAACACTCCACACATACTAGACTAGGGTGGGTTTGTTCAGTAGATTGTCTCAAATAATTCAAATTTAGTCGTACAGCAGACGCTCTTATCCAGAGTGACTTACAGCAAGTACAGGGACATTCCCCCCCTGAGGCAAGTAGGGTGAAGTGCCTGGCCCAAGGACACAACATCATGTTGGCACAGCCATGGTTTGAACTGGGTACCTACTAGCCCGACTCCCTAACCGCTCAGCCACATGACTCCTCGCATGCTGTCCCCCATACGCATTCCGTGCATTGACAACTGCGCTTCCTAAACTTGAAAGCGTTGCACTCTGGGAGTTGTAGACAGGAGGACAGCGAGAGGACATGCCCCTAGGGCAGAGATGGCCATGGGGGAGTGACCCTGGCAGGGAGAAGCATTGCTACATCCGCATCGCCTAGCTCGAGAAGCCCTCCGAGGAAGGTGAGGGCCGGCCAGGGGACAAGACTCACCGTGGCCCCAGGATGAAGGCAGGAAATAGGCCAAACTCCAGACCGACCCAGGGAATGGCAGAAGGGGGCGTTAAGGGGAGTCAAGGGGGGGGGGGGGGGGCTGTCTCACACCCCTCTGTTTAAGTAGGTCATGAAGGTAGCGGCGCATTTGTCATAAGTGACAGCCCTATTAATCATGGGAGTGTGGATGTCATTACCCCAAGGGCTTTCTCTGCAGGTGGGTTCTCCCTCCGGACCCCACGGCAAAACCTCTCGCTGTTCTTCGCGTTCTCGTTCCTCTTCCCTCTGCATCTTCTCCACCCATCGATGTCCCCCCCCCCCGCCCCCCCTCATTCTCTCCTCTCCCCTCATGTTCCACTGTTCTGTTCTCCCCCACCCCTCCTTGCTGTCCTCTATGCCCTGCTCTAGTGCGTTCCCAGGCGGGCTCGGCAAGTCCCAGTCTCACCTTCACTCTCTCCGACCTCTAAGATCTTTCCTTTTCCCTCCGTTTCTCCTGTAGATGTGCCCCCTCTTGCGAGTGTTCTATATTTCTCTCCGACCCGCTCTCTCCCTGTCTTCCTCTCCACTCCCGCCGAGTCTGCAGTTGTAGAACTTCAACATTTCCGTTCCGGTTCACAGCTCCTGGCCCCTGACACCTCCAGGGATGCTCCACCTGCCTGTCTGGTCCGGACCACCTCTCCCCCACTTCCCTTCCCCTGCCTTCACACCTGGATGAACCCCCCTCCCTCGTGTCAGAGATCAGACACGGACTGGCCCGGCTCTCACTGAGAGAGGACAGGACGGAGAGAGAATCGGCCGGACGGCCAGTCCGGACAGGGCTCCCACAAGGGGTCAAGCTCACCTCCACGGTCACACAACCAACAGGGGATGGGTCGATCGGGGTGTTGTTAGACTGTTTTCCTATCTGGCATGGTCGTTTCTGGATATTGGCCTAGGAACTAGGGTGGATGTGACCCCCCCAGTATTGGAAAATGCTCTATGTGCCCCCCCCTCCCACCGCCAAAAAAAATGAGTCTATACCGCGGGGTCAAATAAAGTGTACATTTGGATCTGACATTTTCAAAGTGTTAAAGAGAAGATTTTTCTAGCCAATCTATTTCCCCAAATGTCAAAGTCAATCCTACGCTCCCGTTTCCAGATGAATCCTGGACCACACTGTTGGCCGCGCTGGTCTAGCGCCGACGGTGCTGCTGCTGTAGATTTCAGCCCCCAGATGGTCCGTGGTTTCTCCCACTTCTAATGACGGCGTGGGTGGATGCATACATATGGAGCAGCTATACAGGGCTGGTGCTTGTGTGTGGGCTAATGTTGACCCAACACGTGCATGCGTGTGTGTTGGCTGAGAGGACGGGTGGGGGGGGGGCAACATATGTATGTTTGGGAAAAGGCGTAGGCGGGCCGTGAGCAGCGCCGGCGTGGGTTTCCGCCCGTGCGTGTGAATAATGCCGATCTTAAAGCATGTTCGACGGCCACGCGTGGGCAGAAGTTCACGAGATGGGGGGGGGGGGGGTCGACTAGAGGTGGCGCGACATCGGTGACACTCTCACTCTCGCCTATGATCCAACCATCTCTTGAGAGGTGGGAAATCCTCATCCATTCAACACACACTTAACCGCACAAGAACAACTTCAACACTCTGATGGGCTTGTCAGGGCCTGGGACCCGACCCTGGCTACATATTTCAGCAGGATTCCCCCAGGCACGCCGCTCAAGACGGCAGAGAACCTAGGATTGATGGTTCCCGATCTTGCCTAGCCAAGGTGAGTTGTGAGATACGGGTTGTGCATATGCGCGAGCGCGTACCTCTGCAGATTTGTGATGAACATCCTTCTCGTCTGCTGAAACACAGCTTCATTATCCTGCTAGCTAGCAGCCAGAGCAGTGTAGCAGAGCCTCCTCGTGCCAGCTCTTTCAGTCAATCACGCCAACCACACCAACACACAGAGACCTACCTTCTTGGTCTCTATGGACATTGTTTTTTTTCTGAGTGAGTGTGTGTGTGTGTGGGGGGGGGGGGGGACCTGGATGGAGGTTCTCACTGATAGGCAGAGGATGCAACCAAACTCTATTGCTGGTGGGGGGGGGGGGCTGTTTGGTGGTCTCTGCGTGTTTAGATGTTTGAACAGTCCTCTCTAGATTCCTTGTCTTCGATGCATTTGCCACGGAGGGCGGAGAGAGACGGGTCTGGGGAATCACCAGGGGGAGAGGGCGGGGGGGGGGAGCTGGAGGAGGGGAGGCCACAGCTCCTGGCCTGCTCGCACCTCTCCTCCAACTCGTTAAAGAGGCCACAGCTCCTGCCACGGGGAGTCAGGTGGCTGAGCAGTTAGGGAGTCGGGCTAGTAATCGGAAGGTGCCCGGTTGGAACCCTGGCCGTGCCAACATGACGTTGTGTCCTTCGGCAAGGCACTTCACCCTACTTTCCTCAGGGGGGAATGTCACTTTACTTGCTGTAAGTCGCTCTGGGTAAGAGAGTCTGCTAAATGACTCAATGTAAAATGCCACATAGGCATGTACTGCTGAAATCTCAGTGGAGGGAATTGCATGTTTAACTAAACAGTAGGGTTTTTCCCTTTTCAGGGGTCTCATTTATAAAACAGTGTGTAGGATTCTGACTTAAAGTGTACGTACGCCCAAAAGCGTAAATTGGCGTACGCACTCAAAAATTCAGATTTATAAAACCGTGCGCACACTTCTAAGCAAAGTTCCCTTGATAAATGACCAATCACCTTAACCACAAGTGTGTGTACATGAATTATCGTAGTACCCCGCCCTGAACACGCCCATTTTTAACCATAAATAGTCAATGCAAAGGACCTCATGAATGCTAATCTAGTATGGTTCTCATGAACCTGGCATGTGATTCTTCTTCACGGTGAATCAAGGCAAACAAAAAACAACAAAATAATGCGACAGCACGCCAAGTGGCAGAATTGGAAAAAGAGGTAAGTAAATTATGTGTTTATTAAATTATCTTGCATGGCGATTAAAAACGATTCTGAAGTGTAATGAGTGTAGCGATTGCGCGGGAGCTTAACGACTGTATTTCCAGTTTTTGACATATGATGATATATGCACAGTATTAAATAAATATATTTAGTTATACTCTGTGGTCTGTAGTTACATGCATTTCAGCCTACTACACTGCGGTAGTGGACAATCTGATTGTGAGACAGACAGCGCTGAATATTGATTTAAAATTTGAGCTGCATTGTACAAGATGCTAAAGGAACAATTATCATGCAGTTCAAGCTCAAATAACACTGCTGTATTTAATCTTCATTACAATCATAAATTTAGTCAAAAAACATGTGGGAGGACAACAAAATACATAAATATTACGAGTAATCGCTTCTCCGACTTTTACTTTTTGCAGTCTGACTACAGTACGGTCATCTGTGTCTCCAATTCCCACTGTCTCCAGAAAGTGTGTGGTTTTCAGGAGGGTCATAGTTTGCGTAGAGGACCGCACATTCTACCGTTAAGTTTGTTTTTTAATAAATCACTGACTTTGCGTGGAAGCGAGTGTACGCACGTTTTCAGCCCCTTATTGTGCCTACGCAACCTTCTATAAATGAGACTGCGCTGGTGTGCCCAGCATCCGGAGTATGTTTACAAATCCGCAAAGGCATGACATGGCCGATTCAAACCCAGAATGAACCCTGTGCCACACACACACACACACACACACATCCTTCCCCACCATCGTGTTCTGAAGTCCCACCTCTTTCCTGACTCTGTGATGTCTCCCAGGAGGAGCTTGAGACAGGCGACCCCTGATCAAAGCCAGGGGGCCTCGTATAGAACCTTAATCTATATCCCTAGCCTTTCCCGCAGGTTACGCTCCCTCCCCGCGCCCCCACCCGCTGCGAAACGCACGCACGCCGACCGCGCGTTTGATGATGAAATCCAGAGCAATTTGATTGGTACGCGCCAACGACCGTGAGCGAGATTGGGTTGTTACTTCAATCGGCCGCCGTCGGCGAACGAAGGAACCGTTCGCTTAAAGGCCATCGTCCCCGAGACATGTTGGTGCTTGTTGTCTGTTGTTGTTACTGGGAGACCTGCAGAGTGACAGGAGGGTTGATGTTTCCTGTCTGAGAGGGACTGTGCGCTGGCCAAGCCTTGCCCGGCGACAACCAGGATGTCGACAGAAATAGGAAATGCAGAAACCTAAATGGGGAAAAAAAAGTGAGGAAATGCGATTAGTGCAGATTACTAATAAGCAAACAGGGGTTTTTTTATTTTATTTTTTTTCCCATCTCCCCCTGCCTCCTCCCCCCACCCCCGCCGTCTCTCCGCTCTCTATCTGCACGATCACGTTCCCTTGCATGAGCTAACTCCCTAATTAACCTCTGAGCTTCCCCCGATGCCGCGTCGTGTGCGTCGCTCTCTTGCCCACCATCCTCGCCCACCACCACCCCCACCCCCCCCATCTACCCCCCCCCCCTCCCGCCCACTCGTCCCAGGCCCCCACAACAGCTGTGGTGCCCTTCTGCCACCTAGAGGCGCAGGATATGTACTGTCCCTCCCTCCCTCCCCCCACCGCCCCCCCTCCACCACAACGCTCTCTCCTCTATCAGTACCATCATCGGCTCGGCTTGGTCGAGCGCTATTTCGGAGTTCAGCTGCGCTGATAGTATCAGCGCGGGGGAGGGGGGGCTTCTCCACGTGTAGATAGCTAAGCTTAGTCCGTGGACGCCTCCGAGAGGATCGATGGGGACTCCGGAATATTCTGTTCTGTTGCCCGTTCTGCTGATGCTTTATTAGCCTCGACGAATAGCTGCTTGGATTTAATAGTGGGGGGGAGGGGGGTGTCGCGTCGGCTAAAGAACCGTGCTAGGATGACTTGGGACTTTTTGCGACTGAAGCTGGGTGGGCCCTGGCGTGTTCGTTAAGTGTTATCGGTGAAGTGTGATGTAAAATACTGTAATTACACATCATGTGGGTGTAATTAGGCGCTTCTTAATGAAACTTGAGTTTTAAATGAGACGTTTGCGTGTGAGAGGGAGACGTAGGGAAGGAGGGGGAGAGAGAGAGCGAGAGAGATTTAAAGAGATGTAGAAAGAAAGTGATGGAGAAACAGTGATAGAGATAGACAGTGAACAGAGATAGACAGTGAAATAAAGGGAGGTGAGTGAAAGAGAGAGAGAGAGAGAGAAAGAAATCAATAACATGTAAATCATCAATGTCCATCATGACAGTGTTGAAGGACTGAAACAGGATAGAAAATAAGAAACGTTCTACTTTCCCACAAGGTTTACGTTCTTCCTCAACAAAGCACAGGGCAACAAGAATGAAACATAAAACAAACTGGGACATGATGGCTTTTTAATCACACAGCCAATCCAATTTGAACCCCTTGTACAGCTTCATCAGCCCAGTTCGTTACACCCCTGACTGGGGAGCTGCTGCTCAGCCAGCAACAGACTGACCACCTGTTTTCCGGCAACTGTTAAACTGATAGGGGAAAAGGAGGAGAGAGGGGGAGGGGAATGAAGTCTGGGGCGTCTCAGAGCACCCAGGTTCAGCGCTTCTGCCAGAACCCTGCAGAGATCGCAGGAAGTAAGGGAAGCGAGTTCCTCTCTCCCCTCCACCTCCTCCTCCTCCTCTCCCTGTCTCCCCAACTGAGCATAAGGATGGGTCCTGCAGTGGATTCGGTTTCTCCTCACTTCCCCTGTCCATCGCCGCCCTGTTTCGATGGACATCCGATCGACCGTGACGTGCGTGAGACTCCAGCTGCCCGCCATGGCAAGCCCTCGCTGATCGACCCTGCAGGTAAGGTGGCCGTAAAGGGGACAGCTCGTGATGGACCACTCACCCCTCACCTCTTCACAAATGGAGGCACTCGAGGACGTCTGAGAGAGTAGTGTGGCGAATGTGCTGGTGCGTGTCCTCTGGCTAGGAAGGCGAGGGGTCACAGCAGTCCAAGATGAGCCGGACAAAGAGACGGAATTGAGGAACGACGTGGACATAAAGGGACGGAAAGGCGAGCGGGTGGATGAATGGAGACGAAGGCCAAGGAACAGCGTAAAAACAGAACCCCGGCTCTGATTGAGTGCCACCGAAAGGGCTGACGCCGTCGCGCGCTCGGTTCAGTTCTCTCTCAGGAACTGACGACTAGAGCGCCACTTCAACGGAGGGTGTCAAGGGAACGCGCTTGTTCCCTTTGAAGCCCGGTTGCACGCGTCCCAACGCGCACCTCTCGAGAGCCCTTCAACGCGGTGAAACAGAGCCTCTCGAGCTCAAAATATTTGGCCGAGCGGAGCTCATCGTCGGCCTCAAGGTCACGCTGTTTTTAAGAGTGTTTTTCCGTTTCAACGTTGGATGACGTTCTTTTCAGTAGCGGATTGGAGCCAGTCGTGTCCCTTGACCACAGCCTGGTCCACTCACCCTGTTTCAAGGCCTCCCTCCAGTCTTTAAGGGGAACCTTGTTAGCTGAAGCTTGATTGTCAGGCTACAGTGCCCCCTGTTGACCAAAGATGGAACTGACTGCTTCTTTCAGCCTGAAGGCAGAAAGGCTTACTAAACTCCCCCCCCCTCTCAGAGTTCCTAAAGTATTGGCGTCAAACTTGTGCCATCGAGGGCCAAGAGGGTGCAGGTTTTCACTTCAACCAAGCTCTACTCCAGCTGATTTCACTGAGTAGAGAAACTCCCTTAAATCAGATTGCGTCACGCTCGGTTGACACAAAAACCTGCACCCTCTTGGCCCTCGATGGCCCTCGTTTGACGCCACTGCCCTAAAGTATGTTTACAAATGAACTCCAGCGAGTGGAAATGACTTGGGTTAAGAGCCGATTTAAACCCAAACACAACCCCGATTCATCATCAACACCAGCCTTTCTGACAGACAGCTTGACACGTTATTTCCAGTCCTCTGTCCTCTTTCCAGAACAAAACTCAGTCGGCCGAGATGACCATGTCCCATCGTGCGTCACACGCCAATCTCTTTCTACCCATCGGCTCCCCCTGAAATGCCCGCGTCGGTTTGGCTCCGCCCTCACAGGCGGCGCCCGGTGTGTGGATGCTACCTGAGTCCGACGAGGGCAGCTGGGAGGGGTTGGACTGACTTACGGTCTGAACTGAGGAAGAAGTGGTGCAGTGCTGCAACTCCGGAAGGAGGGTGTGCGTATGTTTGTGTGTGTGGGGGGGAGGCGTGTGTGGAGGGGAGGAAGGAGGGAGGGAGGGGGGCGGTTGCGGCGGACTGTTGCTAGGAAACACTTGTGGCATCTCCTCTCTCCTTCTCCCTATCTCTCTCTCCTCGCTCTTCTTGGAAATGCCAGAGCGAGTGGGGAGAGGAGCCGGAGTGAAATGTCACTCGGAGCCTCCGAGGAGTTTGATGAATGTGGCGGCGTGTTGCTATTTAAGCACCAGTGTTTATCAAAGGCCACTTCGGAGTCGATACACCCGTTCCGGGAAAAGGGGGGAGGGGGGGGGGGTGTAGGGTGACGGATGGGCTCTTCAGATTTCCATCATTTCATCTTTCCATTTCTCCCCATGTCCCTCTCTCCCCCCCGTCTGACTCCTTCTCACTCCCCTTCTCCATCTTCCCTCTCACTCTCCTTCTCCTAATTCCCAGCCATATGGTCTATCAGTCTAATCCCCGGCCGAGGTATCTGATTGTTGAAGTCGCTCGGCTGAAAAGGCTCAATTCTCTGGCTGCCACGGAACCTCTTTCTCTCCTACATTAGGATTCCGCACACGCACACACCCTCTCTCTATCTCACACACACGCATATGCCGCTCAATGACCCAGCTAGGCTGATCACTTGAAGGGCAGCGGCTGTTGTACAGTGACAAGGGGACGATCCCGCCAGGCCGGAGTGAAAACGCCTGTGTGGCTAACCAGCGGTCACACATCAGGAGTCATCGCTATCACCCAGAATAAGCCCAAGCCTGCAGCTAGACGCTTGAGATTCGAGGGGGGGCTCAAATTAATATTATCGATCGACCGGAGCGGCTATTGTGCGCCGCTTTGAGCCAATGCCGACGACAATGAGCTGGAAGAGAATGGATTTTTGATCTCGTTAAGGAGGAGCCGTGGCGGGGAAAGTCGACGGTAAAGAGGCTCTGACGAGATCAACGGCCCCACCTTAAACGTTGACCGAACATGGTTTCGAAATAAGCATCGCGCAAACAAACACGGTCTCTCTTGCTTTTTCTCTCTCGCCACAGAGAAACATGGCGACGATTCTGAAACACTCCGACAATTATGATAACGACTCATTTCATGACGCATTAGCGCAACCCAAACAGATAGCTGTTCGTCTCTTTTCCAGTCAGGGCTCCCTAAACAGTAGCAGTGACCATCAGCTGTAGTAGCAGCAGCAGTTCCCTGCAAGGCAAACGTTAAAAAACCTTCACCTGAAGGCAGACTCAGAACAAGGGATATGTGTTTTTCAAAGGCCAATATCAATATTGACTGGGGTGGAACGTCTTGTGGCCGGATGAGTAAAGTAGCGGGGCTGACCTGCTTTTCCAACAGTCTCTTCTTTGTGTTGCTCTCTGCTCGCACTGCGCCTCCTCTACTCCGCAGGACTGGTATGTATCAATGCTCCCTCTTCACCATCAACGCCAAAGTCTCTTGTTTTAATGAAGACAACCCACGTAGAAGTATCATTTCTAGAAAAAAAAGTCTTCCTTCTGTATCTCGGGACAAAACTGCATCCCTGTTTTTGTTTCTTCCTGGGGTTTTTACTTTTGAAAAGCTCTTTCTTTGCTTTGGATTAAAGCGTCTGCTAAATGAATAAATGCTTTAACTGCAGGTGTTGGACTACCACTCTCCCAGCATGTTGAAACACTCCCTTGTTTCAGTTCTCCTTGCCTGCTGTAAGTATCTCAGAGAAAGGCTTCTTAATTGGCCCCTGGCTGTCTGTCTAGTCCTGGGTCTAAACCGAGCCCCAGATTTCTGCTTCTCCCAAGATCCCTACATCCCTCATAAGGATTATTCGTAAAAGTAAAAAATAAAAATAAAACTTTACTTAATATGCCTCACGGTGCCCGCATCAGTTCAAATGGATATGTTACAACTCAGTTAAATCATGGAAGGATAGGAATCTACGATGCCTGCCCCAAACTATCACTGGTAGAACATTATGAACAGCTTGTAAGTGCATGTAAACTGAAACCGGAGGGTCTGGGTCTTATTGGGGGAATTACTGCATGGGTACTTAAAGCAGGATTGAGTGTTTCATGCTACATTAGATTAATTGCATCTAACCCAGGGCAGTTCCAGACTGAGCAGTGTGGAGCTTGCGGAAGACAGCCTGGGGGGGAACTGTCTGAGCGGGGGTCTCGTTCGAAAGTGGGAAAGCGCGCGAGAGGTACGTTCGCGAAAAAGGGACGCCGCAACAGCTCGAAGTGCGGCCTGTTGGTTTACCGGGAACTGCCGTTGTCGTCTTTCTATACCGAGGGAGGGGGGGGGGGGGGGGGGGGGGGGGGGGGGGGGGGGCAGGAGACAACAGAAGGAAGAGACATCCAAATCCGAGCTTTTGTTGCTCTGCGCTGATAAAGATGGCGCTTGAGAAGAATCCCGAAGTTCCAAAGCCCACCAACTCCGGAGCGATTCGCTGTAACCGATGCCGTTGCGCTTGGCGAGGGTGGGGGCAGAATTGTTTTTCAGCGCCGTCCATTCAGGCCTTCCAGAGATAAGCTGCTCATTTCCATTAGAAGAGCCGGCCGGCCTGTTCAGGTGCCAAGGGTGATCGAAATATTCATTGTGGCGCTGAGGATAGCGGTCTTAACGAAGATCAAACCGCCAACATTCGCTCCTGGCCGGGATTAAAACGCCATGCGTCAGCAGACTCATCGCCCGACCTCCCCCAACCTGAGCTCTGATCCTCTACCTTTGAGGCTGCAGATCAATGGGAAAATCCTCACAGCGATACCCGCTCCAAGTCATGAGCCGAAATTCCATTTTTTATTGGTCGGGGGCTGGGAAGGGAGGGAGGGAAGGCAGGAGCGGGCGAATGGATTCAAAGCCTGTTCCAAAAAAGGGGCCGATGTGATCTTTCTCCATCTCCCATCTATCTCTCTGTTGGGTTTGCCTGTGTGTGTCACAGTCCTGCTTTCTGGGCTCGCGCTGGAAAAGAAGGAGAAAAGGATCGTCTCTGCAAAGAGGGACAAGAAGGCTGGAAGTGTGGAGGAAGTGGGGAAGAGTCACACAGCAGGAAACGAAACATTGACCCCGAAGCCAAACACCAAAGGAGCCGGCGGGCAAAGTACAAAACATTACAAGGGGCCACGGAATGACCTCGGCTGCACCGGCATGGGGGGCATCTGCCAACCCAGCAGATACGTCTGCCAAGGACATTACGTCAAAAACAAGTGCGCCGGGGCAAAGATACGTCAGTGCTGCATGCCAGGTGATGCACACACGCATACACACACACCCCAGATCTTCATGTTGTGCAGTGGTAATCATGTCCTGAGGTATATCCATGCCCTGAAGGTTCCGGAGCGTGGAGTGTCCTGTGCTCGGGACACCATAACAACAGAATAAGGGCGTGTGACGTGTTTGGCTGCGGGGCCTTCAACTCAAACAGGTACTTCACCTCAAACTGGTTCACCCACAGCATTAGTGTTTAAAGATATACTTTTTCTAAGGCATTTCTGCTGTCTAGTGATAAATACAATTACACAGACAGGAAATGTAGGGGAGAAAAACGGAGGAAATGACTCAAACCCTGATTGGCCGGATTCAAACCCCACCTCCAAACCCCGTATTCCACTCTGTGAGCCACCAGCCCCAGACTGTCCTCTTGAAGTCACTCTCCACTTCTTGGGGATATCTACAGCGCCAATTAGATGCCTATTTCAGAAGAGTTTCCTAAGCGGGTATGAAAATGGCATCTTCCCTCTCTTCCCCTCTCCCTGCCAGAGGCGACGGTCTCCACAAAGCTGTGGATGTGGTGTGCGAGGACTACGGCATTGTCAACGCCCCGTTCTCAGGCACTCTGGCGGGGCTGGTGGGCCGGGCGGGGCCCGACGGCATGCAGTACGATGGGGTCAAGCTCCTCAACTCCGGTAAGCACCTCGACCGCTTGTCCTGCCCTTCCAATCAACCTCTCTGTGGAGCTCAACCGAGCATGCTGCAGTCAAAAGCCCATTTTTGGCTACAAAAAGGATTTTCTCTGATCATTTTCTCTATAGGCTTCTCACGAGAGTACAAGAAGTGTGACTCTATATTTCTAATCCTTAGCCCTAAGGAAGAAATGCTCAGCTGTTTAAACCTAGCCGCTGTTAGCATCATAGCAGGGCTCTCAGGTATGGCAATGCAGGGCAGGGGTGAGTCTGGGGTCTCATTAAAAGGGATCCATGGAGCGATTTGGAGGGATTAGCCAGGTTTGGTGTCGAGAACGATGAGAGCTAACTGAACTCCGGGTCCCCTTTGACACATGGACCTGCCTGCTTCTGAAAGCCCATCAAAGGAAGCTTGCGTATAATGATCTCCCATAATGGCAGCCATTAGGGGCTAGGCCATGAATCTACATTAGCCTTCGTCCGGGACTGTGGGAGCACGTAGGTGTGTCCCCTGTGTGTGTACGTGTATGTGTGAACTTGTGTGTAGAGTTTTGCGTGTGTGCATCCCGCCTTGATGAGCACCACGCTGAGATGAGTAAACAACATCTTTCTCGCCACCTCTAATTGAACCGCATTATGTTCCATCAGAGTCTTTCATCTTACTGCAGCTAAAGCTTGATTATGCATGAGACCCCTCCCATGTCTGCTGACTGGAGACCAGTGATAAAGAACACATTTGCGGGGCTATTTGGTGTATACAGCAAGCTATTATTTTAATATTTTTTCAGCCTGAACTCAATTTTGGGACATCTTTCGTTGATGTGCTCAAGAGTTGTTAGTGAGAGGGCGTGCATTTACAGGGCCCTCAGCGTTTCCACCAAACAAGCACTTTTGCCACAGAGGTCCAAACAAACGAGTTGACACTGAAATTGTTGCAACGCTTTGAACGCACACTGAAGTCACATAGAGAAATCAAACTCGTTATTGAAACCACCTGGTGTAGTGGCTCAGTCGACACGAAAACCTGCACCCTCTTGCCCCGGATAGCACGGGTTGACACCTGTGCTGTACACCTACAGTGTTTTTACACAGAAAAATATTTCTTAACATAACATTACAACATAACAATAACATTTGATTATGCGGCATGTTAAAGCCGTATAAAAAAGAATTTAAACTGACATCAATCTTTTTTGTGTTTTTTGTGAGAAAAAATTATATTTATATATCAGATATATGAGTCATGTAGCGCAGTTAGTTACGGTGTTGGTTTGTTAATCGGAAGGTCTCTGGTCCCTTGGCCTGATCAACATGATGTGTCCTTGGGCAAGACACTTCACCCTACTTGCCTCAGGGGGGAATGTCCCTGCACTGCGTGTGTCTTCTAAATGTAAATGTTTTTATCTATTTTGTATCAGGTAATTATAGTGATATCTTGTGTTTGGCTTGCAGAGCACTGCGTGAAGCTGTTCAACATACGTCCTTACCGCTTCATGGGTCCCGTGAGGCAGGGGGAGGCCCTAGGGTACCTGCTCCCCCTACAGGATCGCTTCTCCGGGATCACCTCCCACATGGAGCTGCAGATGTGCGACGGCTCCGACCCCTCGCCCTTTATTTGACCTCTCATCTTTAACCTTCACAAAAACCTCTTACATTGCATTTACATGTATTCATTTAGCAGACTCTTTTATCCAAAGCGACTTCCAAAAGAGAGCTTTACAAGAGCTTCAGTCACTGATCATAACAACATCATAGCCCCAAACATTTTGGGTAGTCATATTATGACGCATACATTGTTGCAAACCAAATAAGTGCCAAAGAGAAGAACAACAGGGGTGGTCAGATGGCTCAGCGGGTTAAGGCGGTGGCCTCATGATTGGAAGGTTGTGAGATCGAACCCCGGCTGTGGCTATGTGGCATTGTGTCCTTGGGCAAGGCACTTCACCCTGCTTATATCAGGGAGAATGTCCCTGTACTTACTGTAAGTCGCTTTGGATAAAAGCATCTGCTAAATGAATACATGTAAATGTAAACAACACAAACACAAGAACCTCCAAAAAAGGTGCAAGAGTGTACCTGTAGGAAAAGCTATTTAGCAAAGTGTCTCAGACATTGACATCATATACAATGTCTATGGTCTCAAGAACTGAAACAAACGCAATTTCTCCTTTTGGTCAGCAGAGGGCCATCAAATATGATGTGTACTGCGTTTAAATGTGTACTGCATGTAATATACCACAAGATGGCAGCGCTGTACTTATCAGTCATTACATCGTGTAGCTCACAAGAATATATACATAAATAGTGCAATGTAAGAATAGAAAATCCTTTATTCAACCCCCGGGAGGGAGATTGCAGTCCACAACACCTTCTTTTAAAAGTTGTATTAAATGGTGCATGTTATAAGGTTTACATGAGTTAACTTTGAACTGATGAACTGATGATTACATAGACCTCCTGTTCAAAAATGTTTTATACATTAAATATTATCTTAAATTAAACAACTGGTTTCACGCAAGCGTCAGACACAAAGGATGTTATGCGAGCTAGATGCAGGCTTTCTTGGCGGCAGTAAAACAACACAGTAGTAAGATACGAGGACATTAATATTTATATGATCGATATTACTTTTGAAAAGGGAGACTTGACAAAAGAAACAAGATTATGTCGTTTAAAACGTTTTAAACCTGTAATTTTAAGTTTTCTGTACACCATGCTAACTTAGTTCATTTGACTAGTGACCGTCTGCATTAATAACACTGCCTAGCACCGCTAGCTAGGTTATCGAAAAGTCGGAACAAATTTACAAATTAGCCGTTTTATCAATAAATTAAGCACTTTTTTCAGCGACAACACTCACCATTTTCTGTCACATTTGTATTTAGATGCTGATGTTTTGAATATATCTATAAGGGAGACCGGAGATGAAAGTAACACATTTTGTTTGAGCATCTGTAACTCAGTGGTTGTTTGTGCTGGGTCTCTCAAACTTTGATACATACTACCCATAACTGTTTTCTACAAATATAACTCACTTTGACATCTTGTAAACAATCACAGATTATGTGAGTTAGTGTCAAATACAAAGAGTTCCATTGTTACAATCTACCCCACAACTGGGGTGAGATGTAACACCAGCTGGGGATGGATGTAACAATGAGAGGTAATATGGTAAAATAAGATCCACACTATAAAATTTACAGTTATTGTCCTGTGCCAACTGGTATGCAAATTTCCTGACCTAAAAGCAAGTGATCAGTAAACATGTTATCCCCATGAATGATGTATGACACCTTGCGGCAACAAGTAAGCCACAACAATTGTTTTGGATAGCTGTAAATAAATCATCTTACCTCTTAATAATAGGTATATAATAATTATGGAGATAATTTCTTGACTTTTTTATTATGCCTATCTAATTGTTACATCTTGGGGGTTAACCCATAGAACAGATCAGCTGCTTCTGTTAAATACTCACAAAATACCCACAACAACCAGCCATTACATAGCTAACTGACTGTTTAATGTATGTGGGTTTGAAGTTAGCATGAATACTGAGCATCAAATTAAACTAGAGAAACGGTCACTTTAGGTGATATACATTGCAACTTTGCATCTACAATAGAATTATCACAAGACAAAAAACTATGTGGATTTAAAAAAATACTTTCTTACCTGAAAATCAGTTTTTTGGTTTCAATTTTTGGAATTCAGTGTTGCTAACAGAGACATATGCCACTTTTCATGTGTGCTTGAAATGGAAATGGGAGTCTAAGATGACATCAATGTATCTCTTGTCTAATTGGCCAAACTGACAATGTTACAACTAACCCCGCGTCACAACACTCCCCGGTCTCCCCTACACATGTACCGCTGGGCTGAAATATGAATAGTAAAAACGTAAAGAGTTATGAAGTTTGTTCGCCTCACCTGACGTCTCGCAATGACTTCTGGGATATGCGTTCTTTCATCCTATGCATCCTAGATAAAACGGGCGGAGCAAGAACATTCCCGTGTATTTTGGGCGTTCTCGGTGACTTGTTTTTTGTTTAAATAACTGTAGAAGAAGAAGAACCATACTTGGGTAATGAAAGATGACGTCAGACGAGTTCGCAAGGGCACAAGTACGGAGAAAAACGTGGATTGATAAACAGCCATAAGTAATGCTGACTGGTCCATGATACTTAATATTAAGGAATGGTTTGCTTGAGCACATTTTAAATAAAGACTCTTCCTGTTTCTGAATACTAACAAACCCATTAGTTTATTGTCCACAGCTGGTGAAAACACGCTTTGTAATATTTAAACAAAGACTGAGTTTAAGAGATTCACACGTGGAATCCACGTCCCACTGTTTTAAATTGAACCCTGTCCCTTTTAGTCATTGAAGCGAAGACGTTTCTCTTGAAATAATTAAATCGAACTGTACTCTATTTTGACTGTATTTTGTATTGTTCACACACAGGAGGATCACTAATAAATGAAGCAGTACTTTGCTGAGTGGTACAAGGCTTTGATGATTCAGAGGGGCAGGTCTTCAGTTCCAACCCAGTCATTAAACCGGAGTTGGTGATCTAGGATAGGCTGGGAGTTTGGTCCAGACCTACAGCGAGACGGGACGAGGGCAAGAAACCTTAAAGTACCGACTGAATGTGGTCCAGGAAGTCTTACGTGGATCATTTATGACAAATCGCAACTGTTACATTCAGTTATAACGGATCCTACCGGCACGGATGACAGAGGTTTGGTGCATAAACTTTGTCATTTGCGTTTGATCGCTAAATACCGGGACTGCTGTTTTAAAGAGGCACAGAGAAAAAGGAGATCATGCCCAGGCGGACCGTGCAAGAAGTCACAGTTCAAGATGTCCAGAAAAGGAGAAATCCGAATAAACACTATGTAAGTCAACAAGTTGGGTCCCGTCCTCCTCCTTTTTGAACGGAATCTTTTGGTACCACCTTCTGCTTTCCCCAAGTTTTTTAACACTAACAGAGGGAGAGTGAAAACAAAGGGAGTATCAAGTTACATTTTACCAAAAGAGTCGGTAGGAGAGTATAAATACGTATTGTTGTGCTCTATGTAAAGCAAAGTTAATACAATAGAGATCGGCTTAAAGGTATGGGGGTTTGTTGATTTAATCCAGATGTTTTTTGTTGGCCTGCATGTCAACATCTGGAAATCAAGACACAGGCGCCAAGCAGAGTGTCCTTTGTAAATACAAAACGCATATGTACCAAACAAATATAAACCCCTTATCTCTTTCTACTAGACAGCGGTGCCATACGCCCCCTCAGTTGCTTTTGTGTAATACGTTTTGGGGAGTAATACTGGGATAATGTTAAGGTATTTACTCTCCTGTTCTACACCCCCACACCGTGTTGACCTTTGTTGTTGTTCAGACTGAGTAACCATGATTCAGACCTCCAGGCTCCTGTTAAAACAACAGGAGACCACATTTACATTTAGTCATTTAGCCCGATGATCGTATCCGGAGCGACTTGCAGCAAGTACAGGGACATTATCCCCTGAGGCAAGTAGGGTGAAGTGCCTTTCCCAAGGACACAATGTCATTTGGCACGGCCGGGAATCGAACCGGCAACATTCTAATAACCAGCCCGATTCCCTAACCGCTCAGCCACCTGATTCTGACCTGAAGAACACTGGCTTAGGAAGCCGGAAGCATGATACTACCCTACTCACCCATCTAGTCAGAAGGTTACTGGTTACTGCTGTGTACACAGCCTCGGTGGAATGTTTGAACAGGGAATGTCCGATAAAACTTACTGTCTGGCCCCAGTCTGTGGTCTTGAATACTAATGCATTCTTTCATCAAAGCTTAATTTGAAAAGTGGGCAAGTAAGGTGAGGGAAGCTGCTCTGGCGATAACGATAGGAGCCAGTGCATCCTCCTAATGTTGTTTCCATTGTTATCATCCTCTATTAGCTCAGGGGCCTGAAAACTAACAATTATGTGCATGTATTTTGGAGTCAGAGGGAAATGGGGGTGGGGGGTTGGCAGTGGGTGGGTGGGGGGGGGGGCAGTGGGTAGGAGGGTCTATCTGTGTTACAGATACTTTAATTTACTCGTTATTTATTAACTTACAGCACTTTGGTCGGCGTTGGCTGTTTTTAAGTGTGCCTTATAAATAAATAAGCTTGACTTAGCCCAACATTTTATGCTTTCGTTACTGGTCAATTGGTAAGACTGTGTGAATGTTGCCTGGCCGGTCCGAGTCCACGCCATGCGGTGAGGAGGGGGTGGACGTCCAGCCTGCCGTCGCACCGTGAGCATGGCGAAGGTCCCCGAATGCCCTTTCCTGACGTCCCGCGTTTTCTCCGTCTGCTGCTCTTAACGCCTGACCGCTTTACTGGTGGTCCGCCCTCGTCGCGGAGCGTTCCAATCCGTCGGCGGCGCTCAGCGCCTCCGTGGGCGAGGAGGTTGTGACTCCATCTCCTGCGGGGACCACACACACACACACCTCTCGTTCCTGACCAAGCTGCTCCCAAACAGCGCTGTTGCCCAAATAGCCAGATGTGACGATGTCGTAACCGGTGCGTGCGTTCGTGCTGGTGATGGTGGGCGGCGCCATGATCCCTATAGGGAGCCGTGGCAGAGCGGTTCCCCCAGTGGAAGAGCCTGGGAGGCAGGCCAACAGAAGCGTACAGCCAGGCCCTGCCACTGGGGAGTGTCCCATCACCTCCCTGCCTCTCTGTCTGTCTTCCTTCTTTCGAAAAAGGCGTTTGTTGCGCTTGGTTACCAGCCAACAGGCCACGATTAGTCTACATAACAACTGAATGGAGTTAGCCGTGTTGAGAAGTGGGGGAGCCAGATGGTATACCCTACCCTACACTGCCCTTTCTAATGACAATAGTGGTTGGCTGGTGGAGGAAGTGAGCTCATACGGCAGGATGTCCATCCTGTGTCTGGAAATGATGACATTGGCAGCTAGTTTCAACACCCTTCATGCGGGGACCCTGTGGTCTTCACAGATGGCGTGATCACCATCACGTCTGCGTGAGTCACAGGATCTACGATAGTCGGATATGTACTCAGCCTGCATCGTCCGACCCATGATAAGGATATCCTGAATAGAAAATTCTAGTAGAAAGAAATATTGCCTCATACCAGGGCGGTTTCCAGAAAAAAAAGTTAAAAAAAAGTTTCCAAGTGGGCTTGTTAAATCCGTATTGACCAGTGGTAGCCATGGAAGCCCTGTTCTTCCAGATTGTTCCGGAAAGCCCAGCCTGGAAATGGTCTCCCTTTTTCCCTCTCCGCTTTGTGACACTCTTTCACCTCAGCGCTTTGGGTTTCATTGATCCAGACATGTCTTGTTACAGCTTGGCCTCTTTTGTCCCCTCCAGGTTTACATCATCAAAGTGTGCTGGAGCGATGGCAGCACGGAGGTCATCTTCCGACGCTACAGCAAGTTCTTCGACCTCCAGGTAAGAGGGAGGGAGCAGGGCCAGAATTGCTACTTGTTGGATGCCGAACAATATTATTATTATTCTTTTTTTTAATTGATAGTTTAAGATCCCGGTGTGTTTATTGTTTGCAGACTATTCTATTGTACTTCCCTCCATCACACACCCTGTTAGAAGCTCACGGAAACTTTTAACAAGTGCACTTTAACGTGTGGAACCTACAGAACATTCACGCGTACCGGTACAGTCCTTTGGTACGAAAATCCCTTCATACGGATCGTAATTCCTTACAAAACTCCCTCACATTGCTCATTCCGCGCGCGTGGGAGCCTTTGACTGCTGTTTTCTCCTGCTCGCTCTGCCGACAGGCTGCGGGTGGGCGTGCAGCGTGGCGAGGGAGGTTCAGATAAGCCTCACGGCAGATTTGAGATTACACCGCATTTTATCAGCTAAGAGATTTGGCCATAGTGTACGATACTGTCAAACAAAACGGGGTTTGGGTGGGGGTGAGACAGTCACACAGCGTCTCCAGCAGAGATAAAGGCTACACACGGAGAGGTAAACTTTGATAACACCTCCAGGTTCTATGCAGTTGTCAGGAACTTAAATGTATTGTGGGGATGGGTTCATCCTACCACGCTGCAGTACTTTAATTAAGAAATAAGACCCAATGCAAAACGGCGAAGAGTCTCTCAACGTTCTCAACGTTCGATGATCGCTGGTGTGTTCCGAGTATTGCGTTTGTTTTAAAAAGCCACTGAAACATGGAAGGAAGTCCATAACTCAATTTCATCATCACTAGTCGTATATAAATAGTCAGTTGGTCGGTAGGGACCTTCTGAGTAACAGGATAGTGTCACACAGTGACGGGATGCTGTGATGAGGTCACCTGGCATTGGTACTTCCCCTCTGCCCCCCCCATCCCTCTATCCATTAACATTTAGTTATTTAGCAGACGCTCTCATCCAGAGGGACTTAACAGCAAGAACAGGGACATTCCCCCCTGAGGCAAGTAGGGTGAAGTACCTTTTCCCAAAGACACAACGTCATGTTGACACAGCCAGGGTTCAAACCAGGGACCTTCTGATTACCAGCCCGACACCCTAACCGACTGCGCCACACGAGTCCTTCTCGTTCTCTACATCTCACGCTCTTTTGATCCTCTGAGGGTTCTTCGTATCATTAACCATCTTCCACTAACCCCCCCCCCCCCCCCCCCCCCCCCCACTGGCCAAAAGGACTCACCTGATGGTGAAGTCTGGAAATCCTCTCGGCCCCATTAAACCGACCGCATCAAAACAACCGGCCCGAACACGCTCCGAGCACGCTGTGTTTTGTCTGGCCCTGTGTAATCACTTCCGCAGGCGCCCCGCCGAGCCAGAAGGGTTACGCAAGCCGCACGCCTTGTAAACGTCCCAGAGGGGCGTTCAAAACAGCCCCTCTCTCCGCTGCAAACGGGTCGGCAAGGTTTTCTTCATCAAGTGTGCCTCACTGCCATTGGTGGATTGCGAACCTGCGTTGATGATGGGAATCCAAGGTCGGCCCACGTTCGTTCAAAGTCGCCTGCTAAATCCGTTTCCACGCCGCTACGTTCGGCATCATTCTCTCTTCCTCGAGTTCCGTTGTCTTAGCTACGCCTTTAACACGCACAGAACACAGGCGATGCAGTGATAGAGCCGGCACCTAGCTAAGTACGCAGTCGTATATCTGTCGCATACTTTCCGCATGTAGTCAACAAGACCGTTTGAAAGTGGCTATAGTGTTCACAACAGAGAGCATATTAGCAAGGTTAGCCTTTGACTCTCCACCACACCTTAACTTTAACCTGGGTTAGGTTAACCACACTTTAACCTGGGCCTCTGACGCAACAAACTGCATCCCGAGCAAAAGGCCGCTGCCTATTGAAGGATCTGGTAGCAATTACAGATAGCATATGCTCTCATTTACGCAACGCTGAATCAAAACGCAACGTCCCTAAACGAGCTCCACACATGCTGGGTTGTAAATGTCGACTTAGGAGGTTTAATGGCGCTTTCTAGAAGGAAAACCTCGCAAGAGAATAGTCGGCGAGCGGATCGTGAATCTTCACCTGTCCATTGTTGGCTTTCAGCTGCCTCATCCTCGTTGTTTATGACAGTCGAAGCTAGATGTGGTTTCTAAGAAAAAAAAACTCCTCAAGTTGCCAGACACGATAGGCAGGCTTGTTTTTTTTCTTGCACCATTTCATAATTCTCCGCTTTTTTTCTTCTTTTTTTTTTTTACTATATTTTCTACGCTTTAAGAAATCAGCAGTTTAGGAGGCCCAGCTTGTTGCTGAGGCAGCACATAACTGGGAAGAGCACAGTGACAGGAAACCGCGTGTCTCAACCTCAGTCTCCTCCCGTTGTGTTGACGTTGCTCCGCGCATTGAGAGCCTCTACTTAAGGCCCCGGTCAGGAAACAAAAAGACTGCATGTTAGCAGTCATTTCAGGGAACCAACATGACTCATTCGCTCCTCCAAACCGAGTCTTGTTTGCAAACATACCGCTGAAGCACTCTTGTCGAGCCCAAACAACCCTTGTAAAAAGCTAACAGCAGGGTTATGGGATGTTTAGATTTTTTGGGGGCACCAGGGTGGACAGTTAAGGACAGGCCTACTGGTCGTCCCACATACCTCTGTATAGTTAGTCTGCTATCCTCTTACCTGCATTGCGGCTTGTTTCAGTGACAAAGCTGCTTCGTAAGTGAACCGTGACGTGTGGAATTTTCTGGAGAGGACGCAGTGGATTATGAGAGGGTTGTTCTCCGAAAGGAACAGTGGAGGAATGCAGTCATCTGCCGTTGACATTCTAGAAAGAGACAAGTTGGAGCCTCCTGCTCATTCGCATCCCTCGGTCAGAAAACAATAGGCAATAGGGAGTCAGGTGGCTAAGCGGTTAGGGTGTCAAGCTCATAATCGGAAGGTACCCGGTTCAAACCCCGGCTGTACCAACATGACGTGTCCTTGGGCAAGGCACTTCACCCTACTTGCCTCAGAGGAAATTTCCCTGTAGTTGCTGTAAGTCGGCCTGCGTTTGGCATCTGCGCCTCGCACTCAGAGGATATGAACTAGACAAATGCCCCCCCCAGGCAAATGATCTCTCTGACCGAAAAGCAGGAATCTGTCTTATTAATGACAGCGTTTGATGGGAGACAGCTCACTGGGACATTTTGTCCCGACCCTGGTAATGTCATGTGATGTTGTCCATTTAGGAAGGCCTGTCATGTTCCTGTTGACGTCAGACTCCATTCAGAAACCAAACACGGGCTCCCACTGTCTTTGGGAACCCCAATTCGGAATCTTCTAGCATAGACGGAGGCTGGGAGAAGACAGATTCCACTCCTCGTCCAGGCACCTCTGATTACAGGGCTGAGAGAGGTCCTCCATGGGTTTCCGAGTGACGGGGAGGGAGACGGGGAGAGACGGGGTGTGTCTGATGTAAAGTATGGTAACGATTACGGCGCGAAAAAAGGCATTTTCCTCTCTCGATCCGCGTCTCTGATTTCGCTCTCTTTCTGTCTTTCCTCTCATCTTTTGTCTCTCGCCTCCTCTCTGTCCCTCCTCTCGTTTTGCATTCGGCGTGTATTCCAGCTCTTAAAGTCAAGCTGTCCTGTAAAAAGTAAACCGTCTTGTCAGCCAGACAGATGGATTTCATGTGAGCTCAGAAATGAAATCTGTTCAGTTATTTCGTTTGACAGCCGAAGGAGTAATTCTTACATTTCGACATTGGATCAAACATCTGGTTGTGTGCTTGACCGTAGCATTAAACAAAATACCGCTTATCCGCGGTTTTTCATTCCGAAAAGAAACAGCCTAAAACCAAGCGATAGCAAATCTCGTTCCTCGATGTCGATCCTTTGTTCTGGTTTGCCAAAAGCTTCGTCAGGATCCTGCGTCCAAGCACTCCCCATTCCCTAAACTCTCACTCCAAACCACTTCTCCAATTTCCACGCTGCTCGTGTTGTTCCTGGTCTGACCCGTGCAGTGGGACCAACACACATCTCTTAATTTAGACAGCTGCACGGAAAGGAATCTACAGGATAGACCAAATATACAACCGGCTCATCCAGATACAGCGTCGAGTAACTCCCTGGTCACAAAAGGATAAATGTGAATTCATACTTCAACTGTGCCACGACTATGTGGAAGCCTTTTAAATTGGGCCCCCCTTTCACACAAGGCTCATTCAGTTGGGGGGGGATTCAAGGCCTTCTACCTCATAAGAGAGGTCTGTTTGACTGCTCTCAGCCCTCCCCCACCTCCCCCTTATCCAAATCTGTCAGCCGAGCCCTCCGCTGTGGCGTGGTATGCCTAGGTTTTTCGGCACGGGCTGTCGGATGGCTAAGCAGTAATTTTCCACGAACTCGAGGGAGAGAGACGCGAGGAGTGACGGGGGATGACATCATCGGCCCCTCGGACCAACGGCATCCGAGCTTTCTGGCCACCATCGCAAGCTCGAACATTGACTAAAAGTTCAAGTTTTCGGGTCTGCGCAACATTGACAACAAGGACATAAAGCCGTAGCTCGGGAAGCCCCATTGTCTAAATGAATTGGTCTTAAGTTAGTGTGAAGTCTGAAGTTTGTTATTCCTAGCCATGAAAGTGCCTGCTTCTGACTTTGACTAGGCAGACCTGGCACATACGATGAATGTAATAGGAAATGAGAAACGCTCGTGTTTTCTTTTTCTCTCGCTGACCTTAGCGGGTCTCTGGAACGCGGCCACAGCGTACACGCCTGTTATCAGTCGGATTACAAGCCAGCCGTGCGGTCTTTCCTACGCTTTAAGCTTCCATATTTTGTAGCAACCCCCCTTCTGGAAAAAAACCTGAAGCCAATTTGAAGCACCTGTGTGGTGGTAGTGGGCTTAAAGCTGATCTCTCCGCCGGGGCTTTCAAGCGTTCCTACCCCCCCCCCCCCCCCCCCCCCCGCCCAGGAGAAAAAAGAGCTATGAGTTCATTGGCCGACGCACCCAGGTGTCTTTTCATTGGACCGCAGCTGTCGGAAGGGGGGGGGCTTGCAGCTGGCCCCCTGGAACGCTAAAGATGGGCGGGGTCAGAGAAAGGAGGAAGCTCTTTATTGGCCGGACGGTCGTGGGGAAAGAAACCTGTAGAACGATGGGAACGGTGGAGCGAGCGCTGGATGCCGGACTTGAAGAGAGGGAGCAGAAATGTTCCACTATGTCAGAGGGCTCTTGCTAACAGGCCGCAAATCATATGTTGCCTACCCAGAGAGCGAAATACCAACCATCTGTTGAGTAGATTCCTAATCATTGGCAGACTTCCTTTTATTGGCAGGATTCCTATGGGGGAATTGCTGAATGGTTGAAATGGGGAAACTACCCTCTACCCTACCACCCCACCCCGACCCTGCCCACCCCCTCCCACCTCCTTCGGTGTGACAAAGGGTGGGGTTTACGGTTGATCTCCCCGTGATCGCTGGTGATGTGTGGAGCTGTGTGTGTGACAGTATGTGTTGTAACCCCGTGTTTCCCTGAAAATCCACCCCCCCTCCCCGCTCGCTTTCAGATGGAGCTGCTGGACAAGTTCCCCGTGGAAGGAGGCCAGAAGGAGCCGAAGCGCCGAATCATCCCGTTTCTGCCCGGTAAGAGTCCCGAAAGCGCCTGGTCAGGAACCCAGATGCACCTCGCTCGCCTGACCCAGTAGCCCAGAGAGAGAGAGAGAGAGAGAGAGAGGGAGAGAGAAAGAGAGTGATATAGAGTGCCCAGAGGGAGCGAGGAAGATGCCTGTCGTCGGGACGTTCCAGAACGCTCCGCTCGTGAGCTCACTGTTTCCTTGAAAGAGAGCGTCCTTTTTTTTTTTTCTTTCTTCCTGTCTGTAAACTGAAATGTTTCCATTTTCCTCCACCACACCAGTCCACCAAGCTCCTGATGCAGCTCAAGGCGCTGGTTTGAAGCGGGGCTGGGTGACTCTGCAGGGCCTTTGAAATGAGGCCGCTTTATATCTAATGAAAGTAACTCCATTGGGCATTTGAAGAACACCCCACCTAGAAAGTCTGGCTGTCGGCCTGTACCACTGGAGGAGGTGGAGTGTGTGTGTGTGTGGGGGGGGGGGGTATGTTTGGGAGGGAGATGCATTGGGGGCAGGGAGTTCATTTGGGGGGGGGTAACATTGGGGAGAGCAGAGACTGGCTGAAGGTCTGGAACTCATTGAGGGAACGCACACAGGGGTCCAGGAACTCTGAGATTTCAGCTGGGTTTGTTTAATAAACTCTGGACGGAAAGAGAGAGAGAGATGGAGAGGGAGGGAGGGAGGGAGGAACTGAGACAGGAAAATGGAGGACGAGAGAAAACTAGAAGAAAACGAGGAGGAGAGACACAGAGGGATTGAGACTGTAGAGGAAAAAGAGAGAAATAGAGGCATGGACAAATGTGCAAAAGTGCAAAGTAGATGATTCAACGTGTGCTTCCACACTCTCCTCCTCAGGGCAACATGACGTTGTGTCCTTGGGCAAGGCACTTCACCCTACTTGCCTCAGGGGGGGAATGTCCCTGTACTTGCTGTAAGTCGCTCTGGATAAGAGCGTCTGCTCAATGACTAAATATAAAATGTAAACGTCTGTCACATGGTCCATCAAAGAGAGCGACCGGTCAGAGATCCGGTGGACGCCAGCCAAACCAGCCAGTCAAGGAAGCGGTCTTCTTTGACTTCCGCAGGGCTATGTTTGGTCAAGGTGTCTTTGTTTTTGTTTCAACATCCTGACCAGGTCCAGATCCAGCCAAGCGGTCTGTCTTCGCGCGTGCGTCTGCAAATTGTACACTTAAGTCTTAAGTACTTAAGTCTTTTATGGCCTCGTTGTTTGGTTGAAGGGAGAGCGCTGAGTGTTTCGGTCAATCTTTCTGAAATACTTTTGGGGTTCGATCAGATGTTGCGCTGACGCAACAATTTGACCTCTGTGTTTCAAACCAGTTGATCTTGAGGACAGAATAGGAACTGTTTTCTAGGCGGGCTGTCTGGTTCTCCTGCGAACGTTTTCTGCCTGGTTGGAGGGGCGGGGGGTGGGGGGGGGGGGGGGGGTCGGTGGCATATGTCTTCAGACCTCCAGCCTGTTTAACGTATTCACATCCGAAGCCAACTCAAACACGCTTTTTAAATTCAAATGTGCCCAGCTCGGCAGGGCTGTGTCGCAACGGAATCATCTAGACTCCCTCTCGCAGCAGTGTGTGAAGTACAATAAATACACATCAAGCAAGGGGGGGGGGGGGGGGGTGGGGGGGAACTAAAACGAGCATTGTTGTTTTTCTCCGCTGGAGTTTATGTGGTGCGCCAGTAGAATACCAAGTCTGAACACAGCTCTGCGTAATGTGGCTGTTTATACGGAGTCAGCACTTTGGAGATCCCTGTAATCGCACACACACCTTTATCCCGCCTTATACACCGTTTCCCTCTCCCTTTCTCCCTCATCAAGCAGTTTTAAGAGGAGAATGTCTTTCTCTGTCTCTTTCTTTATTGCTATCTCTCTCTCACACACGCACAATCTGTCCCTTTATCTCTCTCTTTCACTCTCTCTGCCTCTCTCGCTCTCCACCTGTGCCTATATCTTTGTCCCGCACGCTCTGTCGCTTGCTTTTAAATCTCTCTTCCTCTTTCTCTCTCTGTCTCATTCCTAAGCAGGCAGGCCAGTCTCCAGGCTGTTTGATGATGCGAGAGGCTGTTGTAGAGCTTCTCTCAGGAGAGGTGGAGAGGCCATTTCCCTCTCCACCTAAAACAGGCCTTTCATCGGCTGCGCCCATGAGCTGCCTCACATACAGAGTGGGCAGAGTTGACTAGACGATTTCCTCCTGACCTCCAGAGAACTTGGAAAAGTGTCAAGAAAGCTCTCTGTCTGAGGAGAAGAGTAGGAGGGGTCGGAGGGGAGAGGAGAGAGGGAGAGGGGAGAAAGAGGTTTCAAGTCTCCTGACTCCTGAGTTTCACAAACTGTCCAGAGAAAGCGGTTGAACTGTCAGCCAGCCAAAGTATATAAGCTAGTCAGGGTAACTTGTCCACAGAACCCACCTCAGGCGAACACCCTTCTATATCCTTCTTTTGGAAGAAGTTACCATTTGCTTTTATTCCAGGAGTTACCTGAAAACCTCCCTGGGTCAATCGAAGGCCCCAGAAAAGAAATCAAAATCTTTAAGTTCGACCCAGACGCAAGGGTAAAAGTTTACGAGTAGCGTTCTAGTCAGGGAAACGAGGCTTAAACACATCACCATCTCCATCTCTTGACTCCACACCACAGGAGAACCACCCGACCCTCCCACTCCCATCCCCACTCCCCCCCCCCCCCTGCCCCAGCTGGTCAGGCTTCGGTTCCAGGGTGGACAGGATGTGTGTCCAGGTGCCAGGGGAAAAGGCTGTGTTTGCAGACGCGTAGCGGCACAGGCTCTCCCCACACACGAACGACAGACGAACGGGAACATCTGTGTCCCAGAAACACCTGCGGGGGCCTAGTGACATTCCAGGCCACGGTGATCACTGGTGGGGGGGGGGGGGGATCATGTTTCACTAAGTCCCCCCCCCTCCACTTTGCCCCATGAACCCTGTCCTCCGCCAGAGAGACCGGCTCTACCTTCTGAGATCGAGTCCCCCTTTTGTTCTGCCCGGCGTTTCAGTGGGACGATTTAACGACCGGCTCGCATGCACACCCCGCGCGCAGCTGTACGCGAGCACCCTGACCCGTTTGAAGAGTAACAGAATACCCGTCCGCTCCCAACTTTCTGCCTCGCCGTAAAAAACTTGAGAGGTCTTCCTGGAGACGTTTACATTCCGTCATTTAGCAGACTCTCTTATCCAGAGCGATTTACAGCAAGCACAGGGACATTCCCCCTGAGGCAAGTAGGGGGAAGCGCCTTGCCCAAGGACACAACGTCATGTTGGCACAGCCGGGTTTGAACTGGGTACCTTCTGATTACTAGGCTGACTCGCTAACCGACTGCGCCACATGACTTCCACCTCAGACCCTTTTGTAGCCGTTTATTTGTTCTTGTCTCAGAGACCACAAATTCTTAGTGTCTGCCTCTAGTCCATTGGTGTCCATTCCTGGTTCCTCGAGGGCCGCTGTCCTGACAGTTTTAGATGTTTCCCTGCTCCTGCACACCTGATTTCTAATGAAGCGTCGTTATCAAGCTCTGTGGAGGAGTGCTGGAGCAGGGGAAACATCTAAAACTGTCAGGACAGTGGACCTCAAAGACCAGGATTGGAGACCCCTGCTCTAGTCCATTGGTGTCCAATCCTGGTCCTCGAGGGCCGCTGTCCTGACGGTTTTAGATGTTTCTCTGCTCCAGCACACCTGATTTACGCGGCTTCCGCAGAGCTTAATAATGACCCATCCATTAGAATCAGGAGTGCTGGAGCAGGGAAACATCTAAAACCGTCAGGACAGCGGCCCTCGAGGACCAGGATTGGGACACCACTGCTCTAGTCATTACTTGGCCTTAGGCATATTTAATAGATGTCAGCTGTGTATTTAGCTTCGCCGCATCATTTATTCATGAGGAGGACGGGCAGACTTAGGCGGCTGCGTGACAAGTTGCATTGTGCTGTCGAGAGTTTTCATACTGATGAGGCCTTTGTATTAGCCTTGCATTCCAATGTCCTGCAGGCACACCTCTCCCTCAGTCACACACACACACGCAAACACACACACACACACACACTGGCTCAACCCTGTGCGTCTTCCTTGTCCTTTGCCAGACTTTTGATACAGAACACGACGACTCGATTACGAATGCAGGCCCCTGCACTCGCCTGAACGAGCGAACAATTTAATCTCAGTTTTTGGCTCCGAATTCGTAGCTTTTTGGAAGCGAATCATCCAATTCGAATTCCGTACGCCTTGTAAAGGGGGAAGGTCTGATGTTGGGAAAACTCTGGATGTTATCTGTGTTTCCCAAGGTTAGAATGTATCGACCCAGGCGTCTGAATGACCTCTCTTCCTCCCCCTCCTCCTCCTCTGCTTCCAGGGAAGATTCTGTTCAGGAGAAGCCACATCAGGGACGTGGCCATGAAGCGTCTGAGGCCCATCAACGAATACTGCAGGGTGAGTTACATTTACACTCAGTCATTCAGCAGACGCTCTTATCCAGAGGGACTTACAGCAAGTACAGGGACGTTCCCCCTGAGGCAAGTAGGGTGAAGTGCCTTGCCCAAGGACACAACATCATGTTGGCACAGCCGAGAATCAAACGGGTAATATTCCGATTGCTAGCCGGATTCCCTAACCGCTCAGCCACCTGCCCTCCCTATATCCATCTCCACCTCTTTGCTCTTTGTTAGCTGTGAAAACCCCGTGGATGGAAGAGTTTGGCCGTGACGGGCGTGACCTGATGCTTCTGGCTAAAGCCCAGATGCTAAACACATCCAAAAACAAAATGAGGAAGCGATACAAACAGCTCTAGCCTACGTCGAGTGTTGTTTACACAGTTAGAACGCTCTGTGTTCTGAAGGGGCCGGTGACTGTAGCGTCTGCCATGTCCTGAGCTTGCTATTGGCTCATTCGAATGAGGAAATGGAAGAGCGTAGAGCTAGAACAGGGTGGGCAGTCTGGAACACGTCCGACTAAGAAAACGGTTTCCATCTGGAGCGGCGAAACCCCAGTTGGAAGGTTCTGTGCTTTTCTCTTGGGGGCAGAGACCAGACTAGGGGGAAGTCCACCTCGCTGGTGTTGGTGTGTGTGTGTGTGTGTGTTTGTTTTCATTGTGGTATCTGATTCTTTCGCCTAGCCAGAGGAGAGCTGAGCAATACTCTCGTCAGCACATCTCCAGATCCGTTGTCGGACTTTGAGAGGGAGAGAGGCTGCTCCGCTGCCTTCAAGAACCCAGGCTCCCCCCACCCCTTACAGACAGGGAGAAGGCAGGGGGGGGTGGGGTTGGAGGGGCTCCATGTGTGTTTATGTGTCCAGGGCGAACGCCGGGATAAAGTTAGAGTAAGCATGTCGGGGGGAGGGGGGGGGGGGGTTGGTTGGGGGGCGGTGGAGGGGGGATGGGGGGTAGGGGGTTCAGGAGACCTCTGGGGGTCGTTCTGGGATAGAGGAATTTCAGCGGGGGTGGAAGGACAGCTTTTACCACTTAAGAGGACGTTCAGGTTGGAAAGCGCCCCTCCCCCCCCCCTTCCCCCCCTAGCTGGAATCACTCAGGGATTCTCCCCTAACTCGACGGATTGTCGGCAGCGCTGCATCCTCTGTGGTGGATGGTTGCAAAAGCAAACGGGGCGTCCGGTCTTATCTGCGGCTGTCCTGATGGAGAGAGTCCTAAGAGCTCAACCACCACGTCCCCCTATCTCTCCCTCCCTGCCTCCCTGCCTCCTTCCCTCCCTTCTCCCCCTGCTTCTTTTGAACTTCAGGGTGGAGGGGGTGGTGGTGGTAGGTTCAGGGGCAATCCTAGATAGGATGGTGGGGGGTGGGTAGGGCGGTTGGGGGGGGGGGTTGTGGGGGAGCTGGACGGGGCGATCAAACCCTGCGGTCAACCAGGTTCAGGGAGGGGGGGGGGGAACCATGGAAACGAGCCCATCGCGGTGCCTTTCATGTCGGACCCGAAGCAGAAAGACCTCGTCAGGCTCCCTGTCGAACAGCTGACGTCTCAGCCTGACTCGGGGTGGAATTCTCCCTGGGACGCGTTCGACGTTTGCTCGTTCTTACACTTTTTCCCTCTGAGAACCTCCCGACCGAGACAACAGCTCTGGAAACAGCCTGCAGATGGGGTGGTGTCGAGTCAGGTTTGGGGCCTGAAAATCATGTGGTTCCTTGTGCTCTCGCTAACTATTAGCTAATAGTGAGAAAGCGTGCCTCTCTGGAAGAAAATGGAGGCTTGGATATACTGCTGGCCCTGGGCGCCTGAACAATTGCATTAGCTGTCAGACAGGAGGGTCGTATTTGTCCCCGTTGTCCTACATACACACTCCTTGTCTTCCCCTGAGATATGTCCACATGCACGCGCGCGCACACAGAGGAAGGGAGAGAGACAGAGAGAGAGAGGGAGGGAGACAGGAGAGAGAGAGGGAGACAGAGAGAGGGGGAAAGAGACAGAGCAAGAGAGGAAGAGGGGGAGAGAGAGAGGGAGAGTGAGGGGGGAGTGAGAGTCAGAGAGAGGAGAGAGCGACTGAATCAGCCACCTCAGTCTCCTTGGCCATCTGGACATTGAATCAGCTTTTTGTAGCTGATGTGAATTGATGGGCTATTGCTCCTTCAATAGCGAAAGCAGACCCGGCAGATGCCATATCACGTTCTGTGACCTGGGCGTCAGACCCTCATCGTCCCACCCTACCCTGCCTCAAAGTGTCCCCTTAATCAAATGCTAAAAAACGATGGTCGACGTCAGAGGAGCAGTGAATCGCTAACCCTCAACTGCAATCCTTCTGAAAGCCTGACTAGCAGAACCAATGCAGGTACTATTGATATTTGACCTTGGCTGAACCATGACCAATCATATTGAAGTGAGCCCTGCGACCATTTGATTGGTTGCCAGAAGAAGAAAAAAATCGAAGCCAAGGAAATGTTTATTGTTAAATACGTAGGTGGAAATACTGAGAAATGTTGGTCATGGTAATGATGGCTTTTGTATTTTACAGGGAGCCCATTGGAAAGAAGAAATCAGGTAAGAATGCTTCCGTACTCGTGTCAATGGCAAAGCCGTATTCTGCGTGGCTGTGTGCCTTTGGACCTGTAAAATATCACCACTGCACTGTAGGTTCTCATGCACACGCTTCAACTATTTAACACAGCGTTCCTATTAGACGCTGCATCACGCAAGTAAAACTCACATCCTGTTTCACTGGAACATGCTCCTGTTCAGATATCCACTTTGGCACCATCTTGTGGAAATGACTAACGATGCATCCATACTCTCACCGACTTAAATCTGCACTAGCTTTAGGGCCAGTGGTCCCCAACCCTGGTCCTCGAGAGCCGCAGTCCTGAATGTTTTAGATGTTTCCCTGCTCCAGCACACCTGATTCAAATGACTGGGTCGTTATCAAGCTCTGCGGAAGCCTCATCATTAGAATCAGGTGTGCTGGAGCAGGGAAACATCTAAAACATTCAGGACTGTGGCTCTCGAGGACCAGGGTTGGGGACCTCTACTTTAAGTCATGTCTACATGTAGAGTGAGTACACCCGTACCCACTGCCCTCCGTTTTATAAAAGTCTTGCGTACACACGTAATCGTTTAAAATATAAATGAATCCCCACAAACCTGCATAGTTGCGCTCTTTCGCGCGGTTATAAGCATGCCAGACCGAAAACCTTCATACATTAGGCTAGTCGTCACTGAAACTCAAAAGCAGAGTTTTCCAAAATCTTCACTTTGGTCTGTGTTTTTTTGTAAAGTCAGTTTGGAATGATGCAATTCTTGTAGTTTCATGTGGATGACCGGCCGAATCGGAGAAAAAAACGTTTGTTCGGTCAGACACCCGGTTACGTGTGGACGCAAGGCCTTGATGTAACTCGGACTCCGCAGTTTGCCCTGCCCCGGTCGTTTGTCCATTCCTGATCGTCTCAGGCCGGCAGCGGTGTTGTTCCCCACGTCTCAAGACGCCCTCTTTCATTCGTGTCTCCCTCATTCAGGGCTCGTGGAACGAGCGGCCACTTTTCTAAAGACGAAGGTAGTAACTGACTCATGCTTGGGGGGGGAGCCCTGCTCTGTGTGTGACCTTGAAGGGGGGGTTGGGGGTGGGGGGCGTGCGCGGGTGAACCCTGCAAACCTGCCTTAACCCGCCTTTCCCTGTCTGCCCCACCTCTCCCCCAGCCTTCTAAAACTAGACCAAGGGCCTGGGACTCTGTGAGACCTTTGGGGTGGGGGGGGGGGGGGGAGAAGTTGTCACGCTCGTTGCGTGACGTGCATGTCTAGAGCTCGAAAAGGTCACCATGGCCGTGTGTTTCTGCTTTTCCCTGACCCCTTGCTCCTGTGCTGACAAAGCACGATTCCCTACTGCATCGCCGATAGCAGCTGTGTTTGATAGCATCACGCTCATAATTGTACCAAACTGAATGAATAAGGAGTATAGGAGCTAACTGAGGCAGGTGGAATCATAATAATAACAATGGTGGTGAGTATCGGTTTAGTGGGTGAAGGTCTAACTCGGTGGCGGTCCGTTCCTGCGTCCGTGTCGATGATGAACCTAACCCTCTTTCTTATCCTGCTCCCTCCTCTAACACCTCTTTCCTCCCCCCCTCCCCCACGCCTCCTTTTCTCCCTCCCTCTCTCCCTCCATCAGATCTCCTTCCTCCCACAATCCCAAAGTGCTTCACTCCAATTCCCCCGTGACTTGTGTACACGTAAGAAGATGAGATAGTCGTTAAAAGCATGTTGCCAAGAGGCACCGTGACACTTAGATCTACCTAAAGTACCTAGATCTACACAGATGTCAAGGGGAAATGGAGTTTAGGGGGTTGTCCTGAGGGGGGTTATGTCCTGTCACTTGTCTGCAATGTTGCGGTGGAATGGTTTCCAAGCTCGCAGGAAGAAGTGAGGTGAAATTCAACCGCCGAGCGATGAGATCTAGCCATTTCTCGGAAATTCGGCAGTCGAATTTCACACCATTTTCTTTGACACAGGGTAAAAGGCGTCCGCTTCTTGTCTGTTTGGTCGGAGCCTCGGCGAAATCCGGTTCCATCGTGGTTATTCGGTGGCGTGCGTGCGGTGTGTGATGTGCGCGTGTTTCTCCTAGGAGACTCCACCTCGGCGGACGCCCTGCTGCTGGGTCAGTACGTGGCGGTGACCGACTACGAGAAGCAGGAGAGCTCCGAGATCAGCCTCCATGTGGGCCAGGTGGTGGAGGTCATCGAGAAGAACGAATCGGGTGAGCGGCCGCCCCGCGGGTCGCCTCGCACGCCCAGCTGTCACCTCCGTGTGGACCGACCCCAGTTACATGCGTGTGTGTGCATGGATGTGCCTGTGTGTGTGTGTGCGTGTGTGTGTGCTTGTCCGTGCAGGATGGTGGTTTGTGAGTTCGGATGAGGCCCAGGGCTGGGTCCCTGCCACCTGCCTGGAAGCTCAGGATGACCCTGATGACTTCTCCTACCCCGGAGAGGAAGGTAACCCTGCCTCATATTGCTCCCTGTCCAGCCCAGCTCCGAGCCCTGCCGCCTTGGGGTTAACTCTCCGAGGTTAGGCAGTGTGGAGCTCCACAGTCCCAGCTCAGCTCTGGAGGATAGGCTACCCTGTGTCCTGTATGTAATCTGGGGCGTACTCCAGTCATACGACCATCCTATACGTTGGATCTGATTGGACCACATGCCCCTCTGGCTCTGATGGCCAATCACTTCATACTGACCTGTTCTCAACCAATCAGCGCTGACGGATCACTGATTTAAAACGAATATATAGCTGGAGAGTAATTTCCTGTTTGCTCACTTCCTGCCACGCCGGCTGTGCTTTGCTGACAGTGTTGAGGAGATACTGGTCACTGCCCATGCACATGGGGAGACGGAGAACATTAGGAGATCTGTTCAGCACAGGCCTGGGGCAAGGTGGAGCGCATGCCTCTTTTTCTCCCCCTCTACTCTGTGTGTGTGTGTGTGTGTGTGTGTGTGTGTGCGCCTGTGTGTGCCTGTGTGTCTGTGAGTCAAGCATGGTGACCAGACCCTCAGCATGGAAAGTGACGTACGCATGCTGTGGATGTACGAGATCAGATCAACCTTTCCGAGCATAGAGCGCTCTCTGTATTGCATGTAGGCAGAGACTTCTACATCAGGCAATTCCAGATCATATTTGTTATGTAAAAAACCTCTGATCTACTTCCACTCAACCTAACCGCTTTGGAAAAGTGAATCCCTTCATGCAGTTACCGTCAGGGAAAACGTTATCCCTGCGATATAATATTTTCCTAGTTTCCAGGGAACGTCTATGCGTGGCGCATGACTTTTTTTTCCCCCATCTTCTCACTCAACCCTGAGTCAACCCTGTCCTGACCTCGCTGATAGGGGGGGGGGGGGGGGGGGGGGGGGGGGGGGGGTGGGGGGGGGGGCTTAGAATAGAGGAGACCAAAGAAGCCAGACAGCCAGAGTCTCCTAGGAATGTCACCAGCAAGACTCCAGTTTTGTCGCCATACCCAGTCATCACCGCCCCCCCCTCCCCCGGATGATCCCATTGGCACGCGATAGTCGCTTCCATCCGCCTAGTCTGGATTTGTTCCATTCACATCCAACCACCCCCCTCCCCCACTTCCACCCACCCAATGTCATTCTGTCCAGTCATTTAAGTTGTGTCTCCCCCCCCCCCCGGTCGTTCCAGACGAGAAGTACTCCGTGGTGTACCCGTACGCGGCGAGGGACCAGGACGAGATCGACCTGGAGAGGGGCATGACCGTGGAGGTCATCCAGAAGAACCTGGAGGGCTGGTGGAAGATCAGGTCAGAGGTGTCACGAACCACCGCCTCGCCACGCGGGTGCAAAATCCAGCAGCGTGCGGCGCTGGCGATAACCGATGATACTGTATTGTGCGAGTCTCGCTTGGGCTATTGTTTTGATGGATACTTGCATGAGTTGTGTATTTGTATTATTCTTTTTGGGAGTTAACTGGCTGAGTGGTGAGGGAATTAGGCTAGAAATCAGAAGGTTGCGAGTTTGAACCCCTGGCTGTGCCAACATGACGTTCTGTCCTTGGGCAAGGCACTTCACCCTACTAGCCTCAGGGGGGAATGTCCCTGTACTTGCTTTAAAGCGGTCTGGATGAGAGCGTCTGCTAAATCTCTCCTCTTCTCTCTGGGTTCCGCAGGTACCAGGGGCAGGAGGGCTGGGCCCCTGCGTCCTACTTGAAGAAGGCCGACATCTTGAGTCAGAAACTGGCGTCAGGCGCCGCGGGACACGCCAGCACCAACGACCTGGACGCGTTCTCCAAGCAGAACGCGGGCCAGCCGAGCAACGCCGCCAAGGACCAGAAGGATCAGCGCTTCTCGCCGTTCTCCGACGGCAAGCGCAGTGAGGGCCTTCCTCCTCTCTCTTCTGTCTCTCTCACACAGGCCTTGTGTTTACTTCTCCTTTCTTCTTAATATCCTTATTTATATCTCTCTCTTTGCTTTCTCTCTCTCTCTCTCTCTCTCTCTCTCTCTCTCTCTCTCCCACACATCTTGTGGAGGGAATTCCATCATACCCTATTTTCTGTATTTTCTTCCTCCATTTGCTTTCTCATTGCCCTCCCTCATTTCTCTCTCTCTTTCTGTCTTTATCTCTAAATCAGTTTCTTCCCCCTGTGTGCGTAGGAACCTGACCAGTCTTGTTTGTTTTGTTTCCTCCCAGAAGGCGGAGCCAGGCAGAGGCCCCCCCCACGCAGGGACCTGACCATCGTAAGTCCCCCCAGTTCAGCCAAGTCGTTCAAAGGCTTCCAGCTTCTTGAATATCCGTGGTATTGACTTGACATTCAGTATTTATCTTCCGCATGTCAATACAGACTAAATAAATGTTTGTTCTCCCCCCTGTGCACTCTTTCCCCTTCCTTCCTTGCTCCCTCCGTCCCTCTCGCTCTCGCTATCTCTCTCAATCACTCTCTGCCGTTTGCAGCCTAGGGGGTCGAACCTGCCCAAACCCCCCACCCCCCCTCAAGTAGAGGAGGAGTTCTACACCATAGCAGACTTCCAGACCACCATCCCTGATGGTATCAGCTTCCAGGCGGGGATCAAAGTGGAGGTGAGGCCTCCTCTGGACTGGCCCAGATCCTACTTGCCTCAGGGGGAACATCCCTGTACTTGCTGACAGTGGCTCTGGATAGGAGCGTCTGCTAAATGACTAAATGTTTATTTCGAATGTGATGTTTGACTAACTGGCTTCTGCTTGTTCGTGTCTTATCAGGTGATAGAGAAGAATACCAGTGGCTGGTGGTACATCCAGATAGAAGATAAGGAGGGCTGGGCCCCCGTCACCTTCATCGACAAATACAAGAAGACCAGTACTGCCCTGCGCCCCGGCTTCCTGGCTCCTCTACCCAATGAGATGGAGAAGTTCAGGCAGGAGGAGGGCCCGGCTAGTGGGGCGGGCCCAGAAGACAGTTGGTCCAAGCCACTCCCAGACGAGCCCCCCTCGACCTCGGAGTCCGCAGCCAGGCCCAAGCTGAGGGACTGGAAAGCCAGCGCCAGTAAGGGGGCCACAGCCTTCTCTGGGCCCCTGCCCCCGGCCCCGTCGGCCCCACCAGCCGAGGAGAAGCCGGCCTTGCCCCCCCGCAGGGAGTCCATCAACAAGAGCCTGGAGGTGGAAGTGTTGGAGAAACCCCGGCCCGACCTCTCTAAGCCTTTGCCCCCCAAACCCCCCGCACCGGGGGTCATCCTGCCTCTGGTCAGCCCCAAGGCCCCGCCCTTCAAGCCGGAGAAACCCCCCGAGCCCAGGAAGGAGGATAAGAACAAGGCGTTGCACCTCCGAAACGAAATGGGCCTGGAGTGCGGCCACAAGGTCTCGGCCAAGGAGGTCAAGAAGTTCAACCTAAAGCCTGTGGCAAAGCAGCCGCCCAAGCCCAAGCCCGACCCCCCGGAGGAGAAGCCGGAGGCAGCAGGCCCGCCTCTCTTCGTCAAGCCCAAGCCCATGATCCGACCCAAGCCCGTCCCCGCAGCCAAACCGGAGCCCCCGGCGGAGAAACAGCTGGACATCACCAACCTTAGAAGCAAACTGAGGCCTCCGAAACCGGCGGAGCCAGGCGCCGGATTACCAGAGCCCGGCCAGCAGAATGGCACCTCATCCCCGGCCAGCGTTCCGAACAACGGCCCTCCTCACCCCCCTCCCCCGCACTCCCCCCTCAGCCACGGCGCTCTCAACAACGGCAAGGCCAGCGAGGAGCCTCGCTTCCCCCCCAAGCAGCTGAACGGCCACAGGCCTGAAAGCCCCGATCCCCCCAAACCTGCCATGCCCCCTCACAAAGACCCCCCCCAAAGACCTCCCTCGGGCCCTCGCAGACCCCCTCCGCCGAAAAAAGACCCCGGACCCCTCCAGCCCCACCGAACCCAAACCCCCTCCGCCCCAGAAAGACACCCCGGAACCCCCCAAGCCTGCGCCCCCCCAGCTGAGCAGACCTCCTCCCCCGAAGCCCAAGGCCTTCGTGCTTCCGCCGCCCAAAGACAAGGAGGAGGCTCCCAAGCCCAGGGTGCCGGTGGCCCCCAAGCCCCAGCCCAAGCCTGGGCCCCCAAGGGACAAGCTGCCCCCCCTGCTCAAGGAGGCCAGCAAGGAGGAGCTGTACCTGGCCGTGGCGGACTTTGAGGGCGACGAGCAGACGGCGGGCTTCAAGGAGGGCACGGTGTTCGAGGTGATGGAGAGAAACAGCAGCGGATGGTGGTTCTGTAAAAACACAGGAGACGGGCCCCTGACAGAAAGCTGGATCCCGTCCAATTACCTGAGCAAGAAACCATAGCCTTCCGAGTTCCATGGCACTCACTGCTCTTTAAAGAAGATAAACAGTCACTATTTGTATTTAATTAGTCATTTTTTTATTTTATTTATAGGTACCTTTTTAGAATTTTGTCACACTTTGTTTTGTATTTGAATGAAGAATGAGCCAGCAAATTCATACATCTTTTGTTGGATTTTGTTTCGTTCACTTCTCTTTTTGTCTTAAAAAAAAATATCTCAACCAAATCTGAGGCGATACCCTTTTAGACTGTTGTTCACCTTTTAGTGCCATATGTAACTCCCAGCCTATCGTGTACTTTTTAATGTATCACAAACTGTAGTAGAACAACAGTATTTATGTATCTCCATGCCTTTTATGATATCGTGCCTCGGCATATTTGAATATGCAAAGTGCTTCCAGCTTCAAGTATATGCAGTTTAGCAGGATAGTGTCTCTTTTAGGATATTAAACATGCCTGATAGCAATTTGTAGAGTTGATCATGCAGATGGTTAAAACAAATTGACATTCTTTGAGAATGAGGCAAATGCTCAAATCCAGTCCAAGTGAAATCAAGGGTCCTTAAAGTGGGATTCAGGTGGCTCAACGGGTTAAGGCGTTGGCTTTGTGATTGGAAGGTTGTGAGTTCGAATCCCGGCTGTGGCTATGTGACGTTGTATCCTTGGGCAAGGCACTTCACCCTACTTGTCTCAGGGAGACTGTCCCTGTACTTAAATTGTAAGTCGCTTTGGATAAAAGCGTTTGCTGAATGAAGCATTATTAAAGAACATTCAGTTGAGGTTAAAACAGAGTTTTACGCTAACCTCTGTGTAAGAGTTCTTGCCAAGTAAATGTTACATTTTACACAGTGCCAGTGTTCCATGCTTTTGTAAAAAAAAAAAAAAATAATTCATCTGTTCTGCATTATGATGTTGCAGTGATCTGGAACAGGTTCCTTTTCTGATCAATCATATCGCAGTCCAGGTTTTTGCACACTGTGTCTCGTATAGAAGGGAGAGAGGAGGAAAATGCCATAGTGGAACCACAGTCAAAGTTAGACACATTGACCTGAAGGTTTCTAGAATCCTGAATACAGAAACACGTAAGCTGGGAACGGCTTGTTGTTGAGTGTTTATCTGAGAAACGTTCACCGATCCCAAAGCGAATCAGGAAATCTTTGCCTGATTCCGGCAACCACACTTGCAACATTAGGAGATGGTGGCTTCTTCAGCAGAATCCTAGATAAATGTTTTACATGAGTGCTTGACTGGTTTCAAGCACGGAAAATGTAGCAAAGTAGTTTTTATTGGACTTCCAGAATGAAGTCATATGTATCCGCTGTTGTCAATTTTCTGTCAACTTTAATCTTGTATTACTGTGGAGGTGTGGAGGGGATGGATGCTGGTGAGGGAACAGGGTGGATTTTGGTCATACTGGATGGAAAGGGATTGAAGGAAACAAGGAGAGGCCTCCGTTTCCTAGGAGAACTACGGATCCCATCCAGATTTGGAAAACACACTTTCGTTGACATTGAAAGACAAGAAAATTAGAGGTCCTTTTGGTGAAAGCTGGTGTCTGGGCAGGCTAGGTGTCTGGGCAGGCTAGCTGTCTGGGCAGGCTAGCTGTCTGAGGTAGGCTAGATGTCTGGGCAGGCTAGATGTCTGGGCAGGCTAGCTGTCTGGGACAGGCTAGCTGTCTGGGCAGGCTAGCTGTCTGGGCAGGCTAGATGTCTGGGGCAGGCTAGCTGTCTGGGGCAGGCTAGCTGTCTGGGGCAGGCTAGCTGTCTGGGGCAGGCTAGGTGTCTGGGCAGGCTAGCTGTCTGGGGCAGGCTAGCTGTCTGGGGCAGGCTAGATGTCTGGGCAGGCTAGCTGTCTGGGCAGGCTAGATGTCTGGGGCAGGCTAGCTGTCTGGGGCAGGCTAGCTGTCTGGGGCAGGCTAGCTGTCTGGGGCAGGCTAAGTGTCTGGGCAGGCTAGCTGTCTGGGGCAGGCTAGCTGTCTGGGGCAGGCTAGATGTCTGGGCAGGCTAGCTGTCTGGGCAGGCTAGATGTCTGGGGCAGGCTAGCTGTCTGGGGCAGGCTAGCTGTCTGGGGCAGGCTAGCTGTCTGGGGCAGGCTAGGTGTCTGGGCAGGCTAGCTGTCTGGGGCAGGCTAGCTGTCTGGGGCAGGCTAGCTGTCTGGGGCAGGCTAGCTGTCTGGGCAGGCTAGCTGTCTGGGGCAGGCTAGCTGTCTGGGGCAGGCTAGCTGTCTGGGGCAGGCTAGGTGTCTGGGCAGGCTAGCTGTCTGGGGCAGGCTAGCTGTCTGGGGCAGGCTAGCTGTCTGGGGCAGGCTAGCTGTCTGGGGCAGGCTAGCTGTCTGGGCAGGCTAGCTGTCTTGGCAGGCTAGATGTCTGGGGCAGGCTAGGTGTCTGGGGCAGGCTAGGTGTCTGAGGCAGGCTAGCTGTCTGGAGCAGGCTAGCTGTCGAGGCAGGCTAGGTGTCTGGGGTAGGCTAGCTGTCTGGAGCAGGCTAGCTGTCTGGGCAGGCTAGATGTCTGGGGCAGGCTAGCTGTCTGGGGCAGGCTAGCTGTCTGGGGCAGGCTAGTTGTCTGGGCAGGCTAGCTGTCTTGGCAGGCTAGCTGTCTGGGGCAGGCTAGCTGTCTGGGCAGGCTAGCTGTCTTGGCAGGCTAGCTGTCTGGGGCAGGCTAGCTGTCTGGGGCAGGCTAGCTGTCTTGGCAGTCTAGCTGTCTGGGGCAGGCTAGCTGTCTGGGGCAGGCTAGCTGTCTGGGGCAGGCTAGCTGTCTGGGGCAGGCTAGCTGTCTGGGCAGGCTAGCTGTCTTGGCAGGCTAGATGTCTGGGGCAGGCTAGGTGTCTGGGGCAGGCTAGGTGTCTGAGGCAGGCTAGCTGTCTGGAGCAGGCTAGCTGTCTGGAGCAGGCTAGCTGTCGGGGCAGGCTAGCTGTCTGGGGCAGGCTAGCAGGCTAGCTGTCTGGGGCAGGCTAGCTGGCTAGCTGTCTGGGGCAGGCTAGCTGTCTGGGCAGGCGAGGGCGCTGGTGGGTATGGGTTGTTGAAAGGGTCGCTGACAAGGCTGGGAGTGTCTGAAGAAACTTGTAAAATGGTCTATCGACTCCTAGTTGCTATGAAACCTTGTTTACTCTCACTCGGAGCGACCTTATAATTCATACGTGGTCGCAAACCAAGACATTTAGAGTTGTTGGCCATCGTCGTGGGCTCAAACAGGCAGATAGTGAATTAGTCTGGACATTAGTTCCATTTCTAACTACCCAAACTCAATTTCAAAGTAACTGTCTAGTCTTTGACATGTTTGAAATGACTGTTATTAGTGTTTGTCCTGATCCCAACCCTAAACTAGGGAACGACAACACAAGATCAACTGTTATGTCTGGTAATATACGCTGTGTAATGTAATGGAGTAAGTCTAGACTTAATTGGAATGTGAGCGAGGACAGCAGCAGGTACTGGGAGGTTTCTACAGAGATGTTTACTGAGGGATTGTGGGTGAGGTTGAAGGTATGCGAATGCTTGGCTGCAAGAGAACAGCTGTGTTTGAGAGAATGTCAGTGTTTTTGTTAACAATTCTCCCCCAGGTCTGTACTGAAAGTTCGATCTGTTTTTTTCTTGTGTACTTTCCATTCATGGACTATTTTGCTTCATATAAAAATTAAACTTTTTTTTTCTCCATTCGTCGCGTCATTAAAATTCAGTAGGCTGATACAAGCAACATGAAGAAACACAAAGGCATAAGAACTTGTATAGATACTAGAAAATCTGTATTTATTAGACTTTTATATACACAACAGTGGCTCCCTCTTCTGGTCAGACATGTGCATTACCTCATACAAATAATGAGTTGAGAATTGAAACAAAGAAGGTGACTAGAATCAGTCATAGAATATAACCACAAACAAAGAATGAGTTAAAACAAAGGAAAACATCTTGTCAGGATGAAAATGAGAGAACCGGGCAGGGTAATGCAGCTGTACCTGGTGACTAGCCTGATGCCATAGCAACAAGCCAAAAGGTGGAAACCAACTCAAATTGTATTTTATCCAAAGCAGCCGAATATAGTCCAACTGCATGATGTTTCAATTCAAAGCCTGGACACTATCCTATACTCTCTAAAATAATTTGTAATATCGGCCTCTCTGTGCAAAGAAAACAACATATTAAAGCCAAAAGATATTGCACTTTGGTTAGCTGACAGTGCAAGGAAAATAAATGAAAATAAACATAACAAATTAAGAAACTTTTAGTTTAAAACTAAAAGTATTAAGATCCTTCAAAGGAGAAGACAGTATTCAGCTTTGGCTTGGTCAGTTCTCATCCAGTGTGCTAGATCGAACAGTTACAGTAAAATCGCAGCAAGGAAACGAGACAAAAAATATCAAATATACTCTTCAAAATAAATCAATAAAAACAGAATTCCCCTCAGAAAAAAAAGTATCAAATTGGAGACGTAACTTCATTTCCAAAGTGGAAAAAAAAACAAATGAAAAGGATGTGAACGAGCGATGATTCCTCCCTTCTCCCCGTCCGCAAGAAGTCCTTCGAATGTCAAATCAAATAAACCAGCGGCAGCAAATGTCCAACATGTTATGAGGGTGTCAAAATGCTGCGTTCAGCACTTTAAGTTCATATTTACAAGCACTGAATCCCACACTGACTGAAAAGAAATTGTTCAACTCAAACTCTCTTCACCTTTCTGCATAAATGCCGACTTAAAAGAAAAAAAAAGATAGACTAAACTAGGATTTGGCAACGATCTACACCTCCTCTCGGCATGAAAGCATGTGCTCTCAACAAAACAGGCAACTGAGCTAAGGCACGTTCGGTTGAAAGAGGTTTGTTTGGAATAGAGAGACTCTTTGCAATGCAAACTGGAGGAAAAGGGCCTACCTGCTGGCTCTCAATGCTGTGAATTCTGAGGGGTCGGAACGATTATTGACCAACACTATTCATATATTATATTTAAAGTAAGAAATCATCCCATCTTACTCGCCAGGTTCGGACTCAACAGTACTTCAGTGAAAGCTGACTTGAAAGAGAACGGATAGATGAGATGGAAACCAGCAAAAAGATGTCTAACAGTGTGCTGTAAGGCAGTTTTGTCAAATCCTCTTTTTACGACATAAAATCTTTAAAACATAAATATTCAACGGAAAACAAATGAAAGTAAAAAGAAAGGAATATTGCTGAAGGGCTTTTCCAGACATTTCTGTTCAAAGACTGAGACTGCAGGCAGTAGTGGTGCTTCTGGCCTAGGTGTGCGTGTGCGTGAGAGAGAGAGAGAGAGAGAGAGAGAGAGAGAGAGAGAGAGAGAGACTACTTTATGTGGTGGACGATTCAGCGTAAGGCAGGAACTTGGTGAGCTTGGTGGGTGAACTGGGGTTCAGGAAGTCAGCGTCATCGCTCATCTTGAAGAAATGCTCCTGTTCCTTCTTCTTCTGGTTCAACTCTTCCTCCAGTGCCTGTAGGAGGAGGGGAGAAAGAGAGGGGGGAGAGAAAAACAAAGAGAGGAAGACAAAGAAAGAAGAGGGAAAGAAGGCCACAAAGAGTGAGACCAAACAAGTGTAAAACAACTTCAAAACACTAACAACACTACCAGTAAACATAATACCAGGTAACAACCACCAGTCAGGAAGCTTGCGTGTGGCTGTTAAGAAAAACAGAGCTCTCTCCCCAACTCTCTCCCCAGCCCCCTCCCCAGCTCTCCTCTCTAGCCCCCTCCCCAGCCCCCTCCCCAGCCCTCTCCCCAGCCCCCTCCCCAGCCCCCTCCCCAGCTCTCCTCTCTAGCCATTCTCCCCAACTCTCTCCCCAGCCCCCTCCCCAGCTCTCCTCTCTAGCCATTCTCCCCAACTCTCTCCCCAGCCCCCTCCCCAGCTCTCCTCTCTAGCCATTCTCCCCAACCCTCTCCCCAGCCCCCTCCCCAGCTCTCCTCTCTAGCCATTCTCCCCAACCCTCTCCCCAGCCCCCTCCCCAGCTCTCCTCTCTAGCCATTCTCCCCAACCCTCTCCCCAGCCCCCTCCCCAGCTCTCCTCTCTAGCCATTCTCCCCAACCCTCTCCCCAGCCCCCTCCCCAGCTCTCCTCTCTAGCCATTCTCCCCGACTCTCTCCCCAGCCCCCTCCCCAGCTATTCTCCCCAACTCTCTCTCCAGCCCCCTCCCCAGCCCTCCTCTCCAACTCTCTCGCCAGCCCCCTCTCCCCAGCCCCTCCCCAGCTCTCCTCTCCAGCAGGGTCCTGTACCATCTTCCTGGGCTTGAGGTGCTCCTTCCAGTCCCTCAGAAGCTGGTTGTGCTGCTCATCAAGAGATTTTAGACGCTGGGTCTCGTTTTCGATCAGCAGGTGACATTTCTCATTCTATAACACACACACACACACACACATACAGTCAAAGGTCATGTGATTGCTACAGACCTACCTGGTTACTTGACAAGAGGTATTGTTTGCAAGCTGTGTTGCAAATCATACAACTTGTTAACTACTTCCACTGTGAGGTCAGCTAACCACTATCAGCAACAATATCCCCCACACACAGAAACAAACAGACAGATAGACACAGGAGGAGAAAGAAACAGACAGACAGTTTGCAGACAGATAAAAAGGAATATAGACAGGCAGATAGACAAAAAATAGATAGACAGCCAGATACAGAGAGAGACAGAGACACACAGAGATACAGAGACAGACAGCGAGAGACAGAGACAGAAAGAGACAGACAGAAAGAGACAGAGACAGTACACAGAGAGACAGAGACAGACACACAGATAGACAGACAGAGAGACAGAGACAGACACAGAGAGACAGAGACAGACACACAGAGAGACAGAGAGACAGAGACAGACAGACAGAGAGAGACAGACAGAGACACACAGAGAGACAGAAACAGACAGAGAGCTCCTGACCTGCAGCTGCTGCAGCTCTCGGATGTTGCCCTCGCATTGGCCCGTCATCTCCCTCATCTGGTTGTCATGTTTCTGCTGCTGGTGTTGCCTCTCCGCCTTCTGACGCCTCTCCTCCTGCTGAGAGAACTGTGGGGGGGAGCGGCCCCATCGGGGGAGACAGGGGGGGGGGGGGGGGTAGAGACAGAGAGGGAGGGAGACAGGGCGGGAAAACAAATCTAGTGGCTGTGCATGATACTAAAGTAGTTTTCAACTACTTTTTAATAGTTACTTTTTAATAATCCCCCCCACACACGCACATAGTCCTCCCACACACACACATACACACAGTCTTCACCTGTTTGATCTTCTCGCGGTCCTCCGCAGCACTGCCCGTGGAGTTGATGCGGAGGCTCTTCTTGAACATCACCATGCGCGTTTTGCCCTCGCTGCGCTGGATCTTGGGCAGACGGCCTTTCTCCTGCTGCTGCCTGGCCTTCAGGATCTCCACCATCCTCTGGTTGTAGCACTGCATCTGCTCCTGCTCCTGTACACACACACACACACAGTGTTCACTTCCAGAGCCTAGCCAGAATCACAACCACAACACCCTTGAGTAACCTAGACTGAGGATATTTCCTTCTCTCGCTCTCTTTCTCTTCAACCCTCCTCTTTTTAAATTACATTTAGTCATTTAGCAGACGCTCTTATCCAGAGCGACTTACAGCAAGAACAGGGCAAGTAGGGTGAAGTGTCTTGCCCAAGGACACAACGTCATGTTGACACAGCTGAAGTTCGAACCCGGTACCTTCTGATTACTAACACGACTCCCTAACCGACTGCGCCACGACTCCCTTTTTCCTCCTCCTTTTTTCTCTCCATCTTTATCTGCCTTTCCATTTATCTGTCCTCCAGAGAGTGTCCAGTAGGACGGTGCAGGCGGGGTGGGGGGGGGGGGGGGGGACAGGGGGACAGGGGGGGTCGCGGTACCTTCTCGTGTTTCTTGAGGAGCTGGTGACGCTGCAGGAAGTACTTGTCTTTGAGCTGCTGCTTGAGCAGCTGGTGCTTCTCATGAAGGTTCTTCTCCTCCATGTCCCAGATGGTGGCCTCCCTGTCTGTGAGGGGGAGGGAGAGAGAAAGTTCAGCTACATTTCCATCCAGAACGACTGGAAAGTACAGGGACTTGCCCCCTGAGGCAAGAAGGGTGAAGTGCCTTAGGACACAACGTCATGATGACAAAGCCAGGGCCTCGAACCAGGTACCTTCTGATTACTAGCCAAATTGTCATACCAAATGCGCCACATACCCAAGTCTTATTTTTCACTAGTTTGTCCAATGGATATACTGAACTCGCTCAGATTCTTGAAGTAAGGTATATAAGTACAATACAAGAACGTTTTCAGGCAGGTCTTTCAGCCTATTGGCTGGCGCTCTGGCAGAGTGGTGGGGCTGAAGGGGCGTGGCCCCGGGGGGAAGGGGTCACCTCTGATCAGGTGCTGTTTCTTCAGGAGACACTCCTTCTCCTTTTCCGAGATCTCCCACTTGTTCTCCGAGGTGATCCTCTTCAGCGTGGTCTCCAGGTGCTTCCTCTGCGCTGCCAGGAACTTCTGCTCCTGTGAGAGAGAGGGGGGGGAGGCGGGGGGGAGGGAAGGGGAGGAGCCATGGCCGGATCAATGATCATATGGAAAACAGCGGAAAAAATGAATAACATTTGAAAAAATATGTAATAATTAAAAAAGAATACAAAATATAATAAAATACATGGGCTACAGCAAGGATGAACAGTAGAAAAATAATGATAACAATTATTTTTATTATTAGTTTTTGTACTTAAATACATGAAAAACAGGAAGAGAGCTTGTCCAGCTACCTCGGTTTGCTTCATTTGCTGGAAGGCGTTCATCTTCTGCTTGAGGCTCTCCTTCCTCTGATTCCGGGGGAGCTTCTCAACCTCGTGTTTGACCTGGAAACGGCGTTCATATTTGGAGACGTTAACGTACAGAAAATAAAGAAGAAAAGTGGACTCAGAATGCAAGTACGCACGGGACACACACGGACGCCTCCCCTCCCCCCCTCCTTCCACACCTCCTTTTTCTTCTGCTTCATCTGCTCCTGAAACTTGTTGAAGTCTCGCTCCTGCTCGGCGCGGATGCGCCTGGTCTCGTCGCGGAGCCGCACGCTGTGGTCCTGTTCCATCTTCTCGATGGTCTGCTTCTGATTCTTCTCCAGGTTCTCCAGCTCCGTGTCGTAGAACTTTTTCTTGTTCTGAGGAGGAAGAGGACCTTTCAAGTCAGACAGTTACGACCTTTACCTGCTTCATGCACGCACTGTATTGGTCCCAACCAATGAGACGCTGGGGATTAGCTCATGTTGTGTGTGTGTGTGTGTGTGTGTGCCTCTCACGTTCATCTCCTGGTCGAAGCGACGCTGCATGTGTTCCTTCTGGGCATCCAGTTTGGTGTTGAGCTGGGCCAACGCTCGATGCTCCTCTTTCTGCAGCAGACGCAGTTCCCGCAGCTCTTGACGCCTGCACACACAGTCAGTTGTGTGGGGTCAGAGGATGTAATGTCCTGCTCTTACCACTAGATGACAGTGTTCGCACGCCTGTGATATGGTTCCTTTTTCGGAAACGGGGCAAAACGCGACTTACCTCAGAATTCATACTTCCTCTGCGAGTCAGCATATGAATAGCTTGTTTACAAAGGGAGTGACTTGAACAGATTCTCACTAGTCCCTTAATGTACCCCTGCCTTTATGCCTATTTCACATCAGATTCCCTGGTCTGGTTGCTTCTCTCTCCTCCTTCACCACATACAAATGACTTTGTGCACTGGCGTGTTTGTGTACAAGTCTCAAAGGGCATGTCTGAGTCAAAGAGGCCCAAAATAGTCTGTCTGCTTTGAGGACATCCCCAATATGGCTTGATCGCTGAAGCCATCGCAGAATGGCCTGACCCTTCCTTGTCTCTCGACTCTTCCTCCCCCTGCCCTCCTCTCCCACAAACTGCAATCCACACAGAGACAGTGGGAGAAAGAAATGTGGGGGGGGGGGGGGGGGGGGGGGGGGACCGGATTTCCAGGGGGATGGAGGGCGGGGGTCCTTGCCTGAGAAACCTCATCTCCTCGTCCTTCTTCTCGTCGTCGCTGATGATCTTGGAGGTGGTCACGCTGACCTCCACGCCGTCGATGACAAACTTCCGGGTGCGCTTCAGGGTCTTGCTGGAGAAACGGGAGTCCTGGATATCAGAGGGTTGGAGAGAGAGAGGGGGGGAGATAGGGAGAGGGAGGAGAGGGAGGTAGATAAGAGAGAACGGGAGAAGGAGAAGGAGGGAGGGAGAGAGGCAGATAAGAGAGACGAAGGTTAACAACAACAGAGGAAATTGGAATGCATTGCTAGCTGAAGGCCCAGACAAAGCCTTCCGGACTGATCCACTTCCTTCATCTCCCTTTGAGTCAGGCTGGACGGAAGTGAGAAACTGTTGTACTTTTGACAGGACTGGATCACTGTGTCGCTAACACTCTAGCTCTGACAAAACCACAGAGGACCTCGCCTGACTATCACAGGAATCTCCGTAAGGAATTCATTTCTTGTGACTGTCTTCTGGAATGCACCAGGTGTGTTGATTATCATGGGGCCTTGTCAAAGCAGGTTGACACCCTTTTACAGCAAGTGTGTGTGTGTGTGTGTGTGTGTGTGTGTGTGTGTGTGTGTGTTTGTGCATTAGCATCAGCTGGGATCCTGCTCGGCCAGTTCCTCTCCAGCTCAACAAGTACAGGCAGCTGACAACAACAACAACACACACACGTCAGTATGGACGTGTTTGTGTGTGTGTGTGTGTGTGTTCCAAGCACCGAGCTTAAGGTCACTGGGCTGGACCAATCGTAGGCCAGGCTTAGAGTCTTAGAGAGTCCTAGAGACTTAGCTTCCTGGATCGAGTCAATCGCCCATCTTCGACTGATTTAATCGTTCCACCAATCGTGTTGTTGCGGTTGGTGACATGGTTGGACCAGCTGAGCAAACAGACTTCTGTCATGCATCTCTCTGTCTGTCTGTCTCTCTGTCTGTCTCTCTCCCTGTCTCTCTCTTTCTGTGTCTCTCTTTCTGTCTCCCTCTCTGTTTCTCTCTCTGTCTGTCTCTCTCTTTCTGTGTCTCTTTCTGTCTCTCCCTCTCTCTCTCTCTCTCTGTCTGTATCTCCCTCTCTGTCTGTCTCTCTGTCCGTCTCTCTTTCTGTTGCTCTGTCTGTCTCTCTCTTTCTGTGTCTCTGATGCTCTGTCTGTCTGACTGTCTGACTGTCTGTATTTCTCTCTGTATCTCTGTCTCTCTCTATGTTGAAGCGTGTGGAAACACGTCCACACTGAGTCGGTGCTCGGAAGGGGAGGGGGGGGGGGGGGGGTTGTAGAGTCTAGGAGCATGCAAAGCCTTTGGCTTGAGCCTCTGTGTGATCCAGGTATGTTCCCGTCAATTCCCATTCATAAATCACCCGGTCATGACCGTCCCCCTACACACACACACACCATATTCCTACCACGTGTGTGTGTGGCTCACACGCACACAAAGACACACGCGCACTCGCTCAGAACACAGTCGTTCACTGTTTCGGCCCAACGCACAGATGAACTGCTGAATAATCTGTTCTGGGGAAAAAAAAGACGCCATATCTTGAACAGACGCTGGTCGACCATTCAACAGGAGTCCAGTGATGGAAGCCCATAAATGTCCAGAAGCAACCCTGGCAACAATGCCTGCATAGAAACACGAGTTCACAATACTGAATAGAGCCCAAGACAAAAGAACCATTGGTCATCGCGTACGGAAAATGTTGCACAGCTTGTTAAAAAAAAGAGAAGAAAATTGGTTTGAAACGACATATATTGTCCCTTTCCTCCTCTCTCCCCGGCTTCTACTTTCTAGTCTTTCTCCTCCCTCCCTCCCCCTTTCTTCCGCCCTCCGGGGGACCTTCAGCCTATCTTTGAGGGCTTTCAGCCTTGAGCACATCAGCCAGTCTGACTGCAGTCTCTGCCCTGTCCTTGGGAGTGGTGGATGAATGCAGGATTAAAAGGGCAGAGAGGCTAGCTAAAGACAGGCAAGCCTCTGTCTACAAACACACACACACACACACACACAGGCAAAGCTTTAAGCCACAGCCTAGAACCCACATTCACACACACACACACAGTTTCGGTACCACCCCATCCTGAACGGGGGCATTTTTCCCCCAAAGAGGACTTCATCTAGAAGGTTCCGTGACCTGAGGGAATCCACAAGTCATAAAGGGCTCCAGCGCTGACTACCACAGTGACAAACAGATCTGACGTTTTACAGATGGTTGAATCCCAAAAGAAAAACGGTAGCGGAAACAGGGATGAAGCTGAAACGAAACGAGAACTAGTTCGAAACGAGGAATGACGAATGCCGATACGCGATATACGAAGTCGATCCCATCGACTCCGAACCCCCCCAAAAACCTGAGAGAGATCTGAGACGACTCACCCTGACAGCCGTGGATCCGTTGTCCCTGCCGTCTCCGGACAGGTTCAAGCTGATGTCCATGATCTCGGACGCCAAGCTCCCCGCGTCCGAGCAGCGCTTGGCCCGGCCGTTGGCGTGGACCATCAGGGTGTCCGTGTGGCTGCCGCCGGACGAGCGATGGGAGGGCCCCCTCCGGAGGTTCCCGTTCAGCCCGATGAGGGGCATGGCGTCCGGGACAGGCTCTGGGACGGGCTCTGGGACGGGCTCCGGCGCGGGGCCGGGCGGCGCGACGACCGGCGTGCCGTTCGCCGGAAGCTCTCCGCTTCCTGTGCCGGTGCCGTCTTCCTCCGCCAACTTGGTCCGGGCGACCTCGACGACCTCCGTGACGTCGGACGTCTCCGGCTGCTCCAGCGGGGGCGGGCACTCCGACTCGGGGGAGTCCGGGGCCTTGCCCTCCTCCGAGGTGGGGGTGCTTTTGCCGTCTTCCATGCCCTCGTCGGAGCTGGAGGTCTTGGTGGAGGCCTCACGCTCGGCGGGGTCCGCCGCGTCCGGGATGACGATGCCCTCGTCGGGCAGCTTGCCGTCGCTCGGCTGCTCCTCCTCCTGGAGCTTCTGGGGGAGGGCCGGGGCCGGCTCCGGCTCCTCCTGCTGGGGAAGCCTGGACTCGTCCTTGGGGGTGAGGGTCTGGGTGGGGGATGGGGTCAGGGTGGGGGTGGGGTGGTCCCCCTCCAAACTGGTCTGACAAGGCTCAGTACCTGCAGGCTGGGGGGCGGAGAGCAGAAAGGGGGAGGGGGGGGGTTATCACACTTCACTCTCACTTACTTTACATTTGACTTGACTTAGATCCTTATCGTCATGTTTTATAGGATTCCCTCTATCTTGTATATTTTATACATATTTTGGATTTTAAAATTGTGCTCTGAGTGCTGTACTGTACCCTGCTGCTACAACAAACTGCAATTTCCCCACTGTGGGACAAATAAATGACGATCTTATCTTATTTCATGCATAGGTGTGTCAACACACTTTCCATTGCAGAAATAATGGGAAAATAATTGTGCAGTTTTATATATATATATATATATTATTATATATATATTATTATATTATTATATTATTAATATATATATATATTACTTATATTACTTATGTTTGCTTCAACACAATCCAATAAAAGCTATTCCAGCTCCAGCATCAGCAGGTCTATAGCCCTGGTGGGAGTTTTCTCAGACGTGGTTGCAGTTGCAGCCTCGACCTTGAGTCAGGATTGCGTTTAAAGTGTGAACATCTTCTTTCACCCTTTGAGCACCTGGGCAAAGTGTAATCAGTAGCAGTGCTGTACACACACACACACACACACACACACACACACACACAACCCTCATGTACAGAAAGCTGTGTCCTACTAAAGATAAACAAAGCCATCAGCAGTCTTTATGGCCAGGCCTTCCTTAAAAACATTTCAGCACGAAGTAGGAGGGATGATATACAGTTGTAATAGCAGAGAGGCTGACTGGCTGGCTGGCTGACTGGCTAGGGTCCAGAAACTGGAGGACTGTTTACAACCAGCACCAACAGTCATATCTCTGGTGTACTGTGTGTGTGGTGTGTGTGTGTGTGTGTGTGTGTATGTAAACGACAGCTTAGCGTTCCTGAAACTGCTGTGATTGTGAAGTCAGGGCAGTTTTGAGTGTGTGTCTGTGTCCTTGTAAGGGGATTCTACTCGGGAGGTGAAAGCAGGTTGGAGCAGGGGGCTGGGGGGGGCTTTGGGGGCTGGGGGGGGGGCTCCCCTGTCAGCAGAGAGCAGGAATAAAACCCGCTGATCTCGGTAAGCAGCAGAAGACTGGTGTCCCACCCGCCCCGTAGCATTACGCTGAACCGACAACCAATGTTTCCCGGAAGCCTCCAGAAGCCTCCTGGGCAGTCCCCTCAAAGCACTTCCTGTAGATCCAGAGCCTTGTCAGTAGGTAGGGGTCCGCTCTTACACCCCCCCGGCCCCCGGACAGCCAGCCTGGCGGCCTGTCCTGCGCTCCAGACTGGAGAGAGGGGCGGGGCTAACCAGAAGGTAGACATGTTTACTTAAGGGCCAGGTGGAAAGGGGGTCATTGTCCAGCTTTAAATAATGAAATGGTCCCACATTGTAAGGCGATATTTACGCACGCGTGTGTGTTTGTGTGTACAAGACGAACGCAGCAGACTAGGCTATTTTTGGTCGAGGGTGTGTTCGAGTTTCTGTTCTTTTGTGTGTGTGTGTGTGTGTGTGTGTGTGTGTGTGTGTGGGTGTGTGGGTGTGTGTTTGTGGATGAGGGCTGAATGAGCCCTCTGAATCACAGTAATTTGGGACTTCAGTTATATGCCCTATCCTGGGCAAGGTATGAAAGCAGACACTTTCATATTTGGCCATCAGGAACTGAGAAAGGAAATAATCTTGAACATCATTACTGGACTGTGTGTGCATGAGTGCGTTTGTACGTGTGAGAGAATGAGCTTGACTATCCCAGTGCTTTGTGTGTGGCTCCTTGACATGACCGAACGATGAAGAGGTGGACTGAAAGGTAGCCAGACCTCACTGTGTGTGTGTACAGTGTGTGTGTTAAGGTGTGTGTACAGTGTGAGTGTTTAAAGTGTGTGTGTTTGTGCCCCAGCAATAGTTTGGTTGCATCCTCTGCCTATCAGTGAGAACCTCCATCCAGTCCCACCCCCCCCCACCTTCCACCCACACCCACACTCCCCACCCCAGACCACACACACTCACACAGGAAGCTGCTGGTTCTGGGCTATAGGGCTAAGCAAGAGAATGTTCCGGAAACTGAAACTGTCTACAGATGCACAGTAAAAAAAAAAAATATACAAATAAAAAAAACTTCCACCATTGGTGCAAACATTTTGGCTTGTGTGACAGAAACCTTTAACCAATTACTTTCCACCAGTAAACTTCACTAGAAAAAAGTGTGGTTACAAGATAGTGAGTGCAGAGAGAGAGAGAACGAGCAAGAGAAAGAGAGAGAGAGCGAGAGAAAGAGAGCGAGAGAGAGAACAAACACATTTGAAAAGGAGACAATAAATAAATAAATTCAAGAAAGGAGAGAAAAGGGATTGAGTGGGGGGGGGACCCCTGCATGTCCACCCCAGCGCCCCTCCAGCAGGTAGCCCGGTGTAAACAGCAGTGTGTTCTCTCTCACCACAGACAGCTCCGCCGGGTCGTCCTCCTCTCCTTCCTCTCTATTGTCCTCGATTTCCTCCATGACTTCAGCCTTCGCCTCGGCCACTAGCTCGCGCAGGGGCCTGTTGGTCGTCACGGAACTGACGAAAGGGTGCTGGGAAGACAGAGGAGAGTGGGGAGAGGGGGGGGGGGGGTCAACAACCACACGGAGACGACGACAACAAGCAGGAATAAAAACAAGCCAGTAAGGAGTGAGGGGTGGGGGGGTGCATCCGTCGCATGGGCAATACCACGGGAGTACAAAAAGAGGAGCGAGGAAGGAGGGGGGGAGGGGGGCATTTGCTAATGAATCTCTCCCCCTGCCACCTGTCGTCCCCCCCCCCCCCCCCCACAGCCCAACCCCCCCGAACAGGGCACGAGCTCGCCACGCGCCAACAGACAAGGACTACCAAACGACGACCAAACGACATCATGCCCCCCCCCCCTCCCCACCCCCCTCCCCCGCCACCGAACGCAGCCGGGCAGCACCGGGAGATTAGCGTGCTTCGGGTTACACCCCCACGCCGCCAGAGCGGGGCAGGCAGGTCTACCAGCTCTCGCCAGGCAGTGAAGCGGCACGTTCACCCAGAGAAAGGTGTGTGTGTGTGTTTGGGGGACCGGAACGGTGTATGAAAGGAGCCGTCATCCATTATTCAGCCTAGCCGTTCACCGCGGGGGTCATTTAATTGGTCCATCTGGCAGAGCAGGGGCCCCCGGAGAGACGCTGAGGTGGCTCCCTGAAGAGGCCCCGCTGAGCCAGGTCCACCAGGAGGCAACTCGGCTTAAGCTGCTCCCACGCTCGACCACGGACAGCCTGTCGTCTTGGGCTGCGGGTGGGGGGGGGGGGCGCGACCTCGTGTTTACACATCATGGCGTTACACACGCAGAACTGGGGGATGAGGAGTTTGAGGAGAGTTGGGGTTCTTTAACCGGCCTCTCTCCACACTCCACACTCCCCCCCCTCCACCTCGGGCTCCCGCATGTTTACCGTCACAGCCAGGCCCCCCCCCCCCGGATCAGGGCTGCTCAGCCTTCCCTGGGAGCCCCTCTGAAACCCGATCAACCATTTTGGATCAAGGGATGTTGGTTCGCAGCCATTTTGGATCCAGACCTGGTTACGCAGGGCTTAGCTGGGTCTCGGGGGGGGGGGGACTTTAGACCCTCTCGTCGGTCCGGGAGGCCAGGCTTGACATGGTCAAACATGGACCACATGTTCCATCTGGGGTTCACAGGCTACTGTGAGGAGAGGCTGGAGGTAGAGGTAGTGCTCAAGAAAAGGCATGTGTGTGTGTGGGTGTGTGTGTGGGTGTGTGTGTGTGTGTGGGTGTGTGTGTGGGTGTGTGCGTGGCATGTGGGTGAACGTTCCCCCTGAAGTTATCCAAAAGGTTTCAGATGTAGTTATCTGGACGCCGTTTGAAAACGGAGATGTTTAAACCGCCATCCGGAAGTCATTCTCCGTTGGAGAAAAATGCTCTGAGAAACCAAGACTCGATTTTGAAAACGGTGTCCAGATGACTGCCCTCTGAAACCTTTTCTACAATGGAACCCTCCTGGACGAATGAGGCTCTACACCAACTTTTACCCCCCGAAAAAGAGTATATGAGTCACGTGGTGCAATCGGTTAGGGAGTCGGGCTAATAATCAGAAGGTACCCGGTTTGAACCCTGGCTGTGCCGACATGACGTTGTGTCCTTGGGCAAGGCACTTCTCCCTACTTGCCTCAGGGGGGAATGTTCCTGTACTTGCTGTAAGTCGCTCTGGATAAGAGGGTCTGCTGAATGACTGAATGTAAATATGAATCCCGACAGGCTATTGGTTAACGCTCGGCGAGGACGCGGTGTTATGGCGGTTGTGTACACAAGCTTCGACACGGGCTGAAGTGGCATTGATGTCTCAACATGGAGGAACAGGGAGCTCACCCTTCCTACAGCTTGGTGACTCACACACGGTTCATATTTCAATCTATTGTTTCCGCTGGAGTCCGTCCAGGTATAGACTGGAGCCTTGGGCTGCTGCTGCTGTTAGGATTTGACCTTGTGTGTGGAAATGTGAACTTTAACAAAGTGAGTTTGACTCTCTGAATGGGCAGTCTGGCTCGACATCACTGTCGCTACTTAGAAACGCAGGGCCCACACCCAGGGCCTCTGTAGCCCCCCCCCACCGGCCTCACCTCCAGCCCTGGTGGCCCCCATCGTGTCTTTGGGCCACCAGAGGCCCCTGGCCCCAGCCTCTATCCTCGCCCGAGCCGGTGAGGGTGGGGTCGGACGGTTGCTGAATGGCTGTCGATGCTGCTCCGGCAATATCTCCAAGTCGTCTCTCCATGCGCGCCGCTCCCCCCCCCCCCCCCCCCCCCCCCCCCGGCTCCCCAAAGAACTCCCAGAAGGCTTTTTGCTCCAGGGGCTTTGCTTTCCCTGCTCTCTAATTGGTTTCGGGTAGGGTGGGGTGGGGTGGAGGAATACCAGGAAATACCATTCCAGTCCCCTCAATGGGATGCGGACAGGAAAGCGTGGCTCCCGGTGGAATTGAATAGATTTGCTTCCCCTTCTCCCCTCTCTCTCTTGCTTTCACTCTCTCTCGTCCACCCCCACCCCCACCACCACCCACTACACCCCCTTAACCCCCCACCCCCACCACCACCCACTACACCCCCTTAACCCCCCACCCCCCACTTTCAGATGCAAAAGACAACAGTTTTCCCTGGATCAAAGGAGAGCCTGTAATACCTCCAGGAGCTGGGCGGCAGTGGGCCTGCTCTCTGGGTTCTTATCCAACGCTTTCTTCAGGAAATCTTTGAACTCCCGCGACCTAAAACGGAAAAAAAAGAAACAAGAATAAATATCTGTAAGTGCCGGTACATCAATCAACAAAAGGAGGGAGAGAGAGAGAGAAAAATGAGAGAGGGGTTCAGAGGGGTGTTTCCACTAGATGACTTCCTGACACAACGTACGGTTCAACCGCGCGAGGAATGCGGCGCAGCAGTTGGCCGGGGCGCCGCAAACTCTCACGGCATCCAACGCAAGCGACGCTGCCTGACGCGAAAACAAAGCTTTCTCTCTAGAAAGGCATTTCCACCTCCGGAGGCTGTACAGCAGGCCGTCAGTGCTGGAGGGGTGGGGGTGGGTGGGGGGGTAGGGGGAGGGTGGTTGTGGGACAGCTATCCTATCTTCTGTTGTCTCGAGAGTAAAGGGATATGAAACGCACTGGAAAAAATCGGAGGCTTTACAAGCAAACGCACGCACGCACAGACACCCCCCGGGGCAATGTGTGTGTGTGTGAGCGCGTCTTACCACTTGGCCGGCTGCTCCAGGGTGGGGGGTCGGACTTGGCGATCTTGAGCAGGACCCTCATGGGGTTGAGCTCGTGGTGGGGGGGTTCGATCTGGGCCACCTCGATCAGGGTGATCCCCAACGACCAGATGTCTGCCTTGTAGTCGTACGGCGCGTCCTTCATGGTCTCGCACATCACCACCTCGGGGGCCATCCTGGACACAGAGAGGGAGGGGGGACACACAGAGAGACAGAGAGAGAGACGCACGCAGAGACGCAGAGAGAGTGAGACACAGAGAGACAACCAAAGACACACACAGAGACAGAAACACACACACAGAGATACACAGACACACACACAGGGTTAGGACTGTGGTAGAGGTTGAAGAAGCCACAGAATTTCCAATGAGTCATTTAGCGGACGCTCTTATCCAGAGCGATCTACAGCAAGTACAGGGACATTCCCCCCCTGAGGCAAGTAGGGTGAAGTGCCTTGCCTAAGGACGCAACGTCATGTCGGCACAGCTGGGAACGGAACCGGCAACTAGCCCGATTCCCCTTACCGCTCAGCCGCCCGAGTCCCCCTCAGCCACCTTCCCTTCACGCTGCTAATCTGCGTGTGTAAACAGATAACGTTTAACCACAGAAAGGGGACCTTTCTCCTGCTCCAATCTGGACAGACCGGTTGTGTAATCTTCATAAAAACTACGGCGGAGGCTCTCGGTTCCTCGTTAACGCTGGAGAACACTGTGAGGCGCGTCCGGCTGTGTCAGCTCTCTGTTGTGCAACGCTTCCATCAGATGACAAAGGCACCGGGGTCGCGGTCAATGGTTAACTTCCTGAAATACTGCGAGTATCGGCCAGGGTGCGGACGCATGCCAGGGCGGGGAGGCCGGAGCGCACCTTGCACGCGCGTGCGCTCATATCCACACAAGTACACACACACAACTTCAGGGTTGGCCTTTAAAAGAGTTTGTGGCTAGTCTCTCTGTAGAGAGAGAGAGAGAAAGACAGAGGGAGAGAGAGAGGCCGAGGGAGAGAGAGAGGCAGAGGGAGAGAGAGAGGCAGAGGGAGAGAGAGAGGCGGAGGGAGAGAGAGAGGCAGAGGGAGAGAGAGAGGCGGAGGGAGAGAGAGAGGCAGAGGGAGAGAGAGAGGCAGAGGGAGAGAGAGAGGCGGAGGGAGAGAGAGAGGCAGAGGGAGAGAGAGAGGCAGAGGGAGAGAGAAAGAGGGAGAGAGAACGATGCGGAGGGAGAAAGAGAGGGGGAGAGAGGTGGAGGGAGCGAAAGAGAGGCGGAGAGAGAGAAAAGGAGACAGGGAGAGAGAAAGAGAGGGAGAGAAAGACAGAGAGAAAAAAAAGAGAGAAAAAAAGAGAGAGAAAGAGAGAGAAAGAGAGAGACAGAGAGAGTGTTCTTCTGCACTCACCAGTACGGTGTTCCTATGAACGAGTCTCTTCTCTGGAGGGTTTTGATGTTTTTGGCCGACACTCCGAAATCAGCTGCAAGCAAGAACGACACAGGCACGGAACAACAACACAGTTAGAAGGCATTCTCTGGAAGTTTCCCTGCAAAGGAATATGGGGTTATGGGAAATATGGGGTTATGTCTCTTAAAAGTGCCATGACATCATGGAGCAGCAACGCAAAGCTAACCTGTTTTATTTAACACGAGCGCGGGTATCCCAAACGGGGATTTGAACTGTCCCACGACACGCCACCTTGCGCTCGAGGGAAATGCCGTTTTTTTTTCAGCCAAACGTCTTCCTCTTGATACGAGTCGTGACTGATCTGGGGCCCGAGAAGAAATGAGACTCGGGTTGTGGCCCCTGAAAACGTTCTCCAAGGGTTCCGTTCTTTTGATTCCCGAGCTCTCGCGCAAAAAGTTTTAGCGGTGAGCGGCCGTCCGCTAACAGGTTTAACGTTCTCTGGAACAGGGCATACCCCCCCACCCCCACCCCCACCCCCACACACACCCCCACCCCCACCCCCACACACACACACACACACACACACACCCTAACACTCCCCCACCCCCACCCCCACCCCCACCCCCACCCCCACACACACACACACACACACACACACACACACACACACACACACACACACACACACACCCTAACACTCCCCCACCCACCATAAAAGCTAGTTTGCGGTCCGCTCTCCGCCTGAAGAGCGAACTCCGCCGCTTCTGAACCCCACAGATCAGAGAGGACCTCAGGGAGAGCTCCGCCACGGCTCCGTGAAAGTCAGACCAGGCGAGCGCAACCCGTCACACCGCCGTTATTTAACGCCGCCGTTAAAGAGGTGGTGGGGGGAGGGGGTGGGATGGGGGGGTGGAGAGGAGAACATGCTTCAGCCCCCGCGGTGAGACCTGAGTCTTATTCTGCTCCCCGAGCAAACTCCCGCCGCAGATGAAATCCGTCTGGCGTCCGAAGTCAAGAGCGCCGACCTCGTCAGACCTGAATAGGACGTTGGGGTGGGGGGGAGGAGCGGGCCTGGGACCGAACGGGCGTCTTTAAAAGAACGCCAATGTGGGGATCTCCCTGGCCCCACCACCCCCCCCCCCCCCCCTTTCGCACCAAACGCTGCGACACGTGCTGAACGCGTCTGGAGAGGGAGGCTTGAAGCGGGATCAGATCCATCTGAAGCGCCAGGGAGGGGGGGGGTAGTGTTTTCGGAATGCCTGGGAGGTTGGAGGTTCTCCAGACGCCCGTAAATCAAGGATCTGGGCCTTAGGCAAATCGGTCCCAGAATGTTTCATCCTCATCCCCCCCCCCCCCCTCCCTCCCCCCCCCCCCCTCCCCCTCCCCCCCCCCCCCCCCAAGTCATGGGGGCATGGATGAGCGTCGACGCAATCTGAAGTTGTTGTCTTGTTCTGCGACGAACCACCGCCCCGCCCGCCCAGCTTCCAAAGTTTTCTCAAACAATTCCACAAAATTTTTCACAAAATTTCATGGGGGGGGGACCCTAGATTTATGAATCTCCCAGGACCCTCCTGGTCCAGCCCCTCACCCCCACCCTCTCCCACCAGGCCCCCCTTCCCCAACAGACTCACCCAGCTTGATGTCCCCTTCCAGGGTGAGCAGGATGTTCCCGGCCTTCAGGTCTCTGTGGATGATCTTCATGCTGTGCAGGTAGACCAGAGCCTCCAGCATCTGCCTGCAGATCACCCTGATCTGAGGCTCCATCAGCCCCCGGTCCAGCTCTGCAACCAGAGGAGGGAGGGAGAGGGAGAGGAGCGGGAGGGAGGGGGTGAGGGAGGGAGGGAGAGGAGGGGGAAAGGGAGTGAGTGAGGGAGAGGGACGCAGGGAGAGTGAGTAGGGGGAGAGAGAGGGAGGGAAAGAGAGGAGGGGGAGGGAGGGGGTGAGTGAGGGAGAGGAGGGGGACGCAGGGAGTGAGGCGGGGAGAGGGGGGGGGGGGAGAGGGATGGAGGGAAGATGCGTATTTTTAAACCCTTCCAGAGCACACATCAGACCCCGCAGGATTGACATTTGCGTTGGAGTGCTGTTGGAAGTGGCGTCGAAGCCCTGGTCACACAATCGCACTGAAAACCAAGGGTGGGGGCCAGAGTCGTTATTACCAGAGATTTATATTACATTGTTAACCACCAGCCCCCCCCCCCTCACACACACACACACACACACCCACACACACCCACACACACAGACACACACACACAGACACACACACACTGCTAATAGAAGCTGTAAGTAGTCTTAGCAGGTCAGTGGCCCCATGAGAGCCAGCAGTGTAAATTGGCTCTGAGAAAACATTGACATTTCAAACTCGGGGAAAGAGGGTGGGGGGCGCCTGGGCGGATTATCAAATGAAAACAGCCCGGGGGGCAGAGGGGGGGCAGAAGGGGGGCAGAGGGGATTCCCACCGTGCTGGCCCTCGCTCCGACCGCCCCGGGGCGTTCTGAAAACAAAACGCCGCTCTCTCCGACACCGGGCGCCTCCGGCCTCTGCGATAACATGACACCCTGAGAAGCACTGGTGCTGGAAGGACCAGGCCACAGGTACAGAGCCATGGAGAACGGAGAAGACAGAGAGACAGAGACACAGACAGACAGGGAGAGACAGGGAGAGACAGGGAGACACAGGGAGTGAGAGACACAGAGAGACAGGGAGAGACAGGGAGTGAGAGACACAGAGAAACAGAGAGACAGGGAGAGAGAGAGACAGAGAGAGAGAGAGACAGGGAGAGAGACAGGGAGAGAGGCAGAGAAACAGAGAGACAGGGAGAGACAGGGAGAGAGAGAGAGAAACAGAGAGACAGGGAGAGACAGGGAGAGAGAGAGAAACAGAGAGACAGGGAGAGACAGGGAGAGAGAGAGAGAAACAGAGAGACAGGGAGAGACAGGGAGAGAGACAGGGAAAGAGACAGGGAGAGAGAGAGAGACAGAGAGAGAGAGAGAGAGAGAGACAGGGAGAGAGACAGGGAGAGAGAGACACAGAGAAACAGAGAGAGAGAGAAGGAGACAGAGAGAGAGAGAGAGAGAGCGAGAGAGAGAAGGAGACAGAGAGAGAGAGAGACAGAGAGAGACAGAGAGAGAGCTCCTCTTTCTTACCTAGCATGGTGGCGTCCACAGCTCCACCAGCGCAGAACTCGATCATGATCTGAGGAGAGAGGGAGCACAAGGTGAGGGGCGGGGCTTAATCATGGTGCTGGTCCTGGTTCTGCTGATTCCCAGGGCAGGATTCAGCCACCTGCACTAGCCTTCTTACATTTCCATGTAGTCATTTATCAGAAGCTCTTATACAGAGCGACTTAACAGCAAGTACAGGGACATTCCCCCCTGAGGCAAGTAGGGTGAAGTGCGTTGCCCAAGGACACAACGTCATGTTGGCACCACCGGAATTCGAACCAAGGAACCTCCTGAACACCAGCCCGACTCTCTTACCGTTCAGTCACCTGACTTCATCACCTGATTCTTCTCACTGTGATTGGTCGGGAACACGGCCCACGGCACAGTACAGCCCTGGGTTACTTTACTGCAGGGAGAGAGGCCCACTTCAACCCCGATGATTGGTCTAGCGCAGCCTGCACTTCTACATGTCAGCTGCAGACTTGACCCAGCGTAACCTCTGTCTCTCACACACACACACACACACACACACACACACACACACACACACACACACACACACACACACACACACACACACACACACACACACACACACACACACACACACACACACACACACACACACACACACACACACACACACACACACACACACACACACACACACACACACACACACACACACACACACACACACACACACACACACACACACACACACACACACACACACACACACGCACTCTCTTTATCTCTCTCTCTCCAACTCTCCAGTGGTTCTGTTTGTGACACCTAAAGAGGTGACGCACTCCGATGTCACCGTGGACCAAAACTGGGACAGCGCGTCTTGCTGTTAAGAGGCTGTGCGATAACACACTGCACTGTTGTTCTCTCTCTGTATCTCTCTGTCTCTCAAAGAGGAACACTCGGAGAAAGGAGGCCCACCGGCCAAATCATTTCCAAAATGTAAAAATGTAGGTTATGTGGGACTCAAGTTCAGCGGGGGGGGGGAATGTGTTTTTCCATTTTAATTTCCTCCTTACACACACACACACACGCTCGTTCTCTCCCACAAACACACCGTCTCTCGCCCACTCCAAGCACAACACCGTCGAGCGTCCCAAGTCCCTCGGCAACGCCATCAAAGGGTTTCGGAAGTGTCCATCGCGTCAGCAGGAGGGGGGTGCGCGTGGGGGGGGCAAACCAACAAAGAAGAGAGATGGAATATCCAAACTCCCCCGAGGTTCTGGCGTGGTTTAAACCACCCGGGGCCAAGCACAGCTCTTCTCCTGCGTTTCCAAACACAGCGAGTCTGCGAGCGCTGTCAGAGGAAGCATCGCTGTCTGACATCCGGAAATGTCTGTGTGTGTGTGTGTGTGTGTGTGTGTGGGGGGGGGGGGGGGGGGGGGGGGGCATAGAGCTTTTGCATAGAGCTTTTTTCTACATTTTTTTTCTGCATAGAGCTTTTTTCTACATTATTATATCTTCTTGTTCATACTTTCAAAATAAAAGTTCCTTTTTTCTGCAGTATAGGCAAAAGACGCCAGTGCTTCAGCTCAAGCTGAAGGGGGTAGAAGCAAACATACCTGTCATGTGATCTCACCCTTACATAATTCCCCAACAATCACACACGGAGTGAACGGCGGGGCGGTTGCCATAACACTCAAGCCCTCTGTGACCGGTTTCCTTGACAGTGCGGGTTGTGACATCACCGGCTAACGATCCCCCGAGCTCCGCGAGAGAGGACAGGGAGGCAAGGTTCACCTGGGACGCGTCGAGGACACACACACACGTCACCTGACACAGAGGGAGAGCGCGCAGGAAGACTGCCGAGCGACCGGGTGCCGGAGAAAAAGGTGGATATTCCTGTCAGTCTTGGCTAGCGTCCACACCTCACGACAAAAGGCTCCACTGTGGGCTTAAGTGGTTCTGGAGGATGAGGCGTTCGCGAGGTCAGACGAGGGATTCGTGCCTCATTTCCTCCCCGAGCCAGGAGATGACAGTTCCTACACCCCATCTGTCAGTCATCTAAGTGTGGAGGTGACAGTAAGAGGTCGCAGTAAACCGGAGAGTCTTTAACTCCATAGAACGTTCCAGAATGTTCCCAGTTGGGTTCTGGTATATAACACTGTTATTTAATTATTGTTGTTTAAAAATACCAGATAACTATTTCAAAGGAGTGTTGTTTTAAGGTTGAATCCCAGCTGGAGGAGATATTCCATGAAGTGATTCTGAACAGATAAAAAAAAAATATATATATATATATATGAGGAATTCTTGGAATATTCTAGATCAGGGCGTCTGTGTGGAATCCATCGTTAGAGATGTAATCTAACTGGTCTGATAGCATTCTCATGGTAGTGTGTATTAGGCTAAGAGGCATGACACACGCAATGACAAGGCACATACACACACACACAATGACAAGGCACACACACAGAATGAATGACCAATCTTTCCATCAACACAGGCAGGGCTGAAACTGTCACAGCTTCAAAACGTCTGACATCAAAGGATTTCGAAAATGTTCGTCTTTGTTCTCAGTTGAGTGACAATGTATAGAAGTATAGAAATGCACACACTGCAGGTCAGCAAACATGTGACTATCCAACTCTTCAGTTCCTCCGAAGGAGAAGGGGGGGGGGGGGCTCGTTAATAATTGAAGAGCGTTAAAAGACGCCGTTTCGCTTAGCCTTTTGTGAATTCCTGCCATCGCAAGGGCAGGCAAGGGGCCCGTGACCGGCGCCCACCGACTCAACGTTAACGAACAAACGCCCAACTCTAAACGCCATCAAAACAGTCCGGCACCTTCCGCTGAGTGTGGGGACTCCCCCAGGATGTAAAAACAGGGATTGACAGAGTTCATTTAAAAAAACACAACGAAGAACCTGTTTCCATCCCATCATCCTCTCAGTCATGCCCCTTCTATGCCCGGTGTGGCTTCAGACATGACTAATCAACCAGTCACTCCTCGCACAGCCTTAGGGGAGAGATCAAGGTAGGGCGAGCAAACGGAACGCTTCCTCATGCTCCGCTCTGGGGAAGGAGGGGAACTAAAAGCAGAGACGTAAAGGGGCCGACAGGAGATGAGGGCGGATTTACACGGAGGGGACTGGGGCTGGTGTGGGGCCGTGGGCCGGCGGAAAGCTGAACAAGGACCCCTGTCTGACATCATTCATCCCCTGGCTAATCACCTCTCAAGGCTTGGAGAGGACACACACGCACAGAAACACACACACGCTGACACAGACACACACACACAGACACACACACACAGACACACACGCATACACACTGCAGCATTCCTGAAGGTTGAGAGCGCTCTCCTTTGTTGAGAAACAGGCTCAAGGAGACAGAGATATAAACCAACTCCAGCTATATATCATAGACAAACACTAATTAACCATACAGGCGCTGACCCAGAGCTACATGCGTCACTGTGTGCCAACACACACAGGGACACACACACAGACACACACACACAGGGACACACACACACGGACACACACACCCACACAGACCAGGTTCTGCTGTTGGCTTCAGCTTGCTAATGCTCCATCTGCTAACACCTTTCCATACAGCTGTGTTTGCACGCACACATCTGCCCGATCAAAACAGCTGCAGTCAATAACGAAAGGAACAGTCTCCTTCAAACAAATCGTTTAAGAAAGATGTGACACTGTAAAGCTCATCATTCAGAGCAGGTGTGTGTGTGTATGTGTGTGTGTGTGTGTGTGAGTCAGTGTGTGAGTGTGCATGCACGTGCGCGCTCAAGCTCATGTTAGCAGTCCAGGCCCCGCGTTAAAAGGCCCCCAGTTTCTCACGCTGAGGGGCTGGCCGAGGGAGCAGATTGTTCCAGAAAGAACAAACAGGCTTCTTCTCTCTGCAGAGTGGGGTGGGTGGGTACTGGAATGTGCCACCCCTGCTCTCCTCCTCTCTCCCCTCTCCTCTCTCCACAGACTGGGGCCCTTCAGAAACCGAGCCACCGACTGCTGCCTAGCGCCGCGTCTTGGCGGCAGTGTGGATTCAGAAGATCCCCGCCCACCCCCTCCTTCCTAGTTTCACCACCCCACCCATGATAGGCCTAGCCCAGTCTCCTTCCCCTGACTGCTGCCCCCCACCCCTGGATACTTCCAGGGACAGGGCGGCCTTAGGTGGGGCTGCAGGAAAGAGAGGTTTCACAGGTCGAAAAAGCGCCGATCCGCAGCCGCAAGCGAGAGCAGGCGGAAGCCTTTGAAGCCGTTATTCATGGAGCTAACATTCTGGTTACTCCTGCGAGTCTTGTGGCGCAGTCAATTAGGGTGTCGGGTTAGTAATCAGAAGGTCCCTGTTTTGAAGCCCGGCTGTGTCAACATGACGCCCTTGGGCAAGGCACTTCACCCTACTTTCCTCAAGGGGAATGTCCCTGTAGTTGCTGTAAGTCGCTCCGGATAAGAGTGTCTGCTAAATGGTTAAATGTAAATGTACTCCGTGTTGTGGCAGCACTTAGGGTTAGCCACGGTGGAGGGAAGGATCGGAGAGAAAGTTCCAGACTCTGTTGTCGAGCTGGTCCAGCTGAAACACTTGAGGTCCCATGAGGGATGCGGTTGTGCTTGAGGCTGATAAGCCTTTTTTTCTGAGAATATCTGGGGAAAGTTTGGCCCAAAACGACTGACTATTGTCTGTAGGACGCGTTCAAAACAAAGAACGCTTCCAGGTCCTGAGAATGAGATCACAGGGCGAAATTTGAACCTCTCCCAAAGGACATGACGCGAATATTACAAACACACGCACAGCACACGCACTTTCTCTCTCACACACTCACTCGGCAGTAACACACATACACTCAAAGTCGCATGCTTTCTCGACACACGTGCGGTCCGCGAGCAGGGAGGTGAGTTTGCGCTGTTCCCTTTATCCAAACACAAAATAACCAACATGGTACCCAAAACGCAAGCCCTTCCTCGCAGGCCCCGGATCCAGGCCACAAGGGGCCCCGTTCTGGATGCGGTAAGGAGGTGGGAGAGGGGGGGGGGGGAGACGCCAACAGAGCCTAACATGTGCAGCGCATTGCATCTGACAGGAGTTGCAAGAGTTATTGCAGCAGTTAACCCGGCGATAAAAGATGTTTACTGCCCCTCGTCCGACCATGCAAGGGTTGGGACTTTGACTTGTCAGGATTCACTGTCTTTTACAGATGCGTGATTGGAGGTGGAGAGAACCGGATGGGCGGAGTCACAGTTTAGCATGCGCCGCTAGCAGAATGGTCGGTTTCGACTTCCCCCCCCAACCCCCCCTTGAGGTTAGGAACGTTTCCTCTTGACGTGACGTTCCCCTCAGCGACGGTCGACTTGAAATCAATCTCCATCCTCGTCTTTCTACTGCGGTCTGGGAGCCGCTGGGAACTGGAGGCCTCCTGATCGTTATCTTTCCAAAAACATCCGGCGTCATGCGGAGGATTAGGCGAGTTCGGGGTGACCTCATTGTTACCTTTTACATTTCCATTTAGTCATTTAGCAGACGCTCTTATCCAGACTGACTTACCGCAAGTACAGGGACATTCCCCCCCCCGAGGCAAGTAGGGTGAAGTGCTTTGCTCAAGGACGCAACGTCATATTGACACAGCTGGGGGTTTGAAACCAGGGACCTTCTGATTACCAGCCCAACACCCTAACCCACTCCACCACATGAACCCTCCTACTTCCCCATTTTTTATCTCCCTCTTTATCTGCCTGTCTTTTTATCTCTCCTCCCCTGATATTTTGGCACGGCTGGGGTTCGAACCGGCACCGTTCTGATTGCTAGCCGATTCCCTCACCGTACAGCCAACTAACTTCCTCTTGTCACGTGACGCTAAGAGCAAACATTCAGCGCATTACAGCGTTGCTCGTTCTGATAGCGACATGTTGATCTAAGATTTGTTTTTCTTTCTGGAAACCAGTTTTAGTTCTGGTTTTTCCTAGCAACATTTACAGTCGGGGACTAGGGTGACTCAAGGAAGTCCCTTGTGTTGGTGTTGGCCAGTTCTGGAGTGAAACAGCCTGTAATCTGACCTCCTCAATGAGAGAGAAGGGTGGGGGATAAGTGTGTACCACGCATGGGGGAGAAAGCCAAAGCTAGTCTTAATCCCCACGGTGACTTAGTATCGGGAGGTCACCATCAGGTCAGGTCAAATCCAAACTCAGCGCTCGCTTCTCTGGACCAATCAGGACCGTTCCACAAGGCCCAATTTCAAAGACGGACCGAGATAGCGAGAGGTTGGAATGATCCAAAGACTCAATTTAGGATGCTGAAGGGAATCAGGTGGCTGAGCGGTGAGGGGGTTGGGCTTGTAATCAGGTCCCTGGTTCAAACCCTGGCTGTGCCAACAGGACGTTGTGTCCGTGGGCAAAGCACTTCACCCTACTTGCCTCAGGGGGAAATGTCCCTGTACTCGCTGCAAGTGGCTCTGGATAAGAGCGTCTGCTACATGACTCAAATGGCAAATGTATAAAACCACAAGGTGGTAGAAGAGATAACCACCACAACAGCAGTGCTGAAGCCACTGTTCGCTATCAGGAACCGGGCCACACACCCCACTAGGAGCCCCCGGGGACAGGGGCCCGCCCAGGAGAAGCTTACCCAGAGCTTGTTGTCGTGGTAGAAGGCATCCATCAGCTTGACTATGAAGCGGTGGTCACATTTAGCCAGGATGTCGATCTCCACCATGTACTCTTCCAGCTCCTCCTCGCATTTGGTTTCAATCACCTTGGCTGCAGCCAGGACACCGGTCTCCTTGTTTTTAGCCTGGAAGAACAAGAAGAAGGAAGGAACCATTTATGAAAATATTTTTATCTTTCAGTTTGACAAGTAAAACGTAACAGAACGAGTTCCGTTGGAGGAATTATTGGTTTTATTCCATTTAACTTAATTTTCTCTAAGACCTTCCGGGAAAGTGAAAGGGAGCGAGTGGTTAAGGGTTCAGTTGGGCGTTGGCCGGGGCTAGCTTGATGGAAGTGAGTGAGATTTGAGGAAGTGCTGGAGGACAAAAGTCTCTCAGGAGGGTATGATGGGTCATACATTGTTTTATTTTTAATCAAGGGCGGGCCCACGTTACATTCATGTCACACCAAGGCCGCGAAACAAATCCAAAGTTGTTGAAAAACCCGTTTTAACTAGTTTTCACTTCTTGTTTAATCAAATGAAAGGTGAGGATGCAATTGGTTGGTCATTGGTTGGTCGACGCCTCGGCATCCAATCCAAAGGAATGTTACATTTCTGACTTTAGCTACAGATAAACGCTTAAGCGACCTCCTAGTCAGACAGTTCCTGTGTGTGGGAGCCAAGCTGGAGAAAAGACAGGCCAATTAGAGCCTACAGAGGCAGCGACTCCCTCCCAAACAAGTGTGTAATTAAAGAGTCGCTTCACCGCGGTTTAAAAACGCACAACAGGAAAGGAAACTCCACATCCCGAAAGAACTGAGGAGGAGAAACCATGGAAGCCGGTCCTCCCTCACACACACACACACACACACGCACACACATACTGCACGAGTCCACAAAACATGCAGTTAGAAAACAGCCTAACTTAGTCTGTCTCCAGGCTGGCATGTCTCCTTCAGTCCCTTATTGGTGGCGAGTGACCGCACGACACAGGAAGCGGAGCTGGGTGTCACAGCCCTGAACATTCGGAGAATGCGGGTGCCGAATTTGGGGTGTAAAAACCAATGGGGACCTTGGAAGGAGCCCTATGCGGTTCCTGCTGAAGAGCGCAGGGCCGTGGTTTAGCGTGGTGGGAGGAGGGATCATTAAAGAGGCGGACGAACTGTAGAATGTTTAAGACGTATGCGCTAGGCCCGGGAAAGATCCTGCAGGGGGTAAACAGCGGGTGAGAGGGCTACAGGGCTGTTGGAGGGGTGAGAGGGCTACAGGGTGTCTGTTGGAGGGGTGAGAGGGCTACAGGGTGTCTGTTGGAGGGGTGAGAGGGCTACAGGGCTGTTGGAGGGTGAGAGGGCTACAGGGTGTCTGTTGGATGGGTGAGAGGGCTACAAGGTGTCTGTTGGATGGATGAGAGAGCTACAGGGTGTCTGTTGGAGGGTGAGAGGGCTACAGGGTGTCTGTTGGAGGGTGAGAGGGCTACAGGGTGTCTGTTGGAGGGTGAGAGGGCTACAGGTTGTCTGTTGGAGGGGTGAGAGGGCTACAAGGTGTCTGTTGGATGGATGAGAGAGCTACAGGGTGTCTGTTGGAGGGTGAGAGGGCTACAGGGTGTCTGTTGGAGGGTGAGAGGGCTACAGGGTGTCTGTTGGAGGGTGAGAGGGCTACAGGTTGTCTGTTGGAGGGGTGAGAGGGCTACAGGGTGTCTGTTGGAGGGGTGAGAGGGCTAGAGGGTGTCTGTTGGAGGGGTGAGAGGGCTACAGGGTGTCTGTTGAAGGGGTGAGAGGGTTACAGGGTGTCTGTTGGAGGGGTGAGAGGGCTACAGGGTGTCTGGTGGAGGGGTGAGAGGGCTAGAGGGTGCTGGAACTGTATGAGAGTTTGACAGTGTGTGTCAAGGGATTCCCAGACCTAGAGCGTGAGTGAGAATATTTAGCCAACATGGTGTGTACTGTAAGTGTGCCTGTGTGTGTGTGTGTGTGTGTGTGTGTGTGTCCTTCCAGTGTTGATGTGGGGCAGACTAAACAGCCTTGGGGTGGGGGGGGGGTCTAGGGTCTGAGATGTGGAAAAACATCTGGGTAAACACAGCGGTCACACATATACACACACACACACACACACACAGACACACACTGGTGGATCGCAAGCTAGGCTGTTGGTTGCACACACTGGCAGGCAGCAGCAGACACACAGCTACTGTGCAAACAGTCGTTGTAGACCCTCATATCATCCAGGAGTGTTTCAATGTAGCAAAGAAAAGGCTCAGAGATACTCAGTGTACAAGCAGAGCTACTTCACACACGCCAGCCTGTGACAAGCTAGCCTGTGACAAGCTAGCCTGTGCCGAGCTAGCCTGTGAGAAGCTAGCCTGTGACAAGCTAACCTGTGCCAAGCTGGCCTGTGCCAAGCTAGCCTGTGACAAGCTAACCTGTGACAAGCTAACCTGTGCCAAGCTGGCCTGTGCCAAGCTAGCCTGTGACAAGCTAACCTGTGCCAAGCTGGCCTGTGCCAAGCTAGCCTGTGCCGAGCTAGCCTGTGCCGAGCTAGCCTCCAGAGATGGGTCTGTTGCGGCCTAGACGCTGGGTGGGGAGGACATCTTTGAAGCGGAGCTGCAGACGGGGTCATCCCATCCCAGGGTGTTTACAGTGGTCTGTTCCAGACTCTCCCCACCTCCGGGAACCTCCCTCCACCAACCCCCACCACCCATGTCAACAAGCCAGCAGGCTTCAAACGGGCTCCTTAACAAGCCTGCACAGATCACGCTGGAACTCACTTTCACACACTCCTGATCTCTCTCTCTCTCCCCCCCTCATCTCTTTCCCACTCTCTTCCCCCCTCCTCTCCTCCTCTCTCTCTGTCGCTCCGTCTCCCTCTCTCACCTGAGAGCCGAGGAGAGGTGGGTAGTCGTAATCCTGTCTTCCATCAGACAAGTGCCCCCCCCCCCCCCCCCCCGGGCAACAGCGGGAACAAGACTCAGGAATGCACTTCTGAGCTGAACCAAGGAGGGGCTGGAGGGCGTACTGAGCATCTTCACATCTGGGGAGGCTGTCTGGGTCAATGGCTGACTGTGCGAGTTTGTGAGTGCGTGCCTGTGTGTGTGTTTATGCTTTTGCAGGGGGGCAGAGAGGGGTGGGGGAGGGGGGGCGTGTCCGCAGAGGAAATGACACGGAACGCGGTCGCCTTGCACGGGAACCACTGGCTTCCTGGAGGCCATCACGGCATCGAGGGTCGTCTGGGCCGTTTCATCACGCTAACCCAATTACCCCAAAGTGGGAAAATAAGGCGTCCGCACACCAGGCTGAACCCACGCTTCCCATCCCAGCTGTGAGGAAACCTCTCTCTTTAACCCCCACAGCCCCTGGAGAAGCGACTCGGCTCTGGGTTGTTTGGCCTCTTTGTTGCCCGTGGGTGTCTGGAGGGGGGGGGGGGGGGGGGTTGCTCATCCGGCTAGCCTGTTAAGCCACATCTCTACCTGGGGAAAGAATCTGGCCACCTCCCTGCTTTTATAAACACCAGGACCCAGAGGCCAGGTACGTTAAAGCCGTAAAACAGGAACTATCTCTATCTACGCCCTGCTTGCGTAGGTGGGGCACGCGCATTCATACACACACACACAAACACACACACACCACCCCATGTCCGAATACCCTCTCATCCCACCCATGTTTACAATCCATCTTAAAGTGCCTATGAAGATAATGTGTTGAAATCAAACATGTGGGCCGTAAATGGAGCCTGGGGAGCGGTTGAAAGTCCACTGGGAGGGCGACTCCACCTGTGTGGGTGGATACGGCCGACTATCAGCCTCTCCGGTGCCACCATCCAGGGGTCAATCACCTACCAGTCATGGAGATAAGCGTGCTCAGACATGAGGTTCCGTAACATGAAAGAGAACATAGAACACACACATGAACATGCCTTTTGGTAAATGTCTTATTCTGCTCCCATGGAAATGTGTGTTGTTAACCTCTGACCCGTCATAAACAAACACAGTTGGTCGCATCGCTGTGGACAGGAATGTCGCGTCCAGAATGTGTCAACAAGCTTGTGAAGCTACATCTTTCTATGAGGGGCCAACGATCTGTTCCAACACAAAAATGTGTGCCTTGGACAAACGCCATGTGGTATTGTACGGCTTAAACCATGAAGCTGTGAGCTAACAACATGAAGTACAATCTTTACAGGGGTCGGATATGGTCTACAGAGGTCGCAAGGGTCGTCAGGGGTCAGGGGTCGTGTCAGAGAGGATGATAGGATGACCCTGACAGACACCTGACAGACTAGGGACTGGCTGGCGGGCACTAAGCTCCTGGCCAATCGGCTTTTGGCTTTACATGGGATGAGCGTTAAGTGTGTTAAAACCTCCTGTTAACCTCTGAGGTTAAGGCTTTCACCGTAGTTTTTTCCTCTTCTTCTTCTCTCGCAATGGAGGGTCACTCGTCCGGCACGCTCCGGAAACACCGCAGCCCTCGTTCTCGCAGCCCCACAAGTTAAACAACAAGCGCTAACAAACAGGCTAGTTTAAACTTTGAACCATCCAAAGTTCAAGTTCTGCCCCTCCGCGAAGTGCAAGGCTCCCTACACACGCTGCACTTTCTGCAGTGAGTCAGGGAGTCAGGTGGCTGAGCGGTGAAAGTGTTGGGCTAATAGTCAGAAGGTCCCTGGTTCGAACCCCCAGTTGTTTCCAACATGATGTCCTTGGGCAAGGCACTTCACCCTATTTGCCTCAGGGGGGAATGTTTCTGTACTTGCTGCAAGTCGCTCTAGATAAGAGCGTCTGCTAAAAGACTACACGTAAAATGTAATGCAGTGTTTGTCAGGAAAGTGCATGGAACGGGTGCCAGCAAGGAGAGCTCTTATCAGGGCCCAACAGCTGCATCTGGGCCCTGAGATTACACCCCTGGAGACCCGGAGCGGGGAGCTGGCTCCTCTACACAACGGTGCATGCACGTCAAGCATGGCTGGGGAACCGGTTACATCATGTGACAGCGGAACATGTGGCGTAATCGCCCTTGCCTGTGACCTAAGGGCTCTGATCATACAGTACACACAGAGCCAGGGGCTTTAGCTTAGCAGGCTAACCCAGGGATCTTTTATCTAAAGTCCCCTTCCATGGGCTGAGAGGAAAATACCGTACATTGTGCTGAGATAAGAGTCATGTGTCTGAGCGGTTAGGGAGTCTGGCTAGTAATCAGAAGGTACCCGGTTCGAACCCTGGCTGTGCCAACATGACGTTGTGTTTCTTGGGCAAGGAACTTTACCCTACTTGCCTGAGGGGGGGGGAACTTACCTGTACTCGCTGCAAGTCGCTCTGGATAAGAGCGTCTGCTAAACGACTGAAAAGTAAGAGCTTCAGGCCTCTCTATGCAACAGAGCTATCGCTATGGCAGGGATAGACTACGGCCTGAGTCCATGGGGAATTCCAGGGTAACATTATGACTTTGGGGACAGAGCAACTCCCTTAGCAGCAGGGCAGCGTGCTCAGCGACACGTGGCTCGTTAATAAGTAAAAGCTACCTTTCACCACCTGCCTCCCTGGCCGGGCAGCCGGCCACTCGCAAAAAGAGCAAAGTCAACAAGAAAAAAGCCCCATCCTGTGGCGCACGGCCCTGGAGGAAGTGAGACATTCCACCGGTTCGGGGGTCGTACGTGTGAGGGAGATTCACGCTTGCTAGTCTGGGCTGAGGCGAAGCCCTTGAGCCTCTTACAGACGGAGGCTACGTTTCCCCAGGTGCGCGTGTTACGACACACGCGGGTACGTTCAAGAACGACTGCGGAGGTAGGGTTCCCTCGGTGGTTGAAACAGACATAGTGGCATCTGGATACGGTCCCCCCTGGACAGTGTTCAGCACCGCCTGACATTCTGCCATCTGGGGTGCGTTTAACCGCCTGAACAGCTGCTTTACAAGTTCAGCATTTCGAGTTCCCTAACGGAGCAGAGGAAAAACAGTTTACCCCTGGAGAAGAAGGCAAGCTAGTCCGAACCAGACAACAAACAAAGACTTCCACAACTAGAGGATTTAGAGCAACTCGACGTCTCAGTTGACCTCTTGAACGCACCTCTGGGTATTGTTGCCAATCTTTAAGTACTGTTGTCCGCGCGCAGTGTGTCCTGACAGGCATGTGACACTGGAGGCCCAGCAGGAACCTGAGATCAACACCCAACGACACGCACGAACCCGAGAATGCCGACAGCGTTTCCTCCGTTCCCGTGGCCGATTAACGTGCGTTTACACTTCCTCGAACGCGCTCTCCAACAGGGACGTTTGTCATTTTGCGCCGGAGCGTTCGCTCGGAACACTTCTAGGGCTTCTTCCATAGCGGAGGAAAGTAACGTTCAAACCGAGCACAGGAACCAGGCATTCCAAGTTCACATCTCTATCAAAACAAAGTGTTTCTTGAAAAAAAACTTTTACGAAAAACAAGCTTGAACAACCCCTTTTTAGACATCGCTGGAAACAAAATCACGTGACTGTTGATGACCTTATCATACAAATGAAGACGAGAGTCGATGGTTCCTCAAACAGCTGTTTGGGGGATCACAGCAGACAGACATCTTGACTAGATTGAGGCTAGCGAGTTCCCCAGAAGGACTGAGGCGAGGTGCGTCCTCCCTGGTGGGGGTCACTGACCCCCTGCTTATGAGCGTCGGTGAGAAGCTTCCTCAACATTTGACCTATGACCCCTGAGGCGCTTGTGTACATCTGCAAGGACTGCGGTTAACATTCCGTTTAGTCATTTAGCAGACGCACATTCCACCTGAGGGAAGTAGGGTGAAGTGGCTTGCCCAAGGACACAACGTCATGTTGACACAACCGGGGTTCGAACCAAGATACCTTCGGATAACCAACCCAACGCCCTAACTGACTGCGCCAAACGACTCCCTATGCCTTAACATTTTCATATCACAACCATTTCGGCCGAGGGAAGTCCCTTTCTTGAGTACTTCTTTACTACTGTGGTCTAATCTCAGCCTGGCGCGCTTTCCAACAGACAAGCTGATCATTTAGTGACTTCAGAGCCAGACAGGAAGCGCTCCCCTGACTCCTGCCCACGACTTCCTGCCTCCAGGCTAACCCCTGACAGCTGCAGGTGTGGAACAACACTCCTCCACCCTCCTAGCAGAGATAGAGAAGCCAGACTCGAGTACACTGGGGGCAGATATCGCCTTCCGGAAAAAAGGAGGGGGTGGGGAGTGCACAGACACTCTTTGCGAAGTTGAAAGCTTCGAAATGAAGTTGGAACGTGAGGTTGGAAACAAAATGCATCTCTTATAGCCGTTATATTGGTCGAATGAGAAATACACTTTTAAAAAATCTAGTGGCTCAGCGGTTAAGGCGTTTGGGCTCATGATCGGAGTCCCTGCTGTGGCCACATGTCATTGTGATCTTGGGCAAGGCACTTCACCCTACTTGCCTCAGGGTGGAATGTCCCTGTACTTGCTGTTAAGTCTCTGTGGACAAGAGCGTCTGCTGAATGACTAAATGTAATGTAAAAAACGTGACCGGCCTGTAGGTCGAGCGGGCCTCCCTGTCTCCTACTGAATGCATCATTTATTTCTATTAAGGGAGGCGCCTTGTTATTTTATTTGCCCTCCCGGTGTCGTCAGCGCGATGCCACATGATGCCTTGCTCACATGCCTGCGTGTGCACAAGGTAGCGGACTGTTCCCTGGATTGCCCGTAGCTTCCCCGTCAAGCCTCACTTCTTCCAGCGGACCTCCTGAAGTCCTGAATGGCTGCCACTGTTGCAACCCCGGGCACCCCGCTGACTGGGGAGCGAGTCCAGGTTAAACAGCGGCTTTTGACCCAGAGCCAGCAGGACTTGGGACGGAGCTGACAGCGTTAATGATGGGTTGTTCTGGAAGAATAGTAGGCGCACCAGCGAGGGCGGAATAACGCCCTTTGCACACAGCAATATTGCACATGTAAAACTATTCTTATTCGGTCGAGGGAGGTTTTTGGATTAGGGTTAGGGTTTGAAAAAGACACCCCTACTTCAGCAGTAATGCTGACGGAATGCAAGTTATGGTGACCATCCCTAAGTGATGACATGAAACCAGTGGCACTTGTTTGACTGCTGGTCTTTCTGGTTAACGAAACCAGGGACAATGACACTTCACTTAAAGTTTTTTTAAGCCATCATTTCCGCAGCTCTCAAGTAGATGGATCACGGATGGCCACTGTCATACACAAAATGTGAACCGCTCATACCAAGATATTACTGATCATTACCTACCAAGAGAAAGATTGCTTTTGATCATGATGGTGACAAATGAAATAGACCTTTCAACCACTTTTGCTTACCTTGTAAACCTTTCCAAACGCTCCATCGCCCAACTCCCCGATTATTTCCCATATGTCGTTGGGATTTATATCGCGGTGAACGTGCTCGTATTGCTTCACTTTCTTTTTGATGTCAAAGGTGGACAGCCGGAGAATTTTGCTGAATTTTGCAAAAGCCATCATTTAGCGAGAAGTGAAATAAACAAAATAAAAAATAGACGTTAATAGGCAAAAATAAACTCCGGATGCGCGTGACGAGCGCAGAGTCGCGAGACTCGGTTTCTGTTTCAGAGCGCACCGAACATTTGTCACGCCTTTCAAACGTTTAAAATAAAAAATATATAAGGCATCAAATTAGTTGTTCCCCGCCGTCCATATCCGCCCGCTCGCTGTCAACGAAACGATTCAGTTGCGTAAAGAAAACAGCCTCATATTCCGGTTCGCATGGTTTGTCCTTGGAGGAACATCCACCACCTGCTGCTTCCAACAGACATGATCATCAAGTGAAGACAACTTGTTGGTGGTCAGCGTAAAAAGCCCCACCCTCTCCCACTGCCATCATAAATGTCGTTTCCTGTATTTAGATTGCTCATCTTTACCGTGACATAGTAGAGAGAACTCTTTAAAATGGGGTGTCTTTCTTTTTTTTCTTTTAAGAGTTGATCTGACTCGTTGACGGCCAGGTAAACTCTTAAGAGCCTGGAGCGGTAGAAAGATTGGTGTGAAACTGTTGAGTTTGAAGTTACATTACTGAGCGTGAGAAAAGTATTTTAGGTCTACCGGGCAGATCAGCTGGACACAAAAAGGGTTCGATCACCCCCACACTCAAGACGATTATGTCCTACTATTAAAACGTGAAAATGGGCCATTACTCTTAAAAGTGTCAAACCAATTAGGGTTTCATTTGTTTTCCGTCCCTGGACTGACGCTCTTGCGCCACCTAGTGGGCAAGGAGGCAGCCAATATGCTCGAATGTTTACAAAACCAACCAATTTCCCTTGAAAGTCTGCAATTGGAGAACATGCTGGTTTATTAATCACTGGAAACCATAGGTGGAATAAAACGAGCGCACCCATATCATACTATTAATTGAAAGTGCGTAGATTAGATTTAGAGCCATGCTCAGCGGATAATGTCTGTTACAAAACGCAGCATTGGAATTTGCATAGATATTTGATGCTCAGTTATGGAAATGACACGGTAATATCTTTCTCTCCCACCCCCATTCTCTCTCTCCCTCACAGTCTCTCAGTCTCTCTCTCTCTCTCTCTCTCTCTCTCTCTCTCTCTCTCTCTCTCTCTCTCTCTCTCTCTCTCTCTCTCTCTCTCTCTCTCTCTCTCTCTCTCTCGGTCTCACTCATCAGTCAGTGACATTTCATGTTCCAGCTTGTCTTCGTTCCAAAGCTGCACAGTCATCCGTGGTGAAGACCAGGTCCTACAGACAGAGATACGAGGCGTGTGAGTCCAATAAAAAGGAGCGCGCAGATAAAGCCCTTCACATAACATTAAGCAGAATCGGTGGACTTCAGATGGAACATTAAAAACAGCTACCTTCACCGAGGAACAGTGTTATATAAAAGCAAGAGCGTGAAAAGGGGGTTGGAGCGAAGGGCTTAATCAAGTTGTTCCCTTCAGGGAGAGTGAAACGGAGGACACTTTACAGTCTAGAAGGGTATTCGTGGAGATAGACATGCAGGTCTGCACACAGGACTTAAAAACACAGCAACGGGACGTGTCACGACTATTTACAGTCTCCCCAACCGAAAAGCAAGCGCTGACAGGGCTGAAAGGCAGTCTGTGTGGGGGGGCGGGGTTGGGGGAAGTGTGTGTGTGTGTGTGGGGGGGGGGGGGTGTAGGGGCGGGGGGGGCAGGGTTGTTGCAGGGGGGGGGCCTCTTACCCCGTGACACCTCTGGGACATGATGATGTACAGCTGGCGCGTGGTCACCCCCAGCCAGCGCACCTCCCTCGTGTAGGCGCAGCGGCTCTCCCGCAGGCCCTCCCCTCCCCCCCCCAAAAAAAAAAAAACATGCTCCTCCACTTAATCGCTTAGTCATTGGTATTGGGAGAACGGACTTACGGTTTCCGGAGCATTCTTGATGTGGGCCGCTCGCTGGGTGATATCCCGAGCCATCTGAAGCACCTTGGTGTAGCATGTGGGGGGTTGGGGTAACCCAGGACCAGTGGAATCAGGGTCATTAGAAACAGCAGAATGTGCACTGACAAAGCCATGGTTTACTAATGAGCAGCTATGTTCTCACCAGCACTTATATATCACCTGAATGTACACATTTGAGCATGCCCAGTACTTGGTGTTTGCACCAAAACATTGCTCAACTACACAGGTGTGCGTGTGTTGTGAACAATGGGGCGGATTGGAATCATTACTTGTCAAAGCCAGTTGATCGCTATCAGTGTTTTCGAGGACTGGATAAATGGGAGAGTGAAAAACATTATTCCGTACACAAGAGCCTAGAAAAGCTAAGGTCTTAATCTTTTGGATGACAGTCTTTCTGGTATTTGGCCAACAAACAGCTGGGTATTTTTTGATTAGCAAGAAAAGCGATGCTTGCTGCATAATGTAGGGAATAAAACGATATCATATACCACAGGGGTGTTCAATCCTGGTCCTCGAGGGCTGCAGTTCTGAAAGTTTCAGATGTTTCCCTGCTCCAGCACACCTGATTATAAGAATGGCCATTAGCAGACTTCCACAGAGCTTGATAACTGCCCATTCATTTGAAGCGGGTGTGCAGGAGCAGGGAAACATCTAAAACCTTCAGGACAGTGGCCCTCAGGGCCCAGGATTGGACACCCCTTATATACCAGTTACTGTGTGGGCCTTAATTGAGCATTTTCCTCATCTGTGAAATCATATACTATCACTGAGATAGATTGTACTCTGTGACACAGAGTCCAACACATGTTGCAAGATGCATACAGATCAGATCATAAGAAAACGGTTGACGGACACAGCATATCTATTTTTTTAAGGTTTAAGGTTGAGAACCACTGCTATAGAGAACTGTCGGCTCATAATTGAAAAATGAGCTTCCCCAAGTTCCCCCGAAGTCCTCAGTCATTCCCGTTCAAATGCTGTGTCATCGTTCCTTCGCTAGGTGGCGCTGCTCTCATGCCCCAGCTACACAGCCTCGGAAGCTTTTCACAAGAATGAATAATTCAGAACTCCTGAAGCCTCCTGTGAGGCTTAAGGCTCGTCTCTTTGTTTGACAACATGAGAATTGATTGATAAACTCAACGGAAAGACGTTTTTGAAAATATCCCGTTAAAGTCTAATGAACTCGCGAGAACTTCACATCTACAAGTTCCGGGGGTGACGTGGTTAATTCCCACAACCCTATCTGAAGGCGTACTTTCTGACGTGCCAAGTGTTTAATGGAGGTTTGGCCGGGTTGTGAGCAATGATGGTTGCCTTTGAGGTTAGCAGCCCCAGTCATGTAAAGATGGATGGTTGAGAATAAAGTCATTTTGGCATGATAAGCCTGTGGAAGAGCACCGTAAGCAAATCCCCCTCCAAGCAAGCCCCTCTCTATGACCTTGGCCCAGGCAATTAGGAGGTTGGCTCTACTGCTGTGTAATTAGTTAATGCCAACTCAAGGCGTAAAATAGATCTAGTTTATAAAGTATTATATCGGGGGAAATAAAGTTTTCTCTTTCATGCGTAACAAAAATGGCATGATGAAAATGATACGATGAACGTTAACACCTCAGGAAAAACGGTGCCTCACATTAACATTTAGTCATTGATTTTGTTTGGAGTGAGCATGCCTTTGGAGTGGACGTGTTGCAATTGCTGTTCAAATGTGTTAATTGTGAATATCCAGTTTGCCTGTAGCAGCTTCCCTGGTGAAAATATAATCAGATACGATTTGGCGAGATAAGTATAACGGTGAATCGGTCAACCGGCCAGCTAGTGATCTGAATATTAGGTTGTAAACATTGGCATAACGCTCGGGTCATCCTCCCGAGAGAGGCTGCAACACAGAGGCACAGGCAGGCGGGATACCGGTGTGTGTGTGTGTGTGTGTCTGTGTGTGTGTCTGTGTGTGTGTGTGTGTGTGTGTGTGTGCGCCGCGTGCCTTGTGGAGGTCACCCGTTGTGCTGTGTGCCTACCTCTCCCGTTTAACAAAGTGGGCTCACTCCCCCCCCACCCCCCATTTCCGTTTATTCCTCTTGAAGGTGACAAATATTAAACAGTCAGAGAGAGGGAGGGAGGGAGGGAGGGAGGGAGGGAGGGAGGGAGGGGGGGAGGGAGGGAGGGAGGGAGGGAGGGAAAGAGAGAGAGAGAGAGAGAGAGAGAGAGAGAGAGAGAGAGAGAGAAAGAGCAAAGACGGCTCGCATCGCACTTTTGGATCAAGTGGCCTCATCCACGTCGTCGTTCTTCCAACTCTTACCGGCCCAGTTCCCGGGAGACCTCAGGTGTCCGGGGTACGTTAACAGTCCCGCAGCCAAGACATGCGTGAGCCGTCCCGTCTATCATCCCAACTGGATATGGCGTTTATTCACAAAACCACCGGCGGCATTTATCGGTAGGTTTTTTACATTACATTATAGGTGTTTTCAATCCTGTGCCAGGCTGTTTAACTGCCGTATTTCGACTCGGTATTCGTGCTTTCTATGCCGTGGTGAAGCCGGACTCAGGTGCCAGTGTACGTCGGCATTGCGGTGTCTGTGTGTGGAGCATCTCTGTCTCTGTCCTGTTAGTTTGCGGACCGCGATGATCTCCTATAGGACTGCTGTTCCGACATAGAATACCAACAAAGACCTTAACAGATATAGACTACCTTAAATATAATATCTTGTTTACAGCATTGGATTGGCTTGTTTATGCATTGGTTTGTTTAAGACGTTTCACAACAACAGAAATGACAGCGTACCGAACTCGAAGTCGAAGTGTTTTAACCTGTTTTTTTTCCGCGTATTTATTCCCGTTTAGGTTAAAGTGTGGTGGGAAATATCCGTAATATGTGTTCGGATGGGACATCACACGACATTAGGATGTGCTGCGCATACAGAACAGTCTACCTTAACAATATGCCTCGTCAGTTTCACCAGATTTCAAGAGATGCTTAGTAATGCAGACCCAGTCCATTTAGGAGAGTGCCTGCTGATTTAGGATATTGCCATGTTTTGGCATCTAAAGGGATGATCGTCCTATGTAGACCAAAGACTTCAAGGTTGCCCACTGGATGAGGGAGCTGAAGTTTGGCGCTTGTTCCCCCATGGGAGTGGGGCAGTTTGAGGGATTTCATTTATTCTCTACGCCATTTATCCCAACTATAAATCAAAGTGAGGTCGCTCCAGTAATGTTCTCTAATTCTAGTGGTTTTCTTTGGCGGTGGGGGTTGGGGGGGGGGTCTTTTACGAGAAACTGATCTTGTACAGTAATTCATCACTTTGCCGCCTGCAGCGCAGCGTGAAATGACCCCGTCAGCTAAAAAAGTGGTAGAATATTCAACTTTGTTCAATCAAATGTACACTTGACTGAATTGACGAATTAAAAAAAAAAAAACATTCGCTGGAGTTCTGCATCGCGATTCAGTAGTGCTTAAAATTGAACAGTATTATGACTTTAGAACCCCCCCCCCCCCTTTCACGGTGTTGATGTGATTATATTTTCTCCTTCTTCTTCCCTATAGGTTAGAATCCTACTGAGAGGAGGAGGTGGGAGACTGTGCTACCTTATTGGAACCCCCCCTCCCCTCTCCCCCTCCCCTCACACACACACACACACACACACACACACGCGCGAAAAAACAAGCAGCTCCGCAGAGTTGCCCCTCTTCAGAGCCAGACCCTTCAGAACGCTGGGACAGAGAGATCCGGGGAATGTGCACTTCTCTGTGGGAGAGCTTCACCGTGCTGAGTTAAGAGGACCGGAGGACCGAGCGGGAGAAACGACAGACATGGGGCTCGGCCAATCCAGCAAGGCTCCTGCCAACGACGCCTCCGCAGAGGGTGAGCAGAACCGGGGGACCATCACTGGGACTTTAACTTGGGGGTATGGTGTAGATGCAAGGCTTTTGGAAACTGTTAGAAGCCTGTGTGCTCTGTGCTTAAAAACCTAAAGCAAGAAAATCCATGTATTCACGCAAAGACAGAGAGTAATGCTGATGGATTTTTCAAGGTTCCCCCCTATCATTTAACTACCAATAGGCTGACTAGATAGACAGCCCCAGGCTCACTGATTAGACAAGAGGGAGTGGATTTGTGGAATGAGTCCCTTTCAAACTTTTGTTAAAAAAAGCTTAAGGGATTTCAAGATGAGGCGGCCACGAAACATTTTCAAAGCTTTTAATGACTTTCGATCAAAGCCACTTGATTGGGATTATTTGACGTGGCGAGGGTTTGTTCTTCTTAAGGGGACTGATTTCATTTTTCAAGGAAGGGAATTTAGAATCGCTCCTTCAAATATTCACGTTCGAGGCATTAGTCTGAAAATATGGCGATAGGAGAGAAAAAAGAAAAAAATCGTCCCCCTGTTTGCTTTCTTCCCCCTGAATTAGCAAATGGAAACGAAGGCAACGCTGAGCGTTTTAAACGGAAGGCTGCCCTGGTGCTGAATTGCGACACACTTCTTGTTACACTTAAGCTCGCACCTGTTAGAGTAGAGCTCCACCAAAGTCACGCTGTGAGCAAAGTCATTGCATCTTCTGAGATTTGAAGTCCTAGATCAGGGGTGTCCAGTCCTGGTCCTCCGGAGCCGCTGTCCTGACAGTTTTAGATATTTCAGTGCTCCAGCACACCTGGTCCTAATGAAAGGTCATTATGAGGCTTCCACAGACCTAGATAACAACCCATTCAGTAGAATCAGGTGTGCTGGAGCAGGGAAGCATCTAAAGCCTTCAGGACAGTGGCCCTTGAGGACCAGGATTGGACACCCTTGTCCTAGATTGTGAGGCAGGACAGCCGTCAGGTCGACTCAGCTAGACTGCTCCTTGACATTGTTGTGGGCATTGACATTGCACCAATGCTATTTTTTGCGGGTGCCCTATATTTGCTGCTGAGACCAGCCGGGAATTTGGACTCCAAGAGAGAGAGAGAGAAAGAGAGAAAAAGAGAGAGAAATAAAGAGCAACAAGAGGCATAGTAACACCTAGAAACGTTGATTTAGCACATCGATAGCTCTGAGTGCTTTAGTAGATCGTTAGCAGCAGGATTGTGGATGTAGGGTGGCTGCTTTACGACAGGCACACTCACAGAGGGATGACAAGAGGAAGAGTGAGAAATAACAAACTACATCATTATTCTGGGTACTTTTTTAAAACGCCCATCAGTTACAGTGCATGAATGGCAGGAAAGACAGATTAATATCAAGTTTTATTCTTCTTCTTCTGTTTGCGTAAAGAATAGCAGCATCCCTTATCCATATATCCATAATATAAGGAGCAGTACCTGACAAGCTGTTTAGAGAGAGAGAGAGATCACAGACGCACAGGCGTGCGTGTCACCTGCAGATTGGCCACTGCTGTGTCCGCCGGGAATCACGCGTGTCGTGTGTGCTGCGTCCCCCCCCCCCCCCCCCCCGCGCAGCTGATCATGCTTTATTCACGCTTCGCCTGCGCAGGGACCCAAAGGGCTCCGTTTCAGCTCGGTCACCACAGCAACCGCATGACTGGCAACTGGGGCTCAGCAAGAGGGCTTCCTGTCCGCGGCCGTAACGGGAGGCCGGGGGGGGGGGGGGGGGGGGGGGGGGGGGGGGGGGGGGGGGGCGCAGCCATAACTGATGTGGGACTAAGAAATCCTCGAAGGGTCGCGGCATGTCATTTTTGGGGGGTTGATAAGCAAACACATCCATTTCCTTTTACCCTGAACCCGCTCAAGTAGAGCTCCCTCTAGATAGCCCCGGACTCCATCTCTGCCCTGCCCCGTACGTGCAGGTCTGGTGGTTCCTCCGCCAACAGTCGTCCACGGCAACCTCCCCTCCGCTCCTACGTGCGCGACTCAGCCCCTCTCCTCTCACCCCCTGACCACAGCTGTCCCATCTGCAGAAACCTCATCAGAATCGGATCTCTCCGTCACCCTGGGGAAATGATCTTGTTTACCCAGGCACAGGGCCTCATATGGTACTTATGGTAATCCTCAGAGTGGGTCGGGTAAACGCTCATCGGCGGCGCCGATACGGACTTGCGGAAGCCTCGCTGATTTGTGACTAACGGAGCATATCATTAACTTGTCACATCCCATTCATCCAATCAGGGAAGGGGCAGGTGAGGTGTCGCCGCTCGAGCTGGTCACTTCAACCTGGAGTGGTTATGAGTGTGTGTGTATGTGTCTGCGTGTGTGTGTGTTGGGACCATACATTGGGCAGCGTCATGGCGATCAGTGAAGAGAAGGATGACCTTCTGTCCCTGTTGCCAGGGCTATCCCAGGCAGCGAAGGGCTCTAATTGGACTGGATTTGTTTTGGTATTAGTCAGGAAAGAGGGCAGAACGGTGGGTCAGACCTTGAATTGAAGTGAAAACAGGAAAAACAAAGGTCAGTCGAATGTCTTTGCGACGTCCGTTTAAAATGTCAACCTTATTGTCAACCTCCTGAAATGACCTACGCTGCGCGTCGCTCGCAACTGTCTTTTGTCAGTGGACTGCTGGGAAATGAAAAACGTGATCGCAGCACAAGTGAAATGAGCTAAAGCAGAAGGGCTTACCAGCGAGGTTGACTTCCAGTTCAGCTCCTCCGGTAACCCCCCCCCCTCCATCACTCTTAGTCCAAATGCGGCTGAATGTTCGTTTTTTTCACCTCGTCGCTCCCCCCCCCCCCCCACCCCCTTCCCTTTCAGAAAGAAATACGTTTACATTTATTGATTTGCAGATGCTCTTATCCAGAGCGACTTACAGCTAGTGCAGGGACATTCCCCCTGAGGCAAGTAGTGCAAGTCATGTTGCCTCAGTCGGGAATCCGAACTGGCAACCTTTTGATTACTAGCCCGACGCCCTAACCACTCAGCCACCTGCCTCCCCAAATAATAACTAATGCAGTGTTCTTAATATTCTGTTGACAGTTCAATAACGTATGTTTTTCTCCACCCTACAGTCAGCTTTGACCACTTCCAGATTCTACGTGCTATAGGAAAAGGAAGCTTTGGAAAGGTAGGTTCTACTGCCCAGACTCTGAAACCTACGTAGCGATAACGCTATGGAACACCCTAGTCTTGTACACAGCTCAGTGATTGGGCGCAGCTCCTGATAAGAAACCTCTAATTAAACCGGAACGAACGTCCACAGATGTTCCGTAATAAGATCTCATCATGGCTTCGGTGATGGAAAACATTCAGTAGGCTCGCTCTCATTTTGACGACTATAATCATGTCTGTGGGGACAGTACAGTTTTTCAAAACAACTCTCATTGCATGGAAACATGACGCTCCATCTTATCTCCCTCAAAAACACGTTGAGGTGTCTTCTGACGCTTACTTGCGATCAACAGGTGTGCATCGTGCAGAAGAAAGACACCAAGAAGATGTACGCCATGAAGTACATGAACAAGCTCAAGTGCGTGGAACGCAACGAAGTGCGGAACGTCTTCAAGGAGCTCCAGATCATGCAGAACCCTGGAGCACCCCGTTCCTCGTCAACTTCTGGTAACTTTGGCTGACCCGCCGTCATAAGGGTGGGAACTTGGCATGGGAACGTGCGGGTGGGGGAGCGCGTGGCGTTTGGGTGTGCGGCGGTGTGGCAGGCGAGCATCGTGCACGTGCGAGAGGGTGCGATCGTCGTGCACGGACGTGTGGAATGTTCCAGAGCAACTTCCTGCAGGTTTTCAAGAAAATAAGTGACCTTGGCTTCTAGCACATCTGGCTGAATGTACAAAACTCTACAGGTTCAAGTGGCAGATGACAATTAAAAAAAGAAACTGGAAAAAAATAAGAAAATAAGTCCCTTTCAGTCGGTGACAATGGCGAACATTCTGTACTCATACACACATCACATACTGTACTATGGTTCAAGTCATAAGAAATTACTTTTTGCCTCTCTTAGTCATTCATGATTGTATTTTGTTCATGGCCATTGCTGCCATGTGCTGTGTATCCTAGAGACGGGCTTCTAACTCTCCAAATGGGGTAAAAATCCATCAAGCACATCCTCCCTCCCTGCTCTTCTCACCCCTGCGAAGTTGCTAAAAGGATGCGGAGCTCACGCCTGGGAGGGAGGGGAGGGATGGAAGGGAGGGGAGGGAGGGGAGAGGGGGGGGAGGGAGGGGAGAGAGGACGGAGGGGAGGGAGGGGAGGGATGGAGGGAGGGAGGGAGGGAGGGAGGGAGGGGGAGGAGGGAGGGGAGGGAGGGGGGAGAGAGAGAGAGGGAGGAGGGAGGGATGGAGGGGAGGGAGGGGAGGGAGGGGGAGAGAGGGGGGAGGGAGGGGAGAGAGGAGGGAGGGAGGGGAGGGATGGAAGGGAGGGGAGGGAGGGGGAGAGAGGGGGAGGGAGGAGGCAGAAGAGGTAGAGGGAGGTAGAGAGAAGCAGAGAGAGGCAGAGAGAGGTAGAGAGAAGCAGAGAGAGCAGAGAGAGGCAGAGAGAGGCAGAGAGAGGCAGAGAGAAGCAGACAGAGGTAGAGAGAGGCAGAGAGAGGCAGAGAGAGGCAGAGAGGTAGAGAGAGGCAGAGAGAGGCAGAGAGAGGCAGAGAGAGGCAGAGAGAGGCAGAGAGTCAAGGGAATTCCATTTTCATGATGAGAATGTCTGTTTGTCGTGCCTACAGGATTCTTAACATCAACAAGACTGGGTCCTCTGGGTCCCTCTGTTGTTTGGGCTGGATCCAGATAGACCACAAGTCCTGGCTGTAGCTAGGCGGATCAGATTCATCAGGCGGGAGGCCACAGCTGATGGCCCTCCAGACCGTGGCAGGGATGGGAGGGAGTGGGTTGGTGGAGATGGAAGGGGAGGGGTGGGGGCTTGGTGGAGGTACCTTTCTCCTTCAGCAGGGTGTCCACCTCCTGCTTGACGCTGTCGTTCCAGTGGGTGATGTCCACGTGGAGGGCGTAGTCGCAGCAGACCTTCTCGTCGGCCCACTGCCTCCACTGGTCGAACGCCTCCATCAGGCTACAGCCCCGGCTCCGGGATCACATGGTCCACTGTCGGGGGGGGGGGGGAGGAGGGAGAAAGGGCGGGGAGAGGGGGAGGTACGAAGGTCAGAGAAGGCAAGGGGTAAACAGGAGAGGATGGTGGGGAGGGGAGCCGCGTTATTAAAGGACATCTTCCGGTGGGTCTTCCTGTCTGCCTGTCAGTTTGTGTTTTTGTGTTAAGAGGGTGATTTTGAGTTACCAACCCCGTGGCATATCAGTGAAAGATATTCTGACCCCTCAACCCCTGTAGTCCAGGAGTAGGCAACCCTGGTAATAGCAGTGACCACCTGACTAGATGGCTCTTCATCCTATTAAAGACCCTCCGATCTTCTTACAGCTGTGTGTGTGTTAATTGGATCCAGGATGAGGTCAGCAGGCTAGCATAGCTCTGTTGTTTTACGGCGCTGATTGGCCCGAACCTCTCTTTGTCTGTTATGCTTTGGTCTGTCCAAGCTTGGATACAGCGCTTGCGATTGTGGTGAGAGGGGTGGGGGGGGTGGGGGGGGTGGGGGGGTGGGGGGGTGGGGGGGGGGGGGTTGTTTTCGTTTTGTTGAACAAGGCCCACCTCATTCCTTTAAGTACCAGTTGATTAGAATGGGCCTTTGCTATGCGCCAGCTGTTGGCTCTGGGCAGCCAGTGAGTGTGTGTGTGGTGTGTGTGTGTGTGTGTTGTGTGTGTGTGTGTGTGTGTGTGGGGGGGGGGGGGGGTGTGGAGTGATTCACACTACTATGTCTATTTCCACGGGACTTGTGTTTCACTGTGTATTGCTCTCTGTCTACTCACCCCCAACCCCCACCCCCTACCCCCCTCCGGGCCCCCCCTTTGGCCCTTTGTGTGGCCCTGGACCATTGCCCGCGCTAACCCCATTAAGGGACGCTTCCATGAAGCCGCCCCCCCCCCCTTCTCTATCTTCATCTCTCCTTTCTCTCTCTCTCTCTCTCTACTCTCCTTCTCTTTGGGTTTTCTCTCCATCTCTCGTGCTATCCCCTTCCTGCTTTCTGAATGAAGCCGTCACAAGCTCGCTCTCTCACACAATCCGGGCTGTGTTTGGTCTACTATCCCCCCCCCCTCCCCGTCTATCCACCTACAGCAGGGGATTAGGATCTCTCGTGCCCGCTATCAAGTGACCGCCGCTGGTCTAAATTGAAGGGAGGAGATTCTGGGGCCTTGTTCGATGACACGGTCGAAATGTGTTAATGACTATGGAGGCGATCGATGCCGGCATGTCTCCGTGACAGCCGCTCTGCCCTCCCCCGCAGGACCCCCCTGAGGGGTGCCGCTGTAATACCACCTAGACTCCAACGCCCCACCCCCCTCCCCTGCCCCCCCAACCAGTGCCTCTGATCGGCGCTGAGCCCCGATCCCTCCTCCTCTCCGTGCCGTTTCTTCTCCTTGCTCCTCTCCTAATCTTTCCTATCCACCTCCTCCCTTATTTCTCTCCTCCTTCTCCCCCCATCCTCACCGATCATGGTGGTGCCTCCGGCCAGGGCGGCCTTGGAGCCCTGGTAGAAATCGTCCACGGTGGTGGTCCCGCGGTAGGGGCATCTGGAAGTGGGTGTGGGATGTCTATCCCGCCAGGGATCACCATCTTCCCATTGGCCTCGATTAGTCTTCACCCCTCCGGGGACGATCAGGTTGTCTCCGATCTGCCTGAGGGGGGTCACACAGGAGAAGACACGAGGTCAGTGACAACCTTCGACCCCAGACTGCCAATAAACACCCCCGCGAAATGTAATGGGGGAGTCAGGTGGTTCAGAGGTTCACGGTTGGAATACCGGCCGTGCCAACATGATGTTGCGTTCATTGGGCAAGCCACTTCACACCACTTGCCTCAGGGGGAACGCCCCTGTACTTGCTGTAAGCAGCTCTGGATAAGAGCGTCTGCAGAACGATTGCAAAGTGAATGTCACTGAACTCCATCCAACTTTCAGCTTGTTTTCCCCCTGGTGCGCCCGAGTGCAAGGGTCCGTCAAACGACAGGCATTGTGCATTTGCGGTGAACCCCCGCAATGCGAGCTGTTGCACGGACGATAAAGATCGGTTCGCGTTTCAGCCGAGCCTGTGAGCTGGCGGCTGGGGGGAGAGGGAGCTATGGGGGGGAGAGGGAGCTGGGGGGGGGAGCACAGAGACAGCAGACCGACGCTAGCCTGCTTCATTGGTATGCGGGCTGCGCCTCCCCACCGTCGCTCCTCCTATCGCAGGAGAACACAGTGGACAAAAGGGCTAATGGGCTGATGGAATGAGTGCAGGGAGGAAGGAAAGCCCACGACTTTCGAGCGAGGCTTTTCCCGAGTCGTAGAAGGGGGAGAAAACAGAGCTTTAAAATGGCCCAGGCCTCTTTGCCCCGCACTCTGTTAGGCCCTGGGCGTAGACCATCGAGCTCTGAGCAGAGGGCTGGTTGGACAAACCTGTAACCAAATACTATCTCTGTCTGTCTGTTTGCTGGAGGGGATGTGATGCCTGTGATGATGAGGAGTGGAGAGAGGAGAGGAGGAGGGAGGTGGATGAGAGAGGAGAGCAGGAGAGGGAGGAGGAGGAGAGGGGGGAGGAGGAGAGGGGGAGGAGAAGGAAGGGGATGAGAGGGGAGAGGAGGAGGAGAAGGGATGAGAGGGGAGAGGATGAGAGGAGGAGAGGGGAGGAGAGAGGAGAGGAAAGGGGAGGAGAAGTTAGAGGGGAAGAGCAGAGGGAGGAAAAGAGAGGAGAGCAGCTTACTTAATGAGGCCATCCTCCATGAGATGTCGGCAAAGAAGGACTGGTCATCGTTGACGATCCGCCCGCCTTTGATCAGCAGCTGTCGCTCTGGAGAGGGAAAGAAAAAGGGTGCGAAACGGAGGGAGGTAATTGGGGGAGAGACCAAGAGGGGAGGACAGAGCGAGAGAAAAGAATGTTAACAGGGGCACAAAGCAACCTCGTGATCGGTATTCCGCTAAGAGCCGAGGTGGACTTGGAAGCGGGGAGCTCCATCGACAGGATTCACACCCCCGCTCTCTCTCTCTCCCTCTCTTTTTTTTCCTCTTTGCGACATTGTTCTTGCGCAACGCACTCGTCGACAGCTGTGAAGTGAAACCAGAGACGTTTGTTTGCTTGTGACAGACTCTCCCATCCAAACTCGTACGGGCTGACAAGAGGAAGCCGCGCTGGCCCGCACGCTAACCCATTTTACCCTGTAGGAGGGGGAGTGAAGGGGAGGGTGACCCAATGCAGTCAAAAAGCATAAAGCCGCTGCGCTTGATAAGCTTGTTACATGGTACTGAGGTGGTCTGTCTCTAGGCCATGATCCGGGAACGGTGTGGACACAACGGAAAACTACATTACAAAAGTATTGATTGGAGGAACCTGTTTAAATAAAAGATTTGCTTGATTAGAAATAGATTTGGCGTCCTTCTGATCGCTAGCCCCCACGCCCTAACCGCTCAGCCACCTGACTCCCTCGGTCATGTGACCGGACTGATCAGGGCGTTGCACCAGAGAAATACACTGGAACGCTGTCTCCATGGTGACGCGGCCCCTGTGAGCCCTCAGGGAGAGAGAGCTAGAGAGAGAGAGAGAGAGAGAGAGAGAGAGAGAGAGAGCTAGAGAGAGAGCTAGAGAGAGAGAGAGCTAGAGAGGGAGAGAGAGAGAGAGATAGAGAGAGAGAGAGAGAGAAAGAGATTGGCTAGCACGTCTGGTTGTGACACGCCTTGCAGGCAACATAACGGGGAGAATGACTGAGACAGAGAATGACTGAGACAGAGAATGACTGAGACAGAGAATGACTGAGACCTCAGCACTGGCTGCTTCTCAGATCTGGGACAGAGGGGGAGAGGAGGAGAGGGGGAGGAGAGGGGAGAGAGGGGAGAGGAGGGAGAGGAGAGGAGGGAGAGGAGAGGAGGGAGAGGGGGAGGGAGAGGGGGGAGAATAGGGAGAGGGGGAAGAGGAAAGGAGGGAGAGGGGAGAGGAGGGAGAGGGAGAAGAAGAGGGAGAGGGGGAAGAGGAGGGAGAGGAGGGAGAGGAGGGAAAGAGGAGGGAAAGGAAGGAGACGAGGTAGAGGAGGGGGAGAAGGGGAAAAGAGGAGGGAGACGAGGTAGAGGAGGGAGAGGGCGGAGCAGAGGGAGAGGAGGGAGACAGAGGCTTACTGGGGCAGCAACCATTCGACAACGCCTTCGCATCGGATTCTCAGCCTTTTCCTCTCACAACCACCATCCTCCCTCCACACAACATCGATGACTAAGCTTTCTAGCATCCAGTCAGAAACACAGAAGGAGCTCTGAACTCGGACAGACAGCGGCGCAGAACCCAGACGGCATCCTGGGAAGGGGCTGGGTAATAACAGAGGTTGAGGAGCGCGTTAGCATTTCGCACCGCGTAAAACGGCTAGCTTCAGTTCACGAGGCGGTTAAAAGGGTTAGGGGGGGGCCGTTCCATATTTCCCTGTGTCGGCACATGTGATTTACGGCTCCTGGGGGGGAAGGGGGGGAAGGGGGGGGGGGCTGCGCGGTGCTCCAGTCAGAAGGAGGCCCCGCCCTTCTGATCCGTGCTGCGCTGCATGGATGGGGGGGGCGCACTCGAGACCCCGGCTCGTGCGCGGCATCCGCAGCCCCCGTCGCACGCGCGGGCTGTGCATGTGCATTGGGATGTTGCGGCGCAGAGATGACTCAGCGTTCTGTAGGGGGGGGGAGGGGGGTCTCACCCCAGACTAGCGGGCTAGCTCAGAGTTTGCCGATCGATGCCACCTGCCCTCTAGCCAGGAACATTGGGATCCTAAACCTTGTGAACAGCCCGGAAATGGGAGGATGAGTATTTCAGGAAACAACATCACGGAGGGGGTTCCATTTCTAACTGAATTGAATCAGGAATACCACAGCTCCGTCCAGTCCAATTTGCTTTTAATACAGTGAGAAATGGATGTGTGCTGCGTGTGAATTCATCTAAACACCCACAGCGAGGACCCAGGAGAGCTTTATTCCCCCCAGAATGGTCTCTGGTGCAGGGCTTGACGCTCGGAGTCTCGCCAGGACCAGGTGGGGGGGAGTCCTCATGTATCACTGCCTCTGCAGTGGGGCCCGTAACCTCGGCCGAAATCCATCACCGGTCCTCCGTGGAGCTCCAAGGACAGCGCAAGGGCACTGCGATCGATATCCTCCACCCCCTACCTCGTTGCGTGCGCTCAGTGGGTTCCAACGCCGGCCCTCCGATTCCCTTTCCGCCAGCCCGGCTTTATTGCTTCTCAGATATACTTCATAACTCAAGCCTCGATAGTGGAATGATCATACGATGTGGTTGTTTTTATTTATTGGAGGCCGTGGCAAAACCTCCATCACTCTCCAAAACTCAGCCATCTGACCTAACCACCTTGTCTCGAATATGCTTTGTACTTCTTCTAACAGCTAATATGGCGGGAATAAATCGGCTCCCCTCGAAAATAACAGCACCCAGCTGCTCGTCGCCCCTGGTTGGACTCATTTTCATTCGTTTTCGGAGGCGCTTTCGTGTCAAAGTAGCATCATGTGATAGGATACGGTACAGTGCAGGGCTATTATGATACTCAGTGGGGATAGGCTAACAAAACAAGGACATGGCCAGAGTTTTAATTATCCTTGCTTCCAGTCATTCCCTTGGGCTAAGTAAGTCAAACCAAACCTCTGATTTATAAACGTGGAAGACATCCCTCGCCCACGAAAGCACCGAGGAAAATGGATTCCAATACGTACGCCTCCTTTGTTCCAAACTATACTCTGATATGTCTTGGAGAAAACTGCTCTACTGTCTTCATTCTGGTTTAGGCCGAGCATCCATTGAACTGGTCTGGCATAGTCTGTGGTAAAGCGTTGGACTGTCTGTGTGTTTGTCTGTGGTAAAGCATTTGACTGTCTGTGTGTCCGTCTGCGTCTGTGGTAAAGCATTTGACTGTCTGTGTGTCCGTCTGCGTCTGTGGTAAAGCATTTGACTGTCTGTGTGTCCGTCTGCGTCTGTGGTAAAAGCATTTGACTGTCTGTGTGTCCGTCTGCGTCTGTGGTAAAGCATTTGACTGTCTGTGTGTCCGTCTGCATCTGTGGTAAAGCATTTGACTGTCTGTGTGTCTGTCTGCGTTTGCAGCATTTGACTGGTAAAAGTGTGATTGCACACTAGCAGTTTGAGGCAAAGGATTTCCTGAAAGGTTTAGTAACGTGTCGCTCATGTTAGCAAAAACTATACATTCTGAACACGATCGTGCTGTGAGTATGGACACTGGAGCTCGATCGATCACTCAGTTCATCATTCAAGGCAGTGGTTCTCAATCCTGGTCCTCAGGGCCCACTGTCCTGCATGTTTTAGATGTTTCCCCCTTCAACACACCTGATTCAAATGAAGTGTAATTATCAGGCTTCTGCTGAGCTTCATAGTGACTCATTCAATTGAATCAGGTGTGTTGGAGCAGGGGAAACATCTAAAACATGCAGGACAGTGGGCCCTGAGGACTGGAATTGAGAACCACTGATTCAAGGTGATGTTCCTTCAGATCAATCAGTCATCGACTGAGCCAATATCAGGGTATCGATGAACCTACTATCCACACCTGAATCTACACGTATCAATCAAACTGTCACATTGTACATTCAGTCATTTAGCAGACGCTCTTCTCCAGAGCGCCTTGCAGCGGGACATTCCCCCCCGAGGCAAGTAGGGTGCCTTGCCCAAGGACACAACGTCATGTTGGCACAGCCGGGATTTGAACCAGGAACCTTCTGATTGCTAACCCGACTCCCTAACCGCTCAGCCACCTCCCCCCCCCCCCAACATGTCACCCTGTAGTAGGGTCACCACGCAGATATGTCATGTACGTCCCCGCTCAGCCGCACTTCATCCATGTTAGATCAAGCCTCACGGCGATCCATCCTGATCACATGACACGAGACGGGGAGCCTGTGACCTCGCCTGTCAGTCAAACGATGAACGACCCCGCCCCTGCTCAGCTGAGATAGATAGGCAGTGCCATGGATAGATCAATGAGACTGGCTATGATATTAGCACACTCATGGCTCACTTTGAAAGGTCACTGACAAGACATCCATCTCTGGACTCCATTTATGAAAGGAGTAATGTAAGTACATAACACCATAACACATTCTTCCAGATAATTGTGTATCTTAGTATACACTACTGTAGGATCCAATACGAATGACATGGTGGAGAGGGAGGGTTATGGTGTGTGTGTGTGTGTGTGTGTGGGGGGGGGGGGGGGGGGGGGGGGGGGGGGGGGGGGGGGGGTGGGGGTTGACCTGAAACAGATCGTCGGATTTGTTGAATAGTTTAATCTTTATATAAAGCAGCTCTTAGTGAGGGGTGGGGATTTTGCTAAAATACAATGAGGTCACAAAGGCCACACAGTATGTTGCCCCACAGTGATGTATGAACTCATATTGAACTGCAGACAGTATTGGTCACTGTAACTCAGACAAAAGTACATTTAAACCACATTTAGTCGTAAAAAGGTCAGAAATGGTTAACATCCATAATCTTTCTTCCAGTGTTCCACATTCTCAGAGACGATTGCAAAGTACAGTTGCTCTAAATCTGTTGTCCCAAAGGATTTGTTCTAAACAGGAAGCCAGATATTAGCGGGAAAACTTCCCAGAGCGCTACTTTGTCAGGAGATAGTTCTCTCTATGTGTTGCCTGGATGCTTCCAGAATACTGGGACATCTGAGATAGAAGTTTCCGGCAGGAAACTGACCTCTGTCACCATTATGTAAGCCTGCGGCCATCACAATCAATCTAGAAATAGACCACAGGATGAATGTTTGTTAGCGTAAAATGCTTGCTAAGGTTTTTTTTTTTTCTCCCCTCCACCTAGCTGGGTGCAGTATAAAGTGACAAAGAAGACACATCTAGGACAGTGGCGGGCAACAAGCCAGTTCTTCTAGGCTTTTCTGCAGGGCTGGACTGGGAACAGCGAACATTTGTTGCTCGTAGGGAACATACCACAGACGAGCATGCAGGGCCAAGAGAACATGACAGGGGAGTCCATTAGCAACGAGAGCCTTGTGTTCCGGGAGCTGACCGGAGAAGAGCGGATAGCAGCGGTGGAGGAGGCGAAGTCATTCACTGCCTCGGCCTCATAGCTGTTGCCTAGCGACCGAAAATATTTACTCTTCACTCAAAAGCGCGTGGCATTTATTTTTTCCTTTATGGAAAAAAAAAGTCTAAAACAATAGGGGCTTATCAATGTCAATAAATGGCCCGTGGCTGCCAAATTTCAGAGGGGAGGTCCAGTTGCAAAAGCATCTTGATTATTTTTGTGATTAAAGGCACTGTTCCATGGGAGCTAACACTCCAATCTGGTTGTGATTGGGGCCTATTCCCCCTCCATCCCCCCCCCCCCCCCTCCCCCCCCCCCCCCACTCCCCCTCCTTTCCTCTCTCCTTTCCACGGCTGGAGGGTGGAAGGCGTCCATGCAGCCTGCAGAGGGAAAAAATGCCAGTAACCAGGGTGGTATTATCCTGACATCCCCACGTCGGTCGCCATGGTGAAGGGGTGGCAATGGCGAGGGGGGGGCCACAGCTGGGTGTTTAGCTGGTGGTCAGGCCCACTTTGCAGCCAACATGGGGGCGACAGGGCACGTTTTGTGGTGGCGGAGAAGAAAGTGGGGGGGGGGGGAAAGGGCCGCTGGAGAAGGCCTATTTCCCCCAGATAGCTCCTGTCAGTCTTGCCCACATTATGCAGCTTCCAGCTGGAGAGGATTATCGATGACATGTACGGTGTGCAACACTGGGCTTCTGTGAGGACATGGAAAAATTCAACCCCCACCTAGAAATCTGACTGGGCCTCGGCTGCCTTCAGACATGAAAAAACAGCTGGAACGGTGCGGAAAAACAGAGAAAAAACAGGCTGCGCTGGGAGATCCAAGTATAGCAAGGAGACCGTTATGAGGGATTTCTGAGGTAAACTACCTCTGACCTATGTTATGTAAGGCTGGTAGGTTATGATGGATAACAATGATACAAATCCTCTTGTCATATCCAGTGGCTTTCAGCTGATCTGAGCTTCTGACATCCAACCGGTAAAGTACAATGTAGGTCATGAGAGAGAGGGAGAGCATCGGCTTTTCTAAAAGGTTAGACCGGTGCGGACGGTCTTCTGAGCCCGCAGCAGGGTGCAACCGGAAAGCGCAACATCCCTCAAAGTCTAAGAATGAACGCAAGAGAGGGCTAAAGGCATCCTCCCAAAAATGTTGATGCCGTGCCAATCAGAGGAGCCCCCCCCCCAACCACCCCTAAAAGCAGTCCATATCACGCCCACCCACCCCCTCCTCCCTCCCCAATATCAGACCAGACAAAGGGCGTCTCTCCCCCCGCAGCAGACCCCCCCCCCCCCCTTGGACACCCCCCCCCCCCCCCCCCCCCCCCCGCCCCCACCGTAGCCGCAACAATGAACTGGCAGCCATTCCCAGCCTGTTCTAACTATGCGGCAACCCTTCATCTGCGCGCTCCACGCCGTCCCGGAGTCTGACTAGAACCCCTCGAGGCACCGACAGGCGAGCTCGATTTCACCGGGTTGGTGCTGCATAATCTAGACCGAATGCCCCATTTAACAGGCGCGTTATATCCAGGGATCATAAATGGGCGTGGGAGATTTTTTTCTCTGTCTGTACTGCGTCCGTCTACTAACCTTTTATTTCGATCTGACATAGAAAACGTGCATTTGAACATTGAAATAGGTTAGTTTAATTGATACGACACCTCTCGTTTATACCTATTCATTTGCTTTTTCATTTTTTTATCATCACACTCCTCACTCTGAAATACATGTATATGGTTGTTAATGAAAAAGCGCTATTCTAGGACTTTCGACTATGATTTTGATTTAATTTCCCAGATAATGCATCGGCCTGGAAATCCAACCTGCCAGACACGAGTCGGCGAACCATCTTCCCTCAACAAAGGGGTACGCAAGATACCTTTAAGAAAACGCCTTGTTCTGTCACTAGGGCTGCCAATCATGCAATCTCAATGCCCAAACTCTGACAATTAAGACACAAGCAAAACTGACAGTACATGCATGCGTCTAAATGTCTCTTTAGAATCGTATGGTGGCGAATAGAGGATTAACTGGGGTAAAAAAAAAACACACTGATTGACTAAACCAAGCAAGTTGCAATAGATAATCGTGCACAAATAACGTTTTACTCACTGTGATCTTTGGAATATTCTTTTTGCCTTGGTAAGACATGATTGCAAAAAGGGGTCGATGAGTGATTCCACCTTTGAAACAAAGATTCGAAATTAATATCCCCCTTCTGGATGTTGGCGGTGTCTTGCTGGTACGGATGGGAAAGGAGGGAATGGTGGTCACCGTCGGTGCAGCGCAATGGTAAAGTGCCTCCTGCGCTGAGCCCGCGAGCGTCGACGCTCAGTCAAGCCGCTTATCCGGTCGGACTCCGCCCTCGATTCTCACCGGGTGCAGTGCGCCACTCCTGCCACGTGAGGGCGCTCCCTATCTGACGCAGCAGGACTTGGGCACCCTGCGCTAGACCCGCAGCAACGGGGGGACGCTGTTGAATGACTGTGGAGCAAACATGACCCACTTCTAAGGAAAAAAGAGTGTGTTTGATATAATTGGTTGCAATGACAGTGTGGACTGCCATCGCGTCATGATGACGCGATGGCAGTCCACACTGTCATATATATATAACTATATCAGCACGAGTCGTTCTCATTCTTCTTCTCTTTCTTAATTATTCTTCTGTCTGAGCATCACTGCAACAGTTAATACGCCGATAGAGCGATCGGACGAGCAGGTGCGGCCCAAGGTAGCCAATCAGAGGAGGAGGTTGGGGCACGCGACATTTCTGCTGTGGTCCCTCCAGCGGTGAGGGGCGTGGGCGCGTGCACAGGGCTGGGCTCATTGCAGCCCTCCTGTAAGAAACGATGCCTCTACTATAAGAAACCATAACCTATCAAACAACACGTGTATTAACTTAAAGTTGACCTCCTTTGCAACAGAGCCGATTTAAAATGCAATGAAGCAATGAAATCTGCTTTAAACAGAGATTCCATGTTGCATAAGGCCTTATTTTAAATCTTGAAATACAGATAAACACTGGTATAAACCTTCTTTGGCAGGACATTAGACCAGAGTAAATATTGTGACGTTGTATGTGAGCGAGAGTGTTAATCCGGTTCTTCATCTAGGCAATTATTGACTGGATTGGTTCGTACATTGCTTTGAAGAACAGAGAGGAGGGGCTTAAGGGTGAGTAACAGCTGTCCACCCGGACAAGCCCCCGCCCCCCGCCCCCCTCCCCCCTCCCCAGCTCCTGCTCCCACCCTTCAGTCTGTCCACACCCCTGACACACACACACACACACAGACACATACCCCACACAGGCAGTCCCCACCCTACCATGTGTCTCTATTGTCCGGGTCCTATGGTAACCCCCTCCCCTCCCTCAGCACTCCACTCATCCGCCCATCATCTCCCCCCCCACCCCCAAACCCCTAACTAATGCACCCATAAAGAGCTCTTTGATTAGAAAACAGCAGGGCCAATGTTGGGGTGTGCACAGACAAAGATGCATCTTAACGTCGTTCAGAACCGTCTCCCAATGCTACAATCGTGCAAAGCAAAGCTCTGAAGCTTCATAGATGATATCGGGGGAGGTTACGCAATAAAAACTTTGAATGAAAACAGGAAGTGCGCATCTGAAATAATCGACCGTGCCATGCCACTGTGTGTCCCAGCACTCGGCCGACAGGTCCGGATCTTCCTCTCTCTCAATGTTCCGCAGCCCTTCGGAAATGAATTCACTCTTCACAAAATGAGCTGGATAGTCGATTTTCAACACCGATTGGATTATGACAAGGAACGCTGAGACCGACAGAAATACATGAAAAAAATTGCCTTCCAATGCTGAATAGAGTTCAGCGTTTCATTTACAGTAGTATGAATCATTACGTCAGGTCTGGGCAAATAGATGAGTAATCTGGTGGTGTGTGTCTGCTGTGAGTGAGACACGCAAGCACTCAGACAGACACCCCCTACCCTGGAGATCAAAGGGGAGTTCACCAACCCACTCTCTCTCTCACACACACACACACACACACAGCCTGACAGACATTCCAGAGAGGGTGTGTGTGGTAAGAGCAGCAACTGGCCAGGCTGTGACATCACCCGGAGGGGGAGAGGATAAAGATGGAGCTTGCCACCCCCCCATCCCCACACACACATCACTCCCCCACCCCCTGCTGCCTGGACCCTCCCTTCTGGGGGTCGTAAGCAGGGACGCACCTTATCATCCACCTCTGGGAGGGGTCTGTACTGTAAGTACAAGTAGGAGGAACAGCTCCAGACCAGCGGCTCCAGCCGCTCTTCGACGGACCGGCTTCGGTGACAAAAAAAGGCTAGCAGGACGTAGCTGACCCCCCTGCCGGTTCTAACGAGAGGAGGACGAGAGGAGGACACTGCCTGGCAGCGTCTGTGCTGTCGGTCTGATGTCCCCCACGCCTCTTGATAGGAACAACACGAACGCAGCCGCACGCTCACACTGACTCAGCATCCTCCCCCGCCGCCCCTCCCCCCCTGGCTCCCCCGGATGCAGTTCCCTGCGCGGCCATAGGAGGCCTGGCTCTGTCTGGTCTGTCGCTGCCAGGAGAGTCGGGAGTCAAGCGGCTGAGCGGTACGGGGATTGGGCCGGTAATCAAAAGGTTGCGGGTTCCAATCCTGGCCGTGCCAACATGACATTGTGTCCTTTGCCAAGACGCTTCACCCTACTTGAATAATAATAATTATCATTATTATCATAATTAATACATGCCTCAGGGGGGAATGTCCCTGTACTTGCAGTAAGTTGCGCTGGATAAGAGCGTCTGCTAAATGGCTACATGTAATTCTTTGTGCAGGAGATGTTGAACTTTAGCAGACGCAGGAAAGGATCCTCGCTGTGAATGAGCTCCTTGGTTGAAGGGGTGATATGGACGCTCAGGGTGGGGGTTACGTGTCATCTTAACTAGGAATCAGTTTATAATCGGTTTATAATCTATTCTTTTCTTCTTTCTCTTCGGTGCAGAGAAGCCCACAATCTAGTTCAGCGTTCTCTCTGATGTGGTTTGGTTGTTTTTGAACTTATTGACCGTGTGTGCATGTGATAAGAATAGAACAGATGCAGTACTGTATTACTAGTCAGTATTAATCTGTCTAATGGCTTCCCTTTGCTGTGAGCCAGCAAACCATGGCAGGATGAGCCACAATGAATCATCACTTTGTGCCGCGCAGCTCGCTCGAACGAGGTCACTGCGAGACAAGCCGGTCCTAGACTACAGTACGGCGTGTGTCATAGGCCGCAAGGCTTTTATTGAGCCACACATACAGGAAGGGTTCATGGGGTCGGTGGAAAGTTCCAGACTCAACAGACTGCAGGTAGAATCGCACTGCGTCAGGTCACGGTGAGAAGATTAAAGATGAAAGACACTGGATTCATAACTTCTGTCATCTGATGGGTAGAGTTCTCTTTTCTCTCCCTCTCTCTCTCTCTTTCTCTTTTTGTCTCTCTTTCCCTCTCACTCTCCCTCTTTCACTCTCTCTCTCTTTCTCTCTCTTTCTACAAGTATCCTTTCTGACACAAAGGAGAGAGTGTAGTTTGATGTGCCCAAGGTGTCCTGTGACAGAGCTTGCATCCAGCTGGTACTGCATCGCTGTTATAATCTAGGACAGATCCAACGAAGCTGGGTTTCAGTTTAAAGACTGGCTGGATCATAACATAAAGGCAGCTTCAAGTTGTTAAACAAGAATATCCTGTCCTTTACGCGACACCATAAACTATGATACTAATTCGACACGGTTCTGCTACATGAAAATATTTTTACTGGAGACCTTGTGTTGAAATAGTGATCCTGAGCAGATCTTGTGTTAACAACATCGCCAGCCTCTCTGGCCGTAGGCCTGGGCTCGGCTCGCAGTTTTTTCCACATGACCGATGGAAGGGGATTCCGTGGCAACACAATGAGAGGCTGACGATGTGCGAATCCCCCGTGAGCCAAGGTCCAGTTGAACCAGACACAAACATATTTCTCAAACCTGTCTTTAGGCTTCTCTGTCTTGGTATGTGCCTCATGACGTGCAGGAAGAGAGGGAAAGACAGGTAGGCTAGACCAGTGATTTACTGTTGGATATAGGGAGTCGTGTGGCTCAGTTGGTTAGGGCGTCTGATTAGTAATCAGAAGGTACCCGGTTTGAATCCCAGCCGTGTCAACATGAAGTTGTGGCCTTGGGCAAGGCACTTCACCCTACTCACCTCAGGGGGAATGTCCCTGTACATTCTGTTATGTCTCTGGCTAAAAGTATCTGCTAAATGAATACATGTAAATGGGTATAAAGTATGCGACCAGCTAGGTGTTTGTATATTGATATTCGTTGTCTTTACTACAATGACGAGATCCGTATGAAGTCTGAGTGACAGAAGGACACGCAACACTGACTCTATGTTAAATAATGCACCCGTGTCCGGATGCAGGAGGCTAAATTCAACACCTTATGCACCAGCTTCTATACAGGTGCCCCTTTCACAACAATCTTTCCAATTCACAGTACAGGAATAGAAATACATATGAAAAAAAATCCTTTGGATATGGATATGAAAATTGATATTATTGTCATGACAGGCAGAGCTTACCTTTTCATCTCCTAGGTTCTGTAGAACTTCCTTGCCCCCAGTTGTTCGTATTTCGACGCCTGGGCTTGGAGAGCTCTTGTCACTTGTGGGAATCTCGCTCATCTCATTCGTGATCTCCCGTTTAGTCGTTCTCGGGGTTCGGGAGCCTCGCTGACCGACGCTCAGAGCATCAAAATCGAGGGTTTTACTTTCGTACGCTCCTTCAACGTTGCAGAACAAACCCCCGTGCTTCTGCCGGGGCACCTGGTCAGCCGTACCCGGACGCGCGAGATAAACCGGCAAGTCATCTTCCTTCTCGACGTTCCATTTGCGATCTGCCATGGTGGTGCACGGTGGTTGTGAAGGAGGGGGGGAAGAGAGGTCGAAAGCAGGCAAGTTGTCGTTTATAACTGTTCCCAGCTCTGCTGGAAACTCAAGAGAGACGCAGCAGGAGTTAAGTTTCCTGACCCAGGGGTGGCAGGGCTGCCCATTCTCATGACAACCAAGTGATCTCACCAGCAATAGATTTTTTTTTTACATTTTCAATTAAACTTTTCTTTCATTTTCATCCACGCAATAAGCCGCATATGGTGAAGTTCTAAGGAACTTATCTTCAAGCGTTGCCTTTATCAGACTTATAATAAAGAATTGGTTCAAATTTTACCTGATTTTTTTCTTCTTTTTTTTCTAGCAAAGCCGTTAATGCAACAGATATGCCATTCGGCTGTCAATACAAGTCTGTCGCACCACGCCTTTTGGAGGCGCTGTCCTTTCAGAACCACATGATGATGGGTCGATGTTGGCACACCTGATGTTCCCGAGCGGGAATGAGGGTAGGGAAACGCGGGTGACATGCTTGATTGCGTTTCTTTAACAGGGAATGTTGCACAAGGCAGTAATCACGTTCGGACGATTACTAAGCAGAATGTAGACAAGCGGTCCGGTAATTTATTCATTCAGTCAGCGGGAATGACAGACTGCTGATCAGATGGAACTAACAGAAAACCCATTCAAAATGTATCCCCTGAAAAAATTAACACCCCTCCCCCCCTAACATATTAAGTGCGTTATTGCGTGCGTGTGTGCGAAATTGTGTGAGTTTTAATGTGAGGGAGAGGGCCCCCCCGTGCTAGTTTAAAGAACCTTTCCTGCTAAGCTTTATCATAAATAAGGTTAGCCATAAAGCTGCTATCACCAGATCTACAAAAAGAGTTAGCTGACTTCTAATATTGTTATTGTTCTACATATCTATATAATATATTTCTAAAATTGCTTAGGGAGTAATGTGGCTGAGTGGTTAGAGAGTCGGACTAGTAACAAGATGATACCTGGTTCGAATCCCGGCTGTGTCAACGTGACGTTGTGTCCTTGGGCAAGGCACTTCACCCTACTTGCTGTAAATTGCTCTGGATAAGAACGTCTGCTGAATGTAAACATAATATTCTACAAGATTATGTTGAGTACAAGAGTGTGTTGTGAGAGAACTGCTGCAGGAACATCCAGCAGAAACAACATCCCCCTCTCTAACTCACTCAGATGGACCTTAATGAGCTTAACTAGCTGAAGTAATTGGCTAGCATGTGTCTGTGTTTTCCAGTGAATTTTCCTGAACTGTGGAAAAGTCTATGTATTAACACGGTCTTGAAAAACCCAGTGTTAATTAATGTTTTTTGGTGGAAACTTCTCTTTTGTGCGTTTTGAATGCGTTCAGAGAAATACACTGCCAGTTGAGCAGCTGGTTTTAAACAAAACTGCAAACGCACTGCATCAAGAACAGGGGTGGCGTTTCAAGGCCACGGCAACCGCACAGAAACCTTCACGTTTAATGAGGCTTTTAACCCACAACAGGAAGCAACTCTGGCCAGGCCTGGAGAACACATGGAGATTGTCGACCATCGAACGATTAAAAATGGATAGAAGTGGGGGCTTGGGGAGGAAGACTCGAGGTCTCAGGTTACAGCTTACCTAAGTGGACCGCTACTCGGTCAGGCGTGATTCAAGGCTGCCAGATAAGACTCAGGTCCCACCCAATCCCCTCGAGCCAAACAAAGCACATGAATAATTTGGTGGGTAAGTCTGTCATAACCCATCCAGTTTTTGAAGGAGGGCTTTTCTGTCTGATTCCCCACACTTTCCGAACCCAGGCCCCGCCCTCGGCTAGGTCGATTGGCCGGGGTGAGGGCGGTCGGGATGATTGACCGGCGTACTGACGTATCGTCACGGCCTGAGCGGTAGAACAATGGGTAAAAGGCTGAGGCTGTTCGCGAGGAGCTGTAGAGCAGGACAGCTGCATCCTGGGGTGGGGGGAGGTGGGGGGGAAAGGGGGGGGGGGCGGTGGTGGCGGTGGGGGGGGAGGAATTCAGTTAGAGAGGGCTTTAATGACATGAGAGTCCTGAATGAACTGGCCTGGTCCCACTGGAAGTCCTTTGTGTGGCACCCGCCAAGACGGATTATCGAGATCAATTACCGGTCTGATAGACAATAAGGTGCACAGAGACATCTGTGAAGACATATTAATCCCAACAGGAAGTGACTCGTGCACTGCGTCTGACATCATGTATCGTGTTTAGCAGAAAGCAACGGCAGGTTAGGATGTGCGTTCTGATGGCATGTATCGTGTTTAGCAGAAAGCAACGGCAGGTTAGGATGTGCTGGACCAGAGCAGCAGAGCGACCTTTTCCATCAGGGGTGAGAAATCCCGGTCCTCAGGAACCACAGTCCAGAAGGTTCTAGATGTTTCTTTGCCCCAGCACACCTGATTCTAATGAATGGGTCATAATCAAGCTCTGTGGAAGCCTAATAGCGGCCATCATTTGAATCAGGTGTGCTTGAGCAGGGAAACATCTAAAACCTTCAGGACTGTGGCTTTCAAAGACCAAGATTGCCCATACCTGTTTTATATTGAGTGTGCAAATATACAGTAGTCTGCTATTCCCATGAATAAACAAGGACTGTATCAGGAGAAAAGTTCTGGCAGAACGTGTGAAGGTTATCATTTTTCTGTTTGGTTCTATTCTTGGAGCCCGGACCAACTGTGTTCCGGCACAGACTGACCTCTGCTGCAGGTCATTGATACCGCCTGCTGAAAGTTGTCTGGACAAAGAACTGTAGCTCCCACTCATGGCTGAGGTTTTCTGGCAGCGCTGTGTTTCACAGAGCTCTCAAAGTCTCCCTTCTTAGTCCTGCCCAGCCAAGCCGGAGAGGCTAAGCGAGAGGACAGACGCCCAACCTGGATGGGGTCCCTACAGAGAGCTGGCTGAGCTGCCCACACCAAGCACCACAATCCAGAAACACAAGCATCTGCTTTTAAAATCAGGGAGCGAACAGGGAACTTTAAGTCCGTTTGAGGAGGTTATGACAGGAGAGGATTTAAGGTTTAGGAGGCAGGGTTCCCACAAGAAACTACTTGTGTGTGCAAATGTGTGTCTGGACGTCCCTGTGATTCGTTTATTATTCTTTTCCCCAAACCTTGATAACCAGTGGAAAGTCAGCAGAAATGAGTTTGCAAAACACGTCTGGAGTCATTTCAGCATTAAATGACCAAGTTTTGGACTGCTAGGAATTACAATGACTCAGCAGGTTTGGTGGATGTCAGACGTTGTCAGACCACAGCTGAGTGAACTATATGCAGAGCATGTCATGCACAGTCATAACCATTACCAACCCTGACTAAAAGCTACTTCCCTTTCCGACATCGACGGAGGACTCCATTAGCGCGAAGCAAAGGCCGCGGAGAGAAAAACAATCGTGAAACGAGCAAGATCCGGACTTCAAAAAGTGCACAAGAAAACCAAAGAGGGACGGTCGGGAATCGAAGGCCATGAACTTTTATTTTAATTGTTATTCATTTGTTTGTCCGTTTGACAATATACTTAAAAGGGGTGGGGAGATAAAGTCTTGTTGGAAGACAGAGGGGTCAAAGATATACAAAACAATGTCTTCAGCGAACAGAGAGAATGTACATCACATGACATGATCGTAGTAGCTGACAAAAGTAACACATCCCTTAGAAAAGAACATACGAATTGATGGGGGAGGAGGAGGGGGGGTGGTGGGGGGGGGGGGGGGGGGGGCTTACTGTAAGCGCATTTAAGGCAATCGCAAGTTTAGCTGAGTTTGCTCGAAAATAGCGCCCCCCTCCCTTCCCCCTTGGGTAAGGTGACTGAAGCAGACCCCTGTTCAGTGATGAGAGAGGGGAGCCAGACACCGTGAACATGAGGAGTCAGGTGGCTAAGCGGTTAGGGAGTCGGGCTAGTGATCGGAAGGTTGCGGGTTTGAAATCCCCGCCGTGCCAACATGATGTTGCGTCCTTGGGCAAGGCACTTCACCCTACCTGCCTCAGGGAGGAATGTCCCTGTACTTGCTGCAAGTCGCTCTGGATAAGAGCGTCTGCTGAATGACTGAATGTAAATGTAAATGAACAGGTGCTGTGGAGGACAGGGTCCGCTCAGGTGAACACGGCTGGGAAGAGGTCTATCTGCACCTGGTTAATATTGCAGCTCACTGCCATGGCCGAAAGATGAGAACCAGAGTAGGTTTACTCTTGCAGCCACTTCACTTTCTCCAGTTTCAGCTGATTGACATACTGTGTGTGTGTGTGTGTTTAGGTTGGGGTTTGTTAGCAGGTGTCTGTTACGATTCCATGATACCATACATCACTGCCGCTCCTAACAAGGTAGTATTAAATTGACTAAATACTACAAGGCCATTCCTTCAGTTAAAGGAAAACGACTGTTTTCAGTGAAAGCGGTTCCATTTACAAACTTAACACGAATGCCCGTTCGGAGCAGCAGGATAGTGAATAAAACATTTTGAACACAAACTTCTTCCACACTGCCTACTGAAATATGGTGAAGGGGCGTATGTACAAATCCGGAGAAGATAAATGACTTAAAAAGTGTTAAATTCAGTGGAAGCCCTGCTGGTCGGTATACAGCAGAAAAGAGAGGGAAAGTGAAAAAACTTTAAGAAGTGTAGGAGAACAGTTCAGTACAATTTCAGGACATCTTTTTGCAGCCGTCACCACAATAAACAGAGCAATTTATACTTTGGGGTCATTTCTCAACTGCCAAGTAATTCTACTGTTCAAGCTGCAAAGGGAAATGTACCGTAAATATTCACAGAAAGAAGGTAATAGGCTACAGTTAAATTATCAAGACACATGTACATATCAACAAATGTATATATTACACAGCAATCAGTTAGGATATTTCCCTGTGCCTGTGGACATTTTGGTACAGTACAACAGTACGATTTGCTTGGACTGTTAAAAAATAAAGACATCCCTACCAAATACAGTTTATTTTGGGTTGATTTTGGAAAAATAAAGTGTGGGTTTCAGCAGGAGGGGTTGACTGTTGAGAAGAAGACACACGGGGGGGAAGGGGGGGGGACATATCGAGGATATTTTCTCTCCTCCTCCGTCTGTCTCATCCTCCCTCCTCTCACGCCATTCCTTCCATTTCGGGCCTCAGCCTGACCTGCTTTCCAGGGACATGCCGTTCTGATTGTCCCACGTCCCTCTCCGTAGTCCAGCCCACTATCCAGGACCAGGTCTGAGGAGGGGAGATTCTGTATCGGCTGACCTGAGACCAGAGGAAGGAGCTGCTGACCAGTCAGTCCAGTCAGCGTCACGCAGGTCCTGAATCAGCTCTTCACACATGCATCCATCCAGCTCAGGTGGAGCGACAGAGAGAGGACTGGAAACAGAAACAGCAGAAGAGGGGTGCAGTCTGGTCTGATCCGGTCCGGTCTGGTCCGGTCTGTTCTGGTGAGGTCTACAGTAAGTAGCTGTAGTGAAGAGATGCATCACACTACCCTGCATGGCAGGGATAACATATCCCAGACTTTGGTTTCCTGGATGTCTGTGAGCGGTTTCACAATCTGCGTACGTACGTGAATGCATCCTTGCGTGCCTGCCTCTATATCTGTATCCAGTCTCCACGAGCATACGAATGTGTGAGTGAGCGTGTGTCTGTGTGTGTTCAGGATCAGCGCTGGGTTCCTGTCGAGAAGGTCTACGAGAAGGTCCAGGTCTCCGAAAGCCGGTGAGTCCAGTGCAGCATGAACAGCGCATCCTCGGAGTGAAGACCACCCCCCCCCCCCCCAACCACCCCAAAAACAGACGTGTTCGCCTGCGTCGCAAAACGAACAAACCCAAAAAATTGTCTACCTTCGTTCACGTTTACAAACGCGAGCCGCGGATACGCCTCGCTCGGCCAGAAAAGAAAAAACCTGGTGCGGTCACGAACACGATCTCCCAGCTGCCGCGGAATCTGCAAACAGACGGAGAGAGAACGTGAGGGAGATAACGTCACAGCATGGAGAACAGGGATGTGTGTCACATTCGTGTCACCTTCCACAGAGCTACTTGACTCCCCACCCCCATCAGAAACAAAGAATGTCTCCTCACCTTCAAGAGAAGGCTCAAAACGTATTCCGAGAATTTAGTGGCACTTAGATATATTACAAAAACAGAAAAACAGAAAAATAATCAGTTTTTGCTGTTGTTGTTCAGAAACTCGCTATTGGTGTTGTTGCTTCATTACTTGCGACTACTAGACTACTAGACTACACTATTAGACTACCGTACGTCGGAGACTCACCTTAAACTTGTAAAATGTTCAGCTGAATGCTCTTATAGCTCTTCCCTTGGCACTTACTGGTTCTCACGATGTATGTTTCATAATCTATATGCCTGCTATGTTTGGGGTATATGCTCAGTGATCGATGCTCTTTTGTAAATCTCTCTCTTGTAAGTTGCTTTGGATAAAGGCGTCTGCTAAATGAATACATGTAAATGTAGACTCTAGAAGACTTGAAGTCAGCTGACATAACAAAGTTGCTTTGTTATGAGAGTTGCTTTGTTAAGAGAACAAGACAACAAGGAAAGATGATGTGATTGAAAAATAAAAAAGGATGGTCCCAGATGAATACAGACTGGAGGGGAGTTAGGGATTAGGGGGAAGGCATTTGATTACGCTGTGTACGTTAGGATTCCCAAAACGGAGGACAGTTCCGTATCCCACCCCTTGGAATGGCCGACAGGGATGACCTCACCGCTGCCAGCACCGTCGGGATCGTTACGGTCGCCGGGCGATGGCGAGAACAACACAGGAAATAACAAGAGTGAAGGAAAAGGAGAACACGCACACTCACCTCGGTCGCAGTCGATGCCACAGACATCAAGGCCAAAGGATGAAGGCAAGAGAAAAGAATAAGAACAGAAATAAAAACTGGAGGGGGGGGGGGGGGGGGGGGGGGAGGGAGAAAAAGGCGTCTATTAAAGAGAGCTGACAGAAACAGACAAGAGCACTGGAACATTCTAGCATGGGGGGCTGGGGGAGTGGGGGGGGGGGGAGGCTGGGTGCCGACAGCATCTGTACTTTCAGCTTTTTTCTTTTATGGCTATGACAAAAACACCATCCACGTTTGTCAAGTTTTGTACTCGTTCCAAAACCAAACTGTGAAAAGTGCTGAACGAGCAAGTCCCTCAAAGCAGAGGAGTGGGGGAGGGGGGGAGGGGGGGGGGAGTAGCAAAGGAAGACGGTGTCTCATCATCATCTGGGCTTCATCTGCTCTTTCTGTGAAGGGGAGTGACAAGGAGGAGGAGGGGGATGCAGGGGGAGGAGGAGAGCCCAGCTTGACATGTGACAGGGGGGTGGGGGGTCCTGGGGGGGGGAGCGGAGAGACACACATCAAGACGACAGGCTAAGGGACGCCACACGCCGTCTATTATTGCTCTAGTCCTCGGGGTCAGCACTGTGCCACAACAGGGAAGGTCAGAAGAGTGGGGGGAGAGGGGGGGGGGGGGATGACACCCTGCAGGAAGGACCGGGTGCCATTATTTTTTTTTACCTTCTCTTCCAGATCCTTTATCTGTCTCCTCTGGATGTCTGTCTTGTCCTCCAGGTCTCGGATTCTCTGTGAAATTGAGTCAAATGAAGTTAGCGTATGGTGGTGCTCTTTGGTGATGTTGTGTCCTTGGACAAGGCACGTCACCCTACTTGCGTCGGGGGGGAATGACCCTGTAATTGCTGTGAGTCTCTCTGGATAAGAGCTAAATGACTAAATGTGAAATGTATTCTACGATCCACTGGTTTGGTAGATCTGGGATTTCACAATACTCTCTGATCTGGATGAGGTAAGACTAGACAAGGCTGGGAGTGAAGGGCTGGTCCTGATTCTGACAGCTTCCTGTGTGGAGGAGGCAGAGTGGCGTGATCACCATCTGTGTGGGAGTCTGGCACACAAGATCTGCTCTCCAGACCTTGTGGGGACAACAAAGGAAACTCCTGCCCTCTGTTGGATATGACCAGAATTGCGAGTGTGTGCATTAACATAAAAATAATAATTTAACTGTCCAGCAGAGGAAAAATTGCAGTTTGCAACAGCAGCTGGGTACAGTACAGCACTCAGGGTAGATTTTGAAAAAAAAATATATACAAGATACTGGGAATCCTATAAATACACTTTTAAACTCTTTTTGATTAAAATAATTTGTATATACCCCAACCCATGTATAGCCTACTTTTCATTTGTAAGCTTAATTTAAGTCCTGTATATGTTCTTTGTTTGCCCTGTCCTGCCACAGTAAATTCCGTGTTTATGGTGTGGAGGAGCCAGGTGAGGGGGGTGGGGTGGTGGTGGTGGTGTCCAGCCTGGAGGCCTGGCTCCTGGGGTCAGAGGTTACCTGATGCGCCTGGTGCAGCAGCTCCATCCGCTCCTGGAGGATCTGGCAGTCGTACTCGCGGCTCTTTCTCAGCATCTGTCTGCGCAGCTTCTCCACAGACGAGCGCAGCTCGTCCTTCTGATGCTCGTCCAGCGGCTCACCGTACTTGATGACCTTATCCTGCTGCAGGGCGTTGTAGAGGGTGGCCTCCAGCTCCTGGATTTGCTGTGGGGGAGGAACAGGAAGTAGAGCGTTAGTTATTTGATTAGTTAGATTAGGGTGAGTGGGTAGGTTAGATAGGTAGATAAATCTTTATTTGTCATTTTCACAGGTACAATGAAATGAAAATGCTTCCAGTCAGTGTATTCAATGTCTTTCTAAAAATAAAGAGCTAAAATTACTCAAGTAATTATGAATAATTATACAAAAAAAGACGAATACCTATACCAAAAACAAAAAATAAATTAATTGCTCAAATTACTCAAAAAATAAAAATAGACATTTCCATCAACAAACACAGAGTTCTTTCCTCTGATTTGAGGATTGTACAGCAGAGTGCTGGTCTGTCTGTGGTGGGAGGTCAGGATGGTGACCCCTGTGATATATATATATATTTGGGGTCATTAAGCACCAGGTCTCGTATGTCTTAAAGGCGTATTAAGATTAAACGCATACTGATGCGGTAATGACGTTTAGTGTTATAAGCATATTGACGCAAACGTGAGATATATCATTATTATTACTTGCTTTCTTACAGGTACACTATTGCACATTTAAGATGCATGCCATGTAATTGTAACTTGTTCAACTGAATGCTCTTGTGGCTCTTCCCTTTGGCACTTGTTTGGTTTCTAACGATGTATGTTTCATAATCTGACAACCGCAATGTTTGGGGACTATCTCGTTGTTATGATCAGTGACCAATGCTCTTTTGTAAAGCTTTCTCTTGGAAGTCGCTTTGGATAAAAGCTCCTGCTAAATGAATAAATGGAAATGTAAACGTAACAACCCCCTTTGGGACTCCTCACCAGGTAGGCTTGATCCAACGCCTGCTTCCTGTAGTCCAGCTCCTCCTCCAGATAACCTTTCTGCTTGCAGAACATTTCCTGGTGGGGAAGCGACACACACACACACACACACAGGGTGTCAAGGGTTATAGTGATCAAACCCAACATCTCTGTCACGTTGTTCCTATGAAGTATCTATTGTTCCTCCCAAGGTTTCTTCCATGTTTTCTCCCCTATCGAGTTTGGGTGGTTTTTCCTTGTCTTTTTCCTTGTCTTCCCAACAAATAGATGTTGATGTGCAGTGTGGATAGAAAGAAGCTCTTACCATTTCCATCTCCAAGTCCATCATTTTCTGGTGCAACGCTGCCTCAGTGCCCTCAATCTGCTGTATCCACTAGGGGGAGACAAACACCACCACAAAAGTCAGATGGCAGCAGTACCCGCGTAGGACTGCTAGCAACATGTATGACTCATGCTGCGTCAATATCCGGATCAAGTGTGGGAGTCAGGTGGCTGAGCGGTGAGGGAACAGTCATCAATAGATTCGCAAGTTCAAATCCCTGGCTGTGCTGTAGGCTGGTAGGCCTACTATCATGGGGAGTCATATGGTTTGAGTGGTGAGGGTGTTAGGCTAGTAATCAGAAGTTCCCTGGTTCGAACCCCGGCTGTGCCGACATGACGTTGCATCCTTGGGCAAGGCACTTCACCCTACTTGCCTCAGGGGGAAATGTCCCTGTACTTGCTGTAAGTCGCTCTGGATAAGAGCGTCTGCTAAATGACTACATGTAGATGAATGATTCTTTATTCTTTACGTCTTTACTTCTGGAAGAGAAAAAACCTTTGGGAACAACATGCCAAGGCTGTGACACCATCTTACTGTCAGCCATCTAACTGAGAGGGAAGAGGAAATGTCCAAAGAACTGAGAAGCATTAAGTGTGTACAACTTTACGTTATCAAATTCTCCCATGAGAACACCAACCTTTTCTGCTAAAGAGAGCACCGTGCTGGCTTGGATGATGGCCACTTGCTCCTCATTGCGAAGGTTCTGCATGAACAACCACAACAACAAAAATAACTTTAAATATATCATGAAGATTTTAATAATGATTCCCTGGCCAGAAGATGGATAACATGCGAAGGCCTGACAGCTTCTGTAAAATGCCATGTATGTGAGAACGAAAGAATGATCATTTCTAAGTACTGAAATATATAAAGATTAATCCCTAAAATGTTTATAATTATTTTAAGAAGCGTAAATGTATATGTAACTGTATATTTCTATAAGAGCCCATTTTATATTTTTCTAAAAGAGCCTGTTTCATATTTGCGTTATTTGTAATGATATGGTTGATGATGGTTTTCATTGGCGCGGTGACAGGGATCACGCTCACCCCGTTGTCGCCCAGAATATCAAGGAGCTTGATCAGGTCAGGTATACACACATCCTAGAGGTAGATGAACCACATACACACAATATGAATAGTATTTATAGTACGTAATGTAATAAGTATGTAAGGTGTAGGTATAAGAGGCATAAATATTGCAGCAGTTGGTCATGTGATGTTCATGTGGGGGTCATGTGTTCGTGGCGCACCTTGACCCCTTCCTTCATGCAGTAGATCTGCAGGGCGCTCACGCCCTCGGAGAACGGGTGCATCCTCAGGTGGTTGAATGGCGGGGAGCGCCGCTCTCGCTCCTGGAGGGACGCACACACACCGACATGTCAGAACCTTCTCTCTCCTCCCCCCGTTTCCCACAATCCCACAATGCCACAGCCCTGCTGTAGAGCATTGGTCGGCAACCCTGGTCTTCAGGGCCCACTGTCCTGTATGTTTTAGATGCCTTCCTGTTCTAACACACCTGATTCAAATGAATGGGTCATTATGAGGTTCAGCAGAAGCCTGATAATTACCCTTTATTTGAATCAGGTGTGTGAGAAGGGGGCCTAAAAAGTGTGTGGGAAGGGGGAAACATCTAAAACACGCAGGACAGTGGGGCCTGGGGACCAGGGTTGGGGAGCACTGTCGTAGAATACATCGCCCGTGGATCTGAAACGAGCCCAACACGCGGCGAGGGAAACCGTGAACAGCCCATCAGATGGCGTCTAGGAAGCCTGTGTTCGCTCTGCTGCCTGGCAGCCAGCTGCGGATGGTCAGGATCCTTGCTGTGCTCGTCTCTAACCACTAGGCAGCAGCACCATGCCATGTGGACTCTGCAGTATCTGCACTGCAGCAGAAAGCAGCACAAAGACCTGTGTCTGGAGTCTGGTGCCTGGCCTGGGGGAGACAACAGCAGCCGATTAGCATTTTGGCAGCTCTCGTGCTGGCTGTGCTGAAGGCTGGTAGGCCTGTTATCATGGGGAGTCATGTGGCTTGAGTGATGAGGGTGTTGAGCTAGTAATCAGAATGTCCCTGGTTCGAACCCTGCCAGTGCCGACAGGACATTGTGTCCTTGGGCAAGGCACTTCACCCTACTTGCCTCAGGGGGTAATGTCTCTGTGCTTGCTGTGTGTTGCTCTGGATAAGAGTGTCTGCTAAATGACTGAATGTAAATGTCACCCATGTGTTGCATGCCTATGGCCTACATATTGAATGGAATACACTGAATACAATGCATGTGTGTTTTTTATGCTAGGGTGTCCAAGAAGACAATGCTTGCGTTGTCTGTGTTGTTGTTTGTGCATGGGTGTGCAGGATGGCAGTGTGTGTGTGTGTGTGTGTGTGTGTGTGTGTGTGTGTACGTGTGTGCTTGCCCGCTATTGTTGAAAGGATCTCTACTCTATAGTCCCACATGTTTTTTATATTAAGTTTGAATTACTATATTCAGCTTTGTTGAAAATGTCTGAAATACATCTCACGCTAAATCTTCAGCCAGAGCTGATCAATTTCACTACAATAACCCACATGAATAAATATAAAGTATGTACCGAAAAGTGTATTCAGATGACAGTAACTGCTGTCTGTGCCTTAATGAGGATATAAACTTGTTCCAGGAGTACAACGGTACTTAGGAATGATTTGCTGGACCCAATGTTAGTTTCTGCCAGGATCATAATGACTCTTATTGAGGGCCTTGTTGCACAAGGTTTGTTTTTAGCTTGTTTTTTGCCCAGTTCTAACCGATTTGAAAGTCTTGTACTCGCTGTGAGGTCTATTATTATTACTTGCTTTCCTATAGGTACACCGTTTCAAGTTTGAGAGGCATGCTATTTAATTGCAGCTCAATTAACCAAATGCTCTTGTGGCTCTTCCCTTTGGAACTTGTTTGGTTCCCACGATGTATGCTTCATGTTCTGGCTACCCGCAATGTTTGGGGACCATCTCGTTGATACGATCAGTGACCGATACTCTTTTGTAAAGCTCTCTCTTGGGAGTCGTATTGAATAAAAACATCTAAATAAAGGCCTGCTATACTTTACTCTACTCTACTGTCTTAACAGATCACCTCCAACTCCAGGATCCTGAACTCCAGCAGCTCATTCTGATCCTTGGAGTCTTGGAGTTCCTGATGAACGCGATTACGCTCTGCATCCAGTTTCTCCACCTGCCCAAACACAGAGGGGAATCACAAATATAGCACAGCGTTACACTTTCCCCCACCCCTCCCCAGCGTAACGCAACAGTCACAAGTTCTAATTCTCTAATGCTCAATGACTGATGCTCTTTGTAAAAGCTCTCTCTTAAAGTCGCTTTGGATAAAAGCGTCTGCTAAATGAATAAATCTAAATGTAATTGTTTGTGCGTCGACAGGAAGCGGACCTTATCCAAAATCTCCTGGTTCCTGCGGATAAATAGCTGCTTCTCCTCCACCCACTTGGAATCCTGTGAGAGAACACATGGACAGACACGAGTGTGAGTGTGTGTGTGTGTGTGTGTGTGTCAGAATAGAGAACAAAATGTTGCACGTTCGTGTAACTGATATTTGGAAACTTCATCGTCTCCCGCAGGGACAGTTTGTCACAGATGGTCCTACTGTAAAAGGCCATGCTCATTGGTGTCGTGATGATGACCCTGATTTATAATTGCTGTTGCGTGGCAACAGGATCAATAAATACTCGGCTGTGACCGTGGCCGTTTCATCTCGTCAAGCTTAATCCCCGTTTACAGTGACGCTAGCCAGACTCTGGAGCTCAAATCATTTTTCACAGTCTGCTTCAGTCCAACTGACATCGGGATCTGACTAGACACGCACATTGGGACAGCGTTGGGTCAGTTTTAAAAAGTCATGTGGCGCAGTCGATTAGGTTGTGGGACTAGTAATCAGGTTTGAACACCGGCTGTGCCAACATGATGTTGTGTCAGTAGGCAAGGCACTTTACTCTACTTGCCTCAGGGGGAATGTCTCATTTGTCAGACTCATTTGGGAACTGAGAGAGCGCTGGGTTAGTGTTGAGGAGAGTACCGCGTCCGCTGGACAGCAGAACCAAACCTGTCCCCTGATGGCGAGCTCCTTCTCCAGGTCCTCTATCTTGGCCTTGTACCTGAGAACGTCAGCGTGGAGCTGTTCCTGAGCCTGCAACACACCAGCACATCTCACGTTGTTAGCTGGAGCAGCTCAGAAGCCAACACCAACGGCCGTTTCCCTGTGAGGATCCGGTTAGCGCAGCGCACTCTCCCAGCGAGGTTACCTTCGCCTCCATCTCGGCATCCAGCACGCCTCCCTTCTGCTCCTGAAGCAGGGCGTACGCCCTCTGCAACGCCTGGTACTCCCTGGTCAACTGGCGGAAACGCAACTCCGACTCCTCATTGGCCAGCCCCTGGATCACAGGGCACACAAGGGGCTTGGTCATGAGAGGTTAATAGGTATTGGCAGCTGGGCACCCCGCCTAAGGCCCGAAAGTAACTGGGATAGGCTCCAGTCACCCGTGACCCCTAATGGGAATAAGCAGCACTGCTAATAAGCTATAGATAATTAATAATAATGAATTGCATCTGGGTGAGACGGAACAATCCATCTATTGCATTAGCGTCAAAGTCGTGCCATCGAGGGCCGAGAGGGTGCAGGTTTCGGTGTCAACCGAGCACGACACCAGCTGATTTCACTAACGAGTTTCGCTACTTGGTGAAATCGGCTGGAGTCGTGCTCGGTTGAAGTGAGAACCCGCACCCTCTTGGGCCCTCGATGGCACGAGTTTGACACCGCTGGGAACCAGAGGGGGCACCAGAGAGATGGACCCTCCCCAGACAGCAGAGCGCGGGCACTCACAACGTCCAGGTCTTCGTCGGGCGTGGCCGGGGTGCGGTCCATGCGGAAAGAGGCCACGGAGGAAGACTCGGAGTCCATGGACTCCTCATCGTATCCGTAGAACGTGTCCACGACAATGTGTCTCTGTGGAACCATCACCCCGACAACCACAACCATGAGATGTAAATCTCAGTGAAAGGCACATGACTGACAGAACTGGATGTTTATTGGTTGGGAAAAGACATGTGACTAAAATACCTACCTTGATTGGTCGAGAGCTTCGTTTATGTCTCTTCTTCCGTAGGAGTTTTTCCCTGTCCTGTAACCCAGCAGCCAATTAACAATCAGCACACTTATAGAGCACTATTAATCCAAACGTGAATCATGAGAATCATAGCTGTTAGAGATCTAATCTGTGAAAATTAGAAATGTAATTTAGTCATTTAACAGACGCTTTTGACCAGAGTGACTTACAGCAAGTGCAGGGCCATTAGCCCCGGAGGCAAGTAGGGTGAAGTGCCTTGCCCAAGGACACAACTTCCTGTCGGCACTGGCAGGGTTCGAACCAGGGACCTTCTGATTACTAGCCCAACACCCTCATCACTCAAGCCACATGACTCCCCATGATAACAGGCCTACCAGCCTTCAGCACAGCCAGCACGAGAGCTGCCAAAATGCTAATCGGCTGCAGACTCCAGACACAGGTCTTTGTGCTCCAATCAAGCACTGATGTCATCGAATAATGACCACGGAAGCGTGGGTGACACGGTCAGTTCTGGAACAATCCATTAATTTTGGTCTATCATATGAAAGGCACAACGCCGATCATGTGTTTGGTGTCAAAATGATTCGGAGGGTGTGTCCAAACCTTTGACTAGTACTGTATGTATGTCATACTGTATATTATAATAATAAATAATAATATACATATATTTGATATGCTTATTTTTCTCCTGCATGTTTTTTTGGTGCAAATGCGAACACAGCCTAAACACGAGCAATGAAATATGGCAGAGGGAAAGACGAGCGCTGAGGTAAAAACACGGGGAGCCGACTCACTCTGGTCAGTTCGTCGATCATATTCTGCTGTTCTAGAACTTGCATCTTGAGGAACTCAATTTCCTGCTCGTCGTGAGCCTGGTCCAGGTCGTTCAGGGACTTGAGTTTCTTTAGTGGAGGATGAGAGCCAATTTTCTCCTTCTACGCACGCAGACAAACACGCAGAATGCCATTAGAGTAAGCGTCTTCAGGAGGGGGAAAAGAACTGCTGTTATGCTGTAGGCTTAGAGCACATTGTAGATGATGACTCCATGATGAATGTGTTAGATAATATGCCACCAGATTGCATGGTTTAAGGTTATCTATAGGTCCTCATGTTTCTGATAAAGAACATGGTAGACATGTTATTGTACCGCTCCTTGATGGTAACTCGAAATAGGGATAACATGACATACTGAGATGCTTCCAAACAACTTTCGCTATCACTCCCTCCGCTTGTCTGGGTAATTGTAGATGAGTGGGCTTCAACTCTGGTCCACAGAACCATCTAGATGTTTCCCTGCGTCAACACACCTGATTCAAATGAATGGTGATTATCAGGCTTCAGCTGAGCTTGCTAACGATCCCCTTTCATTTGAATCAGGTGTGTTGGAGCAGGAAAGCATCTAAATCGTACAGGACAGTGGGCCCTGAGCCAGGGTTGAAGACTACTGTTGGAGAAGGCCGTGGTTCTCCTCACCATCTCCAGGTTCTCCTTGGCCAAGACCTTGAGCTTGTCTTCCAGGCGTTGGAGGGTCTGGGTGAGATCATCGTTCCTCTTGCTCAGAAGTCTGTTCTTGTCCAGCAGGGGTTTGCACTGTTTCTCCGACTCGCGTATACGCTTCAGCTAAGAGCAGAGGGGCACAGGGAAAGAGGGTGGGAGGAGAGGGGCACAGGGAGAGAGGGTTGGAGGAGAGGGGCACAGGGAGAGAGGGTTGGAGAGGAGGGGCACAGGGAGACAGGGTGGGGGTAGAGGGGCACAGGGAGAGAGGGTTGGAGCAGAGAGGCACAGGGAGAGAGGGTGGGGGGAGATAAGTTTGTGGTTGAGTACATCTCAGTTCCGTTAACCTCACTGTAGTAAACACTGTGTACAAGTATTAGTATTTAAAGGATTGTTGCTAAGGCTTACGCAGCACAGCGTAGCATAAATATCTGCATTCCCAGACCCTTTTTGCTGATCGAATGACTTGCGGATGTGGGGGGGGGGGGGGGGAGTCTTAATTTGGAAAACAGATGACCATTTATGAAACCTTTTCTACAATGAAACACTCCTGAACGAATGAGGGTCTACACCGACCTACTGTTGCTAAGGTTACTCGGGTTATGTACCACACAAAAGCCAATAAAACTGTGTGTGCGTGTGTGTGTGTGTGTAACAGAGGCCAGCTAGTAGTTGCTGTGTGAGTAAACCTCACTCCTCTGATCTCATAGGATGCTCTTGTAGCAGGGTCAACTCCACACACCACCATCCCCCACGTAGTGCCCTTGGGAGGCTAACCTCCAAAAGTAGATATGTTTACTAGTGGCCAGTGTAAACCCCACTACACTGTGGTGAAAGGTGCGGAAGACATTTTATTTCCTGTGTACTTATATTAATCACTACTGAACACACCTTCTCTGAATACTGTTGTAACGTCATTACCGCCTGTCACTATCAGGCTGACTGTCACTATCTATCTAAGAATGTTTTTTCCTCTTCTTCAGGAGGAGAGACATGATTTAGACCTAAGCCTTGTACTGTCTTCATTTTGATGCCAGAGGACTGGTCATTTCCCTCCCAATCTGCAGATTCTTAAATACGTATTAAACCCAGAACTCAACTGAACTGTCACTCCGTTTATGAAGAGACGGACAAAACACTTTCTTCAACAGAGGTTACAGCCTTTAGCCTCCTGCCAGAGACCCAGGTTCAAGGCCCGCGTAGTGCAGAGCGAGTGGACCTGGGTGGAGGGGCATGTCCACAGTCAGAAGCTCAAAGAGCAGATCCTACCAGCTCGTTCCTCTCGTCCACCAGCAGGGAGTTGCGGTCCTCCAGTCTGCGGATGGTGGAGTTCAGGTCAGCCACCCGCCTCTGGTTCCTCCGCATGTCCTGAAACAAGCACGTTCGCTAAGTTGCAGGTTAAACTGCATTATGAAACTGAGCAGAATGTCAGCTTACCTCACATATTGTGTCAAACCCCCCCAAAAAGTAATCATTATAATTCTAATACATCAGTATTGAATATAATAATTTAATCATGTATTTAATCATTTCTGCTATTGATTAAGTTGATTACTGCACTGTCGGCAGCATGTCGAGTGGATGGAATGAACTACAACCCAAAAAGTTGAGTAAAAATCGAAAGGAAATGGGTCTCATGGCATTTTTCCATCTTTTTTCGGAGCGTCTCACTACTTAAATCTTGTGAATAGTTGAGTTTAGTAACAGAACAGCTCACAGCATCAACAGAGTTGCCTGTCTTAGTGCTGGTCAGAAACTTAAGCCTTATTATTAAGGCTTATTATTTTTTCACCTATTAAACCACTGGCCGACAGAATTAAACAAATTTCATTCTCAATGCAATGACTTGATTGAAATGAAAGTTACATATTGAAATCTACAGTAATCGTTTTATTGTAATTTGAGTTTTTATAACATAATAATATGTTTACGGAGAAGCTCTTTATCGAGTAACAATCTTCTCCTTAACTTTCATACTAAATTAAGCAATGCTTCAAATATAAAATACTTTTGATACAAATCTACAATACTGTATTTAAGCATGTTTAACACCACAAATGTATATATAGCATATGTGGTTGGTGGGCAGAGCAATTGTCACTTGACATTTTGCGATGAAAATTTGGACCGAACTGTGACATGAGGTACACAACATGTGTATGACTGTCACATGTATGACGGATCAATCATCTTCTAACGGAAGGTAGGTAGGTTAGTGTGCCATAATTTAATCATAAAGGGAAATAATAAACATTATTTTCCATCAAAGACAATCTTTACATAATGTATGTGTATAGTTAACTTGTTCTAGTAACTAACAAATGATACAGCTCTTCTTGAGATGTCAAAAATAGATTTTTTTTAGGTTATTAGAAAGTCCAGGATATAATTGGACAAAGTAAACATATATGGCAGTGAGCGACAATGGAGATTGCTTAGTTTTATAAAAATTAAGGGTGACATTGATCCTAGAGGCAGAATGAAGCCAAACGATTTTTTAGTTGATCATAGTTAGGACTTGTGACAGACGTATATTGACTGAAATTGACAAATGTTAAAATCCTGTACAAAAGGCTGGGTCTGAGTTCATCATATCTTGAGGCACGTTAACTAGTGTTGATAGACAGATCACAAATAATTTAAAAACTGTTTGTAAAGTGTCTGCTCAATAAGTATTTAAATATTTGTTTCCGGCATCGTGACTTTTTCTCACAAGGTTAATGCACATTTATGGACATTTCAAATGAAAATGGCCCTTATCGTACCTAGTGTCTGATAAAATACCAATTTTGACCTCTTTTCTTCTTTGAAAAACACCCATAGGCATCTTGAGACAATATTTCTCGTCTCCAATCAAAATGTAAAAGTAAATACATTTCCACAGTGTAACTAATCATGAATTATCTACCGCTTATTAGCAGTGTAATTTATTTCCGTTAGGGGTCACGGGTGATTGGAACCTATCCCAGTTACTTCAGGCCTTAGACAGGGTACACCCTGGACTGGGGCCAGCTAGTCGTAGGGCACTGTTACTATTTAACCTTCTTATACGTGACGCATTAGCTTTTCCACCCTCACACGAAATCAAGAATACACCCCTTAGGATGACATGTGATTCCGTATTGATAGGGGTTACGTTTTGGAGGTTTTTATCTAGGAACAAGAAAGTTCAAAAACTCGTACTGGGTCAGTCTGTCCTTCACCCCCCCCCTTCCTCTTTAGAATGCATCTCTCCATTTATCCTCCCATTCTCAATAGCTTCACCCCTCTCTCTTCGTGTCCATGCTCTATCCCTTGGTTTCTCTCTCCACCACGTCCATCTTTTGCCGGGTCCTTACCGGGCTGCCACAGTGTTCGGCCCCATCGCCTGCCCGCCCAGGGATCTCTCTCTTGGGGCTTCCCAGGCCGCACTCGGCCTCCTTCACTAGGAAGAGCTGCTCATCCAGAGCATCTTTCTGTAGCTGCAGCCTCTGCATGACGCACGTGGCCGACTCCAGCTCCTTCTCCAAGGAAAAGATGGTGCGTTCTTTCGACTTTATCTCATCCACCTGTGAGAGTGGAGAGGCGCCAAATGGAAATGTAACCGGGGAGAAAGGTCATGCGTGCTAGCCAGTCTGACAGGTAGCCAGCTAGCTACCCAGTTAACATGCCTGGCAGCCTAGCAGCAAGCTAGCCAGCTGGCCAGACAGCATGCCAGAATGAAAGCCCAACATGCATATCACAAACATGCATGCTCAGACACTCTTACATACATTAAGGGAGTCAATGAGACAGAACATAAAACATCCGTATGGCTGCGATATTATAACGCCCTTTTTAAAGCTCCACAACTCGCTCATTGATGGTCACACGCGCCATAAGCCAGTGTATGAAGGGGGACTCAACGGTATAATTTCTCAGATTACTGACTGACTACAGGCTATCACAACCATGTCTTGGAGACATGCATGGTATTCATTCTAATGGCCTGTTTTTTAAGAGAACATGGCACCATGACATGAAGTATCTTTAGCATTCGACACATGTATGCCCAGTTCTATGAAAGAGGTTCATCTCGGTTCATATCTCTTTGTCCCTCACACATACATACTGGTTTCCATGGTAAAACATGAATTGGGATTTCTGTCAGTGAATTTCTCCCACGGTTCCACGGTTCTAAATATAAACCGAACACGTCTCCATGCTCAGGCGTAGGTTTAGACAAGGGGTGGTTGATTCCGGTCTTCGGGGGCAGCTTTCCTGAAGGTTTTAGATGTTTCTCTGCTCCAGCACACCTGATTCTAATGAATGGGTCATCAAGAGGCTTCGACAGAGCTTGATAATGATCCGTTCATTTGAATAAAACCTAAAAAAAACCTAAAACTTTCAGGACAGCTCCCCCCATGGACCGTAATTGCCCACCCCTGGTTTAGACAGTAGGGGGGATGTACCATGATGAGGTAACCAAAGTATATTCCTACCAGTTATTGTCAATAGAGCAGGGGTAGTGTTGGCATGCTACTCACATACACACCCGCAAATACAGACATGCGTACTAGCACCCCATAGTGAGCCACCGGCCGGTGCTGAGACGTACTAGTCTGCGTATGTCCCTTTCCGAGTCCCACTTGATCTTGGAGATCTGCTCCTGGTGCATCTGGTGCTCGGAGCGCAGGTCCCCGGCCTTCATTTTGTCGGCTTGGATCATGGTGCTCAGGGCCTCATCCGTCTGCTTCTTGGTGGACTTGAGCTCGGCGATCTCCTGCAGCAGCTTGACCCGCTCCTGGTCGAAGAAGCGCCGCGCGTCCTCCTTGGCCTCCAGGGTCAGGGCCGTGCGCACCTTTGGTCCCGGAGCAGAGCGGGAGGGAGTGGAGACGTTAGGATGGCGTTTGGTGGGAGCTAGACTTGTGTTCTGAGAGACTTTCCTTAAGGTCGGTCCTACCAAGCGGTTGTCAAACACCCTTCGATCCCTCGCCTCCCCGAACCCTGTCTACACGAACCCTCCGTCATACCTTCTCCCCACTCCCGTCCCTTATGGCGCTGATGGCCGCTTTCAGACGCTGGTTCTCGGCGTCCCTGATCTTGGCGGTGCGGGCCAGCTCCTGCTCGTGTTGCCTCTGCAGGTTCTCCCTCAGAGCCTGCAGGTCCTTCTGCTTCTCCTCGTGCCATTTGGCCCTCTGCTCCGTCAGGGTGGCAGTGTGACGGTGCTGTTCCTGTTCCCGGATTCGCTTGGCCTCCTGGACCTTCTCCCGCTCTAGCCGGCTCACCTGGACAGACACACACAGACACACACGCACACAGGTTAAAGGCGTCTTGCGTTGGGTCATGTTTTCACTGAACTCAGTCACGGGTGACCTTTTTACTTGGTTCTGTATCCAAACCTGCGGTTATTTCATACAGTTGTACTGTTTTGTGTATTTTTTTCAGCCATGTGTGGAAAACTAGGGCAGGTCAACAGGTCTGACAGTAACAGAAACCCTTCATTACATATTGGCAAAGCTTAACGCATACGTAACAGGACCGGACAAATGTATGTAAATGTGTGTTGTGATCCCATCTACACGCGGACTGACCGTTCCCAGTTCGGAGGGACGCCGGCCGCTTATGTTACGTAAGAGCCCTACGGAGATGACCTCCGGATGACCCCCCCCACCCCCCTGTGCTTACCTTGCATTTCTCCTGATGTAGTTCTATTTGAATGTCAGTTAGTTTGGACCTGAGATCTTCGTTGGCTGCCTGCAAGGCAGAGATGAGGGCCTCGGGCTTGTCGCCCTTGCTTCGCCCCTTCTTAGCCATTGGGTTGAATGCTACTGCTCTTCCTCCGATGCTCTCATTGAGACTTTACAGAAATAAGCTGAGGCCCTTCCGAGGTTTCCAGCTCTTCCTCTTCCTCATTCTCTTAATAAACACAAGATCTGGAGTATAGAGGGGAGAGAGAGAGAGAGAGAGAGAGAGAGAGAGAGAGAGAGAGAGAGAGGGAGAGAGAGAGAGAGAGAAAAACATATTTAGACACAGCTTAATGTTTCTAAATGTCGTGTTATCCCAGTGTGGTGTACTGGGTTGTACTTGGTTAACAATTTCATTTTAGAACTGGGTTATGACCGCTCTGAAAAAGGGTCAGTCTTCATTGAGAGTGTAAAAATATGTTTCTGTCGAGGGCCAGCTGTAAGATTTTTGGGGCCCTAAACAAATATTAGTTTGTGCGTCCCCATTTCTGTCTGTGCCAGAAGTTAACAGCTCTCTGAGTTGAAGAAATACCAGGTTTCATAGGTCAAGGTCACAGGTTTCTGTGTCACAGTCCTATTTCTGTGAAATATTGAAACGTAGAAACAAAAAGGGATATTTACTGTATATTGTTTACTGTTCAAATTAAACACCTATTTACACAACAAATACATCATACACACTTCCAGTAAATTTTTTTCTCCCTTTAGGCCATACGTATATCTACTGATGCATTTAATTTCAGCAAGAAAAACGTAATGTCTCAGTTACAGGACAAGAGGATTATGGATTCCTACACATGTCACAGGGGAAAGATAAGTAATTGTGGTAATAGTATTAGTAGTAGTATTAATAGTACTACTTGTAGTAGCAGCAGCTGATGTCACATATATGGGTTACTGAGCAGTGCGCTACAGTAAAATCGGTACTATGTGACATTTGACACGCTGCCGTGACATGATTGGCTAACATGAAGCAGTGTGGGGAACGTGCCTGAGAGGCTTCCAGTGACTGAATGACCTGGCGTCGCTTGGCAACATGCAAGTACGCTTCAGCAATCCTACTGCACACTTGGAGCCAACTGGAGGAGGGAACCCACTTCCTGTCTTAAAGGATGCAAGGCTGCGGCTTCGCAAGAGAATACAGAAACAGACTGGAACATTCCAACAGCTTGTACTATTGGTGGGCTTGAAAAGCACAGGCTGTTATTACACTCTAAATTGCACTGTCCGAGTGGGTACGAGCGATTGGAGAGGGAGGGTGATAGAGAGTAAGGGAGAAAGTGGGAGGGAGAGAGAAAGTGAGGGAGAAAGAGGGAGGGAGAGAGAAAGTGAGGGAGAAAGAGAGTGAGGGAGAGAAAGAGCTCAGTGGAAAAGCGTCAAAAACACAGTTTGGTGTTCTCATGGGGTTTGTTTGTTTGCTTTGTTTGAGCTTGCGATCTGCTCAGCCATTTTGCTGGGCAAATTTGAAACTAGACCAGAGGAGACACAAGCTTATCGACTGCCTATTTAGCACCCTGCCAGTGCACTGCAACCCCCCCACCCCCACCACACACACACACGCTTACAAACCTCGCTAATTCATCATGACACCCTTCCCAAACCCAAAGAAACACGTTCAGTGGTCAGGGATGATGTATGGCAGAGTTTGATACGAAAATCTCCTCAAAGGGAAGCGAGGGAGAGTACTCAGCTCACAGTAGCACCAAGGACTGCCATGACAAGAGTTGATCCTCATTCTCAAAGGACACCTAGATGTCAGAACATTGACAGATGACAGAACATTTTAGCTAGTTAGATTTTCTGGTTTTATTTTTAAACTTACAGAATACCATTGCACACTCCAGCCTGTTACACAACATCAATTAGATGTTTTTTTTAGCGGGCAAAGTCAATGGATACAAGTTCTGTTTCACTCAGTGTACAATTTTAAGTAACAATAATACATGTATAAAACACACATGTTGAGAATTATATGTAGTTTTTCTGGTCTGTTTGCCAGTAATGATTTGGTGTTGGGCAGCCTTCCAGGTGAATAGGTAACAGTTCAACAGTTATATGAAGCACAGGCACCTGCTCTGCCATTGGAGCATGGTGACACTGCCCCAGGATCTCTAGGAGGGCTGAGGGGAGGAAGGAGGTATGGGGGGAGGAGGAAGGGGGAAGGAAGGAGAGCTGGAGGGAGGGAAGCAGAAGAGCTGGGGGGTAGAAGGAGGCCTGGAGGGAGAGAGAAGCGCCGGGGGGAGGAAGGAGGTCTGGAGGTGATCCTCGAATTTTTGAGGAGGGAGGTAGGAAGGGAGAGAGGGAGAGAGAGAGGGGGAGAGGGAGAGAGAGTGAGGGAGAGTGAGGGAGAGAGAGTGAAGGAGAGAGAGTGAAGGAGAGATTGAAGGAGAGTGAGGGAGAGGGAGAGAGTGAGGGAGAGTGAGGGAGAGAGAGAGAGAGTGAGGGAGAGAGAGTGAGGGAGAGTGAGGGAGAGAGAGTGAGGGAGAGAGTGAAGGAGAGTGAAGGAGAGAGAGTGAAGGAGGGGAAGAGAGAGTGAAAGAGAGAGAGAGAGTGAAGGATGGAGAGAGGGAGAGAGAGAAGCCTTTGAAATATGGTCAGTCAGCTCTGGCCTACTCAGTCTCCCTGTCCAAGGTCCTGAGGTTTTTGCACAATAGAGGCTAGTCTAGGTCAAGAGGTCATACAGTAAGGCCCCTTGCAAGACAGATATAGTTAGGTCCAGACTCAATGTGCCACAGTAAACAGAAATTTATATAATTTGACTTGGTCTGTGCAGTATATAGGAATGCGTTGCGAGCCATGTACTTCACTCATGCGAATGACTTTGTCTTGGGAGGTCACATGACCTAAACTCGTTCTAATAAGCGGTGCAAACCCTTTTCAATTGCCGTGCATCTTTCCGGCCTGCTTTCTGACAGTTCTCATCTTATCAAGGAGGAATGGGGGAGGGAGGGAGGTAAAGAGAGGGAGGGAGGAGAGCTAGGGCTGAGGAAGGTGCCGATATGGACTCCATGTATGCACGTAGATATCGTTTTCCCTTCTTGCTTTGTTGTCTCACCAGGCCGATCTAAACAGCTACTTCAGGTTGACTTGAAATTTTACTCTAAAAGCTATAGAACCTATAGAGAGGCTGTAGAAGAGACACACTCACACACACTGTTTCTTCCCTGGAGACCCCAGGGTGTTAATATTTAAACAAAGAAAGTTATGGTACCACAGCACTCAGTTTGGTTGAAAGACATGGTCCATCCAGTGCCCACACTTAATATTTAAACAGGGGACGTTTTGGTTCTAGAATCTCTGTTTAACGGTCAAATTCATCCGGTAACCATGCGGGACATTTTCACAGCATACATACAGCGTACAGGAACCACTAAGAGTGGCTCAGTCGTGGCCAACCATAAATATCCCTGAGTGGCTCGATCTATGACAAGCCTATCTCATTATGTTTGCCTTTCTTTCAGTGTAGTTTACCAACATGCACTTGAGTGCCTTGCGATGATTACATTTACATTTAGTCATTTAGCAGACGCTCTTATCCAGAGCAATTTACAGCAAGTACAGGGACAGTAGGGTGAAGTGCCTTGCCCAAGGATACGTCATGTTGACACAGCTGGGGTTCGAACCAGGTACCTTCTGATTACTAACCCTACCCGACTACCGTGATTTGAAGTAGCTAACCCAAGTGACTTAAATATTGTTACTTTGAACTGTGTGTGCGTGTAAAAGATGTACCAGCACCAATAGATAAGTCATTATAAGGCCTAAGCAATGGTTTTGATTGGATGGTCACAGAAGAATAAAATGATCAATACATCAGGGTGGGCCTATAGGCCATTCAGATCAATAGTTACTTATTCTATTTTCTTTGTTAAAAATATAACATCACTAAGGGATATATTATAATACGTCAATTGTTGTGTTGACTACAATTCTGATTACATTGTTACAGTGATGTGTGAAAACTCAATAAAATACAAATTACCAAAAAAAAATAGTTACTTATTCGCTTGGAACAGTTTTTGGTGTTGTTTTACCACACTTATTGACTGAAGGTTGTTTGGAGGTGAATCTTTGAATTTGTGGAAATAAATTGCCTGCAGTGTTCCCTAAATTATTATGATATGAAATAGGAGCTGGGGTGGAGTGTCACGTCCTTGAAACATCGTACCCAATAACATGTGACTTGTAAACCGTGCACATGGTGATATGAGACAATGGCAGTGAATGTTAGCCGCCTAGCCAGGCAGAAGGAGACACACACATGTGGATACTGCTGTCCATACACCGTTAATGCTGTATTAACCCAGAAACCTGCCACGCTGCAGGGGGCGGGCTGGAAACAAAGGAGGCGGGGAAAATGCTGTTAGGTATCCACCCACCTAGCAGAAGGCGTCTGACCATTCTCATTGCCGTATTCCATATCTGGTGGTGAAGTCCCTCTCTCTCTCTCTCTCTCTCTCTCTCTCTCACTGTCTCGTCTAGTTCCTTTTATGTAAGCTCAATCAGATCAGGAATCTGTCTGGTGTCCTGTACACAGCACTTGTGGGCATCCTGACTAGATGTTAACATGCACCAGTGTGTAATCAAGTTCTGATTTTGATTTTATAAGGCCATCATCACTGTAAGCATTAGCTTCATTGGTTTATGATATTCCTGAATAGAAAGTAGGCCGACTGTAACTTGGTCATTCAAAACCTATTAGCTTGTGCAACCGTGTAGGTTATGTGGTTTTCAAAACATCCAGCCCAACCGTAATCAGGAGAACAACACTAACAGGAAGGAGTCCAGCGGCTGAGCGGTGAGGGAATCGGGTTAGTAATCAGAAGGTTGCGAGTTTGAAACCTGGCCATGCCAACATGACGTTGTGTCCTTGGGCATGGCACTTCACCCTGCTTACCTCGGTGGGCAACGTCCCAGTACTTGCTGTAAGTCGCTCTGAATAAGAGCGTCTGCTAAATGACTAAATCTAAGGAGGAGATACTGTGTGACTACCACTGTCTGTTCTCTCTGTTTCTTAGATACAAATGTAGCCAAAGATAAGCAGCTTGTCTCCGTGGCCGGTGAGCCCACTGACCATCTCTGATGGCTGCTATGGCGTGCCGCACACCAGCCCTCCTCCCACACGCCCCGCTGGCACCATGACCCAGTTTGTCTTCCGCTGAGACATCAATCGTGTGGAACTGCAACTTTTCCCCCCGACAATGTTAAGTCGCCTACACATTTACATTCAGTCACTTAGCAGACGCTCTTATCCAAAAAGACTTACAGTAAGTAGAGGGACATTCCCCCAGAGGCAAGTAGGGTGAAGTGCCTTGCCCAAGGACACAACATCATGTTGGCTTAGCCAGGGTTTGAACAGGGCACCTTCTGATTACTAGTCCAACACCCTGACCGGCTGCGCCACATGATTCCCCTATATACAACAGCCGTAAATAATGTGCCAGCCTCTTACACTGCTGTGACAGTACTGTGGAGGGACTTCCTGTTGACTGGTACAGAAGGACACAGGAAATTGAAGACTTCTGTATTCAGACAGCATGCAAGACAAACCATCTACTTAAGTACCTCATTCCAATACAAATATTGACTCAGTATTGCAACAATGTCCCACAGTATAGCATAATGACAATTTCTCCTGCATACATACACAGCATAATCTACTTTGTGGTTTTACATTTGAGCAAGGTTATGTTTTTTCTCCAATACATATTATTTTTTCTGGTGTGAGAATATCTAATACCACAGCTATACATGTCAGATTCATCAGTATGTATGTGTGCTCAGTATTACTCCTGCCAGATTATTTCTATGAATTTATCTGAGAAATGTATCTTTTTCTGAAACATTTCTAATGAAGGCTATGCAAGCTGTCAGGTCAGTTTGGTGCCAGCTATGCCCCCGCTAGCTAAATCTGCCATGACATGACGTCCAGTGTGATTATGCTAGTAGTAGTCTGGTGGTAGTCGTTGGATTGCAGCTTTTATAAGCAAATATTAATCTACAATCCAGAAGACAGAGGTCAAAATAAAGCTGTATTACCTGTTTAAATGTATTTTTATTGTTATTTTTGGTTGATATAGCAGACATTTAAATGCTCACTATAGGACTGACTGAGAACCTTCAAGTCTTCGCTTAGAATTCACATTTGCCTTGTTCCTATAGCCAAGGCTTTCAAGATGTTTGTCTTTTTGATCAAGTCACTTTCTTTTTTATGAAGCTTAAGGAAGATAATATTGATGAACTTAAGGCTACAAATGACTCCGACTGAATCGAATCTATCAAAGTTTCTTCCCTGTTCAGAGCCTTTCTTGTTCCAGGTCTAGAGTTGGCCTAAGGATGACTGACAGACATAAACATTTTCTTATGTTTAAATATGTTTCATATTGCCATAGAGATAGACCATAGAGAGGACTAGAAACATGATGTTATGTACGTTTCACTACATGGGTTATGACTACGTCTAATAAAAGTCAGGTTGAAATAGGCCTATCTTAATCGTTGATAAGAAATCGAGGCTTAAAGTCAGGTAACCAAATGCAGTGAATTGGACAATTACATTAATAGCGCTGAATAGGACGGGCTATGAGCGATCAGCTTTCCCCTCCTGCATGTTGCTTTATCAACAAACGAGCATCATGTGTCGGAAAATCCAGTTCCAAAAATACGAGAAGAAGGGTGCAGGAATCAAGCATTTGATCACTGATCGTTTAAAATGGCTCTCGCAGAAAGATGCGAGATGCCCCCCCCCCCCCCCCCCCCCCCCCCCCCCCCCCCCCAGCAATTTCCGCGTCATCTTTGAGCGTTACAGTAGGATGTGCGTCCTCAATGCGCAGGCCATCGCTACTTTCGACTAAAAACTAACCCGACCCTTGAACACATACAATTCCCCATTCTGGTCAACGACTACGTGAAAACGACTCGTCCGACTCAAGTATATCCGAGTCGTTTATGTTCGAAAGAAGACGATCTGTTGCCGTGCCTTACAGAATGACTAACCTCCCAAGCAGCAGTGGCAATTTGCCATTCCGTTCTTCATTCCAGGCCAAAACAGAGGCTATTTTGGTTTGGCTACATTTGTAACATCTGAAATTGCAATCCATCGATGAGTGTCTAAGAAGAGGAAAAATAAACCTTACCGTATAATTGATATGCACCGATGTAGTATAGTATAAACCCGTATCCATGGCATGGGATATATTTTTTTTCAGCGACCGCTCAGCATCAGCAGCCGTACAATGAACAGCTAGTGACGATGCTGCGAGACCCCGCCCTCCTGGTGGAGAGAGGATGAGATCAGCTCCGTGACTCTGTCTCCATCATCTTTTTGAGCTGGGGCCCTTATGAGCGTTCTGCCAGGGTTTGGGAGGTCCCGTCCCAAACTTGTTGCTGCCACTTAACATGTTGCGTATCAAATGGCAGAGTACATGTCTTTCGCACGTGTAAGCAACGATTTCAGTTCAGCACATCTAAGATAAGATAAGATGATCCTTTATTAATGTCTATATATATTAGATTTGATTTGATTCAACTTCATTGTCAGGTACCCAGATATTGCCAAGTACAGGGTAACGAAATACAGTTAGCATCCAACCAGAAGTGCAAAACATTTATTACAACAGAATATACCGTGTTTTTTGCACTATAGGGCGCACTGGATTATAAAGCGCACTGTCGTTTTTTGAGAAAATTAAAGGCTTTTAAGTGCGCCCTATAGTTTGAAAATAACGGTAATAGTATATACTCAGAAAATACACAGTATGTACAGTATAATCAGAACATACAGAGGTGTTAAAGAGATTATTTGGTGGCGACAAATGTACAGCTGTATTGTGCGAGATGTTACAGCATATTTTACAGTTGTATGTATGTACAGATACAAAAACAACAGATTTGCAAAAAACAACAGAAATTATGCGTTAACCATTGAGCCATGAGTCTGAGATACACTTGTACATACTCTGTATATTATACATACTCTGTGATTATACTGTACATACTGTGTATTATCTAATCTAATCAGATTGTCATTACACAGGTACAAGTACAGGGTAACGAAATACAGTTAGCATAAGTGCAAAACAGTTATTGCAACAGAATATAATAGTATATACTCAGAATATACTTGGCAATATCTGGGTACCTGACAATGAAGTTGAATCAAATCAAATCTAATATGTATATATATACACATATATATGAGAAGTACATAATTCTATATAAAGTAAAAATACAAAGGATGTAATAAGATACGTAAAAATACTCAAATTTATAGGGCAATAAAACTGTATTTCTGCTATTTTCAGAAGACAAAAATAGCTTGAAACTCTCTCTTACTGCGATAGCCATGTTTGCAGTTTGTGGAAGGCCACAACTATGCTGTTTTGTTACCTGGTTTACAAAACAGCTGTGTTCGATGGACAACTTCATAGCCTACTTCAAGCCTAATGAAGTAAACACATTGGTATTACTAAATCATACATTTACAAGGCTCTGGTCAAAATTCAAATTCAACAGCACGGTGAGGATCATGTTCCTTGACTTCTCCAGTGCTTTCAACACCATCTGGCCAGCCTTGCTGAGTGAGAAGCTGGTAGTGATGCAGGTGGATACTTTCTGGTCATTCAACATCTGCCAGACAATGTTCCGGATGTTCTATGAGTCTGTGGTGGCTAGTGCTATGCTCTATGCTGTTGGGGCAGCAGGTAGAGGGCTGCGGACGCAAACAGACTCTACAAACTGATCCGTGAGGCCAGTGACATTGTGAGGGTGGAGCTGGACTCTGGCGGTGGTGTCAGAAAGGAGGATGCTGGCCAAACTACACCCCATCCTGGACAGTGCCTCCCACCCACTCCACAACGTGCTGGTCATTTACCACTGCATCTCGACAATGTACGCAGTACTTGTACAACTGTATATTCTGTAATATAAAATTCTGTAACTTAACATTGTATAGTCTGTAACATAACATCCCACACTGCATGTAGATTGTGAATATTATATATTACAAGATTAGTCTGTATGACCCCAAGTCATCAGTCTCCTGACAATTTTTTATCTTACGATCTATATATATTGTATCCCAGCACTCTTATTTGACTCACAGCCTTTACCCCTTGTGTGCATTACTTTATTTTATGTCTGCATGGATGTTGTAAAGATGTGAGTGGAGGTTTATTCAAATGCCTTTTGAAATTGGCGAAATGAATACAAGAAAGCTTAATACTTTGGCGCACAGTTTGTGATGAGACCAAGGGAGACCGATAGAGACTGAGACCAAGAGCGACGGAAAAAGACCGAGACCATTGTACCCATAGACATAAAAGGTCTATGAATGCACCATGGAAATTCCCTGTGGAAGTGAAACAGCGCCTCCAGTGGATTGCATTAACCTTTACTTGCCACCATGGTCTTTTGGTCTCAAGAAAAAAAGACACGCTGATGTAAACTGTAGACCAGAGGTAGGCAACCCCCTTTGATGTGCAAAATTTTAATTCCTGTATATCGTAATGCAATATGTATCATAAGCACTAAGAATCTCTGTTAGCTTTAAGCATGCTTTTCTCCACATCAGCCAGTCAAGTAGTCCATGATCCAGGACACGAGGGGGGGCATCCACCTGCATTGCTTGCCAGCTTCTTACCCAGCAGGGCTGGCCGGAGGGTGTTGAAAGCAAAGCATTTCCAGGAGGGGGTGGCTGCAGTTCAGCAGGAAGATGAGGACATCCTCAACTCTCAGCAGGGGCTGGAAGGCGACCGGGAGGAGGTCCAGCCTGGATACAGTGTTGGGCAGGGCAGAGAGCAAAGAGATTGGGCAGACTGGTCATCTGGCTGTCTCGGGGGAGAAAAGTGTTTAATCTCTGTTGCTCCATGTACTAACTTATCTCTAGAGTTTGACACTTAGCTGAATGCTCCATTGTTCTAAGCCTCCCTGTTGGCTCTTCACATCAGATAGCTGGTTTACAACATTACCTTCGGTAAGGAAGATCTTAAATTAGGCAAGGCACTGCAGCGGGCAGTCACTTAGGCAAGGCACTGCAGCGGGTGGTGAAAACCACCCAACGCATCACTCGGACTATGCTTCCATCCATCGAGGACATCCAGAGGAAGTGCTTTCTGCGTAGAGCTCACAGAATCCATAAAGGATTCCACACACCCAGACCACAAACTGTTTGCCCTCTTGCCCTCCAGCAGGCGCCTCAGGAGTCTCCGGTCTAAGACTAGCAGACTGAGGAACAGCTTCTTCCCCAGAACTGTGACACTCCTGAACTGCACATAGCATAGCATCTGCACATAGCATCATTGGCACTAACTGTACATAAATACAACTCTGTAAATAAAATTCTGTTAAATATACGTACAGCTGTACATTTGTCGCCACCAAATAATCTCTAACACACCTCTGTATATTCTGATTATACTGTACATACTATTATATTCTGCTGTAATAACTGTTTTGCACTTCTGGTCGGATGCTAACTGTATTTCGTTACCCTGTACTTGTACGTGTGTGATGACAATAAAGTTTAATCTAATCTAATCTAAAATTAGCTGCTTTTCCCTACCATGTACAAGACTGCATGGGATAATAAAATCCTGGCTATTTTGACCTTTGACATCCATCTTTCAGAGTTGCATGGAATAATACACTCGGGCAATTTTGACCTCCTTCATCAGCAACTCAGAGCCTTCAGTCACTCCTCACAAAGACACAATTTATTTGCTACTAAATAACTCAATTGTTGTTGACTGATTCGAGGACAAAGAGTATACTTTCATTACACAGACCCAGAGTCATCCTGTTATCTATAATACAAAGTAAAGTGATGTTGTAGCAACATGGTCAATATGGGGTATAATTCCCCCACAAAACAAGACGGAGCCACAGGCAGCATTCACGTCAGTGCGTGCGCACAAACTTTTAAAACTCCGCCTGTAAATTACACATTAACCCAACGTCATCAAAATGTGGTGGGCCCAACTCTAATTTCCCCCCAAAAAGTCTCTCCGAGACTGCTCAGTTCAAGTTTCACATCGGAGGAGACTTGCGCACCTGACGGATCAGCGGTCATCATGAGCCGCAGCGGTGTGAGTTTGAACCAGGTACCCGATGGATCAATCAGCCAGCGCAAAGAGCTGCATGAACGGGGTAACTGGGAAAGTAAAACCGAGTTCATTTTAACGGTAATGGGTGCAATCATCGGCCCTGGGAACGTGTGGAGGTTTCCATACTTGTGTTACAAAAACGGCGGGGGTGAGTGTGAAAAGTAGAAAGTTGGTCAACATTAACTGCACGCAATTTGACTAACGCGCAATTGATAAACGATAGTGTGACGCCAATCAAAGGACAGTTATGTCGACCTGTTGGTGGCTGGATCAATTTGCAAATCTTCTTTCATTTTGCTTTGCAGGTGTCTTCTTCATCCCATATATCTTGTTTTTGGTCACCTGCGGGATTCCTCTGTTCTTTATGGAGACTGCGCTGGGCCAGTACACTAGCCAGGGAGGAATCACGTGTTGGAGGCAGATATGTCCGCTATTCGAGGGTATCTTTCTAAACTTTATAATTGATTTGGTCATTACTTTACTCAATGCTACTTAAACGACAGAGTTATCTATTGCGTGATGCGTACAAGATAATTGACCGTTGCTCTGAGTAAGTTTACTTGGACATAAGTTACAGAACTTCATTAGTTCAGTTTTGTGGTCAATTGAAATGTTGTCCCACCGAGCATTTTAAGACGTTCACAATCTCTGTCTTCTCCAGGCATGGGCTACGCCAGTCATCTGATCATAGCGTTCAGCGCCACTTCGTACGTTGTCATCATGGCATGGGCTTTTTTCTACCTGTTCTCCTCCTTTAGCTATGATCTACCATGGGCTAGCTGTGGTAACTACTGGAACACAGGCAAGTCACTCGAGTTTTTGGCAACTTTCTCCGGTCAGCCATACAACAGTACAGTTCTGTCATGTCAGTGGCATTTTGGCTCTGTTAGGTCTAGATGTAAAGGACGGTCGCTCAAAAAAGATGATGGAAAACAGATGTGCGAAAACAACTTTGGTCGTTCAGGTCACTGTGGTTTACTGTCAAGTATCATTTCATGTATCTTTGAAGATTGACATTGTGGCAAATTAAAATGTCTCAGAGTCATGCATGGACTTCAGCCAAATGGATTCCAGGAGCAACTTGAGCGCGTCCAGGCTGAATGCCACACTGCCTGTGATGGAGTTTTGGCAGTAAGTAAACGTCAGGCTTAAAAGTAGTGAACCAATGAAACAGGATCTCCACACCCTAACTTAAATCGGTTGGTTCTCATACGCAGGCGCAGAGTCTTAAAAATCTCAAGCGGTATTGAGGATGTGGGCAGTATCAGGTGGGAGTTGGCCCTCTGTCTCCTCCTCACCTGGCTCATCTGCTATTTCTGCGTCTGGAAAGGAATCAAGTCCACTGGCAAAGTAAGGAACTGTTAACCTGCAGAAATGACATGCAAATGCACAAGTGCAAATGAGAGACATTCCTGCTTCGAAGGCTTATGTCTAGTCTCAGTCCATTAGATGTCTGTTCATCCAGCAGGCTCGTCCAGTCCTGTAGAGCAGTGGTCCCCATCCCTTGTCCCCAGGGCCCACTGTCCTGCTAGTTTTACATTTACATTTATTCATTTAAATCTAATCCAAAGTGACTTTCAAAAGAGCTTTACAAAAAGAGCATCGGTCACTGATCATAACATGATAGTCCCCAAACATGCGGGTTGTCAGATTATGAACCATACATCGAGTGAAACATTACAAGTGCCAAAGGGAAGAGCCACAAGAGCATTCAGTTAAACAAGTTATAATTACATGGCATGCATCTCAAACGTGCAATAGTGTGTTGGAGAAGGGAAACATCTAAAACATGCAGAACAGTGGGCCCTGGGGACCAGGGTTGGGGACCCCTGCTGTAGAGCTCTGTATCCTGGGGGAACCTGGTCCGGTTCCAATCGATTGACACCATCTCCTCCCACAGGCTGCTTACTTCACAGCCACCTTCCCCTACGCCATGCTGCTCATCCTGCTAGTGCGTGGAGTCACTCTGCCAGGGGCCGTCAACGGGATCATCTACTACCTCAGTCCTGACTTTGCACGTCTCTCGGACCCTCAGGTAGGGCAGGGGCACCTCCCAATCACCGGTCCTATTGGAAAAACTTACATGGAAAATGGAGGATACACATTCTTGGTTTCAGATCATCTGTCATTGTGGTGGTTGTGGTGTCGGAGAAAAGACATATGCAGATTAGAATAGAATGTGAAATTGATCCTAGATTTTTTGGGGGTCTTCATCAGTGGAAATCTTAGCCACAGGAGATTTCTTTTCCAGAAGGTCATTATGTGCTTCAGTCTCTCGATGGTGCAAACATTCTGTTTGGGGTTTCAGGTGTGGATGGATGCAGGCACACAGATTTTTTTCTCCTATGCTATCAGTCTGAGTTTTCTCACCTCTCTGGGCAGCTACAACCACTACAACAATGACTGCTACAAGTGAGTCCACAGTCCAAAAGAAGTGTCTAAAGTAGTGGTGTCAAACTTGTGCCATCGAAGGCAAAGAGCAGGGGTGGGAAATTCCAGTCCTCCGAGCCGCTGTCCTCGATGTTTCCCTGCTCCAGCACACCTAATTTTAATGAACAGGCTGTTATCAAACTCTGTGGAAGTCAAGACAGCGGCCCCCGAGGACCGGAATTGCCCACCCATGGCCAAGAGGTTGCAGGTATTCGTGTCGACCAAGCACTACACCAGCTGATTTCACTAACTAGTTTCTCTGCTTAGTGAAATCAGCTGGAGTTGTGCTTGGTTAAAGGGAAAACCTGCACCTCTTGGTCTTGGTCTAAATTGTAGACTTTAAAGGATAAGTGGTGAAAAACACAATCTGGCTAACGTAACTTTTATTCTTTCAGAGATTGTTTTTACTTGTGCCTGCTTAACAGCGGCACCAGTATCATCTCTGGGTTTGCTGTTTTCTCTGTGCTGGGCTTCATGACTTATGAGCAGGGAGTTGACATTGCTGAGGTAGCCAAGTCAGGTGAGTTTCAGCGCTCACCAAAGATATAAAAAAATATATACATTTAGTCTCTTATCAGACGCTCTTACCCAGAGCGACTTACAGCAAGTACAGGGACATTCCCTCTGAGGCAAGTAGGGTGAAGTGACTTGCCCAAGGACAAACTTCATGTAGCCGCAGCCGGAAATCAAACTCTCAACCTTCCGATCAGTAGCCCAACCCCTTAATCGCTGAGCCATGTGACTGGTTCTTAACCTGGGTTCGATCGAACCCCAGGGGTTCGGTGAGTCAGTCTCAGGGGTTCAGCAGAGGTCAAGACACACATCCGACTCATGATTTGTGATGACACAACCAATTAAGAAGGGTTCGGTGAATGCGCATATGAAACTGGTGGGGTTCAGTACCTTCAACAAGGTTAAGAACCACTGGTGTTGCGACTGGAGCGTACTTAAGCTCTTCTGCTTCTGCTGCCTGATGTAAATATGGCACATGGAACCCCATTCATAAAACTGATATAGTGATCTTAGGAACAAAACAATTTAATCACATTGCCCTTCCACATGGTAGACATGGTGATTTTATGTAAAAACTAACAAAATGTTAATTACTGTTCTCAACCTGTGTATGTGTATACAGGTCCTGGGCTAGCGTTTATCGTGTACCCCCGAGCTATGGCTGCGATGCCAATGCCTCAGATATGGTCTGTGTGTTTCTTCTTCATGATCATACTTCTGGGTTTGGACAGCCAGGTAGCTAACACTCTGCAGCCCCCCGGGGCTTAGAAACACAAAAGAAACGACACAAATCAAAAACAAAAAAACACCAACATCTCATAACCGTTTCCTCCCGCTCTCTCTGTCTAGTTTGTGGGTCTTGAGTGTCTGATGACGTCCGTGGTGGACTTGTTCCCCCGGATGCTGCGACAGGGTTTCAGGAGAGAGCTGCTGCTGTTGCTCATCTGCTCTGTGTGCTGTGTCCTGGGCCTCATGTATGTCACGGAGGTAAGGGAACCACACACACACACACACACACTTGACAAGCTGGATCATAATCACACACTGTCCCAGGGAGTATTTGAACCATGTCATCTCAAGGACCCTTAACCACTGCTGGCTGTTTACTGCTGTAGGGCTACAGGTAGACTACTCTTGTAAGAGGATGTTTCTTGGCGTTGATCCTTCAGGGAGGCATATACCTGCTTCAGTTACTGGATCACCATGTGTGCAGTGGGCCCACACTCCTCCTGCTGTCCATCTGCCAGTGTGTTAGCATCTCCTGGATCTACGGTCAGCACCGCTAGGAAAGCATGAATAGAATGAGGGAAATAATGGATTTGAAATACCGAATGTGAACTTCCGACTTCCATCCGTGTTAAACTACAGGAGCTGACCGTTTCTATGACAACATCAGCGATATGATTGGCTACAGACCCTTGCCTTTGATTAAGTATTGTTGGCTGTACATTACTCCCACAGTGTGCATTGTAAGTATTCAGTTATCCATTCGTTGTCATTTCTGTACATTCATTCAACCTTTGAACACGGTCAAACACAAGATTAGTCAACTTATTCCAATGTGATACATACATTTACTGCAAAAAGCTATATAAAAAATGACTTGCATTGTACACAGTTCAAACAATTTGCCCATTTTTCCTCAATCGATTCAAAAACTCAGCAGCTCAGTAATAAAACTAGATAAACAGCAGGGGCCAGTACTATGAATCAAGATTTGGCATTAACAAGGTAATATCAGGTTTAACCCAGGGGTTTCTGTATTGGGTTAAACCTGATGTTACCTCAATAATGCCAAATCTTGATTCGCAGTCTAGGCCCCAGAGGGTCTAGCTTTTGATTTTTTTTTTACTTGAACTGTGAAAGTATCCTTGTGTACAGTGATGTATCCGTCTTCACTTGCATTCAACAGGGCACCTTCATCTTCTCCATAGTCAAACATTCCCCACTTAAGTTCAGCAACAAGTACGTCTACCCTGTGTGGGCCAACATCATTGGCTGGTTCCTGGCCACCAGCTCTCTCTCCCTTATTCCTCTATGGATGGTTTACAAGATGGCTAAAGGCAAAGGGACTCTTCGGCAGGTAAGCAGCAACTTTTTTCAAGATGTCATTGTCTTGAATCAACTAGCTGTGGTGACTTTTCTGGAAGCCATTAGTACATTATTTCTGGCAAAGCTACCAGTTGGATACGCTCTTGTAAAATATCTCAGGGTTTTTTCTTGACAATAGTTTTATAGACATACCACATGTATATGTTCTATAATGTACATGAGATTGTTACTGGCTGTTAAAATTGAAATTCTTTTTTCCAGCGTTTCCTTTTCCTCTGTCGCCCTGTTGACAAACTGCCTTTCAAACACACACGCCAAGGTGATGGTCCTTTATTGGGGGCCAACAGTTTGAGCACCCACCCTGAGCTGACGTCCTCCTGTTAGGTCTACACAGGTACCCGGAACCCGACCCAGGATCTGTACGGGTTTGGAGCTGAATTTTAAATGGTCGGCCAGATACGGGTCAGGTCTCAATCTATTACTTCGGGTCCTGGGTCTGTTTAATATTGTGTGTGATACCCGATTGCTGTGCGTGTGTTTTGAAAGGTATAAAATGTTTTATATGATGCTCAATAGGGCTATATGCACTCTCTCCTCCACATTCAAAGTCCGCCCGCAGGGTTACATCCAGCCCATATGAACAATAACATAACCCCCAATAGCAACTATGGTGTTTTTGCCTTGTCTTGCCTAACAAGATGTTGCCTACGTTTACGGTCAACGACATGAGGCGAATAATCCAAAAACAGTGTCAAGCAAGAAGAAGGGATTCAAGCTATATGTCTAAATATACGTTAATTTGATTTATTAATGTACAATCTGGACCTATAATGCGCTTTAATGCGCTTAGCGTGCATGCTCTCTAACGCTAACTAATGCTATCACACCAGATGGACTGTCAGTGTCTGTCTGTCTACATTAATAATGTAATAACTGTCTACGATAAATATCGTTCACTAGTAATATAATGTCATTAAATGTTCTGTGTCGGTTCCGAGTGGTACATTTCTCCGGTTCTGGGGTCTCATTTATAAAGGAGTGCGTAGAAGTCTTACTAAAAGTGTGCGTACGCCCAAAAGCGTAAATTGGCGTACGCACCCAAAAATTCAGATTTATAAAACCATGCGTACACACACCTGTAGGCAATGTTCGCTTTATAAATCACAGCTTAACCACAAGTGTGCGTACGTAAAGTATCATTGCACCCCGCCTTGAACACGCCCATTTTTAACCATAAATGGTCAATGCAAAGGACCTCATGAATGCTAATCTAGTATCATTCTCATGAACCTGGCAGGTGATTCTTCTTCACGGTGAATCAAGGCAAACAAAAAACAACACAATAGTGCGACAGCGCCAAGTGGCAGAACCGGAGAAGAAGCAGTAATAACTGCAGTAGTAAATTCCGTGTTTATGTATTTTGCATGGCGATTAAAAACGAATTCTGATTCTGAAGTGTAATGAGTGTAGTGATTGCGTGGTAGCTTAACAACTGTATTTCCAGTTTTTGAAATATGATATACGCACAGTATTAAAGAAATATATTTAGTTATACTTTGTGTTCTGTAGTACATGCATTTCAGCCTCCTACACTGCGGTAAAAGGACAATCTGATTGTGAGACAGACAGCGCTGAATATTGATTAAAAATTTGAGTTGCATTGTACAAGATGTGTATGGAACAATTATGATGTAGTTCAAGCTCAAATAACACTGATGTATTTAATCTTCATTATAATCATAAATTGAGTCAATGTGTGTGAGGACAACAAAATACATCAATATTACGAGTAATCGCTTCTCCGACTTTTACTTTTTGCAGTATGTGTCTTCAATTCCCACTGTCTCCAAAAAGTGCGTAGGTTTACGGGAGGGTCATAGTTTGCGTGGAGGACCGCACATTCTACCGCCAAGTTTGTTTTTGTATAGGCTAAATCACTGACTTTGCGTGAAAACTGGCGTACGCACGTTTTCACCCCCGTTTTGTGCGTACGCAAGTTTTATAAATGAGTCCCCTGCACTGGTCTGAGTCTAACTTTAAAAACATTAAGAGTGGTCCAGGTCAGTTCAGTGCAGCACGACAGGTCTCTTCATCACAGGTCTCCCATGTAGACCTCTACCACCTGTACACTTTAGTTAGAGAACCAGGTACTTGGTTTAGTCTGCCAAAACATCCATCAGCACCTCTGAAGACATTAACCCTGAACAATCTTAACTTCATCACAATGATTTTTTTTAAGTATGATTATAGTACCAGCATACCTTTTGTGTTGAACATTTACATGTAGTCATTTAGCAGATACTCTCATCCAGAGCGACTTACAGCCAGTACAGACATTCCCCCAAGGCAAGTAAGGTGAAGTGCCTTGCTCCAGGACACACACAGTACCATGCCTAATGATGCCTCAGTTGGAAATGTCAGTCTGGGAATTGTTAGCGCTTCGTAACGCCTCAGTTCCTCGAAGGGGCTTTTGTTCTGGAGGTTGAGCAGAAAGGGCAGTGGTGGGAAACAGCAGAAACATCCTGGGTCTTAGTCCCTCTTGGACACAGAACATCTCCATATAAATTCCTGCCCCGAAGATCGGATCCATTTATTGGCAACTGGAATGAGGTTGTAGAACAGTTAGTCTGTGTTTTCTGAGCTTGTGGTCTGTGAATGTTTCATCATCATACTGTATACACATACATGTAATCTGTTACAGTGTCTTCAACTTGTGCATTTTAATCTTGATAAACAATTTCAACATTTGCCTATTACCAGCTGTTTTTCTCCTTTTAAACCTTTAACAGTGTTCATGACTACAGGAGTGTTGATGATCTGAAAGATTGCAATTGATTGATAACCATAAGTTTGACTCTTAGTTTGACATCCAATTGAATACATACTTAGATGACTTCAGTAACAACAAAAGCTCACCCCATTTATTGCCCACATAGACTGGACAGCCTGCATGAAGAGTCCTACGGTCCACATCCCCGTTCTGCAGAAGGTTAAACCACAGCACAGCAGACCCCTACAAGGAAGACGGAAGAAGCAACACACTGTTTGTTCCCGATTAGCTTGGCTTTTTACCACAACTGGGTTTCAAGCCAAACAGCATTACTGGGATCGAAATTTGAAAATGTTCCTTGTTTAAAGTATGAGAAGATCCATGTGTCATCATGTGCCATTAGTCAACATGGTGACTATCTGAGCCAAGGTAACACGTGATTTTCCTGCTGAAGTACCTTCAGAGGTTGAAGAGAAGCCACTATCTGAGGAAAGACTGTAGCTCCACCCACTTCTACATCAGTCATCTATGAAAAACACAACACCTGTTCTTCACAACAATAAACCCAAACATGGACCCCATTATGAGGGAAATCTTATCAAAAACGTATTAGTTTAAGTCTTACATACATTAAAATTGTTGCAATCCTGTGGCCTTTCAAATCTGAAGCATTGGTTTCCTGTGGAAAGCCATAACTTGATTTTAAGACAGGCAGATTTAGGATACTTAAATATTGTGCAGAGCTATCTCATACCTTGTAGTCATAGTGAGGTTCATACTGTCCACCAATACCATAGTTAGCAACCTGAAAATAAATCTGGTATTTTAATGACGTATTGCATCAAGTTGAATTTATGAGTGGATCTTTCACCCTCAGAATATCGTAAACATATTACGTCATGTTAGCCAAGAACAGGTCAACAACAACAGCCAAATGCTGAATCCCTTTCAGGCCTGTTGCTCAATTCTTATCTGGCACAACCATTCATTACCAGCTCTGGTAATGATATTACAACAGAGGTCAAACATCATACATCGGCACCTGGAGTAGTTCTGCTGTCTGCATGTCCAGGCCGCTTACATCAGCCATCCTCCTGGTGATCTGGGAGATAACTGGGTGGTCATCCTCACTCAGCCAAGCACTGGAAAACCAAATATGACAAACTACAACTGAGGAGAAAAAACATTCACGTCTGTCTATATAAACATCCATTTTGAGTTATACCCTTCATTCCACATCTATTTTGACTGGACTTCTAAGATTTCATGAGGAATGTAGAACAAAGAACATTCCAGATTATACCTTGTACCACATTAGACACTTCCACTGTCTGGTGGTGGAGGCTCACCTCAAAACTTGTATAATGTTCAGCTGAATGCTCTTATAGTTCTTCCCTTGGCACTTATTGGTTCTCATGATGTATGTTTTGTAACCTAGATGCCCGCTATATTGGGGTCTATCAAGTTGCTATGCTCAGTTTGTAAAGCTTTCTCTTGTAAGTCGCTTTGGATAAAAGCGTCTGCCGAATGAATAAATGTAAATGTAGACATGGGGGACTAATGTACTTCAGCGGTTAAGGTGTTGGGCTAGTGATCGGAAAGTTGTAAGTTATATTAGTCACTGTGGCTACATTAGACTGTGTCCTTGGGCAAGGCACTTCATCCTACTTGCCTAAGGGGGAATGTCCCTGTACTTATTGTAAGTCGCTCTGGATAAGAGCGTCTGCTAAATGTAAATGTAGATAAGCCAATCAATAAATTGTCTTGATAGCTTTGATGTTTCTTAAGAACCAAATCACCCTCACTTCCAAACAAACGCCAACACTGTGGAACATATAAGAGAAAGCCTGTCGGTGTAAAGGTCGGCCAGCTGCGATGGTGGAACTTAATATTTACAGCGTATCATTGCCTCTTTGGAAAACATCTTAAAAAAAGACAGATTTCCCATAAAAGCAGTCAATATCTCTGATTAGCCAACTCCCTCATAGAGCTATGACTCAGCAACATTGGTTTTATTTGCATTGAATGCCCAGTGAAGGAGCATTATGGTCATTGAGGAGCATGTGTAGATGTGAGCATAACAAACCTTTTGGCTACACGTTGTTCCGTGATCTGAGTGTCAGAGACTTTGCCAGAAACCTGTGCTCTAGCAAGCTTAGACAAAAACATAAACATGTAGAAAACAAGAAGCATCGTTCGAACACTTCATTTTTGTGTCTACATGCATGATGGTCATTTTTGCAGGTATACCTTTGATCTGGACAGGTTTTTAAGGGTCTCCATCTCCTTCTCAGTCAGAAAGTTGTGATATCGGATAAAGACCGGCTGGTCCCATTCCTCTTCCTCTTTAATCGGGGCATACATCAGCCATGGATTGCCTTGTCTGGTACTGTAGCGACACACCAGCTTCCTGCGTCTCTCTGGACTCTGAGAAGGACAGAGACATTAGCAAGTAGTCCTGACCCGAGTTTTGAAGCAGGATAGTCATGTCTAATAGTTCCCTGGTCTTACAAAATGTCTTGATAATTGTTCAGCTCATCTAGTCTTTCTGAACTCAACATGTTATGGTCTTCCTGCGAGGTTGGACAAGCGCCCTACTTCCGTCATGAATGACCTACCATTCTGGTGGCCGCCCCACTACAGAGAGACTCGTAGGAGGCTGGGTTCGCTTTCTTCAGAAGCTCTGAGATGTCCGGTGGGGACTTGATGTCTTTGTCTCTCAGCAGGATGCTGTCGCTGAGGGCTTGGGAGTGCTGCAGCTGGAATGCAACCTGCAGGTCACCAGGTTCTGCAGAAAAGGGAGGAAGGGCCACACTTCGATCCACAGGAAAAGGCCTGAACCTGCATACCACTCTCATGAAATGAGGTTCTAGGTCAAATTAATGTGTTTAAAGTGCAAGCACATTAGATTAGATTAGATTCAATGTTCATTGATGAGGAACCAACTCTATCTCCAGGGACACTGCTGTCTCCCACACATTTGTTCCAGGAGTACAACGGTACTGATTTTCTGGACCTGATGTTAGTTTCCTCGAGGATCACAGTGACTCTTACTGAGAGGCTTGTTGCTCTTGTTGTTCAGTTGTACCTGATATAAAATTATTGCACATGCTGTGAAATTTATTATTATTGCTTGCTTTTCTACAGGTACATTCTTGAACTTTTTAGGTTCATGTTGTTTAATTGTAACTTGTTTAAATGCATGCTCTTTAGGGTTCTTTCTCTTGGCAATTATTTGGTTTTTCACAATGTGTGCTTCATGCATTCATATATAAAAAAAAATATATATGTATATATATCATTCTGTGAGAGATGTCTTGCTGGAACACAATGCCCTAGATCCATGGCCACATTATTGGGGACCGAGAACCAGACTGATTATGCATGTGCTAAGGCGCTAACACAGACTACACTAACACACAAACTTAATCTACACTGATAACCCCACACACCATCCAACGCCTTTGCCTGCTTGTTGTTGTAATACTGTATTGTTACTGTTTGCTTATCTGTTTGCTTGAGTGTTTTTTGCCTTGGCCTGTTTTTGTTTTTTCTCCTCTCCTGTCCTTGTCCTCTTATGTTATCCTGATATTCAAGAAGACATCCGGCGCTGGTGCAAGCTGGCTGCTGGCTGCAATAGCTCACGCTGTTGTGGACTGCAATTTCCCCTCTGGAGGACTAAAGGATTTTTAATTAAATGTTTTGGCTACTCGCAATGTTTGGGTCTCGTTATGATCAGTGACCGATGCTCTTGCTCTCTCTCTTGGAAGCTGCTTTGGATAAAAGCATCAGTAATACATGTAAATATAATGTAACATTATGTGGCTAGCCAAAAATTATGTTGAACAAATGTTTGTCCTGAACTACACTGAGGTACTAGCTATCATGTTGAACAGGTGACTCTTGGGGTGGGCATTCTATGAAGCCTTCTGAAGACTTTTGCCCAAATAGGGTTAGTTTGACCACAGAGTCCACATCTCGGATGACCTGTCCTGGATTACTAACACCTCTGGCCTGATCAAGAAGGCTCACCAGCATCTCTTTTTCTTGAGAACACTGAGGAAACACCACCTGTCCTCAGCTGTCATGGTGAACTTCTACCACTGTGCAATCGAGTGCATCTTGACAAACTGTGTTACAGTGTGGTACGGGAACTGCACAGTCGCTGAGCGCAAGGCACTGCAGCGGGTGGTGAAAACCGCCCAACGCATCACTGGGACTATTCTTCCGTCCATTGAGGACATCCAGAGGAAGCGCTGTCTACGTAGAGCTCACAGCATCCGAAGAGATTCCTCACACCCCGCCCATAAACTGTTTGCCCTCCTGCCCTCCGGCAGGCGCCTCAGGAGTCTCCGGTCTAGAACCAGCAGACTGAGGAACAGCTTCTTCCCCAGAACTGTGACACTCCTGAACTCCACTAGACCCCGCCCCCCTATATAACCCCCGCCCCCCCATAGAACCCCCGCCTCCCTATATTTGCACATTTCTGTTTGTACATTTGCACCACTTGCATATGTGAGTTGTTATTGCACTATCTGTCCATTTTGCTGCACCACCTGCACATTTTGTTCACTTTGCACATCTGTTCATTTTGTTCAATTGCATCATTTGCACTAACTAACATGCTACCCAGTAATTTCTGCTTTGTCTAATGTGAATCTGTACATACCCTGATTGAATCTGTACATACCCTGTATATTCTGATTATGCTGTTCATAATATCTATATTCTGAGTATACCCATATTTATTATATTCTGTTGTTAATAACTGTTTTGCACTTCTGGTTGGATGCTAACTGTATTTCGTTGCCCTGGACTTGTACCTGTGTAATGACAATAAAGTTGACTCTAATCACTCTAATCTCTAGAGGGGGATTTAGAAACATGAAGTCTGGGAGATTGAAGAGTTAATTTGTTTGCTGCTTGACAAGCAGCTGGAGACCATTATTCATCAATTGTGGAAAACAACGTCATCGGTGAATATATTCATTGATGGATGGATGTTTAAAATTAAGTGCTGTGAGACTTGCGTTGCGTGTCCTCCAGCCAATTGGTCAGAGTCGTCTGTTACCTACTTTTCCCTACTGAATAAATAATTTGTCTCGACACAGCATCTTGACCATTCAAGCATACAGTGTCTTCAGAATGATTCTGTTTCACCACCCCACAACATTTTGATTGACGTTAGTATGGCTATTTGGAGCAATGCTTGAAACTGGAAACATGTCCACTTACCCAGGGCAAGTGCCTGCTGTATGATCTCCTCTGCCAGGGGCAGGTGTCCCATCAGGAAAGTCACATGGCCCAGGCAGCCCAGAACCTCTCTCCTGGTCACCACTGCAAGGACACCGTCGTCCAACTGCCTCAGGGTCTCGTTGAGCCACCGCACAGCTTGCTGGAACTTGTAGTTCTGCAGAGCAACCTTGGCCACGTGGAAAAGCTCATCTGGATCCAAGAGTGAGGCGTGTTCTCGTCCTGCTACAGGGAAACGAGAACTTTTGCTTTGTTTACTTTTGATGGAGTGTTCTGGGTGGGTTACATCACTGAGAATTTGATGCAGAGAAATAATCTTAATTCATATTTGAGATGTCAATATCCCATTTCCTGCATCCAACCAGACCTTTGGTTCACCAAACTTCATGAACCCCCCCCCTGAATTCCCCACAGAATATATCCTGACAGTCCTCAATAATGTAGAAGAGTGAAATTGTATTTTAGCTTAGACAAGCAACATGGTCCACCCATATATGTCCTGCAGTCTTACAAGGCTCAAAGCTCCAAGAGTACCTGCCTGCAGTCCTCGGCTGGGAGGCCGCTCGGCTGGGAGGCCGCTCTGCTCCAGGGCCGAAAGTGACGCATTTATTTTAATTTATTTTAATTTATTTTCGGGGGGCGGCGGGGGGAAGTGAGGACATTTAAACCTGGATTTCACCTGGATTTCACGACACAGATCACATCTCTTCCTAGTTGCGGTAAGTTGCATATTTTCCACAGTAAGTAAATGCATGATTTATTGTCAATATAAGTGCCGTAAAACAATAACGTTATAGAAGTCATTAATGATTTACCGAATATTTACGAATGTTACAAGTCTACTTGGGTAGTTGTTATGAAGCTAAATTTGATAACGTCAAAGTTTACTTTCACCGATGGCGGTTAGCATCAACAAATTATCAGGGATTATTAAATGTATAGTGCATAACGTCAACTAATTGATCGCATTTGTTTGTATGTAACGTTACAAAACATTTTTGTAAACTATCCTTGCAATAGCTGTTATCACGGATAATTAAATGTATAGTGCATAACGTAAAGTAACTGTTCGCATTTGTTTGTATGTAACGTTACAAATTTTTTTTGTAAACTATCCTTGCAATAGCTGTTATCACGGATAATTAAATGTATAGTGCATAACGTAAAGTAACTGTTCGCATTTGTTTGTATGTAACGTTATAATACAGTTTTGTAAACTCCTTGCATTAGCTGGGCATCGTCACAAAATTAGATTAGATTCAATTTTAATGTCATTACACAGGTACAAGTACAGGGTAACGAAATACAGTTAGCATCCAACCAGAAGTGCAAAACAGTTATTACAACAGAGTATAATAAATATAAGTATACTCAGAATATACACAGTATGAACAGTATAATCAGAATATACAGGGTACAGAATGTGGCAGAGTACATGGCTCATTTTTACTTTTTTATTTTTCTACCTATGTTGTATACTACAGTATATAAACGAAACAAATATGAATAGCTTTTGCATCATCAGTACTTTTACTTTTGGATACTGAGGAAGGAATTTCACGTTTAGAAGGGCCCTCTGACCTCCAGATGTAAATGTTGATTCCTGTCTGTCTCCTAAATCCTGTAGATACTGTGTGCCCCCTCCCCCTGCAGATCACAATCTTCTAACAGTGCTTTGACCACTAAAAGGTGTGCCCCCACCCCCTGAAGACCACACTCTTCAAAGGGTGGGCCTTCATCCTGCCCATGAGCAGCTGGTATGTATTCTTAAAGGAAAGATATATAAGACAGACATATGTGCTTCTCATCTTGAAGCTCTACCACCCATGTTCCTATATCATAATTAATAATATTATGCTTGTTATGATTGTATTTACTTCTCTTCAACAATAATCAGCTCAGATACATATTGGACACTGACAACCCAGCGGGCGAGCTCATTGTCAGAACAGGAAAAAGTTGCCTGACGCTCTGACTTCAGGGGGCTTGGATTGAACCAAGAAATGGAATCAACCGTGAGTTAACATTTGAACCTATGTAATTGTGAGCCTATTATGTTTATATGTAATTGACAACTTTTTGCTTTGAGGAAATGCGTGCTTTAAGCTATTGAGCAAAATCCGCAATCACAGGTCATCTCTCATCTAAAGCCCTCTTGCGAGGTGAAGTGCCGCTAGTGTTTAGGCTGATGAAAAGGAAGGTGGATAACATTAATGAGGTAAAATTGTACATTTGTTTGGGTTCCATCCGTTTCAGGTCAGAAACCAGCATTTTCATTTCCTTATTTATTTAATTTTAACAATGTCTAGATGGACATATTAAAGGAGGGCACTGATGAGATCTTTTCTTTTTGGAGCCTGTGTTATGTATATTACAACTAACCATTTTGCTTATCTATATATATTTTGTCTCAGTCAGACTTGCCTCCCACCCAGGACACCCTCTGCTTCAGCTGCTCCCCTCGCGGTCCACCAGGACCAAAACCGCTCGCCATAAGAACAGCTTCTACCCTCGGCCATTGCACTCTTCAATAGGGCCAAGGACTCGGAATGACTTTGCCACAAACACCCCCATCCAGCATCCCACTGCACAAGCCACTTTTGCACTCAAAACCCCTTTTGACACCTTAAAATTACTTACTGTTGTACCACTGTTTTGCAATGCTGTATATATACCCCCCTGACCTTTTTACACCATATTTTTATTGTATTATATTATGTTCTTATCATGTTACATATATGTTCTATCTTGCTCTTCCATGTTAATGTAAATTCTGTGTTTGTTAAACTTGCATAGCCATTAAAACAGATTCTGATTCTGATCATGAGTGGGTTGATTTTAATAACTGTTCTCTGCCAAAGTGGACCTGCCTGAAATCCTGTGCATGGGGGAAGAGAACCAGGCTAAGGTAGTATGGGAGGGTGTGGAATGACCTTGAAAAGGAAACAATCCTGGAGCCCTTCAAGTTCACATTTCACAACACAGAAGATGTGGAAATTCTGTGCAGAAATAATGGACCAAAGAAAATATTTGGCCTAATCTGAATATCAAACAGCTAAATGAGTTTCTGTCTGCCAGAATAAAGTCAAATCATATTGTGACTTGGTGTGTTTTACATGTTATCATTGATCATTGAATAATTCGCTTGGATTATACTGTACATATCAGCACAAAAACATAATTGGCATAGATATAGAGCCAAACATGAAAAACATCAGTGCAATAAGGTTCAATGACAATTTATTATTAATATAATGAAAAGGCAGTGAAGTATTGTATAGTACACAATAAAATGTATAGGCTTATGACGTCTCACGAAATGCAGGCTGATGAATAGGAGTCCTAACCTCCATTGTTTTCAGTTATCAACATTTTGACCTTATCTTGTCACGATCCTCAGCTTTGTAGTAGGCTACAAATACATTATTGAGCCCCGAGTCATATCACCCACCCTGTATTTTTCGTAATGACAAAGTTACGCAGTGCAGTGTATATTAGTCTGGCTTCTTGTCTAAAGTTTACTATATAAATATGATATGACGATTGAAACTATAGACAAGGAATTCATTGATTTAATGTAATCTAATGTGTTTACTAATTAATGCATTTGGGAGGAAATGCGCTTTTATATAAATTTGCGCTTTTATTCTGAAATCTTGCGCTTTTATTTTGAAATGTACTTCCGGCCTCCCAGCCGAGCGGCCTCCCAGCGGAGCGGCCTCCCGACAGAGGACTGCAGGCAGGTGCCTCTCCAAAGCGATGCCGTCCAGATCCTTCTGACTGGGTAACCGCTGGGAGAAACTGGAGATTGTGGCCAGGAGATCTAAAGCAAAGGACAGATCAACAGTTAAAACAGTAGGGGAGATGAAGTGTAATGTCCACCACATCTTCCAAGATTTGAAACGGGTAACGGAGCTGAACTAATGGTGGGGTCATGTCTCATGGGTACTGCACGTTTATCTTCATGTACAGAAAGGCAAAGTGCATTTGGTAAGTTTCAAGCGTGCATGCCATTTGCCTTTCATTCATTTGGATGGAAAAACCATCCATCCCTCAAAGTTACTTACCCATACAAAGAAACCATTTCATTTTACCCGTTTGTTGTCTCAAAAACTATAGGGACATTGTGTTCATCTGGGGTTGGTGATCCCATGGACTTGTGTGAACTGTCCCTGTTGTGTTCCTGTTTATGTTTAACTGGTAATACAAATAGTAGTCTATATAATTTTTCTGGCGGTTCAGGGAAATGTGATTAATGGACAATCTCCAGAAGGCCCCCCGTCCCAGAATATTAGGATTTAAAGCTGTTCCTTGCAGGTGGCTGTATATTGCATTCGTCTTCTACATTACTAATAATATTAATGCAATGTTAATTAATCGGGCCACCCCTCTGCAGATTAAACTTCACCCAAAGTCAAGAGATTTGTTTGTTTGTTCGTTCGTTCAGGCAGGGAGGTTACGGAGTTTAACCCTCCTGTTATGTTCCGGGTCAAATTGACCCGTTTCAAAGTTTGAAGATCTAGGAAAAAAAAATTATTTTTTTTTTAAGTATGAAACTTCTGCTTGCCTTAATTAGTGTAATCAACATATAATATGAAAATGTTTCATGTCACATATTTGCAATCACCCCCTGCACGTTTATATCACATAGATACTGTTCGGGTCAATTTGACCCGGCAGTCAAATTGGAGGTAAAAGGGTTAGAAACTGTTTTTTTCTTTGCAACTGTGAGACATATTTCATCCCAATCACTCTCACACACACACACACACCCACACCCACACACTCAGTGCACACACAGAGCACACACACACAAAGGTGCAGGTGTTATGATATTTGACGAGAACCATTTATATTCTTGCGGGGAAACTATCCACACACACCCACACACACCCACACACACACACACACTCAGTGCACACACAGAGCACACGAGCACGCACACACAGGTGCAGGTGTTATGATATTTGACGAGAACCATTTATGTTCTCGCGGGAAAACTCCACCCACATTCCTTGGACACTCAACAGGAGAGGGGCAAAACATATAAAATATTCTTTGCATGGGAGTCCTACCAACATTACCCTCTGTCAGGCAAACCTTTACAAAATTACCAGCAGAAGCAAAAGGATGACAGTCCAGGAGGCTCTGGAAGTCATCATTGATCATGACAGTGAAGTGGAGGAGGATGTGTCTGAAGATGAAGACCATCTTGAGCTAATTCTGATTCTAATGATTCTGATTTTGAACCAGATTATTGCTATCCCTATTCCTCCAAGCAAGACATTTATGTCAAAAAATGGTGAAATACAGTGGTCTTCATCCCCAAATACACATCAGGCAAAACTGTCTGCAGAAAATATAATCGACAGTGCCCGGGCCCACTAGGATGGCAGTGACTCGTGTGACTGACATCAAGTCAACATTTGAGCTGGTCATGCCAGATTCAATACAGAAAATCATTCTGGAAACGGATCTGGAAGGGAGGCGTGTTTTTGAGAGAATTGGAAGAAGCTAGACAAAACCCATTTACAGTTGTGGTCAAAAGTTTACATACACTAGTGAAGATCATGTATGCCATGGCAATATAGGGTTTTCAATAAACTCTACAACTCTTATTTTTCTGTGATGGAATGATAAGGAGCACATATTTCTTTGTCCTTTTACGAATTTATTATGGGTCTTTTGAAAATGTGTCAAAATCTTCTGGGTCAAAAATATACATACAGCACCTTGAATTACCAATTTGGTGATGTAGAAAAAGTTGTTTCAATCCAATTTGCTTTTTGGCATGGCCTCCTAACTTCTTACGAGTGATTATGATTGACTCCAGCTGGTGACTTCTTTCAGTCCATGTAAATAGGGCTTGTTTGACACATTCACTAGACTCAGCCAGAAATACTACAATGGGAAAGTCTAAGGAGCTCAGCACGGATCTGAAAAAGCACATCATTGACTTGAACAAGTCAGGAAAGTCCCTTGGAGCCATTTCAAAGCAGTTGCAGGTCCCAAGATCAACTGTGCAAACAATTGTTTGTAAGTATAAAGTGCATGGCACAGTTGTATCATTGCCACGATCAGGAAGAAAACGCAAGCTATCACTTGCTGCTGAGAGAAAATTGGTCAGGTTGGTCAAGAGTCAACCAAGAACCACCAAAAAGCAAGTCTGCAATGAGTTGGAGGCTGCTGGAACACATGTGTCAGTGTCCACAGTCAAGCGTGTTCTACATCGCCATGGGCTGAGAGGCTGCCGTGCAAGAAGGAAGCCATTACTCCAGAAGCGGCACCTTACGGCTCGACTGAAGTTTGCTGCTGATCACATGGACAAAGACAAGGCCTTCTGGAGGAAAGTTCTGTGGTCAGACGAAACTAAAATTGAGCTTTTTGGCCACAATGACCAGAAATATGTTTGGAGGAGAAAAGGTGAGGCCTTTCACCCCAAGAACACCATACCTACCGTCAAACATGGTGGTGGTAGTATTATGCTGTGGGCCTGTTTTGCTGGCAGTGGAACTGGTGCTTTACAGAAAGTAAATGGAATAATGAAGAAGGAAGACTACCTCCAAATTCTGCAGGAAAACCTAAAATCATCAGCCAGAAAGTTGGGTCTTGGACGTAGTTGGGTGTTCCAACAGGACAATGACCCCAAACATACATCAAAAGTGGTGAAGGAATGGCTAAATCAAGCTAGAATTAAGGTCTTAGAGTGGCCTTCCCAAAGTCCTGACTTAAACCCCATAGAGAATATGTGGACTGTGCTGAAGAGACAAGTCCGACTCAGAAAACCAACAAATTTAGTTGAACTGCACCGATTCTGTCAGGAGGAGTGGTCAAAGATTCAACCAGAAGCTTGCCAGAAGCTTGTGGATGTCTACCGAAAGCGCCTAATTGAGGTGAAAATGGCCAAGGGACATTTAACCAAATATTAACATTGCTGTATGTATATTTTTGACCCAGCAGATTTTGTCACATTTTCAAAAGACCCATAATAAATTCATTAAAGAAAAATTTTTCATGAATGTTTTTTGTGACAAAGAAATATGTGCTCCTTATCATTCCATCACAGAAAAATAAGAGTTGTAGAGTTTATTGAAAACCCTATATTGCCATGGCATACATGATCTTCACTAGTGTATGTAAACTTTTGACCACAACTGTAGATGCATATTTGGGGCTCCTCATCCTTGCTGGGGTCTATAAGTCGAAGGATGAATCGACAGCCAGTCTGTGGGATGCAGAGACAGGCAGGGCTATATTTCAAGCCACAATGTCTCTGGAGTCTTTTCACATTTTCTCCAGAGTGATCCAATTTGATAATCGAGAGACAAGGGCTGGTAGATGGGGGAGAGACAAGCTGACAGCTATTAGGACTGTGTGGGACAAGTGGGTAGAGCAACTTCCACTATTCTATAACCCAGGCCCTAATATCACAGTGGATGAAAGGCTGGTGGCATTCAAGTGGTGAAACATTTAAAAAAAAGTTTGAACATGCATTTTTTAAATGAAAAACGAGGGAATTATCCTAATTGAACCATTACCTGTTAGAGGTAAGAAACACCATTGCACTAAATATTGATAGAATAGTTAGTAATGGAGTTAGTAATTAAATATTCACACTGCTTGTTAGTGGGTCACATTGACCCGGGAACATTAGTGCTGTTCCTGACAAATGAACATAACAGGAGGGTTAAGTCACACGGGGTCTTGGCTTCTAAAACGCGTGTCGAGGAAAGTTTTTGATGGAACCCCCACATCGCTGCTGCAGAACGCTGATAGAGCAGACAATGCAGTCAGTATAGCAGTACATTAACTGTCACCACAAACCAGTTACGAATAACTAACAAATAAATAACAAATAAATGTCTTGCCCCCTCAAATCAAAATTTTAGAAATTGAGAAAGCACATTTTAATACGCTCACAAAATGAACATATTACAAGTTGACAAAACGATCTGTAGCAGAAAAAGTCAGCCGAATAAGGGACACACAGCTTCCCTCTCATATCGCTATTGCAGTATGCAAATGAGCCCAGACGTAGCCTGACAGTGTGGCGGTATAAATATTATGGCATGCCGTTCAGGAAATTAATCCTTTGAATATATATACAGAAACCTTGAATACAGAAACCTTGAATATATATAAAGAAACCTTGAATATATATATATATATAAAGAAACCTTGAATATATATATTGAAACTTTGAATATATGGAATGCAACTTGACTGATGTCAGACTTAATGCAGTGTCTGCGCTGTTATGTAATGTATGGATGCTACAGCAAAAAGTGAATGACAATGACTTAGTCCGATTACAATCTCGATACAGCAATATTAAACTGAGGACATCAGTAACACACTGGCGAAAGCGTGTACGGCCCAAAATTACCCTGATAGCCTGCCCAATACAGTTCAACTGACAAGGAAGTTCGCTCCGTTTTTAATCGTGGCAGATCTACTACAACAGGCAGCTGTTTATCAGGCCAACCTCAGCATGTCTTCAGCCTCACAGGAGAGCCCCACAACACCCTGTGTACAATCTCCACCCGTTAACTTGATATTGTTTTCAGGTGATTTAATAAAGGTGAAACACAGTGAATGGCCGTGCGTAGTGGCACTACGCTCTGACGCGGCACTTCTCCGGGGCACTCCTGAGAAGTGGACGGCATGCTCAGGTTGGCCCGATAAGCTGCCTGGGCTGTTGTTGGTCTTCCACGGTTAAAAATTGAGCGAACTTCTTTGTCAGAAGAACGGGCAGGGTATTGGGCAGGGGAATCGGGAGGATTTTGACAGGCATTCGCCAGTGTATTTATCATTTGCTCATTATTTAAAATTGCTGCAACTAGATTGCGGGCAGCCTGACTCATTGTCTCTTTACACACTGTTGCACACAAGATGGCCGCAGGCACTGCCGCGACGTGTGTCGTCAGTCAAGTTTCATTCCATATATTTAAGGTTTATTTAGGAATATATATATATATATATATATATATATATATATATATATATTATGGCATGTCGTTCAGGAAATGAATCCTTTGAATATATATACAGAAACCTCGAATATATATAAAGAAACCTCGAATATATATAAAGAAACCTTGAATATATATAAAGAAACCTCGTATATATTGTAGCGACCCAGCAGAAGTATGGGGGGGATTGATGGGGAGTTGTGGGGGGAAGGAGTTGCCCTAGTTCAGCCTGATAGGCCAGTTTGGGTTATGGGGCGGGGCCAGCGAGGAGGCGCGGGAAGTTGAGGCAAGTAGGCGCCAGTTCGGGAAATCAGGAGAGAAGAAGACACGCTCCTCGTAGTACAGTTAGTTAGTAAGCCACGCCGTCACCAACCGCAGTTAGTTATAAACCCTTTTGTTGTTTTGGGCACTCCTCCAACCCCAGGGTTAGCCTGTACACTAGGTACCATAAAGCCCGGTTCTCCGGTTCAACATCAGATACTCTGTGTCCTGGTCATTCTGCTAGCTAGCCCCCGCGGTGTCGGGCCGTCAACGCTACACTGGTGTCAGAAGTGGGATTTCCAAGCCTCCATTCCCCTCACACGCACGGGCTACCACCGCTAGTGGCTACCGCAGGAACGAGATGGCTGAACGAATCGGAGAGCCCGACTTCTTCAACCCATGCACCCCACCGGACACACCAAAGAGGGAACCAACTGATGCAAGTCAAATTGTGAGGAGAAAGGAAAAAAAGTCCCACTCACCACTCGCCACTCTGCTGACTGAAGTCCCCAATGTTGCAGTTCAAAGCCCCTTCCATGTTACCACGGCCAAGCCACTCGCTGTTCAGAGAGAGGTAAACAAACTACGTGCATGCAGCCCGGGCTTCGGCCAACCGGACAACGATGACGTCATCACACCGAAAGATCCTCACGGTAAAGTGGTTGGCCAACCAAGTTATATCCCTGAGTTACAAAAAGACATTGCAGCTAAGATAGAAGAGAAATTCATACAGAGAATGAGCATTGCAATGGAGCGTGCCTTTGGACACTTCCTTGATGGTTCGAAAGGCAGCATAATGTCCATGATAGGAGAATCACAAGGCTGTGTTATTAATCCACCTGAAGCAGGGAACAATGCTGGTGATAGTAAAGCCAACACTGACTATGCAAATATGGGCAACAACAAGATGGGCACCTACACAGCCATAGCTAACGATGCCTATGCAACAGTTGCTAATGACAGTGATGTTAACATTCCCGCCGACGCACCGTATTCCAAGTCTAGCTCCATGGCTACCGCTGCTAACCAACAAAGTGACCTGGTTCCGGCTCTGACTACCGCACTTACTGCTGCCTTGGTTACGCTCCAAAAACCTGCCCCAGACCCCACCCCCAGGGGCAGCCGCATAAAATTGGGACGTTACGATGGCCTCACATCTTGGGAAACCTATTACGCCCAGTTTGAGCTGCTAGCGGCCGCCAATAACTGGTCCCCGGCAGAAAGGGCTGTTCAGTTAGTTTCAGTGTTGGAAGGGGAAGCAAGAAGAGTACTGTTGGACGTGACCGCAGCCGACCTAGGGAACCCACAGGCTATAGTCAGGGCCTTGGAGAGGCGTTTTGGAAGCACCACCCCGGCAGTTGTGATGCGACAGAGGTTCAACAATCGAGTGCGGGAATCCGGAGAAAAGCTAGGGGTGTTCGCGGCTGAGCTACGGTACCTCGCACGAAGGGGATTTTCCGATTTTGATGATGCGACACGCTCGGTGTTAACTAAGGAGGCCTTCATTCGTGGCCTCTCACCCCTCCCATTGCGCCAGCAAGTCTGACTCGCTGACCCACAGACATTGGAGGCAGCACTGGATAAAGCATTGGCAGTAGAAGACATACTCACCGAAGGCTTGGACTACCAAACCAGACAGGTCTCCGTACGGCCTAAGACCCAAGCCGTTCAGGCTCCGGGACCTACCTCGTATCCAACGGGCTCCGAACGTAAAGCGATGTCACCAGACGACCGACAGAGTCAAGTCTGCTGGAAATGCCACCAAAGGGGTCACATATGGCGCCTTTGTACAGTGCCTGATTCTGCCCTGCAGGCGCCGGGAAACGCTCAGGGCTCGGTGTAAAAGGGGGCGACCCGAGCCAACCTTCGCTCCCAAAAGACAATATCACCCAACCTGTTACAAAAGCGCTTCACCACCCTGTCACCCATGCTCTTCTGCCCCGTAACGCACCCACCACCGACTGCTGTAGAGTACCTGTGTTGGTTAATGGCCGATGGACCCCAGCCCTGCTGGATACAGGCTCAACTGCGTCGCTCCTACATCCAGACCTCCTGCCTGCCGGAACTCAAACACTAACTACAGATGTTCGACTCACCACAGTTACCGGGGAAAAGGCCCCCATGCTGGGGAGGTGGGAGGCTCTAATCGAAATGGAGACCTACTCAGCCTGCCAACCAGTCTGGGTCGCGGAAATAAAAGAGGACTGTTTATTGGGAATGGACTTTCTGTGTGCAGCAGGAATTTCACTAGACTTCAGAGCACGTACAGTAACGTTCAAAGACGGGACGACCATCCCCTTCCTGAATGATCCCCACCCCCCTGAAATGGCCAACGAGGTTGGTGAGAGTGGGGATGCGGAGGCACACTGGGAGGCCCCTTTTGCAGAGAGCCCTCTCCCACCGTCCGACGACAACCTCATAACCCCAGAACCAGGCACACATGCCCAGTTACAACCCCATGCTGTCGTACGAACCGCAAGTTTGATCCCCAGCTCTGGGGAAGAGTCAGCAGCCGATGAAACTGTCCGGCGCATCTGGGAGAAGAATCAGGAAGGCCTAAACTCTGAGCAACAGGATAGGTTATGGAATCTCCTGTATGAGTATCGACACAGTTTTGCCACTGGCCCCCACGACGTTGGCCAAACGCACTTGGTCCAACACTTTATCAAAACAGGGAACGCCCAGCCGATCCGCCAGCGGCCTAGACGATTGCCCAAAGCCCGCCAAGCTGCTGCTGACCAGATGATACAAGAGATGAGGGATGCTGGCATTATCGAGCCATCAGAGAGCCCTTGGGTGTCACCGGTCGTAATGGCTCCTAAGAAGGACGGAAGCTCAAGGTTTTGTGTCGACTACCGACCATTGAATGACAGAACTGTGAAGGACTCTTACCCACTGCCGCGGATAGATGAGTCCCTCGATTACGTGGCTGGTTCGGCATGGTTCTCCTCATTGGACCTTCAAAGTGGGTACTGGCAGGTGGCCATGGCCCCAGAAGACAAAGCCAAGACCGCCTTCACCACGGGACGTGGCTTATGGCAGTTCAACACCATGCCATTCGGGCTGTGCAACGCCCCGGCCACATTTGAAAGGCTGATGGAAAGGGTCCTTGTGGATGTGCCCCCTGAACGTTGCCTCGTCTACCTGGATGACCTCCTTGCCCATGGACCATGTTTTGACTCGGCATTTGAGAGCCTGATGGAGGTACTGGAGCGGATTAAGCGCGCAGGCCTGAAGCTTCACCCGGGGAAGTGCAGTTTTCTTCGGCAGGAGGTCTCCTTCTTGGGCCACAGGATCAGCGGAGCTGGCATCATGACGGAGCCAGATAAAGTAGCAGCCGTCAGGGATTGGCCTACTCCCACTGACATCCACCAACTGAGATCCTTCTTAGGACTTGCATCCTATTACAGGCGTTTTGTGGCTGGGTTCTCTACTGTAGCTGCCCCCATGTTCGTCTTGATGCGCAAGGACACACCTTTCGAATGGGGACCGCAACAGAATGCAGCCTTCAACCAGCTGAAACAAGCCTTATGTAAGGACCCAGTTCTGGTTGCACCTAACACGGAGTTGCCATTTATCCTTGATACGGACGCTAGCAACACAGGCCTTGGCTCTGTACTCTCGCAGCTGACCCCTGACGGAGAGCGGGTTGTTGCTTACCACAGTCGTACCTTGGATAAGCCGGAGAGGAACTATTGTGTCACACGGAAAGAACTGTTGGCGGTGATTGACGCAGTAGACCATTTCAAGCACATCCTCTGTGGCCTTCCATTCACCATTCGAACTGATCATGCTGCCTTGAAGTGGCTCATGTCCTTTAAAGAGCCTGAAGGACAAGTCGCCAGATGGATTGAACAACAATCCACCATTCAACACAGAGCCGGTGAGAGTCACACAAATGCAGACAGCCTCTCCCGCCGACCGTGTGCCCCAGACTGTCACCACTGCAACCGCGAGGAGGAACGGGAGGCAGCTAACCTACAGACGGGGGAGGTGATCTGTCGAGCCCTATTACCCAATGATGCTAAGGGATGGGCTGAACTACAAACTGACGACCCCGACCTTAAAACGGTCATGGGGTGGCTGGAAACAGGAAACTGCCCGCCCTGGGAAGACGTGGTGGCCCAGTCGGCTACTGTCAGAGGCCTGTGGTCCCAATGGCCTGGGGTGGAGCTGCACGAAGGAGTCCTGAAGAGGTGCTGGCGTGAGCCAGCCACTGGGGAGCCACGCTGGCAGGTGGTCGTGCCGAAGGACCTCCGGGACAAAGTGCTGGAGGCACATCACGGATCCCCCGGAGTAGGCCACTTTGGGGTGACAAAGACATTGAGACGGCTAAGGCAGGCATTCTATTGGGGCCAGAGCAGGAGGGATGTGGTGGACTACTGCCGCCGCTGCGATTCCTGTACCGCTCGTAAAGGCCCCCAAGGTCAGTCCCGTACACCTCTACAGCAGCAACGTGTCGGGGCACCGATGGACAGGGTGGCAGTCGATGTGTTGGGCCCACTTCCCCGTACAGGTAGAGGGAACAAGTATGTGTTGGTCGCCATCGATTACTTTACGAAGTGGGTGGAAGCATACCCCCTACCTGACCAAGAAGCCACAACCGTGGCTGAAGCCTTGGTACGAGGAATGTTCAGCCGCTTTGGAACCCCCTCGGAACTCCACTCCGATCAAGGGCGGAACTTTGAATCGCAAGTATTCACCACAATGTGTCACCAACTGGGCATCCGGAAGACAAGAACCACTCCACTTCACCCTCAGAGCGACGGGTTGGTGGAGCGCTTCATGCGGACCTTAGGCGCCCAATTAGCCCTCACCACCGCCCCAGATCAGAGTAATTGGGACCTGCAACTACCCCTCATCCTCATGGCATGCCGCAGCGCGGTCCAAGAATCGACAGGCTGTACCCCTGCATTGTTGATGTTGGGCAGGGAGCTTAGAACGCCGCCAGAGCTAGCCTACGGACGACCACCCGATGCACCAGATGCCATGGCTGGCCCGGAGTATGCCAGGCAGTTACAGGACCGCCTGGAAACGGCTCACAGTTTCGCCAGACACCAAGCCCAGCAGGCAGGGGTTCGCCAAAAGCGATGCTACGACATGCGCGCTAAGGGACAGGACTTCCAGGCTGGGGACCTCGCCTGGGTGTATACACCTAAGAGGGTAAAAGGTCGTTGCCCCAAGCTGGACAGCAACTGGGTTGGCCCCTGTTATGTGGTTGAGAGAGTGGGCGAGGTTGTGTATAGGGTCAAACTGGCTCCCAGAGGACGCACAGTCGTGCTGCACAGGGATAGGATGGCACCCTATCGGGGGAATCAGCAGCCCGCCTTCCCCGTGACACCCCCCAGGGTGCGGGCCAGGTCACCTCGCCGCAGGAGGACCACACTGAGTCAGCAACAGAAGGTGCCTCCAGGAGAGGAGGTGACGCCGCTTGGAGCTGTGGTGCCGAGGAACACGGCTGCAACAGCAGGAGCTCCTCTGGGGGATGGTGGAGTAAGGAGGCCACAGAGAGAACGTCGACTCCCGGGTCGCTTTCAGGACTATGCTCTTCCTCAGGGACGAGGAATTAGAGGGGGGGGCAGTGTAGCGACCCAGCAGAACTATGGGGGGGATTGATGGGGAGTTGTGGGGGGAAGGAGTTGCCCTAGTTCAGCCTGATAGGCCAGTTTGGGTTATGGGGCGGGGCCAGCGAGGAGGCGCGGGAAGTTGAGGCAAGTAGGCGCCAGTTCGGGAAATCAGGAGAGAAGAAGACACGCTCCTCGTAGTACAGTTAGTTAGTAAGCCACGCCGTCACCAACCGCAGTTAGTTATAAACCCTTTTGTTGTTTTGGGCACTCCTCCAACCCCAGGGTTAGCCTGTACACTAGGTACCATAAAGCCCGGTTCTCCGGTTCAACGTCAGATACTCTGTGTCCTGGTCATTCTGCTAGCTAGCCCCCGCGGTGTCGGGCCGTCAACGCTACAATATATATATATATATATATATATATACAGAAACCCTGAATATATATATACAGAAACCTAGAATATATGGAATGAAACTTGACTGACGTCAGACTTCGCGCCAGTGCCTGCGGCCATCTTCTGTGTAACAGTGTGTAAAGAGACAATGAGTCAGGCTGCCCGCAATCTAGTTGCAGCAATTTTAAATAATGAGCAAATGATAAATACACTGGCGAATGCCTGTCAAAATCCTCCCGATACCCCTGCCCAATACCCTGCCTGTTCTTCTGTCGAAGAAGTTCGCTCAATTTTTAACCGTGGCAGACCAACAACAGCCCAGGCAGCTGCCCATCGGGCTAACCTGAGCATGCCCTCCACTTCAGGAGTGCCCCGGAAAAGTGCCGCGTCAGAGCGCAGTGCCACTACGCACGGCCATTCACTGTGTTTCACCTTTATTAAATCACCTGAAGTTAACGGGTGGAGATTGTACACGGGGTGTTGTGGGGTTCTCCTGTGAGGCTGAAGACATGCTGAGGTTGGCCTGATAAACAGCTGCCTGTTGTAGTAGATCTGCCACGATTAAAAACGGAGTGAACTTTCTTGTCAGTTGAACTGTATAGGCTATCGGGGTGATTTTGGGCCGTACACGCTTTCGCCAGTGTGTTACTGATGTCCTCAGTTTAAAATTGCTGTATCGAGATTGTAATCGGACTAACTCTTTGTCATTCACTTTGTGCTGTAGCATCCATTCATTACATAACAGCACAGACACTGCGGTGAAGTCTGACATCAGTCAAGTTTCATTCCATATATTCAATGTTTCTTTATATATATTCAAGGATTCTGTATAAATATTCAAGGTTTCTGTGTATATATTCAAGGTTTCTTTATATATATATTCGAGGATTCTTTATATTCAAGGTTTCTGTATATATATTCCAGGTTTCTTTATATATATATTCGAGGTTTCTTTATATATATTCGAGGTTTCTTCATATATATTCGAGGTTTCTGTATATATATTTGAGGTTTCTGTATATATATTCGAGGTTTCTTTATATATATTCGAGGTTTCTTTATATATATTCGAGGTTTCTGTATATCTATTCAAAGGTTTAATTTCCTGAACGGCATGCCATAATATATATATAAAAGGAATATATATATATTCAAGATTTCTTTATATATATTCAAAAGATTAATTTCCTGAACGGCATGCCATAAATATGCCACAAAAGTATACACACACACACACACACACATATATATACATTTATATATATATACATATATTTATACATTGAACTGAAAGCAGACACGATCAGACACGATCAGAAACACAGAGAGGGTGGTTTGGAGACGGTTGGAGCGGTTATAAAACAGCTGTACCTTGGTAGGTTTTGTATTTCAGGACATGATCCGTCTGATGGGATGGAATCACAGAGGCTACGGGTGAAGCTCTGTTCCAGCTCTAGGAGTTCCATCATGTGGTCTTCCAAGACAAGTGCACGCACATACACACACACACACACAGTAACAACAAACGCATACAACAAATGCATACATAGTAACATAAGTCACTAAATTAGTAGCAGTTTCAAGAACATGTTCACATACAGAACCCGTTTCATGAAACTTGATTCCTGTCAGATTTGGACCATACCTGTAGAGGTGTAGAACTCTCCAGAACACACATACAAGCTACTCAGTGCCAGTACAATTCCACAGTGAAAGCTGCTGGTCTCCATATCTTGGCTATACTGATTTAAAACCCAACTGTCAGTGAAAAAAATATTTTGACCACATAAAAACAAAACATCTCAAATAAATAGAACAAGTTTAGATACATTTAAAACATCCTCCTTGCAAATCCACAGGACAAGCGTGTTAGTAAAACTTATAGATCAATAGAACAGTCGCAGACTAAAAAGTACCGTACCTAATCACTATATGATGCTTGTCACCTGTGCTAACCCACTAAGCCGACTGACTCATTTCTCAGTTGGCTCTTGCAACAGAGAATAATGCTATGCCTCACATCACTAATGTGACAAATCCTTCCAGCAACAAGAACAATTAGAAACCTGTTTTGTTTTGAAACTCAAAACGCTTCCCTACTTCATCTTGCACTGGTCTTAATTGTCATGGCCGCTAATTACAACACGTCAGCAGTATAGCACCTAGCCCTGTTTACAAGGCCAATGTGGGCGGCAGGTTACCTTTTGAAAAGCAGGGTGTGTGTCCTGGGACCAGCCACCGCAAGACAAGCATGTTGGTTCGTTTTGAAAGAGTGCAACATGATTCATGTCCTTGTGCTGCTCAAGGGTGTTTTATTTATTTGTTTTAAACATTCCTGGATGAGAAGAGAGTGGGTGTCTCAATAACATGTGCTGACCCACTTGTCTCATATATATACATCATGCTCCTTCCTTCCCTTGGTGGGGAGGTCAGGGGTCAGTGGGGTGTCAAAGGAATCTGGACATCTGGACTAGGGAGGCCCTCCAATCAGAGAAACATCCATACATGCATGACACTTCCAAATCGAAACGGCTGCGAGCTTTTTCAAATTGTCTTTGCTGTTAGACATTGGGACTGATCACAGACGCTTGAAAGTTATCTTATCTGTTTATCTTTCAATTTTTTTGTTGTTGTAATGAATGTTAACTCAATGACATTGTTCTATTGTTTATGTATGGAAAATTCCAGTGTCTCTGATGGTTGAACATTGCTGTAACAGAACGTGTTTTAAGCCAGAGGTCAAGACCCACTTTAGACCCACTGTCCTGCATAACATTGTGGGGGAAAAGCTTTGCTGTCTAAACCGGTATCTTCTCTGTAGAGCTTTCAAAATAAGTTGCAATCTCTACGCTAATGGAGAACTCCCAGTACCCCAGCAACAGTTCTGTGATTGGGAGACATGATTGTTACAATAAGAAACACACACTTAATAAAACATACTGTTTAATGCTCATTTGTCTCAATGTTCCAAAAACAGTGTAATAATTTAAAAGTCTATAAATAAATGAGAATGAACAGATGACATTTCTTAATTATATTTCTTTGTCAGTATTTAGTATACAAACGTCACTTTCCGTCAGCACAGTTTCCAAAACACAAATGATTATAAAAAAACTAACATTTGAGCCCTTTCAGGTCCTACATATACATTCACTGAACCGTACATTTGGGGGGGGGGGGATGTGTCTGTCTGTGTGTTTGGGGGGCGGGGGAGGGGTGATGTGTCTGTGTGTGTCTGTGGGTGGGTGTCTGTGTGTGCGTGTACGTTCTGGGAGTTTGGATCGCTGCCTAAGGCACTGTGGTGTATGATTCTAGATTGGAAGAAGAGCATCAGTCCACTTCTGTTAGGCCGCAGGGTCTTCTGAACTCCTGCCCTCTCTCATGGATCCACTTGTTGGACACTAGCAGCACAGAGACCAAACAAGTCACACAGATGAAGAATAAGTATTAGTATTAGTAGTAGTACTAGTACTAGTAGTAGTAGTATTAGTAGTATTAGGGCCTACACACTTTGGAATAGGGCCTCAGGTCTTGCTTTGAGCAACCCTTTGACTACGTGCCATGCTGTTGTTATAATGTTAATTGTAATAATACGTATAATATATAATGTTCAATGTTATAATATTAGGGGATGGACAGCTTGTCCACACCATTACAAGAACTAGGATGACGATTATGCCCCTTCTAGGGTCAGTTTTAGAACCACAGAGGGTGACCAGGATCCCTTTAAGACCTGTCAGTGTGTGGTTCTTAAGACAGGCATGAAATAAGATGTGCCACTATCAATCCTAGCCGGTGGGAACATAACCTAGAATGTAATGTTTGAATATGACCATGTGTCAATGGGGGGGGGGGGGTTAAGGTGTTGACCTCATGATCGGAAGGTTGTGAGATCGAACCCCGCTGTGGCTATGTGACACTGTGTCCTTGGGTAAGGCACTTCCCCCCTACTTGCCTCAGTGGGATGGTCTCTGTACTTGCTGTAAGTCGCTTTGGATAAAAGCGTCTGCTAAATGACTAAATGTAAATATAGTGTCAAGTGAAATGGGCTTTCCTGAATATCTCACCCCATTTACTTCCTACTAAAACGGGACAGGCAGCATGTCTGGTCCTGTAGTCTCCTTCCCCACTCCTGAAGAGGTTGTACCAGAAGACTGCGGTTCCCTGTAGAAACACACAACAACAACAACATGATCAACATACACTGAACCCGTACTAAGATGTCTTTCACAACCGCAGTGCAGCTTTATCAAACCCGCTTTGGGACTTTTAATCCTGGAGACATGAACAGTACAGTTACAGGAGAAGATTCCACATGTGGTGACTCGCCAGTGTTGTTGTTTTCTTGCTTTATTGTTTGCAATTGTTGTGTTATGCTTTTATAGCTCTGCCCTTGCCAGTTATTGGTTCTCATGATGTATGTTTCACCATCTAAAAGCCCACTGTGTTTGGGGTCAATCACGTTGCTATGCTCAGTGACCGATGCTCTTTGTAAAAGCTCTCTCTTGTAAGTCGCTTTGGATAAAAGCGTCTGCTAAATTAATAAATGTAAATGTACAGATTAGTTAAATGCCCATTGGTTCAAATGAGCAGTTATGTACAGGTTATTGTATGTAAGAGTAATGTAAGAGGTTATTTTTTTAATAACTTTAGTTAAATGTTCAGATGAAGTCGGTACTGTAGCCAGCCAATAGGGAAACCAGAACAGGGCCTCTTCCATTCAGAGACCATGGCAGGGCCAGTAGGGCCAGGTAGGGTGGAGGTCCTTACCTTCCTAGGCCAGATGACCGCTCCAAAGTCTGGGAAGACTGTGGCTCCTCCAGCCTCAACATCAGTCATCTGACAGAAGGGGACAAAACGTTAGGCAAACCATCCTCCAGAACATGGGCTGGAACAAATCCAGCATGCTGTATGAAATACTGCTACATGACCTCATTAGGTGATACTATTTGAACTGGTGTCTCTTCTGGTTGGTTAGGAGGCTGAAGCATAGATGAATCGGCAACTGTTCAGCCAGCTACTACTAGGCAAATATATCTATAACCATTTATCTATATTTCTAAACAAACATATACAAAAAAGTAGTTGACTATCATTATACTTCACAAACGTGAAACATAAATATCAGAGCTATTGCATACCATATCCAGCACTTACTCTACTTTTTAAGATATATATAAGATCTTCTTAAGAAGTACCATTCAGTGATAGAGATGCATTCGACTCTCTTTAGTACTGCAGAACATCATGCGTATTAGTTTGGCTTCAGAACTAAGATACAACAGCAAAGTACTAAGGTGGGCCTTCAATAAAACACTCTCAACAATATGCACTGAAATTGACTGAGTCATGGGACAGGTTTCACAGCCGTCCTAAAGCATTCCATGACGGTTTTAACTAGCCGAGTCGTGGCACTAGCATGCCTCTCTAGTCAGGTTGGTACCAGCAGGGCCTGGACTGTGTGAAACTCCTGTCATGTCTAATCATGTCAATCAATCCAAGTCCTATATTGAAACAGAGCTTACGCCAGGGGTAGGCAACCCTGGTCCTCGAACAGCCACTGTCCTGAAGGTTTTAGATGTTTCCCTGCTCTAGCACCGCTGATTCAAGCTCTGGGGATGCTTCTTAATGACCCACGTTTTAGAATCTGCTGTGCTGGAGCCAGGAAACATCTAAAATCTTCAAGACTTTGGCTCTCGAGGACCAGGGTTGCCCAGCCCTGTCTTACGCTGTTGCCAAGTTAGCTACGATGCAGGAGGAACGTCAAACAAGGAAAGTGCAGAGTCATCAGCTGCTTACGCACTTCTCGTGGCACCACATACTTACGTAATTCAAAAAAGTAGCCACACGATTTCCGGTGCCTAATGTTTTGAACGCATCAGGCTCATCTTTCTACAAAGATAAAATTTGAGATAAAACATAGCGTGAAGGTGGCGGTCTCGGAGGGAACGCACACACACCCGTACTTACGTAGTTGAGGAATGTGGCAAGCCTATTTCCATCGACCTGGAGGTTGCTGTCAAAAGGACGCTGCAACAGACGTTTTGGAACGTTTAACCCAGACTGAAAAGGCTTGGTCCAGGGTCCCAGCCACAAAAGGCACTAAGAACTGATATTAACTGATATTAATTCAAATATGAACCTGGAGCTTGACAGAATGACAGGATAAAGAAATAATAATCAAACGTGATAAATTTTTAAAGGTTTTGCCGTACATTTGGAACTGAGTTCAAAGGAACTCGATGACACTACTGTTCTACATGTTGTCCCCCAAAACACCATTGTGATGGGACATGCGACTGCCATTTTCCTTTTCATTAAAGGGGGGGCAAAGTTGGAGTCATGGAGTCTGCAATGAACACCGTGGCTGACAAAGTGTTACCGTGTTATTCTACTTGGGTCATTAATAACCTCCTGCTGAAATCGTTGTCTGGGTAAAGACAGGCCACTTGACACACACAAATACACACACACCTTAAATCTACATCAACCCCCACATTCCCCTTGAACGGGACATGAGTCTTTCATCAATCAGCCAAATGAACGTGGGCTATGCGGAACCCCCCGATTCATCGAAGCTGCTGTCAAAGTTCTTACCCTGGAGAAGTCGTAGTGAGGCTCGTACTGCCCTCCGACCCCGTAGTTAGCGACCTGCGTGGGGGCCACAAAAGGAAGAGGGCTTGACGGTCACACAAACCGAGGAAAACACTCCTAACTCATGTCAATGCAGTATTTGGACAACATCTTGGCAAAAGAATGGACTGTGTCTGGACAAAATGAAAGCCTGCTGGACATCCAGTATAGACAAATACCGTATTTTCCGGACTAAAGAGCACATCTAAATATAAGCCACACCACCTAAAATTGAAAATAAATATATATTTTGTCACATAAGCCACACTGGACTATAAGCCGCAGATATCCAGGTTGAGAAATAAGATATTTATATAGAAAGATTTTGTACTATAAGTGTTTATTCGTATACCTGAAATGATTGTTTCTGAACAGTGCCCTCAGTAAAAGCAGTAAAAGTGCTAATCAAACAAAACAAAAACGTTTTTCGATGGTTTTATTCATCCTCCTCCTGTGCACTAAAGCCAAGTTGCTTTATTTTCCTTCATTCTGCGTACTGAAACCACTAAAAATAAAACCACTGTCACTTTTTCTTTCTCTTATTGGTTTCTCACGATATATGTTTCATAATCTATAAACCAACTATGCTTGGGGATTGTAAATGTAACCCTGCTATGATCAGTGACCGATGTTCTTTTGTAATGCTCTCTCGTAAGGCGCTTTGGATACAAGTGTCTGCTAAATGAATACATGTATATGTAATGTGCAACTGCGCAACTGTTAAAGTCGGTTCATTCTCACTTGCGCTAAAGCCTTAAAGTCACTTATTCATCTTCCTGAGGACTGAAGAAAAATTAATAGAAAACCTGCATCTCTGTATTTAGCCGCATTGGTTCAAAACGTGGGGAAAAAGTAGCGGCTTATAGTCCGGAAAACACAGTAACCAATCAATCCATACATAAGGAGCTCCATATTATAAGGCGCACTGTCGTTTTTTGAGAAAATGAATGGCTTTTAAGTGCGCCTTATAGTGCGGAAAATACGGTAACTAAATGTACTGAGTGGATTATAAATTCTGTCCTCACAGTGTAGTATTGTTAGCCGGTATTGTATGATACAGCCCATATTGCAGGCTATATAAAAGTCAGGTGGAATCATGTGGCTGAGCGGTTAGGGAATCGGGCTAGTAATAAGAAGGTTCCTGGTTCGAACCCTGGCTGTGCCAACATGACGTTATGTCCTTGGGCAAGGCACTTCACACCACTTGCCTCAGGGGGGAATGTCCCTGTACTTGCTGTAAGTCGCTCTGGATAAGAGCGTCTGCTAAATGTCTAAATGTGAATGTAATCATAGAGAAGAGTTGAACCCTACCTGTAGCAGCTCTGCAGTCTGTACCGTCAGACCTGTGATGTCCTGTATCCTCTGGTTCACACGCTCAATCACAGGATCTTCCTCCCCCTCCAGCCACGCACTGCAGGACCGCCACGCACAAGTCAGTCGGACTCCCCTACCAGCAGCAACGTTACAACAGACATACCCCATCTGGACCAGAGGGGGGCCAGAGTACCGTTCACCAGCAGGACTCACCTCTTGGATACTCGGTAGTTGGCTGTGGTCAGGACGCCTGTTTTGGGGTCTCGAACTGTGGCTCGGGCGAGCTATTGTATTGACACAGACGAACAGTAAATCACTGGGTTGCAGGTTTGAGATAATCACACGATGTGGTTGACACATCAACAACCAACACATCTAAATGTACAGGCTATAGTGTGGGGATCCACAGATAGCTAGCCCTATTAAGACTATGTTGGAGGTTAAGAGTGATATAGTGATAGAGATCATCTCTCACCAATTCAAAACCAATCTGATTTGTACAGCCCCATCTACACGCAACATTGCGAGCGTCACATATGCCCACAAATCTAAAACCTATAAGCCTTAACTGAACCTATAACCAACTTAAAGCCATCACACACTTCCAGTAGGAGGGGAGTCATGTGGCTGAGCGGTTAGGGAGTCGGGCAAGTAATTAGAAGGTACCCGGTTCGAACCCCGGATGTGCCAACATGACGTTGTGTCCTTGGGAAAGGCACTTCACCCTACTTGCCTCAGGGGGAATATTCCTGCACTTACTGGAAGTCGCTCCGGATAAGAGTGTCTGCTAAATGACTAAATGTAAATGGCACGGTGTGACAGGTAATGACCACCCCCACCCCTGCCCCGACCCCCCTCCCATAGGGCCTGTCTAGTGGCCTGGCCCTCACCCTGGGCTTGGCCAGCTCCTTGATCTTCTCTATCTCCAGGTCTGACAGGGCGTTCAGGTAGCGCACGATATGGGGGCTGTCCCACTCGTCCTCCTCCAACATCGGCTTCAGTAGCAGACGGGGGTTTCGGTTGCCGTCGTGGTAACGGCAGAAAAGGCGGCTTTGCCTCGCGGTGGTCTGGACCAGGAAGAGGGAGGAGTCAGCAGATCATCGTGGTGACTAGACGGAATTCGAAGTGTTTCGAGGGTTAGGGTGTTAGGTTAGGGTCTCTCCGTCTCTCACCATCTTGACTCCCTCGCCCCTGCACAGGGCCTCGTAGGTCTCTCTTTCGGGCAGGTAGTCCTTGGGCCGGGCGTAGGTGCCCAGCTGGATGGGTTCCTCGGAGACGGCCGGCTGGGACTCTTGGTTCAGCTCCAACAGCTGCTTGGCGAGCAGACGCTCAAAGTAGCGCAGGTTCCCTCCTGCCCTCTGGTGGCTGGGGTCTATAATGACACCGTGAGAGAGGCAGTTATCCCGACTCAAGGGAGGGAAGACTGAGGAGATGTTACACAAACGTCCCAGTTTTTTTCCAGAAGCATCAGAATCCTGAGAAAAAGAAATCCGCCTGACTAAAAGTTTTAACCGCTGAAACTACGGCGCCATGTCAAGTTACGGTCAGGGCTGTGGAGAGAGAGACCGCTAACACCGGATAACTGAGGGAGCAACTCCACCTTGTGGTTTTTGAGGAAAATGACCATGAATTAAAAGCTCCCCAAGGCTGGAGAGTTGGTACCAGTCATTGGTGAGTGGTCTCCTTCAGTAGGACGACAAGAATCTCAACAACAAACAAATACCACAGGCCAACTCCCAGGTCAGGCATTTCCTTATATAACACTCCATTTCCCACTGAATCCCTCATATCTACCCCGAGAACTCGATCAAGGAATAAGATAAGGGAAACCCCGAACTTGACGACACCGAAAGTCCTACTTGCTGTACAGGTGTTCGATACAGGTCCTAAGCTGTCAAAACATCTAGGTCTTTTTCCCTTCGCACTCCAACACCAGTCACCCATGAAGCCATGATTACAGCTTCCACCGTCGCCTGCATCCTCTGTGAAGACCCAGAGCCTGAAATAGCGCTACAAACCGTGACCGCTGTCAAGCTAAAAGAGGAAGCAGACAGGGGGAGGACGAGACAGAGCGGAAAGAGAGGGTGAGGGGTTGAGAGAGAAGGCGGAACGGCGGGAGAGAAACCCCGCCGAGGACCCGTTACCGATGGCGACGAGGCGTCGCGTGAGCTCGATGGCGCGGGGCAGGTCGTTCATCTGGTAGACCGAGTAGCTCAGGTAGTCCAGCACGTCGGCCTTGGTCACCACGGCCTCCTCGCCCGTGTCCAGCTGCCGTACGGCCTGCTGCATCCACAGCACAGCGTGGTAGTAGTCGGCCTCGTTGTACGCCGTCTTCCCCATGTCGTAGCAGTCGTCTACCGTCAGCAGGGCGTTGGAGTGCATCCCTGAGGAGGGGCGGGGACGCACACACACAGCGTGACATGCTTGCGAGAAATACACCTGGTCATGTTCCTGAGGAACGGTTGACATCTGTCAACTGTCTCCATACTTCTGGCAGGTCAATGGTTAGAATTCAAAGGCTGATATTTAGGAGGGAGCTGATTAAGTATGATATGCGTGTTGCTTGGCTGTGGAGGAGGCGTGGGCAGGTTGAGATATGTCCGCAGTGTGATAACATGAAAAGAGGCTGTAGCCTGCTTGGCAGCTGTTAGTAGATTTGAAACACTAAAGCATGCATAAACAAACTCCGGTTTAACAATTTCTGGCACGCACACCCATACACAGATGTTATCTGTACGATTCGTTCCTTCTTTACCTGGCAGCTTGCCTTTGGAGAAGCTTTCCGAGTCCAATTTGTACGTGTCCTGGAGGCGCATCAATGCCTTTGCAGCCCCCTTCTCATCCTCCTCATCTGGGAAGAACTGCCTGTGCACCGACATGTTGGAGATGAACCCTGGAAAGGGAGAGATAAATGGAGAGGAGAGGCGAGGGAGGGAGGGAGGGAGGGACGGAGGGAGGGAGGGAGGGAGGGAGGGAGGGAGGGAGGGAGGGAGGGAGGGAGGGAGGGAGGGAGGGGGAGAGAGATGGAGAGAGAGAGCGTCTATGAGAGAGTGCAGCTGTGAGGAGTGTAGCTGGGAGGCTTGTAGCATCAATGACAAACATTCTAGAACTTTCCCCTCTGCTTTCACGCGTCTGAAAGCGCACGAGCAATGCGCGCGCATACTGAGATCCAGCCAAAATCAACTGAAACCAACCAGCTGCATGACATTCCTGCGTTTTCCTGAGCAGACATGTGGGAGGCTCTTAGAACACACACGCACACACATACATACATACACACTTCCATCCTTCCTCCCTCCTACCATCTGAGGGATCCTGCAGAACCAGGGACTCCAGCTGGCCCCACTCTGTGTTGAGTCTCTTCATCAGCTTGTAGGCATTGACTGGGTGGGCCAGGTAGCCTTCTGGGTCAGAGGTCGAGATCCGGGTCAATGCTTCCAGCTTGTTGGCCCAGCTACACCAGAGACAGGCAGACAGACAGACAGACAGACAGACAGACAGGCAGACAGGCAGACAGGCAGGCAGGCAGGCAGGCAGGCAGGCAGGCAGGCAGGCACAGACAGACAGACAGACAGACAGACAGACAGACAGACAGACATTCACAGGGAGGTAGGGAAGTAAAAGCTGAGAGTGAGACACACAGGACCAGTCCAACTACGAGACAAAATGTGACTCCCTCTAACATGTGCTTCACCCAGACAGGAACTATATTAATTAAATGATCCCTTCATTTGCCATCTGATGTTTTCGTTGTCTGGTGTGAATCTCTTTCATTATTAATAACACACAGACACACAGCGCTGAGACACATTACCCCTTGACAGCCGCTAATTTGGACTCCTCCGCTTTGATGTACTCCTTCAGCGACTGGACTAGCTCCTTCTCAGTGAAGATCAGGTCCGTCATTTGACCTGAGACAGAGGTCAAGGGTCAAATTATCATCTAGCTTAACCAGGACAAGGTTAAAAGGTGGGTTAAACCGTTATACCACAACAACAACAACAACAGCACTAATATACCCAGGGTATTGACTAGGTGTCAAATACAAATGATACAAATACAAGGGTACATTGTCATGGTGTTTATAAAACTATTTATAAATATTAATTTAGCAGACACTTTTATCCAAAGCGATTTATGGAAAAAGCTGTTTCAGACTAATGGCAAGCTATGTCTTTTTTCCCCTAACAATTTCCTAATTTAGATTGTATACGATCACACATCCCACCATGCTGGGATTTTTAACTACCCAGAGGTCTTTGAGGTGAGGGGCATTGACTCAAAGGCTGCTGTGTGCAAAAAACAACTCCACAGCAACCCAGGACTGGGGTGAACTGCCGACGGTTGCAGTAGAAGTAGAGCGACAAACCAGCTTTACGTCACATTAACATCGCACTATAGCACAGTGTGGAGCCAAATTGAACATACATCGCCTGCCCTCCCAGAAGGCCTCACTTCACCCTGACAGGACCCGGGCAGCTTTTGCAGTTGCAGTTCTCGTGCAACGTAAAGTAAAACAAGCTAAATACCCTGGGTAAGAGGCATGGTAGAACAAGAACCCTCACAAGTAAGCTAACGCCAATGTTCTTACTTGTGAGGGTTGATGAAATCTTTCATGCAAACATGAAGTGTACTATCGGTGTAGACCCTCATTCTTCCAGGAGAGTTCCATTTTAGAAAAGGTTTCAGAGGTAGTCAAGGCATTTCAACTTCCATCCAGAAACCATTCTCAAGCGAGGCCCACTGAGAACGACTTCTGGATGGGAGTCCAAACGTCTTGATTTTTGAAAGCATTGTCCTGATGACTGACTCTGAAACCTTTTTTACAATGTACTATCTTGACATCAGGTATCAATAGTAATACTGTATTATATAGAAACGTCTGATACTATGTAAATACATTGTAGAAAAAGTCCCTGGTGGAGAAAAATAAGGAGGCGTCGGTCCTACCTGGCAGAAAGCAGCAGGATCCTGTAGGACCTACCTATAGAGGTGAAGATCTCTGCTTGGACTCCCCAACAGCAGAAACACACCAGAGTCCAGGCTAGGAAGGAAAGGGGCTTCATCATGGTGACGCTGAACATGCAACAGGAAGAGAAAAAGAACACGCGTCAATAAAAAGAACCTCTGGAATTGCAATAATGGAATGGAATAATGTCAACCACAGCTTCCACTGCCAGTAGTGAGAGCATGGTGCCACCGGTTGTGTCAGTTCTACTGTGGTGGCATCAGGGCCACTGGTAAATTTGATTTTCTCTTATTATAAGGAGTCAAAACATGGACTACCATCTGAGGGATCGTCCTCATGCGGGCATATGTTTACTGCTTCTCTGGAAGGCCAAGCCGGTTGTCTTTCTGTATTAGCTGGAGGTCTAACAATGTGCTATATTCATAGTTTCCAGAAGGTTCTGGGTCATTCGTGGCAGGCTGGGAGGCTGGGAGAATCCTGCTCTGTCTAGCAGCTGAGCTTGATGTCTGCCAACCTGGAAGCCTCCTCACATGGGGCTGGCCGTGCCTGAGGAAAAACCAGGACTCCTGTAGACAAGACCGTGATGAAATATATAATGTCTTTCCCAACCACCAAGACAGCTGGAGATGAACTTAAAGATGGGGGATTTCTTATCTCATACACAAAGTATCTGACTTTGTCTATCTGACCCAAGGATCACTCTAATCAAGCCCTCCTGTCATCAAGAAACATGGGCCAGAGTTTAGAGTTCAGGGGTCAAAAGGTAGCTTTGTAACCAGATTGAAGTTACTAGTAGTCAGCTAAGACCAGGGGGAGGGAGACAGGTGTTAGGGAACAGCTGGCATTTTCTTCTCTAAGGTTGGGATACCACATGGGTGCTGACACGTTAGGAAATGTGTCAAGCTCCCACGAGCACCAGACTACACACAAGTCGATCCAACTAGTACTCCAGCGCAAAAGACGGTTACAAGATGAAGCATTCCAAATCAGGCTAAATTTGCTCAAATGACTTCACACTAACGTCATTTTAAAATAACACAAAACACCACTGATATTGAGACAAAACCACACGACTGAACAGTGTATGTGTGTGTGGAGGGGACACAGGAGTGTGTGTGTGTGTGCGAGGAGGAGACGCAGGGTTGTGTGTGTGAACTATCCGCTGCTGATCAGCATCCAGCTGATGAACTACACCATTCCTGAACGATGACTAATCTCTGTGTTTTTAAATGCTATTACCTGAACAAATACTTGGGAGTCTGCCAATAGTTTAGTCAAACCTGTACATAGTATAGAGTTATTACACATGGAGCGAAATATTTAAAACGTTTAATTCGGGATATTTTTTTTTAATGAGGGTGCGCTTGTCTTTGGCAATAGAACAATCTATTGTAAACTAACATATATATTATTTTTATTATTTTTCACCCTTAAAACTTATTTAAAAATATTTTGACTAGGGTCTTGCTTTCGATTGAGTTGCTTTTAATTTTATTTACGTTGCACGGTTTAAGACTCGCTAAAGTTTTTATGTCAAAAAGACAAGTTTTTATGCATCACTACATAAACCTTTACTTTAGCCACGATGCATATTGGACGTTCTAGTCAGCCACATAACAAGGTCATTACTACCTTAGTTAAAAGTCTACTTTTTTACGTACCTATACATTTAGGATATTTTTGGCTAGGTATAATTCGTGAGAGGAATTGGTGTAAGTGTGTGTGATACCTAGAGGTGTATAGTGGTGAGAGAAGGATGTATGAATGAGAGGGTATGTCTGTGTGTGTGAGAGAGAGAGAGAGAGAGAGAGAGAGAGAGAGAGAGAGAGAGAGAGAGAGAGAGAGAGAGAGAGAGACAGCAAAGAGGAAGGCGGTTGTTATCTTGGTCCACAATAAAACCTGTATTATGCTTTGTGCATGGTAGGTTAACATGTTTCTGACAGAAACCAAGGAGATGTGTTTGTGCCCTAAAAGAAAGTGGATGATGACTTAGAAGATGACTCAGATGAACAAGTATCCTCCAAGCCCCGGGTCTGCGTGTCAGCCGGTGGCCACTCGTGGTATTGCAACATAAAATCCCCATGGGGCCCAGAAAGCATTTTTCCCATAGACCGTAATAGTAAAAGAGAAGCCTGTAAAAAGGTTCTCAGGACACCTACAGCTGTAACCACTATTAATTGCAAATATTTTTATTCCATTTTTTTAAGTCATGGACTTTTAAACCGTAAAAAAAAATTCTAAAGGCCAGAAAAGCCCCTGCAAAGTCTTATTCTTATGGTGATGTCACAGCTGTGTGCCTACACGCGGTCCCGCTGTGTCTCGGGAAAATCACACTGTTCAGCCACTCTGTCGCAAGTCTGTTGTTTTTGTTATGTTATGTTCGTTATATTGTAAATAGTTAATGTTCAGTAAAATTACATTATTACTTTGAAAAGTTTGAACTTATTTCATTATAAAGCCTTACATAGAACACCTAATTACTATCCCATGCTCTATCCAAACTATACCACGTAGCTGTAAAAGAAACAGAGAAACAGAAGCTGTATAACGCTTAATAATGAAAGACTTGCCTGTTTGAATGTGCCGATAAGAACTTTAAACTTAATCTGACAAGAAGTCGTTGGCTATATCACATATGGGATCATTGATCGACCAAACAGATTCAACTACCGCATTTGGTTGATAAATATGACAGCTTGTTTTATCCTTACTTAAAAAAAATAAACAAAGCAAATTAACCATGTATAATCTATAACCATGACTTGACATGACATGATAACATCATCGGTTGATGTGTCCTATAAATACATCATTTTATTGTGTAGATTCGTCATTACCAGTCTAACTCTTCCACAAGCACTCATGAGCGCGCAGTGCTTGTCCAGAACATGATTTGCTCGTTCTCATTGCCCTAGAGCAGGGGTCGGCAACCTTTACCACTCAAAGAGCCATTTGGACCCGTTTCCCACCGTAAAGAAAACACTGGGAGCCACAAAACCCCTTTGACATTTAAAATTAAATAACACTGCATATAACGTTTTCTTTTGCCTTTATCCTATGTATAAACAAACTATAATGTGTTGCATTTATGAAATCAATGAACGATTGCAGAGAAAACAAAATTACATTTCTGCATGCAACAAAACATTTTGAGCTCCGAAAAAAAGACGTTGACGTTGGGTTGAAGGTTACTTTCAAGTAGAATACTCAATGTCTATTTGAGTCCTTCTTGTAATTATGAAAAAAAAACGCTGAACTTAAATTATCCACCGTCAGCAAACCAAAAATGCTTGAAGTGATTTATACTCAGATCAACCTTCCGCATCAGTTCCGAAGCGGCTTTTTTTCTCTCATCTCCATCCGGATATTTTTGAGCAAAGGCTGCGTGTTTATTCTGGAAATGTCTTGCGACATTTGACTTTTTGTTGTTTCCTAGTTTCTCATTACATATTAAGCATACTGGTAAACCAGTCTCATCAGCAGTGAAAGCAAATGAATCTGTCCACGTACCATTGAACGTTCTGTTTTCATCAGACACTTTTCTCTTCACTTTTTCTCCATAGTTGTCCTACCTGGGATTCGAAAAGTTCAAGAAATCGCGCGCTGGCGGGTGTCGCACATTGGCGGTTGTGACGCATAGTAACAGCGTAACAGCGACATAACATTTTTTAACACTTTTTATTTAGATATTACAAGATCACCATAATCTTCCAATTTAGAATTACATTTAAAAAACGAACAAACTAAAATACATTTTAATTCAATACTCATTCATTATTTTCAAAAGCCACAGGGAGCCGCTTCGGAGGGATGAAAGAGCCGCATGCGGCTCCGGAGCCGCGGGTTGCCGACCCCTGCCCTAGAGCGTCATCAGCCTCCCATCATTCCATTCCCCATACCGCGGAAGTAAACCAGGAAGTCAAAAAACTTTTTACGCGTATGCGCCAGGTCAGCAAATTCATTGAAATCAATGGATGCTATTTTTCGATACCCTATTCTTAATAGATCCATGGTATCCTCCCACCGCATTGGTTAGCTATGCAGATGGCTTCCAATCCTTCTGGACAATCTGCTGTGGTTCATCAGGAGTCCAGAGGCCAGTTCATGTCCTTTACATGTCCTCCGCTACAGCCAGACAAAGCTGCCTTGGTTTTCCCTCAGACAGGAAGTGACATCGGCCTCTCACAGCCGGCTGAGATATCTTCCAGTCCTACCAACTGTAGCTACCCAGGTTTGAGTCAGTCTAGTGTTGAAGAAAGTGTTTCGTCCGTCTCTTCATAAACGGAGTGACAGTTCAGTTGAGTTCTGGATTAAATAAGTATTTAACAACCTGCAGATTGGGAGAGAAATGACCAGACCTCTGGCAACAAAATGAAGACAGTACAAAGCTTAGGTCTCAATCATGGCTCTCTCCCGGACGAAGGCAAGAGAGCATTCTTTTATAGGGCACAAGAATGTAAACATAGATAGTGACAGTCTGGCGGTAATGACGTTACAACAGTCTTCATAGAAGGTGTGTTCAGTAGTGATTAATATAAGTACACAGGAAATCCAATTTCTTCCACAGTTCCCCCCTTTTGACGTTTAACGTCAACAAAACAAGTATTTTTCACTCATTATCTGGGGCCTGCTCTAGTACCTTATATTTCACAAGTTACATAAGAGTAAAATTTACCAATCCAACAATACACGATGTGTTACTACTCAGTACAGCATACCTTATTATAGGATCATCAATCACATTACAAAGGAACCATTTTCTATGAAAATATTAGGTCAATGAAGTGAATTGCTTTTGTTTAGCTCTCTTGATAGGGCCCCCATTTTTCATCAAACGTTCACTCCAGTGGGAAACAATGTATCGTGTCATATTTAGTCCACTCATGCCATTTCTCAATGCTTGAAACTGCTTGAATTCCATATAAATCAAACATAAATGGGGCTGGACTATTCTCAAGTAACAATGTCTCTATTGCTTCTGTGATGGAACCTCGATTACCCATACTGAATTAAAATGTATCTGTAACAACTCAGAACAACCTGTGGCCAACTCTTAGAACTTTAGCCGTCTGTAGCAAGGATCATACGGCACTTTACAATAGTCACGAATCCACATAGCACTCTAGTCCAAGCACATAGCAATATTGAAGAATCACACATCTACACAAGCATATGATGGTGAACAATAGAACTACAATATCGTGTGGTAGTGGACTACAAATATGGCCTATTCTCGCCTTCCAGGCGCTTGATAATGGGACGCGCATACAACGGCTCACTCATTAGGAACGTGCATACAATGATTAACACAACTCTGTTACTTCATGGGTAACAAAAAGGACCACAATTCGTACTTAAAAGAGACAAGTTCATCAATAAACTGCCAGTCTGTCTTTCCCTTAGTATTTGATTGTGTCCCTCGCTGATTGTTCAATGCCACATAACACACCTAATAACCTCCTAAATGTCCCTTGACATTGTCAAAGTATTCCTCACTTGTTTCAAACCCACTTTACCCTTAAAAGTTGGTCTCCCGCATAAAGCCTTTGACCGTAGTACATTGTGACCGCCCACCTACTGTGCTTGGTCTAAATGAAAAAACAACCCAACACCAAAACGTAATAAAACTTACATTTATAGGTAAAAACGAAAAACAAAAAGAAATCTTACTAAAGATCTCTGCTCAACTAAGGTTTTCAGATGTAACAACACATTATCATTTACACACGCCTAATTGGTTCACCCCTGGTCTGTAAGAAGTATAACCACACTCTCCGTCGACGATCCTTTTCCTCAGATCAAGAGTATGGGTCGTGTCTGACACGATATTACATCCCTTCAAATCAGAATCGACCAGAGTTCTTCTACGCTATCAGTATCCGTAGACCCCTGACCAAGACACAGTAAAGAATGCAAGCCATCTAATGACCACAAACTTCACAAAAAACAATGTCTAATTTTACTGTCCTCCTGTTGAGGCCTAGCAGACTATAGTTGTAGCTAAGGTATTTAGCTGTAACTAACACATTATAATTTACACACACGCACACCTAATTGGTTCACCCCTGTCTGTATTAAGTATAACCATAATCTTCGTTACCTGGTCCTCTCGGAGCAAGAATATGGGTCGTGTCCACCACAATATTACATCCCTTTCAAATACCTGGCGACCAGGGTTCTTGTATGCTGTCAGTGTCGTAGACCCCTGACCAAGACACAGTAAAGAATGCAAGCCATCTAATGACCACAAACTTCACAAAAACCAATGTCTAATTTTACTGTCCTCCTGTTGAGGCCTAGCAGACTATAGTTGTAGCTAAGGTATTTAGCTGTAACTAACACATTATAATTTACACACACGCACACCTAATTGGTTCACCCCTGTCTGTATTAAGTATAACAATAATCTTCGTTACCTGGTCCTCTCGGAGCAAGAATATGGGTCGTGTCCACCACAATATTACATCCCTTTCAAATACCTGGCGACCAGGGTTCTTGTATGCTGTCAGTGTCGTAGACCCCTGACCAAGACAAAGTAAAGATGACGAGTCATCTAATGACCCCCAACTTCACTAAACCAATGTCTAATTTAAGTGCCCTCCTGTTGAGGCCTAGCAGACTCTAGTTTGCTAAGACCAGACTGTCAACTGAACCTCACAATAAAAGTTCTTTAAAGGATTTACGTTACCAGTATCGCAGAGGGACAGCAGGCACACCAAGAATAAAGCAGTCCGTGAAAGGGGTTTTAGAAAAAGGATCCCCATACCTTTTAGTTTTGCGCGCCACGGGTTCTGCTTTACACTGGTGCTGCCGTAGGTCCCTCCTGGATCCAGTGCCGCAATCCTGCCGCCGACAACGCCAATTGTTGAAGAAAGTGTTTTGTCCGTCTCTTCATAAATGGAGTGACAGTTCAGTTGAGTTCTGGATTAAATAAGTATTTAACAACCTGCAGATTGGGAGAGAAATGACCAGGGGTCTCATTTATAAAGGAGTGCGTAGAATTCTTACTAAAAGTGTGCGTACGCCCAAAAGCGTAAATTGGCGTACGCACACAAAAATTCAGATTTATAAAACCGTGCGTACGCACACCTGTAGGCAATGTTCGCTTTATAAATCACAGCTTAACCACAAGTGTGCGTACGTAAAGTATCATTGCACCCCGCCCTGAACGCGCCCATTTTTAACCATAAATGGTCAATGCAAAGGACCTCATGAATGCTAATCTAGTATCATTATCATGCATGAACCTGGCAGGTGATTCTTTTTCACGGTGAATCAAGGCAAACAAAAAACAACACTAGTGCGACAGCGCCAAGTGGCAGAACCGGAGAAAAAGCGGTAACAACTGCAGAAGTAAATTCCATGTTTAAGTATCTTGCATGGCGATTAAACGAATTCTGATTCTGAAGTGTAATGAGTGTAGTGATTGCGCGGGAGCTTAACAACTGTATTTCCAGTTTTTGACATATGATGATATATGCACAGTATTAAAGAAATATATTTAGTTATACTTTGTGTTCTGTAGTTACATGCATTTCAGCCTCCTACACTGCGGTAAAAGGACAATCTGATTGTGAGAAAGACAGCACTGAATATTGATTACAAATTTGAGTTGCATTGTACAAGATGTGTATGGAACAATTGTCACGCAGTTCAAGCTCAAATAACACTGATGTATTTAATCTTCATTATAATCATAAATTGAGTCAATGTGTGTGAGAACAACAAAATGCATAAATATTACGAGTTATAGCTTCTCCGACTTTTACTTTTTGCAGTATGTGTCTCCAATTCCCACTGTCTCCAAAAAGTGCGTAGGTTTACGGGAGGGTCATAGTTTGCGTGGAGGACCGCACATTCTACCGCCAAGTTTGTTTTTTATAAATCACTGACTTTGCGTGAAAACTGGCGTACGCACATTTTCAGCCCCGTTTTGTGCGTACGCAAGCTTTATAAATGAGACCCCAGACCTCTGGCAACAAAATGAAGACAGTACAAAGCTTAGGTCTCAATCATGGCTCTCTCCCGGACGAAGGCAAGAGAGCATTCTGTTATAGGGCACAAGAATGTAAACATAGATAGTGACAGTCAGGCGGTAATGACGTTACAACAGTCTTCATAGAAGGTGTGTTCAGTAGTGATTAATATAAGTACACAGGAAATCCAATTTTTTCCACACTAGCTACAGCAACCCTGGATCCAGCACCGCTAGCTACCTTGGACCAAGCAACAGTTGCTACCCTGGGTTTAGCGGTTCTAATAACCATTTCTACAATGGGCCTAGCATGCCACTACATCCTCCACCACATCCTGGCTATATGCATCCTGATCTTAGGGCTATGGTGAGCTCTAGTTTGTCTGCACATCAGTCCTGGTCTACCAGTCTGCCCTCCACAGCCTCCTGGAGCCTAAATGGGCCATATGGGTGTAAACCCCCATATTTGCCTTCCACAGCAGGCTAGAGCGAGCTTCAATGGCTACTACCCTCGTAGCCTCACCTTGTGCCCTCCACTGGAGGCTAGCACCACAAACTGCCCTTGGAGAAACACTTCCACCGGTCTCTTGGCCTATCATCTTCAATGATGTTAACCTGATTTCACCCCCTCCTAGCCCGATGATCACTGATCTTTTCAATGACATGAAAGACATGAAGGTAGATTATGAATTCCCCAGCAGCAGCTCACAGAAAGCTGCTCCTCTACTCCTCCCATCTGCATCTACTGTGCAGCACGCTGCACCACGTATGGCCTTTCACCAAGCTTCTCCTGCCGGCCACATCTTTCCCAGCTCCAGCTGCAACCGCTCTGTAGCTGAGGCTAGACAGAGAGGCACCTGAGACGTACCTGTACATTACACAGGTCTCCTCTGGGTAACGTCTAGTGAGGCGTTCTTGGTCCAGCTAGTCTTCTTTCCAGCGCAAGATATTTATCTGGAACAGTATGTGACTGGACAAGAACAGACAGCAGTTTTGGAAACGCCAGCACAACACGACTATTCCTAAAGTCTGTGTTGTTGGGGAAAGGATTCATTTGGCTGTATTTATTTCACAGTAGGACTCTGTCCTGAACTGTATTCCCCATCACACTTTCACCATCGCACTGCTAAACTAGAGAGGCTGCTGGCTGAAAGGGGCTTAGAGAGGGGATGTGAATTTAGCGCCCACGTCCTTCTGCCTTCCTGTTCCGTCTCCCCTGTCCTGATCCTTACACGTTTGCCCACAATCCTGCATGGTATGGTACCAGACAAATGTTTGAGGAAGGTGTTTATTTTGGAGAGCCAAAGGGAGCCTTTTTAGATGTGATAACTGGACAAGTTTTCTCCTCGGCAATGGCCGTAATGCTATCCATCTGAAGTATGTTCTCCAGATGGAACCCAGCTCCTACAAGTTGAAGCTGAACATGGAGCTCTGGAACAGCCCTGGAACATAAGCACACGCAAGCTCTGGAACAGCCCTGGAACATACACACGGACAGCACCGGTGGTTCAGTGGTAGGGCTGTTACCTACCATGTGCAGAAGGCCTGGATTTCATTCCCGGTGGGGGTTCGAATCCCGGCCAATGCATTGAATATGTGTGCGCCTGTGAAATGTCCCCACTAGGGGACTAAAAAGGGATAATTTATTCTTCTTCTACACAGGGGAAGTCCACATTCAAACTAGATAATCTGTTCTGGGACTGGAACTGACTACTATCATGCAGCCTTAAGATTGTTTAGTCAATTTCTCAACATCTGATATTAGTTTGCTAATCCCATCCATCGTGTGTCATTCTTAAACCCAGAGGTTAGGGCATGTGTCGATTTTCTCAACTATACTCACTGGATTGATGGTGTTAGTAAATCAGTAAGTGACCTTTGGGTGAATCAGTCAAGATGGTTACAAGTGTACAAAAAACACAAAGACTGACTACCCTAGGCCATACAACATGCTGAGACAACTCCTGCCTCCACGTTTCACCTTGTGATTACTCTGAAACTTAACTCCGTCCTCCCCAAAAAAGCAGATATATCTCACAAAAAAACGAGAAAAAAAAGAACTTTGCTCAGTTTTCATTGTGGTAGTGTTTTGAGAGATAATTAACTGCCTTCTTAACAGCTATTAAAACTCTGAAGGGCCAATGTGACTCAGGCTTTCTGAGCTAGTCTGGTTCTTGTCCCCCTAGGTCAGCATTTTTAGCATTTTTTTAAGCGTTTGTCAGCTGACCAAACACTGTGTATCTGAATCAGCAGAACCTACAGCAGGGTAAACAAATGACTCTTTGGTAAAACCATGGTAGGTGATAACCTCTCCATTTGTGACGTACTAAAAGAGAACTGGATATGCATTGTGTCATTTCGCCTGTAGCTTTTGTCAGATAGAACCCAATGTTAAGACTCTTCTCCTGTTTCCTCCTTTCAACAGCCTGGAGAGCTGTCTTATGTTTAGACATTCCATTGGATGTGTTTAAACTGCCGGACTGACTCTAGCAGTAAATCATCTGAGGAGGAGCAGGCACTTACAACCAAACTGAGATTTGCATACACAAGCACTTTTACACATACACACCCACCCACACACACATACATACATACACCGACACACACTGTGTTATGGTGTGACAGCCATCCTATTAAGACTACTTGGAAAGCTTGGGATAAATACATATGATTCATTTCTCAAATGTAATGTAAAAACACTGTGGATCAGATGAAGGTCATACAAAAAAAGTCTAACTGACTTACCAATTAGGGAAAAAAGGGGTAAGTTTAGCCAGTTTGGTAAGTTGAGCCACCCTTGGTTTCTAGACAACGATAAACTTTTTCTCTTCTTTTTTTTGTAAGACAAGACATTTTTTAAGACTTTTCTTTTTCACCTACACTGTGAAGAAGAGAAACTCATCTCACATTTAAGTTCAAAAAAGAGAAACATTCAGTTCTTTTTTCATGTTCAAGGAGTCATTATTTTTATGCCTGAACCATTAAAAATATATTATACAAATTTTACTTTAGCTCTAAACTGCTGCAAGTTTGTTCAAATGGTAGCTGTGGGGTCATTTGAACCAGACAAGTGGGAGTAAGTTGAGCCAGTCTAAAATTCAATGTCACGTCATTTTTTTGCAAAAACCATCATGCCTTGTTCATATAAAATTTGTATTTCCTTGCAGTGTAGAGAAGTGGGGTGTTGAGCAGGCCTGAGAGAGGGGAAGAGAAGGGAAGAGAGGAAAGGGAGGTGAGATGGAGAAGGGGAGGGAGGAGGTATGGAAAGAGAAGTGGGGTTGAGGAGAGGGCCAATTTGCATCTCTATTTTTATTTTTAACTAATCAAAGCCCAATGATTTTGTTCTGAACATTTCCAACAATCCTTTTTGTGGAAAATTGCTCTCTAAATTTGGAAACTTTGTTCATATTAGACTTTTAAACGTAGGCTACATATAGTTTGAGACATTACTTATATGTTACTTATATGTCAGATAATGTAATGTAAGATAATGTATTTCCACATACAAGGACACAGTAAGATTTTCAGTTAGGTGGCGATCTGGTATGACGTGATGCCTATTCAAGACTACTTCACTACCCAGTCTACCTAAAAGTCTACCCCCCACTGACGTCAGTCAAGACGTTTCTAGAAATCCCGTCAACTTGGATGAGTATCACTAAAGAAAAGTATCGTTAAGATAACTTGTATCAACTGTTGGGTCACTTTAGGCGAAAAACAAAACAATGATCAATTCCCCAAAATATAAATTAAAAACCTGAACAAGTTACTTTAACATGGTATCTTGAAACGTTCTCTTTCTTGTAGGGTTACGATGTGAAAGTAAATGAGTATATTAACAGCTGGCAACTGCACACTTGAAATGCTTTACAGCTTGACTAGTTGTTCTGAATAAAATAAACTGTCCATGTCATGCAACGACCAAACAAATGATCATCCCAAGACTGCTGTTGTTATTGACAACCATCCTAACACGTTTCGCCAAAGGGCGCATGCAGCGCCTCACACAGCCTAACGTTTGTACTTATGTAAGCCCTGTTTACGCAAACGTATCAATGCATGCTTACCGTTTACCTTAGCACGATGTACTTCTGCATGAACGGAATGTGGAGATATGTTCAAGGCAACCCGGGGTTCCTGAAAATGTAAGGATTTTTTTTCGCTGCCACGTACAGAACCTCCTCTCATGTCGGGCAGGAAGACACATCCTCATAATAGACGCGCACCAACATTTCCGTTAGTGAAGAATCCCAGTTTTCACGCCAAGATACCGTAAAATATTGCCCAGCTACAGCATACAATTGCAAAGTTTTATTTGTTTAACCACAAATAAGATTTCGGCAGTTCACACCACGAAGCGTTGTACTTTACAAAAGAAAAATAGCAAACGAGATATTCTTCAAGGAATTATATTATACAGGCTGTATTACTTATTGTAGTGATATCCTATTCAAATCTTGAGCTCCAAAAATAATATGCATAGAATATGTAGTCCATTCAATTTCGGACTTTCTTCCCCTTTGCTATGACAACGGTCATAATTACGGTAATTTGGACTACATGCCTGTCTGCACGTTTACAGTCAAACGCTACTTTTAGAGCTGGCTTCCTTAGGCAAAATTTGACTTGATAAAATAAGATAATCCTTTATTGTGCAATGTTGATACGATATTTTGAAAGACCTTATAGCCCCATTAAATGAGCCATCTGACTGATTTAGTTGAATGTCAAATATAGATATGAATGTGCCGGCTACATAATACTGTAGCGACCCGCATGTTGGGCTGTTGGGTTTGTCTGGGTTCATCTGCCAATCACAGGCATGCACTGATGTTCCTTTGCAGGGCATCCTGTTGGTTGGTGGAGGGTCTTGGGAGGGGGGTTGGTCTGAAGGGGTTGGACCGTTATAGACCAAGTTTTGCCGTTTTGGCGCTCTCTTATGTCTGGGTTTTCGAGAGAGCGAGTCGTGTATGTTCGGTGCAGGGATTCCATTGTGTTCGTTAATTTGGCGTAGGCTACGGCCACACAGTAGCCTGTTTACTACCATTAAAGGATCAATAAACATCGCGTGCCTGTTACTTACTGACCAAGGCTGGTCATTACAATACATTTAATCAGTTACATATTCCCTCTACTTGTTGAAAATGTTTGTTTCTTAGACATACAACTAAAAACGCAATGCTATTTAATAGTAGGCCATGCAAACGTCTGTCTGTAGTTCTGCGCTCAAATCCCTTTCTGTCGTACTTGGTGCCATATAGTGTAACTCCGATTATGTAAAACCATTTTAAATGGTACACCATAATTAATATATTTTAAAGAAACTTGGACATGTTTGTGAACTCCCAAATGTTTTATGGTGTTCTTCAGAAGAAGAATAAATGGGGGGGAAATTGTGAAATTCAGTCACAAACGTATTTTTGTACATCAAGGCTGGTGAACCCACAGCCTGCCCTATGCAAACAATGGGAGTCCGCATATATTTAAGGTTTCGTTTTCGGGTTGGTTTCGTTTTCATTATTTATTTCAGATTATTTTCGTGCCCCCCTCACCGCTTTTATGCCCCCCTGATCACTTGATCACTTCCGTGCAGAGGTTGACGCGCGTGGTGGGAGCGGCCGTAGTGTTTTGACATCCTCTAGTAGATTGTATTACAGAAAAATCACTATCACTTATCCCACATGTGCGAGGTGACTTACCAGCGGTTGGCCGCAGGACAGATCTCATTGAGAAATCTAGGATGGACATGGGAGGACAGTGGATGGACAGTGGCAGAAACACCGACTGGATCTGAGAGTACCGCCACGGGACATAATGGCAACACAGTTGTCTTCGGGTGACGCTCTTTGATCTTGAATAACTAGGCCTGTTTGGCTTGGAATGATACATGCATAGTGAAATGGGTTTAATGTGTTGACATGTTATAGGTTCTACTGTGTTTAATGCCTTTTAATCACACGTTTACAGAGGCAGGTCCTGCCTGCTGCTGTGGTACGCTGCTGGGTGCTGAAGACACATGATAGAGCTGCTATGAGTTTCATGTTGTGTGTATATGGATGTGCCAGTGTGTCTATGCAAAGACTGTGTAACCACACTGGTCACATGTTTTACACTGTCCAGTCTGCACCAGTAGCCTTACAGACAGTCTTCAGACATTGGTGTATCGTCCTCAGTGTGGCCGGCTGGGAGCTCCTAATCCTCCTCAACCTCAACGAGAGGTTCCCCATGTTCATCCCTGAACGTCACCACCCTGACTCCATCGGGCTGAGAGAACCCAGCCACCACCTCCATAGCCTGGTCCAGGATGTTAGCCACAAGGATACTGGCTACCCGCTGGTAGGCATTTGAGTCGCCTGGGGAGTGCTGCTCCCGGGGCGGTGGGGGGGGGAGTGTGTCTCCCTGCTGGTCACCGGATGCATGAGGAGTGCTGCTCCCGGGGCGGTGGGAGGGGAGTGTCCCTGCTGGGCAAGGGATGGTGCACTGGGTCTGCTGCTTCTGGGGCGGTGGGGCCCGAGTGCGTCCTCCCTCTGGGCACGGGATGGTGCACCATGAGAGCTGCAGGGCCGTTCGGGGGGGGGGGGCGTGTCTCCCTCCGGAATCAGGGTGACCCAGAATCTTCCCACCGCATAACCCCTGGGGGAACTGGGGGGAGAAGGGAGGTCATACTCCCCTGACTCCTCCTCTGCGCTCCTGCTCCCACCCGCGGACACCTCGGTATCATCGCAGCTGTCAAAATGGAAACAAATGTCATTTCTACTATGCCATCTTTCTTCTGTCACTTGTCTTTTACTTCCTCCTAACTTATACCACAACACTATCTTTGTGCAATATTACTGATCCCTGAGAATCCCCCCATCCTTCACCACTCTACCCCTCCCTCTTCCTCACCACTTGTTTCTCTACTCTAACAAAGTTGTTCACTGGCAGTATCTCAAATTAAACTGTACCATCTACTCTGGCACTCAAAACAGCTGTCAATGCGCTTTTGTTCTCTCTCTGGTAAACACATTAACATAAGTACAGTCAATGGGGTTCCTGGATGCCCTCTCGCCCACTCCTCTTCCCAGCGTGATACAGCAAGAAAGGGCGGACAGGGCCATGTTCAAACATCTCCACATACATCATGTTTTATTAACATGAAATCATTAACAACATGACATGGAAGAACAACTAGAAGCTACATTAGCATTTTAAGATAAACAGAGATTTATCATCTCGCCTGCTAGCTATTCATTGTCAAGATTAGCTATTCATGCTAGCGAACTTTTGCCTAGCAGATTTCCCACACACAATTACACACATGGTAACACATTAACTAAATACAGTCAATGGGGTTCCTGGATGCCCTCTCGCCCACTCCTGGCAAAGCAAAATATAAAAGAAAAAGCTAAAACATACTAGACGCTAACAACAGCTAAGCCACAAACTTATCCTATACTCGTGGCTATATAAACTACATAACACAACACATCAAATACACACAAGGACGTGACAATACATCAAGTAATGGCTAATGAACTAAACCAGACGTTCGTCTTATAATATTATTAAAGTCAACAAATCTTTGAGATATCAATATCAAACTATATATGCACGAAGAACACACTACAAAATACAACCCAGTTTAACAGCTAAGTTCATAACTTCCAAAATGATGTAAATAATGGTCATCTAATTTAAGGCTAAGACTATTTTTCTGCTGTATACAAGTGGCAATCAAAAACTGATAGTCCGAATCAATCACAAGTTCATATGTAGACTCTTGACAGTGTGTTGTATACAAATCTGAGAAAAAGTTGAATGTAAGATGAACAGTTGATTAATGATGAATAGTTGAAATGTGACTGCTTGGCTAAAGGCTAAGGCTGTCTTGCAAATCCTCTCTGTCATGCCAGACCCAGTGGCTCCAAAAAAACACACACGCACAAGAGTCTGTTGACACAGTGGGCTGAGTAAGCCCCCATCTTCACCCTGCTATTGGCTGCTGGATGGATCATGACACTGGTAGTTGTCTTGTATCTCAGCAAATCTTTGACATAGCCACACCAAACTTGGATGGTGCACTTTGAATTCCACAACAATTACATTGTTCTTGTAAAGTGGAAGTATATGGCAGCCCTTGGACCAAATGAGTAAAACGTTTAGATTTATGGCACAATGTTCATACTTCTTCACTAATTGAAAATATAGCCTTTTTTTCTCTCTTCATTCTTGTGTTCATATTGCCATTGTACTTTGCACCTTCCTTAAAACCACCTTATTTTGGGTATTTATTTAACTGTAATAAATGTTGTGTTTTCACTAAGTGAGCAACCCATTACCAGTTTACCTTGGCAACTTGTTACACTGCCATTTTAGGTGGAGCCACAGACCATGCAAATATTTCTCATTTATATATTAAATCCTTTGTCCCTTGCAGCACAGGGGTCACTACAGTCTTGGATGTATTGCATTGCCTTGTTTTCCTTTCTTCATTCTTTTGTTCATTTGAATTACATATCAATTCCATAAACTGTTCCAGGAGGAATCCACCATTGTTGCTCGCAGCTATATTTTCAAGTTCATTTCTTTGAGAGATGAAAATATATCAGCCAGATAAGACAAATCAAGAAGCCAATCAGAACAATTCTGGACTTTTTCTGAATGAGGAAAGCATGGCTTTCATGTCAGTTCATAGAACCTGGTCAAAACTCTGCCTTTGGATAACCAGCGCACTTCAGTGTGAAACAGTAAAAGCAGTGTGTTCTGCTCCTGTGTCAGTTGATCAACAGCCAGTTGTTAAGTGCGCTGGCCTTAATGAAGTTTGCAACGCAAATAACTTCGCTTAGGCTGGATTGCACCAACAAAGTTTAACTTTAAAATCAGATTAAATCATGGTTTAAGTTTAAATTCTGTTGCACCAAACTTTAAACCTAGTTTAAAATTAAGACAGATTAAATTTAAACCTCTCTTTAAACGTCTGTTTATTTTTTACTCTAAACCAAGTTTAAATTAAATTATGTTGCACCAGAACTTTAAACTCCAATTTAAACTGTGATCGAGAATTTATTTTAAACTGCCAGTTGGGTAGGTTTAACTTTAACAATGGCTGCATTTTTGAGGTGGATAGAGCAAAATAATGAAGTTCCTCGAAGAAAACTGAGAGACAGGCTCAATCCTCTCGATTTTTATAATGAAGAGGAATTTTTGGTGAGATACCGGTTTACCAAGGAAACAGTTTTGGAGCTGAACAGGAAGACTGGACCTCCTCCTGTGATGAACATCTCTCGTCTCACAGTCGCCGCATCTTTTTTGGCTTTTGTTTTTAAATTTTTCCAGCAAGCTTTAAGCTGAGTGACGTCTCTTTTATCTTTCACACCGGTCGATCCATTAAAACTGTCAGCCAGTTGCTGCCAAGCAGTATCTTTATTTTTCACCGTGCTGTTGTCCGTTTTCTTGTCTTCAATGACTTGCCCATAGTGCTCCATGAATTCGGTCAGCAAGTTTTTCTCAAAGGAGGAAAAGTTTGAGCTTCTCTGACGAGCCATTGTAACAGCCGATCTGTTGCTAGCAACAATGTAACGTTTTATCGCCGTTTGAAACAGTCTCGCTCTTTTAAAAATATGAATCCGTCGTCCTGACAGCACGCTTATAATGTAGCCTATATATTTAATTGCATATTGAATTATTAATTTTAATTTCGATATCCACAATCATCCCTATTGATTTAAATCAGTTTAAACTACATTTAAATGCAGTTAAACTGAGTTTTACTAAACTTAGATTAATTTTAAATGGTGCAACTGAGCTCTGCTTAATTTTAAACCTAGATTAACTCATTTTAAAACTAGTTTTACTAATCTCTGATTAGAGATAATCTTAGATTAAATTAAACCTTGTTGGTGCAATCCAGCCTTAGTGTTTTGTCCAGGGTGGGGGGACACCTGCTGTAACACTTTCATGCGTTTTGTGTTAATATTAGTTCAATGAAAAATGTGTTATTTTCCATGAAGAACTGTGACTTGCATGTATGGTGTTCTGAAAACGAAGCCTGTCGTCATCAGAAGGCCAGAGATGATCAGGTAACAGACAGACATGTAGGCTGGTAGACTGACACATGAATGCATTGATGTTGGCATGGGATGGCAACCATTGGGTGATACTGATAGATTGTGGTAGTTACAGCACTAAGCTGCGTTCTCAGTCATGAACAATATATTGTCACCACCTAAACAAAGAAACAGATTACATAAAACATTTGTAGATTATTTTATATTTTATTGAACTAATTTAAAGCAACAAAAAAACAAATGAAATGTACATTTCCTTTATTAACCCTGACACATAAGCACTATCTGCTTGTTAATTTATCTATCTAGATTTATTCTATCTAGATACTATCTAGATCTACTGCAATTTCCACCCCCTGGAGGACAAATAAAGGTTTATCTAATCTTATTAATAGCAAGCTCACATGAGACACATACCAACTAGTATCCAATAACTAGTTCTAATGATTAGTTATTACTAAAAGTACCCAGGAAATCCAATTTCTTCCACAGTCACTACCAGACCATCAAGTATGACCCCAACACACCACCTGATGTGACTGCCCCCTGTGGGAGAATTCTGCATACTGCTCTCTGGTGGTCACTATTCGTTTTTACAGAGTCTTAAGAGTTTTCAACAGCAGCAGGATACAGTACAGCACTCAAAACTATATAATACAATACCGGTCAAAAGTTTTGAAACCCAATTTTTCCTGGTTTTATTGAAACTTAAGCAGTTCAAGTCCAGTGAATAACATGAAATGGTACATGGCGGTAAACTTCCAGAGGTAAAAAAATATAATAATTTAGTTACCAAAAAACTGACAAAAAATGTACATTTCAGATTTATACAAAAAGGCCTTTTTCAGGGAACAAGTAATGGGGTTAACAACTTTCAGCTGTTCTGTAGCAATGGAAGTAAATTAAACAGAACAACAAAATCAGAAGACAAGTTTCTGCGAGTCAACATCTTGCGTGATAAGCGGCTCACAGGACAGCAGCTTCAAGCACAGTTTAACACTGGTCGAAGTAAGCAAGTCTCAGTTTCAACTGTGAAGCGAAGATTTAGAGCTGCAGGTTTGACAGGTCGAGTGGCAGTAAGAAAGCCCTTGCTAAGATGGCAAAATAAGAAAAAGAGGCTTGCCTGGATCATGAAGCACCGCCAGTGGACTACTGAAGCCTGGAAGAAGGTCTTATGGACCTTATGGACCTTATGGACATCACACAAGGCGAAAGGATGGTTCCTCTGTCTGTGACACCAACTGTCAAACATGGAGGAGGAAGCATGATGGTCTGGGGCTCTTTTGCTGGATCAAGAGTCAGGCGACTTGCACAGACTGAGTGGCACCCTGACCAAAACTGCTACAACAGCATAGCAAGATAATGACCCAAAACAGAACTACCTTAGAAGAAAAGAATAAGAGGGTAGGCTTCAAATCATGGAATGGCCAGCACAGTCTCCAGACCTAAACCCCATCAAGCTGGTTTGGGATGAACTGGACAGAAGGGTGAAAGCAAAGCAATTTATAAGTGCAACACATTTTTGGAAACTTCTGCAACAGTGTTGGGAAGAACTTTCCAGACAATATTAGATATCCATTGTAGAAAGAAGGCCACGAGTGTGTGGCTGGTATATCTGCAAAAGGTGGCTAGTTTGAAGACTCAAAAATTTTGATTACATTCTGTTAAACAAAACAATTCCATGATTTATTTTATCTCCGATTGTTTATTTGTTCTATGCTTTAAATTCAGATTACACTGAGACATTAAACTGCATACATTTACGTAAAAAAAAAAACTGAAAAATTGAGGCTTTCTAAAACTATTGACCGGTAGTGTATATATAATTCAAATACAAAAAAAGATGATACATAGAAAAACAGTTTTGGCTCAGAAATTGTTCATTACTAGTCAGTAAATGCATGCTTAGTTTTTATTGCCTTAAAGTGCTTTTCAGCCCCATTGTAGCGTGTCAAATGCAACTGCAAAGTCTTGTATGTAAGTAAAAATGAATATTTTCCAATAAACGCTCACTAATCTAACATGTTTATATCCGTGGTTTATACATAGAAAAAGAGTTTTGGTTCAGAAATTGTTCATTACTAGTTAGTAAATGTATGTTTAGTTTTAATTGCCTTAAAGTGCTTTTCAGCAACCATAGTAACGTTGTCAATGCAACTGCAAAGTTTTGTTGGTAAGTCCTGGATGAATAATTTCAATAATCAACTCCTACTATTATTTTAACTTGGTCATATTGGTGGTTTATACATAGAAAGAGAGTTTTGGCTCAGAAATTGTTCATTACTAGTCAGTAAATGCATCTTTAGTTTTTATTGTTTTGAAGTGCTTTTCAGCCTTCTAGTAGCGGTTTCAATGCAACTGCAAAGTCTTGTATGTAAGTTCTAAATGATCACTTTCAAATCAACTCTTACTGTCCTAACATGTTTATATCCGTGGTTTATAAGTAGAAAAACAGTTTTGGCTCAGAAATTGTTCATTACTAGTCAGTAAATGCATGTTTAGTTTTTATTGTTTTAAAGTGCTTTTCAGCCCCATTGTAGCGTGTCAAATGCAACTGCAAAGTCTTGTAAGTAAGTAAAAATGAATATTTTCCAATAAACGGTCACTAATCTAATATGTTTACATCCGTGGTTTATACATAAAAAATTAGTTTTGGTTCAGAAATTGGTCATTACTAGTTAGTAAATGTATGTTTAGTTTGTATTGCCTTAAAGTGCTTTTCAGCAACCATAGTACCGTTTTCAATGCAACTGCAAAGTTTTTTTGGTAAGTCCTGGATGAACAATTTCTAATCAAGTCTTACTGTTATTTTAACTTGGTCATATTGGTGCTTTATACATAGAAAGAGAGTTTTGGCTCAGAAATTGTTCATTATTAGTCAGTAAATGCATGTTTAGTTTTTATTGTTTTAAAGTGCTTTTCAGCCTTCTAGTAGCGGTTTCAATGCAACTGCAAGTCTTGTATGTAAGTTCTAATAGATCACTTTCAAATCAACTCTTACTGTCCTAACATGTTTATATCCGTGGTTTATAAGAAGGAAAACAGTTTTGGCTAGGAAATTGTTCATTACTAGTCAGTAAATGCATGTTTAGTTTTTATTGTTTTAAAGTGCTTTTCAGCCCCATTGTAGCGTGTCAAATGCAACTGCAAAGTCTTGTATGTAAGTAAAAATGAATATTTCCCAATCAACGCTCACTAATCTAACATGTTTATATCCGTGGTTTATACATAGAAAAAGAGTTTTGGTTCAGAAATTGGTCATTACTAGTTAGTAAATGTATGTTTAGTTTGTATTGCCTTAAAGTGCTTTTCAGCAACAATAGTACCGTTTTCAATGCAACTGCAAAGTTTTTTTGGTAAGTCCTGGATGAACAATTTCTAATCAACTCTTACTATTATTTTAACTTGGTCATATTGGTGGTTTATACATAGAAAGAGAGATTTGGTTCAGAAAGTGTTCATTACTAGTCAGTAAATGCATGTTAGTACTAGTACTAGTTAGTAAATGTATGTTTAGTTTGTATTGCCTTAAAGTGCTTTTCACCAACCATAGTACCGTTTTCTATGCAACTGCAAAGTTTTGTTGGTAAGTTCTAAATGATCACTTTCCAATCAACTCTTACTATCCTAACATGTTTATATCCGTGGTTTATAAGTAGAAAAACAACTGCAACTGCAAAGTCTTGTAAGTAAGTAAAAATGAATATTTTCCAATAAACGCTCACTAATCTAACATGTTTATATCCGTGGTTTATACATAGAAAAAGAGTTTTGGTTCAGAAATTGGTCATTACTAGTTAGTAAATGTATGTTTAGTTTTAATTGCCTTAAAGTGCTTTTCAGCAACCATAGTAACGTTGTCAATGCAACTGCAAAGTTTTGTTGGTAAGTCCTGGATGAATAATTTCTAATCAACTCCTACTATTATTTTAACTTGGTCATATTGGTGGTTTATACATAGAAAGAGAGATTTGGCTCAGAAATTGTTCATTACTAGTCAGTAAATGCATCTTTAGTTTTTATTGTTTTGAAGTGCTTTTCAGCCTTCTAGTAGCGGTTTCAATGCAACTGCAAAGTCTTGTATGTAAGTTCTAAATGATCACTTTCAAATCAACTCTTACTCTCCTAACATGTTTATATCCGTGGTTTATAAGTAGAAAAACAGTTTTGGCTCAGAAATTGTTCATTACTATTCAGTAAATGCATGTTTAGTTTTTATTGTTTTAAAGTGCTTTTCAGCCCCATTTTAGCGTGTCAAATGCAACTGCAAAGTCTTGTATGTAAATAAAAATGAATATTTTCCAATAAACGGTCACTAATCTAACATGTTTATATCCGTGGTTTATACATAAAAAAAGAGTTTTGGTTCAGAAATTGGTCATTACTAGTTAGTAAATGTATGTTTAGTTTGTATTGCCTTAAAGTGCTTTTCAGCAACCATAGTACCGTTTTCAATGCAACTGCAAAGTTTTGTTGGTAAGTCCTGGCTGAACAATTTCTAATCAACTCTTACTATTATTTTAACTTGGTCATATTGGTGGTTTATACATAAAAAGAGAGTTTTGGTTCAGAAATTGTTCATTACTAGTCAGTAAATGCATGTTAGTACTAGTACTAGTCATATTGGTGGTTTGTATATAGAAAGAGAGTTTTGGCTCAGATATTGTTCATTACTAGTCAGTAAATGCATGTTTAGTTTTTATTGTTTAAAAGTGCTTTTCCATTGTAGCGTGTTAAATGCAACTGCAAAGTCTTGTATGTCAGTAAAAATTAACATTTTTCAATCAACTCTCACTAATCTAACATGTTTATATCCGTGGTTTATACATAGGAAAAGAGTTTTGGTTCAGAAATTGTTCATTAATAGTTAGTAAATGTATGTTTTACTAGTTAGTAAATGTATGTTTAATTTTTATTGCCTTAAAGTGCTTTTCAGCAACCATAGTAGCGTTTTCAATGCAACTGCAAAGTTTTGTTGGTAAGTCCTGGATGAACAATTTCTAATCAACTCTTACTATTATTTTAACTTTGTCATATTGGTAGTTTATACATAGAAAGAGAGTTCTGGCTCAGAAATTGTTCATTACTAGTCAGTAAATGCATGTTTAGTTTTATTGATTTAAAGTGCTTTTCAGCCCCATTGTAGTGTGTCAAATGCAACTGCAAAGTCTTGTATGTAAGTAAAAATGAATATTTTCCAATCAACGCTCACTAATCTAACATGTTTATATCCGTGGTTTATACATAGAAAAAGAGTTTTGGTTCAGAAATTGTTCATTACTAGTTAGTAAATGTATGTTTAGTTTTTATTGCCTTAAAGTGCTTTTCAGCAACCATAGTACCGTTTTCAATGCAACTGCAAAGTTTTGTTGGTAAGTCCTGGAGGAACAATTTCTAATCAAGTCTTACTATTATTTTAACTTGGTCATATTGGTGGTTTATATATAGAAAGAGAGTTTTGGCTCAGAAATTGTTCATTACTAGTCAGTAAATGCATGTTTAGTTTTTATTGTTTTAAAGTGCTTTTCAGCCTTCTAGTAGCGGTTTCAATGCAACTGCCAAGTCTTGTATGTAAGTTCTAATAGATCACTTTCAAATCAACTCTTACTGTCCTAACATGTTTATATCCGTGGTTTATAAGAAGGAAAACAGTTTTGGCTAGGAAATTGTTCATTACTAGTCAGTAAATGCATGTTTAGTTTTTATTGTTTTAAAGTGCTTTTCAGCCCCATTGTAGCGTGTCAAATGCAACTGCAAAGTCTTGTATGTAAGTAAAAATGAATATTTTCCAATCAACGCTCACTAATCTGACATGTTTATATCCGTGGTTTATACATAGAAAAAGAGTTTTGGTTCAGAAATTGTTCATTACTAGTTAGTAAATGAATGTTTCGTTTTTATTGCCTTAAAGTGCTTTTCAGCAACCATAGTAGCGTTTTCAATGCAACTGCAAAGTTTTGTTGGTAAGTCCTGGATGAACAATTTCTAATCAACTCTTACTATTATTTTAACTAGGTCATATTGGTGGTTTATACATAGAAAGAGAGTTTTGGTTCAGAAAGTGTTCATTACTAGTCAGTAAATGCATGTTAGTACTAGTACTAGTTAGTAAATGTATGTTTAGTTTGTATTGCCTTAAAGTGCATTTCAGCAACCATAGTACCGTTTTCAATGCAACTGCAAAGTTTTGTTGGTAAGTTCTAAATGATCACTTTCCAATCAACTCTTACTATTCTAACATGTTTATATCTGTGGTTTATAAGTAGGAAAACAGTTTTGGCTCAGAAATTGTTCATTACTAGTCAATAAATGCATGTTTAGTTTTTATACATTTTCCAATCAACTCTCACTAATCTAACATGTTTATATCCGTGGTTTATACATAGAAAAAGAGTTTTGGTTCAGAAATTGTTCATTACTAGTTAGTAAATGAATGTTTCGTTTTTATTGCCTTAAAGTGCTTATCAGCAACCATAGTAACGTTTTGAATGCAACTGCAAAGTCTTCTATGTAAGTTCTAAATGATCACTTTCAAATCAACTCTTACTGTCCTAACATGTTTATATCAGTGGTTTATAAGTAGAAAAACAGTTTTGGCTCCGAAATTGTTCATTACTAGTCACCATGGGCACCTAATGCTAATCTTCTCTGTATCGATCCAATTTTACAGTTTTTCTCAATTGCTAAAACACTAAAACCCATTGGCTGAACAAAGTTCTCAGTTGCCTGAACTTATTTAGCTAATTGTGCAGTCTGTTGTCAATACCTTAAACCATTTCACATGGTAAAACACAATTTGCAGATCTCACTTAGACTCTTCAGCAAAACGCTAAACACATTCTCATTCTCAAAACACATTCTGCACTCTAATGCACATGTCATCCATACTGGTAAACACAAGTGGCAACAATCAAATATAAATAGAGAACATGTGTCATTGATTGAACACAACGACTCAAAATTGATTTAACCTGTTTCAAATGATGTGACACAACCAATATAAGCCAGTTCAGAGAGCAAACAGGTTGTTGAAGGTGGAAAGGAGAAAGTCTGAAAATGGATAGAAGAAACAATGTGAGAGGACAAGTGCGTATGAGAGGTGGGCGACGAGGAGGAGGGCAAGAAAGAGGAGGAGGAGGGCGAGGAGGAGGGCAAGAAAGAGGAAGAGGAGGTGGAGGAGGAGGAGGAAGAGGGCAAGAAAGAGGAAGAGGAGGAGGGCGAGGAAGAGGAGGAGGGCAAGAAAGAGGAGGAGGAGGACAAAGAAGAAGAGGAAGACAAAGAGTGGAAATATCTGATGAAATTCGAGCAACAGTCATAGACCATGTTCTTGTCCATGGAACATTGATCATCACATGTTTACTCCTTTGATTTTATATTACAGTACATTGTAGGCTGTATACTGTACAATAAACAAATTGTTTGGCCCTGAACATTGTGCTTTCCATTTGTGAACAGTACTGACTGCTCAATAGATTATGAATGGTTGCAGGTTCATGAGATGCAGGGTACAGTACTGTAAAAATAGGGGTAGAAGGAGGAAGAACAAAAGAAAACATACAAAGAGCAAAGCAGAGTAGTAGTTTCTGATCAATTTTGAGCTACTATGATAGAACATGTTTTCGTTCATCAAAAGACAAATGACGGAATAATATGAACTTTGTTTTGAGATAAAAAATTTACTTCTCCCTGAGAACTATGTTTTGAACAATGTATTTTCTATTTGTTGGTGTATTGTTTACTGACTGCTTGATAGCTTATATCATTTTGATCACTTAGTTTATGATTTGAGAGCAGTGTTTGATTTTTAACACAGGTAAAACTGTTTTGAGGCAAAAGTTTCATTTTGCAAGAGGAGTCAGAGGTTTTGTAAATAGTGCTTGAAGATGAGGTTTTGTGTTCATTGTTTTCAGAAAATGGAGCAAGATTTCAAAAATTGTGTTTTAGCAATTGAGAAAAACTGTAATAGACATGCTGCCGTAGCTAGCACAAGAAAGGCAGCGGTCGCGCCCCCTATTTACAGGGCACACCCATGGATGTATAAATAATGGATACCGGACAGAAAAATGGCGGCCGTTGATTTCAATGAAGTTGCTCACCTGGCGCATGTGCCGAAAAAGTTTTTTGACTTCCTGGTTTACTTCCGCGGTATGGGGAATGGAATGATGGGAGGCTGATGACGCTCTGGGGCAATGAGAACGAGCAAGTCGCGTTCTGGGCGAGCGCTGCGCGCTCATGTGTGTTTGTGGAATAGTTTGACCGATAATGACGAATCTACACAATCAAATGATGGATTTATAGGACACATAAACCGATTATGTTTTCATAGTCATGGTTATAGAATATACGAGGTTAATTCATTTTGTGTGTTTTTTAAGTTTAAGTAAGGATAAATCGAGTCATTTTTATTAAGGTTAATCTAAAATAAAAAATAAGGGATTCTCCACAAGCTGTCAAATTTATCAACCAAATGCCGGTAGTTAAATCTGTTTTGTCTATCAATGATCCCGTATGTGATATAGCCTACGACTTCTTGTCAGATTAAGTTTAAAGTTCTTATCGTTTTATAAACTATATCGGCACATTCAAACAGGCAAGTCTTTCTTCAGATTCAGATTCAGATTCAGATTACTTTATTGATCCCGAGGGAAACTCCTTTGTGTCAACGGCACACAGTCTCGCAAAGCACACAAGGGTAAGGGTGTGAGGTAAAAGATTAGAAAGTGTACACAGGGGTAGGGGGTGGGGTCAATAACAATAAGTAAAAAAAAAAATGGTGGGTGAGGTGAATCCTCCCAGGGAGCATAATGATTATGTACAGAAGCTATACATTTACAATTATACAGTAATGGTCTTGTATAATATACAGTATTATATTAGAATGTACATGATTTTCAGTTTTTGTACAGAATGTGCAGAATGTACAGCAGAATATACAGTATGTCCAGGATAAAGTGCAGGTTACAGACTATACCCTTATAATCTATACAATTCAATTACAATTATGCAAGTAATTGTGATGTACAGGATTTACAGCTATTTGCAGCATATACAGGATATACAGGATTTGCAGGTTATTAGCAGAATATACATGGTTATATACAGTTGTACCAGAATATTGCCAAATATGTAGTTATGTTACAGAAGTTGTGTCCGACTATTGCCTAATGTCCATTGTTATATCCCTGGATGTTATGCTATTTCACAGGATATACAGTTGGCTTACAAACTACTAGTGTGGGAATTGTAAAGTTTGATGGCCACAGGCAGGAATGACTTCCTGTGGCGCTCCGTGGTGCATTTCGGGAGGATGAGTCTCCCGCTGAAAGTACTCCTTTGTCCGACCAGCACATTGTGGAGTGGGTGGGAGGTACTGTCCAGGATGGATTCTTATTAAGCGTTGTGCAGCTTCTCTGTTTCTTTTACAGCTACGTGATATAGTTTGTATATTACCTGAGTCATGGAAGGAGCTCCTGGGGTCTCATTTATAAAGCTTGCGTACGCACAAAACGGGGCTGAAAACGTGCGTACGCCAGTTTTCACGCAAAGTCAGTGATTTATAAAAAACAAACTTGGCGGTAGAATGTGCGGTCCTCCACGCAAACTATGACCCTCCCGTAAACCTACGCACTTTTTGGAGACAGTGGGAATTGGAGACACATACTGCAAAAAGTATAAAAGTCGGAGAAGCGATTACTCGTAATATTTATGTATTTTGTTGTCCTCACACACATTGACTCAGTTTATGATTATAATGAAGATTAAATACATCAGTGTTTGAGCTTGAACTGCGTGATAATTGTTCCATACACATCTTGTACAATGCAGCTCAAATTTTAAATCAATATTCAGCGCTGTCTGTCTCACAATCAGATTGTCCTTTTACCGCAGTGTAGGAGGCTGAAATGCATGTAACTACAGAACACAAAGTATAACTAAATATATTTCTTTAATACTGTGCATATATCATCATCTGTCAAAAACTGGAAATACAGTTGTTAAGCTCCCGCGCAATCACTACACTCATTACACTTCAGAATCAGAATTCGTTTTTAATCGCCATGCAAGATAGTTAAACACGGAATTTACTACTGCAGTTGTTACCGCTTCTTCTCCGGTTCTGCCACTTGGCGCTGTCGCACTGTTTTTTTGTTTGCCTTGATTCACCGTGAAGAAGAATCACCTGCCAGGTTCATGAGAATGAAACTATGAGGTCCTTTGCATTGACCATTTATGGTTAAAAATGGGCGTGTTTAGGGCGGGGTACAATGATACTTTACGTACGCACACTTGTGGTTAAGATGTGATTTATAAAGCGAACATTGCCTACAGGTGTGCGTACGCACGGTTTTATAAATCTGAATTTGTGTGCGTACGCCAATTTACGCTTTTGGGCGTACGCACACTTTTAGTAAGAATTTTACGCACTCCTTTATAAATGAGACCCCTGGACATTAAGTGTAATTCCTAGCCTGGTATGTTTTTATAGTTGACCCTAAAACAATTTTCTCCTGTACTGAGATGTCAGAACCTATACTGAGCCACATGCTACTGAATAAATAAATACAAATTCCGTTGCGTGGTGTATTTAACATAATTAGGTGTTCCTATGCAAGGCTTTATAATGAAATAAGTTCAGACTTTTCAAAGTAATATGTATGTGATTTTACTGAACAAATAACGAACATAACATAACAAAAACAACAGACTTGCGACAGTGGCTGAACAGTGTAATGTTCCCGAGACACAGCGGGACCGCGCTTGGGAGTGTAGGCGCACGGCTGTGACGTCACCATATGAATAAGACTTTGCGGGGGCTTTTCTGGCCTTTAGAATTTTTTTGAAGGTTTAAAAGTCCATGACTTAAAAATATGGATTAAAAAGATTTGCAATTAATAGTGGTTACAGCTGTAGGTGTCCTGAGAACCTTTTTACAGGCTTCTCTTTTACTATTACGGTCTATGGGAAAAATGCTTTCTGGGCCCCATGGGGATTTTATGTTGCAATACCACGAGTGACCACCGGGAAAAATCGGCACAGCTGCTGAGAGGCAGACCCGGGGCTTGGGCACACCCCTGTGGTGGTGGTCCGGGGGTGGTCGGGGCTTTGCCTGCTCCCATCCTTGAACCTTGGCCAGCTTCCTTTCTGAAGACCTCCCGGCTTCGTTTTTTCGTTCCAATGTTGTTTTCCGACCTTGATCCAACGTTGAGCCACGACTAGGAGGGGAAAATGTCACATGTTTACACCACCCCCCCAAAAAAAAGGAGGGGAAAATGTGACATCATAGGTTTATCATTGGCACCTAATGCTGGTCTTCTCTGTATCGATCCAACTTTAATAGACCTGCTGCCGTAGCTAGCACAAGAAAGGCAGCGGTCGCGCCCCCTATTTACAGGGCACACCCCTGTGGTGGTGGTCCGGGGGTGGTTGGGGCTTTGTCTGCTCCCATCCTTGAACCTTGGCCAGCTTCCTTTCTGAAGACTTTAATAGACCTGCTGCCGTAGCTAGCACAAGAAAGGTAGCGGTCGCGCCCCCTATTTATAGGGCACACCCCTGTGGTGGTGGTCCGGGGGTGGTCGGGCCTTTGCCTGCTCCCATCCTTGAACCTTGGCCAGCTTCCTTTCTGAAGACCTCCCGGCTTCGTTTTTTCGTTCCAATGTTGTTTTCCGACCTTGATCCAACGTTGAGCCACGACTAGGAGGGGAAAATGTCACGTGTTTACACTACCCCCCCCCCCCAAAAAAAGGAGGGGAAAATGTGACATCATAGGTTTACCATGGGCACCTAATGCTAATCTTCTCTATATCAATCCAATTTTAATAGACATGCTGCCGTAGCTAGCACAAGAAAGCCAGAGGTTGCGCCCCCTATTTATAGGGCACACCCCTGAGGTGGTGGTCCGGGGGTGGTCGGGGCTTTGCCTGCTCCCATCCTTGAACCTTGGCCAGCTTCCTTTCTGAAGACCTCCCGGCTTCGTTTTTTCGTTCCAATGTTGTTTTCCGACCTTGATCCAACGTTGAGCCACGACTAGGAGGGGAAAATGTCACGTGTTTACACCACCCCAAAAAAAAAAAAAAAAGGAGGGGAAAATGTGACATCATAGGTTTACTATGGGCACCTAATGCTAATCTTCTCTGTATCGATCCAATTTTAATAGACATGCTGCCGTAGCTAGCACAAGAAAAGCAGCGGTCGCGCCCCCTATTTACAGGGCACACCTCTGTGGTGGTGGTCCGGGGGTGGTCGGGGCTTTGCCTGCTCCCATCCTTGAACCTTGGCCAGCTTCCTTTCTGAAGACCTCCCGGCTTCGTTTTTTCGTTCCAATGTTGTTTTCCAACCTTGATCCAACTTTGAGCCACGACTAGGAGGGGAAAATGTCAAGTGTTTACACCACCCCAAAAAAAAAAGGAGGGGAAAATGTGACATCATAGGTTTACCATGGGCACCTAATGCTAATCTTCGCTGTATCAATCCAATTTTAATAGACATGCTGCCGTAGTTAGCACAAGAAAGGCAGAGGTTGCGCCCCCTATTTATAGGGCACACCCCTGTGGTGGTGGTCCGGGGGTGGTCGGGGCTTTGCCTGCTCCCATCCTTGAACCTTGGCCAGCTTCCTTTCTGAAGACCTCCCGGCTTCGTTTTTTCGTTCCAATGTTGTTTTCCGACCTTGATCCAACGTTGAGCCACGACTAGGAGGGGAAAATGTCACGTGTTTACACCACCCCAAAAAAAAAATAAAAGGAGGGGAAAATGTGACATCATAGGTTTACCATGGGCACCTAATGCTAATCTGTGCGATAGTGCGATAGTGTGCATGCGTGCGAACGCAGGCTGCCTGTAGAGCCGGCTCCAGTCTCGTTAACTTTTTCTCTTTATTTCTTAACTTATTTCTTTGGAACTGTGTAACTTTTGTATATATTTTTCTAAGTAACTACGCTCTGTCAGAAAATGAAGGCAGAAAGCATTTTGGTGGTTCTCTTCGTCGTGGAAGTTCTCCTCCTACTGCTCGGTCGATGCGTCTCCGGGGAAACGCGGTTTGTTTACACAAAGGAACAGCTGACTGCGTTGAGGCCGGTATGCACCGTGCCAAGGGCTACAGACATCCCACCTGAAATCTGGAGGAGAACACACCGCGGTTGCAGAGGGGGAACAAAACGACGAGGGAAGAGAGAGGGGAGAAGGCAGAAACGACTTAAGAACAAGAGATTTAAGCCGTGTCTGCCCTCCGTTGTCATGGGCAACGTGAGATCGCTGGCAAACAAGATGGACGAGCTAGCAGCGTTAGCCCGGAGTCAGATGGAGTTCCGGGAGTGTAGCCTGATGTGCTTCACGGAGACATGGCTACACCAGGACATCCAGGACCACAACGCCTCCATCGACGGCTTCTTGACTGTTTGGGCGGACAGGGATTACGCCGGGTGCGGTAAGCGGAAAGGCGGAGGGCTTGCCGTGCTTGTAAACAACAGATGGTGTAACCCCGGCCACGTTACCATCAAACAGAGGATCTGTAGCCCGGACATTGAACTGTTAGCTGTGGGACTCCGGCCATATTATCTGCCACGGGAATTCTCATACGCCATTGCGATGGCTGTTTACATCCCACCTTCCGCAAACCCTACATCGGCGTGCAACGCCATTCATAAGGAGATTGCGCAACTTCAGACAAAACACCCCAGCGCACTGATAGTGATATCAGGCGACTTCAACCATGTCAGTGTGTCATCTACACTGTCTACCTTCACCCAGTATGTGAGTGGCCCAACTAGGGAGGGGAGGACACTGGATCTGCTGTATGCCAATGTTAAGGAGGCGTATGACTCTTCCCCTCTCCCCCCCCTGGGTCGGTCTGACCACAATCTGGTCCACCTCAGACCCTGTTATGTGCCCCTAGTCAAGAGGCAGCCTGTGACCACTAAGACTGTGAGGAGATGGTCAGAGGAGGCCTATGGGGCACTGCAGGAATGTTATGAGGTCACTGACTGGGATGTACTCTGCGAGCCGCACGGAGAGGATATTGATGGACTCACAGGGTGCATTACGGACTACATCAACTTCTGTGTGGACTCTATTGTCCCTACCAAGACGGTCCAGTGTTACCCTAACAACAAACCGTGGGTAACAAAGGAAGTCAAGGACCTTCTGAATTCCAAGAGGAGGGCCTTCAACGATGGAAATAGGGAGGAGGTTAAGGTAATCCAGGCTGACCTGAAGGTGAAGATCAAGGAGGCCAAGGATAAGTACAAAGGGAAGCTAGAGCGGAAACTCCAGCAGAACAACACGAGGGAGGTGTGGAGCGGTATGAGGACCATAACTGGCTTCAGACCGACTTGCAACAGGGGGGTCGAGGGTGACCTGGACAGAGCCAACGATCTGAACCTGTTCTTCAACAGATTTAACGACCTGGTTCCTGCCCATCCCCCCTCTAGCCATTCTCCTGACGACCCTCAAGCCAGCGACGCCCCTGGCCAAACTGCTGACGACCCTCCGGCACCTGTGAGTACCCCTTTTCCCCCTCCCCCTCTCCGTCAGAACAATGCCCCCCCCCTTCACCACAACGACCCCCATCCCCCCCCTACGACCCCAGCTGTGTCTCTCACTGTGGAACAGGTTAGAGGACAACTGCTGAAACTCCATGCAAACAAGGCTGCTGGCCCTGACGACGTGAGCCCTAGGGTGCTGAAAGCGTGTTCCCCCCTAGCTGTGTGGAGTGCTGCAGTACATCTTCAACCTGAGCCTGAGTCTCCAGAGAGTCCCTGTCTTGTGGAAGACATCTTGCCTCGTCCCTGTTCCGAAGACGCCGCGCCCCAGCGGCTCCAAGGATTACAGACCGGTGGCACTGACCTCCCACGTTATGAAGACCCTGGAGAGACTGGTGTTGGAACAACTGCGGCCCATGGTCGGACCCTTCCTGGACCCCCTTCAGTTCGCCTACCAGCCCCAGCTGGGAGTAGAGGATGCCATCCTCTTCCTGCTCGACCGCTGTTATACTCATCTAGACCAGCCGGCAAGCACTGTGAGGATCCTGTTCCTAGACTTCTCCAGTGCCTTCAACACCATCCGGCCAACTCTGCTGGGTGAGAAGCTGGCAGCGATGCAGGTGGATAACTCCCTGGTCTCCTGGATTGTAGACTACCTGACTGGCAGACCGCAACATGTGCGCTTACAGCACTGTGTGTCGGACAGTGTGGTCAGCAACACTGGGGCTCCCCAGGGAACCATCCTCTCCCCCTTCCTCTTCACCATCTACACCACGGATTTCAGCTACCACAGTCCTGCCACCTTCAGAAGTTCTCTGATGACTCTGCTGTGGTGGGCTGTATCAGTGACGGGGAGGAGGCCGAGTACAGGACTGTGGTGGGGAACTTTGTCGCATGGTGTGAGCGAAATCATCTGCAGCTTAATGCGGCTAAGTGCAAGGAGCTGGTCATCGACCTGAGAAGGACCAGGACAACAGTGACCCCTGTCCACATTCAGGAGGTCAGTGTGGACACCGTGGAGGATTACAAGTACCTTGGTGTTCACTTGGACAACAAACTGGACTGGGCTAAGAACACTCAAGCCGTCTACAAGAAGGGCCAAAGCCGCCTCTACTTTCTGAGGAGGCTGAGGTCCTTCGATGTCTGCCGGACAATGCTTAGGATGTTCTACGAGTCTGTGGTAGCCAGTGCTATCCTCTATGCTGTTGCCTGCTGGGGCAGCAGGCTGAGGGCAGCGGATGCCAACAGGCTCAACAAACTTATCCGGAAGGCCGGTGACATTGTGGGGGTAGAGCTGGACTCTCTGGCAGTGGTGTCGGAGAGGAGGATGCTGGCCAAACTCAACGCCATCCTGGACAGTACCTCCCACCCACTCCACAATGTGCTGGTCGGACAAAGGAGTACTTTCAGCGGGAGACTCATCCTCCCGAAATGCACCACGGAGCGCCACAGGAAGTCATTCCTGCCTGTGGCCATCAAACTTTACAATTCCCACACTAGTAGTTTGTAAGCCAACTGTATATCCTGTGAAATAGCATAACATCCAGGGATATAACAATGGACAATAGTCGGACACAACTTCTGTAACATAACTACATATTTGGCAATATTCTGGTACAACTGTATATAACCATGTATATTCTGCTAATAACCTGCAAATCCTGTATATCCTGTATATGCTGCAAATAGCTGTAAATCCTGTACATCACAATTACTTGCGTAATTGTAATTGAATTGTATAGATTATAAGGGTATAGTCTGTAACCTGCACTTTATCCTGGACATACTGTATATTCTGCTGTACATTCTGCACATTCTGTACAAAAACTGAAAATCATGTACATTCTAATATAATACTGTATATTATACAAGACAATTACTGTATAATTGTAAATGTATAGCTTCTGTACATAATCATTATGCTCCCTGGGAGGATTCACCTCACCCACCATTTTTTTACTTATTGTTATTGACCCCACCCCCTACCCCTGTGTACACTTTCCAATCTTTTACCCCACACCCTTACCCTTGTGTGCTTTGCGAGACTGTGTGCCGTTGATACAAAGGAGTTTCCCTCGGGATCAATAAAGTAATCTGAATCTGGTCCGGGGGTGGTCGGGGCTTTGCCTGCTCCCATCCTTGAACCTTGGCCAGCTTCCTTTCTGAAGACCTCCCGGCTTCGTTTTTTCGTTCCAATGTTGTTTTCAACCTTGATCCAATGTTGAGCCACGACTAGGAGGGGAAAATGTCACGTGTTTACAACACCCCCCCCCCAAAAAAAAGGAGGGGAAATGTGACATCATAGGTTTACCATTAGCACCTAATGCTAGTCTTCTCTGCATCGATCCAACTTTAATAGACCTGCTGCCGTAGCTAGCACAAGAAAGGCAGTGGTCGCGCCCCCTATTTACAGGGCACACCCCTGTGGTGGTGGTCCGGGGGTGGTCGGGGCTTTGCCTGCTCCCATCCTTGAACCTTGGCCCGCTTCCTTTCTGAAGACCTCCCGGCTTCGTTTTTTTCGTTCCAATGTTGTTTTCCGACCTTGATCCAACGTTGAGCCACGACTAGGAGGGGAAAATGTCACGTGTTTACACCACCCCCCCCCCCAAAAAACAAAGGAGGGGAAATGTGACATCATAGGTTTACCCTTGGCACCTAATGCTAGTCTTCTCTGCATCGATCCAACTTTAATAGACCTGCTGCCGTAGCTAGCACAAGAAAGGCAGTGGTCGCGCCCCCTATTTACAGGGCACACCCCTGTGGTGGTGGTCCGGGGGTGGTCTGGGCTTTGCCTGCTCCCAACCTTGAACCTTGGCCAGCTTCCTTTCTGAAGACCTCCCGGCTTCGTTTTTTCGTTCCAATGTTGTTTCCAACCTTGATCCAACGTTGAGCCACGACTAGGAGGGGAAAATGTCACGTGTTTACAACACCCCCCCCCCCAAAAAAAGGAGGGGAAATGTGACATCATAGGTTTACCATTGGCACCTAATGCTAGTCTTCTCTGCATCGATCCAACTTTAATAGACCTGCTGCCATAGCTAGCACAAGAAAGGCAGTGGTCGCGCCCCCTATTTACAGGGCACACCCCTGTGGTGGTGGTCCGGGGGTGGTCGGGGCTTTGCCTGCTCCCATCCTTGAACCTTGGCCAGCTTCCTTTCTGAAGACCTCCCGGCTTCGTTTTTTCGTTCCAATGTTTCCGACCTTGATCCAACGTTGAGCCACGACTAGGAGGGGAAAATGTCACGTGTTTACACCACCCCCCCCCCAAAAAACAAAGGAGGGGAAATGTGACATCATAGGTTTACCCTTGGCACCTAATGCTAGTCTTCTCTGCATCGATCCAACTTTAATAGACCTGCTGCCGTAGCTAGCACAAGAAAGGCAGTGGTCGCGCCCCCTATTTACAGGGCACACCCCTGTGGTGGTGGTCCGGGGGTGGTCTGGGCTTTGCCTGCTCCCAACCTTGAACCTTGGCCAGCTTCCTTTCTGAAGACCTCCCGGCTTCGTTTTTTCGTTCCAATGTTGTTTCCAACCTTGATCCAACGTTGAGCCACGACTAGGAGGGGAAAATGTCACGTGTTTACAACACCCCCCCCCCCAAAAAAAGGAGGGGAAATGTGACATCATAGGTTTACCATTGGCACCTAATGCTAGTCTTCTCTGCATCGATCCAACTTTAATAGACCTGCTGCCGTAGCTAGCACAAGAAAGGCAGTGGTCGCGCCCCCTATTTACAGGGCACACCCCTGTGGTGGTGGTCCGGGGGTGGTCGGGGCTTTGCCTGCTCCCATCCTTGAACCTTGGCCAGCTTCCTTTCTGAAGACCTCCCGGCTTCGTTTTTTCGTTCCAATGTTTCCGACCTTGATCCAACGTTGAGCCACGACTAGGAGGGGAAAATGTCACGTGTTTACACCACCCCCCCCCCAAAAAAAGGAGGGGAAAATGTGACATCATAGGTTTACCATATGCACTTAATGCTAATCTTCTCTGTATCAATCCAATTTTAATAGACATGCTGCCGTAGGTAGCACAAGAAAGGCAGTGGTCGCGCCCCCTATTTACAGGGCACACCCCTGTGGTGGTGGTCCGGGGGTGGTCGGGGCTTTGCCTGCTCCCATCCTTGAACCTTGGCCAGCTTCCTTTCCCAACGTTGAGCCACGACTAGGAGGGGAAAATGTCACGTGTTTACACCACCCCAAAAAAAAAAAAAAAAAGGAGGGGAAAGTGTGACATCATAGGTTTACCATTAGTACCTAACGCTAATCTTCTCTATATCGATCCAACTTTAATAGACATGCTGCCGTAGCTAGCACAAGAAAGGCAGCGGTCGCGCCCCCTATTTACAGGGCACACCCCTGTGGTGGTGGTCCGGGGGTGGTCGGGCCTTTGCCTGCTCCCATCCTTGAACCTTGGCCAGCTTCCTTTCTGAAGACCTCCCGGCCTCGTTTTTTCGTTCCAATGTTGTTTTCCGACCTTGATCCAACGTTGAGCCACGACTAGGAGGGGAAAATGTCACGTGTTTACACCACCCCCCACCCCCCCAAAAAAAGGAGGGGAAAATGTGACATCATAGGTTTACCGTGGGCACCTAATGCTAGTCTTCTCTGTATCGATCCAATTTTAATAGACATGCTGCCGTAGCTAGCACAAGAAAGCCAGCGGTCGCGCCCCCTATTTACAGGGCACACCCCTGTGGTGTTGGTCCGGGGGTGGTCGGGGCTTTGCCTGCTCCCATCCTTGAACCTTGGCCAGCTTCCTTTCTGAAGACCTCCCGGCTTCGTTTTTTCGTTCCAATGTTGTTTTCCGACCTTGATCCAACGTTGAGCCACGACTAGGAGGGGAAAATGTCACATGTTTACACCACCCCCCCCCCCAAAAAAAAGCAGGGGAAAATGTGACATCATAGGTTTACCATGGGCACCTAATGCTAGTCTTCTCTGTATCGATCCAATTTTAATAGACATGCTGCCGTAGCTAGCACAAGAAAGCCAGCGGTCGCGCCCCCTATTTACAGGGCACACCCCTGTGGTGGTGGTCCGGGGGTGGTCGGGCCTTTGCCTGCTCCCATCCTTGAACCTTGGTCAGCTTCCTTTCCCAACGTTGAGCCACGACTAGGAGGGGAAAATGTCACGTGTTTACACCACCCCAAAAAAAAAAAAAAAAAAGGAGGGGAAAGTGTGACATCATAGGCTTACCATGGGCACCTAATGCTAATCTTCTCTGTATCGATCCATTTTAATAGACATGCTGCCATAGCTAGCACAAGAAAATCAGCGGTCGCGCCCCCTATTTACAGGGCACACCTCTGTGGTGGTGGTCCGGGGGTGGTCGGGGCTTTGCCTGCTCCCATCCTTGAACCTTGGCCCGCTTCCTTTCTGAAGATCTCCCGGCTTCGTTTTTTCGTTCCAATGTTGTTTTCCGACCTTGATCCAACGTTGAGCCACGACTAGGAGGGGAAAATGTCACGTGTTTACACCACCCCCCCCCAAAAAAAAACAAAGGAGGGGAAATGTGACATCATAGGTTTACCATTGGCACCTAATGCTAGTCTTCTCTGCATCGATCCAACTTTAATAGACCTGCTGCCGTAGCTAGCACAAGAAAGGCAGTGGTCGCGCCCCCTATTTACAGGGCACACCCCTGTGGTGGTGGTCCGGGGGTGGTCTGGGCTTTGCCTGCTCCCATCCTTGAACCTTGGCCAGCTTCCTTTCTGAAGACCTCCCGGCTTCGTTTTTTCGTTCCAATGTTGTTTTCCAACCTTGATCCAACGTTGAGCCACGACTAGGAGGGGAAAATGTCACGTGTTTACACCACCCCCCCCCCCCAAAAAAAAGGAGGGGAAAATGTGACATCATAGGTTTACCATGGGCACCTAATGCTAGTCTTCTCTGTATCGATCCAATTTTAATAGACATGCTGCCGTAGCTAGCACAAAAAAGCCAGCGGTCGCGCCCCCTATTTACAGGGCACACCCCTGTGGTGTTGGTCCGGGGGTGGTCGGGGCTTTGCCTGCTCCCATCCTTGAACCTTGGCCAGCTTCCTTTCTGAAGACCTCCCGGCTTCGTTTTTTCGTTCCAATGTTGTTTTCCGACCTTGATCCAACGTTGAGCCACGACTAGGAGGGGAAAATGTCACGTGTTTACACCACCCCCCCAAAAAAAAAAAAGGAGGGGAAAATGTGACATCATAGGTTTACCATGGGCACCTAATGCTAATCTTCTCTGTATCGATCCCACTTTAATAGACCTGCTGCCGTAGCTAGCACAAGAAAGGCAGCGGTCGCGCCCCCTATTTATAGGGCACACCCCTGTGGTGGTGGTCCGGGGGTGGTCGGGCCTTTGCCTGCTCCCATCCTTGAACCTTGGCCAGCTTCCTTTCTGAAGACCTCCCGGCTTCGTTTTTTCGTTCCAATGTTGTTTTCCGACCTTGATCCAACGTTGAGCCACGACTAGGAGGGGAAAATGTCACGGGTTTACACCCCCCCCCCAAAAAAAAAAAAGGAGGGGAAAATGTGACATCATAGGTTTACCATTGATACCTAATGCTAGTCTTCTCTGTATCGATCCAATTTTAATAGACATGCTACTGTAGCTAGCACAAAAAATACAGCGGTCGCGCCCCCTATTTACAGGGCACACCCCTGTGGTGGTGGTCCGGGGGTGGTCGGGCCTTTGCCTGCTCCCATCCTTGAACCTTGGCCAGCTTCCTTTCTGAAGACCTCCCGGCCTCGTTTTTTCGTTCCAATGTTGTTTTCCGACCTTGATCCAACGTTGAGCCACGACTAGGAGGGGAAAATGTCACGTGTTTACACCACCCCCCACCCCCCCAAAAAAAGGAGGGGAAAATGTGACATCATAGGTTTACCGTGGGCACCTAATGCTAGTCTTCTCTGTATCGATCCAATTTTAATAGACATGCTGCCGTAGCTAGCACAAGAAAGCCAGCGGTCGCGCCCCCTATTTACAGGGCACACCCCTGTGGTGTTGGTCCGGGGGTGGTCGGGGCTTTGCCTGCTCCCATCCTTGAACCTTGGCCAGCTTCCTTTCTGAAGACCTCCCGGCTTCGTTTTTTCGTTCCAATGTTGTTTTCCGACCTTGATCCAACGTTGAGCCACGACTAGGAGGGGAAAATGTCACATGTTTACACCACCCCCCCCCCCAAAAAAAAGCAGGGGAAAATGTGACATCATAGGTTTACCATGGGCACCTAATGCTAGTCTTCTCTGTATCGATCCAATTTTAATAGACATGCTGCCGTAGCTAGCACAAGAAAGCCAGCGGTCGCGCCCCCTATTTACAGGGCACACCCCTGTGGTGGTGGTCCGGGGGTGGTCGGGCCTTTGCCTGCTCCCATCCTTGAACCTTGGTCAGCTTCCTTTCCCAACGTTGAGCCACGACTAGGAGGGGAAAATGTCACGTGTTTACACCACCCCAAAAAAAAAAAAAAAAAAGGAGGGGAAAGTGTGACATCATAGGCTTACCATGGGCACCTAATGCTAATCTTCTCTGTATCGATCCATTTTAATAGACATGCTGCCATAGCTAGCACAAGAAAATCAGCGGTCGCGCCCCCTATTTACAGGGCACACCTCTGTGGTGGTGGTCCGGGGGTGGTCGGGGCTTTGCCTGCTCCCATCCTTGAACCTTGGCCCGCTTCCTTTCTGAAGATCTCCCGGCTTCGTTTTTTCGTTCCAATGTTGTTTTCCGACCTTGATCCAACGTTGAGCCACGACTAGGAGGGGAAAATGTCACGTGTTTACACCACCCCCCCCCAAAAAAAAACAAAGGAGGGGAAATGTGACATCATAGGTTTACCATTGGCACCTAATGCTAGTCTTCTCTGCATCGATCCAACTTTAATAGACCTGCTGCCGTAGCTAGCACAAGAAAGGCAGTGGTCGCGCCCCCTATTTACAGGGCACACCCCTGTGGTGGTGGTCCGGGGGTGGTCTGGGCTTTGCCTGCTCCCATCCTTGAACCTTGGCCAGCTTCCTTTCTGAAGACCTCCCGGCTTCGTTTTTTCGTTCCAATGTTGTTTTCCAACCTTGATCCAACGTTGAGCCACGACTAGGAGGGGAAAATGTCACGTGTTTACAACACCCCCCCCCAAAAAAAGGAGGGGAAATGTGACATCATAGGTTTACCATTGGCACCTAATGCTAGTCTTCTCTGCATCGATCCAACTTTAATAGACCTGCTGCCGTAGCTAGCACAAGAAAGGCAGTGGTCGCGCCCCCTATTTACAGGGCACACCCCTGTGGTGGTGGTCCGGGGGTGGTCGGGGCTTTGCCTGCTCCCATCCTTGAACCTTGGCCAGCTTCCTTTCTGAAGACCTCCCGGCCTCGTTTTTTCGTTCCAATGTTGTTTTCCGACCTTGATCCAACGTTGAGCCACGACTAGGAGGGGAAAATGTCACGTGTTTACACCACCCCCCCCCCCCAAAAAAAAGGAGGGGAAAATGTGACATCATAGGTTTACCATGGGCACCTAATGCTAGTCTTCTCTGTATCGATCCAATTTTAATAGACATGCTGCCGTAGCTAGCACAAAAAAGCCAGCGGTCGCGCCCCCTATTTACAGGGCACACCCCTGTGGTGTTGGTCCGGGGGTGGTCGGGGCTTTGCCTGCTCCCATCCTTGAACCTTGGCCAGCTTCCTTTCTGAAGACCTCCCGGCTTCGTTTTTTCGTTCCAATGTTGTTTTCCGACCTTGATCCAACGTTGAGCCACGACTAGGAGGGGAAAATGTCACGTGTTTACACCACCCCCCCAAAAAAAAAAAAGGAGGGGAAAATGTGACATCATAGGTTTACCATGGGCACCTAATGCTAATCTTCTCTGTATCGATCCCACTTTAATAGACCTGCTGCCGTAGCTAGCACAAGAAAGGCAGCGGTCGCGCCCCCTATTTATAGGGCACACCCCTGTGGTGGTGGTCCGGGGGTGGTCGGGCCTTTGCCTGCTCCCATCCTTGAACCTTGGCCAGCTTCCTTTCTGAAGACCTCCCGGCTTCGTTTTTTCGTTCCAATGTTGTTTTCCGACCTTGATCCAACGTTGAGCCACGACTAGGAGGGGAAAATGTCACGGGTTTACACCCCCCCCCCCAAAAAAAAAAAGGAGGGGAAAATGTGACATCATAGGTTTACCATTGATACCTAATGCTAGTCTTCTCTGTATCGATCCAATTTTAATAGACATGCTACTGTAGCTAGCACAAAAAATACAGCGGTCGCGCCCCCTATTTACAGGGCACACCCCTGTGGTGGTGGTCCGGGGGTGGTCGGGCCTTTGCCTGCTCCCATCCTTGAACCTTGGCCAGCTTCCTTTCTGAAGACCTCCCGGCCTCGTTTTTTCGTTCCAATGTTGTTTTCCGACCTTGATCCAACGTTGAGCCACGACTAGGAGGGGAAAATGTCACGTGTTTACACCACCCCCCCCCCCCCAAAAAAAGGAGGGGAAAATGTGACATCATAGGTTTACCATGGGCACCTAATGCTAGTCTTCTCTGTATCGATCCAAATTTAATAGACATGCTGCCGTAGCTAGCACAAAAAAGCCAGCGGTCGCGCCCCCTATTTACAGGGCACACCCCTGTGGTGTTGGTCCGGGGGTGGTCGGGGCTTTGCCTGCTCCCATCCTTGAACCTTGGCCAGCTTACTTTCTGAAGACCTCCCGGCTTCGTTTTTTCGTTCCAATGTTGTTTTCCGACCTTGATCCAACGTTGAGCCACGACTAGGAGGGGAAAATGTCACGTGTTTACACCACCCCAAAAAAAAAAAAAAAGGAGGGGAAAATGTGACATCATAGGTTTACCATGGGCACCTAATGCTAATCTTCTCTGTATCGATCCCACTTTAATAGACCTGCTGCCGTAGCTAGCACAAGAAAGGCAGCGGTCGCGCCCCCTATTTATAGGGCACACCCCTGTGGTGGTGGTCCGGGGGTGGTCGGGCCTTTGCCTGCTCCCATCCTTGAACCTTGGCCAGCTTCCTTTCTGAAGACCTCCCGGCTTCGTTTTTTCGTTCCAATGTTGTTTTCCGACCTTGATCCAACGTTGAGCCACGACTAGGAGGGGAAAATGTCACGTGTTTACACCACCCCAAAAAAAAAAAGTAGGGGAAAATGTGACATCATAGGTTTGCCATTGGCACCTAATTCTAGTCTTCTCTGTATCGATCCAATTTTAATAGACATGCTACCGTAGCTAGCACAAAAAACACAGCGGTCGCGCCCCCTATTTACAGGGCACACCCCTGTGGTGGTGGTCCGGGGGTGGTCGGGCCTTTGCCTGCTCCCATCCTTGAACCTTGGCCAGCTTCCTTTCTGAAGACCTCCCGGCTTCGTTTTTTCGTTCCAATGTTGTTTTCCGACCTTGATCCAACGTTGAGCCACGACTAGGAGGGGAAAATGTCACGTGTTTACACCACCCCAAAAAAAAAAGGAGGGGAAAATGTGACATCATAGGTTTACCATAGGCACCTAATGCTAGTCTTCTCTGTATCAATCCAACTTCAATAGACCTGCTGCCTTAGCTAGCACAATAAAGGCAGCGGTCACGCCCCCTATTTATAGGGCACACCCCTGTGGTGGTGGTCCGGGGGTGGTCGGGGCTTTGCCTGCTCCCATCCTTGAACCTTGGCCAGCTTCCTTTCTGAAGACCTCCCGGCTTCGTTTTTTCGTTCCAATGTTGTTTTCCGACCTTGATCCTACGTTGAGCCACGACTAGGAGGGGAAAATATCACGTGTTTACACCACCCCCCCAAAAAAAAAAAAAAGGAGGGGAAAATGTGACATCATAGGTTTACCATGGGCACCTAATGCTAGTCTTCTCTGTATCGATCCAATTTTAATAGACATGCTGCCGTAGCTAGCACAAGAAAGCCAGCGTTCGCGCCCCCTATTTACAGGGCACACCCCTGTGGTGTTGGTCCGGGTCAGCTTCCTTTCCCAACGTTGAGCCACGACTAGGAGGGGAAAATGTCACGTGTTTACACCACCCCCCCCCCAAAAAAAAAGGAGGGGAAAGTGTGACATCATAGGTTTACCATGGGCACCTAATGCTAATCTTCTCTGTATGGATCCAATCTTAATAGACATGCTGCCGTAGCTAACACAAGAAAGGCAGCGGTCGCGCCCCCTATTTATAGGGCCCACCCCTGTGGTGGTGGTCCGGGGGTGGTCGGGGCTTTGCCTGCTCCCATCTTTGAACCTTGGCCAGCTTCCTTTCTGAAGACCTCCCGGCTTCGTTTTTTCGTTCCAATGTTGTTTTCTGACCTTGATCCAACGTTGAGCCACGACTAGGAGGGGAAAATGTCACGTGTTTACACCACCCCCCCCCCCAAAAAAAAAGGAGGGGAAAATGTGACATTATAGGTTTACCATGGGCACCTAATGCTAATCTTCTCTGTATGGATCCAATCTTAATAGACATGCTGCCGTAGCTAACACAAGAAAGGCAGCGGTCGCGCCCCCTATTTATAGGGCCCACCCCTGTGGTGGTGGTCCGGGGGTGGTCGGGGCTTTGCCTGCTCCCATCTTTGAACCTTGGCCAGCTTCCTTTCTGAAGACCTCCCGGCTTCGTTTTTTCGTTCCAATGTTGTTTTTTGACCTTGATCCAACGTTGAGCCACGACTAGGAGGGGAAAATGTCACGTGTTTACACCACCCCCCCCCCAAAAAAAAAAGGAGGGGAAAATGTGACATTATAGGTTTACCATGGGCACCTAATGCTAATGTTCTCTGTATCGATCCAATCTTAATAGACATGCTGCCGTAGCTAACACAAGAAAGGCAGCGGTCGCGCCCCCTATTTATAGGGCACACCCCTGTGGTGGTGGTCCGGGGGTGGTCGGGGCTTTGCCTGCTCCCATCCTTGAACCTTGGCCAGCTTCCTTTCTGAAGACCTCCCGGCTTCGTTTTTTCGTTCCAATGTTGTTTTCCGACCTTGATCCAACGTTGAGCCACGACTAGGAGGGGAAAATGTCACGTGTTTACACCACCCCCCCCCCAAAAAAAAAAGGAGGGGAAAATTTGACATCATAGGTTTACCATGGGCACCTAATGCTAATGTTCTCTGTATCGATCCAATCTTAATAGACATGCTGCCGTAGCTAACACAAGAAAGGCAGCGGTCGCGCCCCCTATTTATAGGGCACACGCCTGTGGTGGTGGTCCGGGGGTGGTCGGGGCTTTGCCTGCTCCCATCCTTGAACCTTGGCCAGCTTCCTTTCTGAAGACCTCCCGGCTTCGTTTTTTCGTTCCAATGTTGTTTTCCGAAATTCTTCCAATGTTGAGCCACGACTAGTAGGGGAAAATGTCACGTGTTTACACCACCCCCAAAAAAAAAAAAAAAAAGAAAGGAGGGGAAAATGTGACATCTTAGGTTTAATATGGGCACCTAATGCTAATCTTCTCTGTATCGATACAATTTTAATAGACATGCTGCCGTAGCTAGCACAAGAATGGCAACCGTCGCGCCCCCTATTTACAGGGCACACCCCTGTGGTGGTGGTCCGGGGGTGGTCGGGGCTTTGCCTGCTCCCATCCTTGAACCTTGGCCAGCTTCCTTTCTGAAGACCTCCCGGCTTCGTTTTTTCGTTCCAATGTTGTTTTCCGACCTTGATCCAACGTTGAGCCATGACTAGGAGGGGAAAATGTCACGTGTTTACACCACCCCCCCAAAAAAAAAAAAAAAAGGAGGGGAAAATGTGACATCATAGGTTTACCATGGGCACCTAATGCTAATGTTCTCTGTATCGATCCAATCTTAATAGACATGCTGCCGTAGCTAACACAAGAAAGGCAGCGTTCGCGCCCCCTATTTATAGGGCACACGCCTGTGGTGGTGGTCCGGGGGTGGTCGGGGCTTTGCCTGCTCCCATCCTTGAACCTTGGCCAGCTTCCTTTCTGAAGACCTCCCGGCTTCGTTTTTTCGTTCCAATGTTGTTCTCCGACCTTGATCCAACGTTGAGCCACGACTAGGAGGGGAAAATGTCACGTGTTTACACCACCCCCCCCCAAAAAAAAGGAGGAGAAAATTTGACATCATAGGTTTACCATGGGCACCTAATGCTAATGTTCTCTGTATCGATCCAATCTTAATAGACATGCTGCCGTCGCTAACACAAGAAAGGCAGTGGTCGCGCCCCCTATTTATAGGGCACACGCCTGTGGTGGTGGTCCGGGGGTGGTCGGGGCTTTGCCTGCTCCCATCCTTGAACCTTGGCCAGCTTCCTTTCTGAAGACCTCCCGGCTTCGTTTTTTCGTTCCAATGTTGTTTTCCGACCTTGATCCAACGTTGAGCCACGACTAGGAGGGGAAAATGTCACGTGTTTACACCCCCCCCCCCAAAAAAAATGAGGGGAAAATTTGACATCATAGGTTTACCATGGGCACCTAATGCTAATGTTCTCTGTATCGATCCAATCTTAATAGACATGCTGCCGTAGCTAACACAAGAAAGGCAGTGGTAGCGCCCCCTATTTATAGGGCACACGCCTGTGGTGGTGGTCCGGGGGTGGTCGGGGCTTTGCCTGCTCCCATCCTTGAACCTTGGCCAGCTTCCTTTCTGAAGACCTCCCGGCTTCGTTTTTTCGTTCCAATGTTGTTTTCCGAAATTCTTCCAACGTTGAGCCACGACTAGTAGGGGAAAATGTCACGTGTTTACACCACCCCCCAAAAAAAAAAAAAAAAGAAAGGAGGGGAAAATGTGACATCTTAGGTTTAATATGGGCACCTAATGCTAATCTTCTCTGTATCGATACAATTTTAATAGACATGCTGCCGTAGCTAGCACAAGAATGGCAACGGTCGCGCCCCCTATTTACAGGGCACACCCCTGTGGTGGTGGTCCGGGGGTGGTCGGGGCTTTGCCTGCTCCCATCCTTGAACCTTGGCCAGCTTCCTTTCTGAAGACCTCCCGGCTTCGTTTTTTCGTTCCAATGTTGTTTTCCGACCTTGATCCAACGTTGAGCCACGACTAGGAGGGGAAAATGTCACGTGTTTACACCACCCCCCCCCAAAAAAAAAGGAGGGGAAAATTTGACATCATAGGTTTACCATGGGCACCTAATGCTAATGTTCTCTGTATCGATCCAATCTTAATAGACATGCTGCCATAGCTAACACAAGAAAGGCAGCGGTCGCGCCCCCTATTTATAGGGCACACCCCTGTGGTGGTGGTCCGGGGGTGGTCGGGGCTTTGCCTGCTCCAATCCTTGAACCTTGGCCAGCTTCCTTTCTGAAGACCTCCCGGCTTCGTTTTTTCGTTCCAATGTTGTTTTCCGACCTTGATCCAACGTTGAGCCACGACTAGGAGGGGAAAATGTCACGTGTTTACACCACCCCCCCAAAAAAAAAAAAAAATGGAGGGGAAAATGTGACATCATAGGTTTACCATGGGCACCTAATGCTAATGTTCTCTGTATAGATCCAATCTTAATAGAAATGCTGCCGTAGCTAACACAAGAAAGGCAGCGGTCGTGCCCCCTATTTATAGGGCACACCCCTGTGGTGGTGGTCCGGGGGTGGTCGGGGCTTTGCCTGCTCCCATCCTTGAACCTTGGCCAGCTTCCTTTCTGAAGACCTCCCGGCTTCGTTTTTTCGTTCCAATGTTGTTTTCCGACCTTGATCCAACGTTGAGCCACGACTAGGAGGGGAAAATGTCACGTGTTTACACCACCCCCCCCCAAAAAAAAAGGAGGGGAAAATTTGACATCATAGGTTTACCATGGGCACCTAGTGCTAATGTTCTCTGTATCGATCCAATCTTAATAGACATGCTGCCGTAGCTAACACAAGAAAGGCAGCGGTCGCGCCCCCTATTTATAGGGCACACGCCTGTGGTGGTGGTCCGGGGGTGGTCGGGGCTTTGCCTGCTCCCATCCTTGAACCTTGGCCAGCTTCCTTTCTGAAGACCTCCCGGCTTCGTTTTTTCGTTCCAATGTTGTTTTCCGAAATTCTTCCAACGTTGAGCCACGACTAGTAGGGGAAAATGTCACGTGTTTACACCACCCCCCAAAAAAAAAAAAAAAAAAAGAAAGGAGTGGAAAATGTGACATTTTAGGTTTAATATGGGCACCTAATGCTAATCTTCTCCGTATCGATACAATTTTAATAGACATGCTGCCGTAGCTAGCACAAGAACGGCAACCGTCGCGCCCCCTATTTACAGGGCACACCCCTGTGGTGGTGGTCCGGGGGTGGTCGGGGCTTTGCCTGCTCCCATCCTTGAACCTTGGCCAGCTTCCTTTCTGAAGACCTCCCGGCTTCGTTTTTTCGTTCCAATGTTGTTTTCCGACCTTGATCCAACGTTGAGCCACGACTAAGAGGGGAAAATGTCACGTGTTTACACCACCCCCCCAAAAAAAAAAAAAAAGGAGGGGAAAATGTGACATCATAGGTTTACCATGGGCACCTAATGCTAATCTTCTCTGTATCGATCCAATTTTAATAGACATGCTGCCGTAGCTAGCACTAGAAAAGCATCGGTCGCGCCCCCCATTTATAGGGCACACCCCTGTGGTGGTGGTCCGGGGGTGGTCGGGGCTTTGCCTGCTCCCATCCTTGAACCTTGGCCAGCTTCCTTTCTGAAGACCTGTATCGATCCAGGTCTGAAGACCTGTATTCTCTGTATCGATCCAATCTTAATAGACATGCTGCCGTAGCTAACACAAGAAAGGCAGCGGTCGCGCCCCCTATTTATAGGGCACACGCCTGTGGTGGTGGTCCGGGGGTGGTCGGGGCTTTGCCTGCTCCCATCCTTGAACCTTGGCCAGCTTCCTTTCTGAAGACCTCCCGGCTTCGTTTTTTCGTTCCAATGTTGTTTTCCGAAATTCTTCCAACGTTGAGCCACGACTAGTAGGGGAAAATGTCACGTGTTTACACCACCCCCAAAAAAAAAAAAAAAAAAGAAAGGAGGGGAAAATGTGACATCTTAGGTTTAATATGGGCATCTAATGCTAATCTTCTCCGTATCTATACAATTTTAATAGACATGCTGCTGTAGCTAGCACAAGAATGGCAACGGTCGCGCCCCCTATTTACAGGGCACACCCCTGTGGTGGTGGTCCGGGGGTGGTCGGGGCTTTGCCTGCTCCCATCCTTGAACCTTGGCCAGCTTCCTTTCTGAAGACCTCCCGGCTTCGTTTTTTCGTTCCAATGTTGTTTTCCGACCTTGATCCAACGTTGAGCCACGACTAAGAGGGGAAAATGTCACGTGTTTACACCACCCCCCAAAAAAAAAAAAAAAAGGAGGGGAAAATGTGACATCATAGGTTTACCATGGGCACCTAATGCTAATCTTCTCTGTATTGATCCAATTTTAATAGACATGCTGCCGTAGCTAGCACAAGAAAAGCATCGGTCGCGCCCCCTATTTATAGGGCACACCCCTGTGGTGGTGGTCCGGGGGTGGTCGGGGCTTTGCCTGCTCCCATCCTTGAACCTTGGCCAGCTTCCTTTCTGAAGACCTCCCGGCTTCGTTTTTTCGTTCCAATGTTGTTTTCCGACCTTGATCCAACGTTGAGCCACGACTAGGAGGGGAAAATGTCACGTGTTTACACCACCCCCCCCCCCCAAAAAAAAGGAGGGGAAAATTTGACATCATAGGTTTACCATGGGCACCTAATGCTAATGTTCTCTGTATCGATCCAATCTTAATAGACATGCTGCCGTAGCTAACACAAGAAAGGCAGCGGTCGCGCCCCCTATTTATAGGGCACACGCCTGTGGTGGTGGTCCGGGGGTGGTCGGGGCTTTGCCTGCTCCCATCCTTGAACCTTGGCCAGCTTCCTTTCTGAAGACCTCCCGGCTTCGTTTTTTCGTTCCAATGTTGTTTTCCGACCTTGATCCAACGTTGAGCCACGACTAGGAGGGGAAAATGTCACGTGTTTACACCACCCCCCCCCCCAAAAAAAAGGAGGGGAAAATTTGACATCATAGGTTTACCATGGGCACCTAATGCTAATGTTCTCTGTATCGATCCAATCTTAATAGACATGCTGCCATATGTAACTGTGTGTGAACCTGGTTCACAAGCATGCTACGAAAGGAATGGATGTATCTCATATCTTGTTGAATATCTAATAAACAGGGCACCACCTCTATTTTTGTAAAGGAATTGAGGAAAACCTTTTGGATGAATCAAGTATATAATAGCCTCTAGATCAGTCTCATAACCTGAAGTCATGTAGTTCCTTAGAATTAGTGCAGATCCGATGACCGAGAATTTTATACAAAAGGGTTTATTTAAACCAAATGAAAAACAGACAGGGGAAGACAAGGAGAAAGGGGGAGTATTGGCCTAAGGAGACAAAGGACAGTTATGCTAAGCTATGCTAACGACAGGAAGACTAACTTAAATCAAGTCATTTCACCACACTATGCCAATGTCTATGCGTAAGAAATTAGCCAGTTACAGTTACTTTGTCCGTTGAAGAAAGGTAGAGTTGATCTTCCTTGTGATGTCCAAGAAATAAAAGGAAGTGTTCCTTAACTTCCGTTATGGTCCTTGGTTCAGTTGAATGGTGGTTTGCTCAATATAACAGATCACTCCAAGGTTGCGATCCTCAGAATGATCCGGACGAAAGAGGGGGAAGAATTCTAGGTTTGGTACTTTTATACTAGGTAAAGTAAGGGGGTTTGGTCTCCCCTTATCTGAAGATGGTCATTCCTTATCTGAAGATGGTCCCATGCTGGGATTGGCATGTAGGTGTGAAAGGGTCTTGAGTGTGTATGTTTCAAATGTCAGTGGACGCTCTTGACTTCAATAACTAACAATGTAACATTCAGAAATGTAAATGTTAGTTTTGCACGAACATCTGGATACCAAGAATGAGTTATTTGTAACAAAGGGGCAGGGAGTTACATTAAAACACATTTAAAGAGAAATTCACACAGTTCCAATCCTTTTAGTGTCCAATAAGCAGTATTGTCTTTGTGAGATGTTTGTAATCCATTAAATGTCTGTTTTGGGGATAAATCCTCTGTTCAGACTTGTGAACCAGTTACTCCAAGGCCTGCCTGGCCTTTCAGCACTGGTTTGGAAATCCATAACCCTGGTTTCGTCAGTGTGTCTCACTGACAAGGGAATGGTCGTGTGGAGACTCTGCTACATATCCCCCTGATGTCAAAGTTTGATGACTCGATGTCGGCGAACTGTTGGCATGAAGAAGAGCAGAGGAGAACAACACAACAACTGCAACAGCATTTCTACCGTAAACATTGGCATGAGTGTGAACTAAACAGGATAGGAATCTATGGGTGCTAACTTGGTTAGTAGGCAAAGCCTAAGTCTGAGCATGGGAAAGAGAGAGGGAAACGAAAATAAAATTAAAAAGAATGATAAATGGGCAGGAAGTGGGTTCTCCGGCTTCCTGGAGTAGTGGTCTTTATTTGTAAGGGAACTTGGTCGATTGGTTATTGGTGTTCTTTGTAAAGCCATCATCATGTCCTTTGACCTGATGATGTGGTAAGATGCTATGCTACGTCTTAGTTCCTGGTTGTGCAGGTAGAGGGCGTAAGCTAAAGGCTAAATAGGAGTGTGTCGGGCACGCTCCATGAATGGTTTGCAGAGAGGTCTCTAGACCTTAGTTGACAGGTGTAATTCGGAGGGAACTATTGGTTAGCTCAAGTTTGATCAGGTTAACTTTTGTCAAAGTATTTGATCCCGAATGGAGTTATCTATTTTGAGAGGGTGAGGGATGGTCAGCTGGTGCCTATAATGTCTGCTTGGGTGACAGGCACATCTTCTTTGGCCATCACTTCTGGGACAGTGTTCAATGTCAGAGGAAGCGGTGACGCTGCCTCTGCGTTTGGCGTTTTTTTAGGAGGGAAGGTTTTCCAGGACACTTTGAGTGGTTGTCTTCGGTCATCTTCTCAGATATCAGTTTTTTTAGCGGTTGTGTCATCTCTGATTCGAAGCAGAGGTAGGGTTCTGGGAGTTTTAGTTCTGGGTTATGGAAAGACCGTGGTTGGTCTATTTTCTTCTGAGCCAGCGTCACTTCTGTGTCAGTGACTAGGGCGTGGGCCACCATTGCTTCTTTCTGGCTCATGGAGTCACAGAGTTGTTGGCTGATGGCTGATTTCTCTGACCAGGAGGTGATGACTACATCTTCCGCTGTAGTGTTTCCTTTTTGTATTCCTCCTTCTGTTTCTTGGCAGAGGTCTTCCTTTTCCCAGGGTCGCAGAGCACACGGGGTAGTTTCTTTGCCTTTCAGCAGGTGAGTTGGCGGCCATTCTTCTTTAGCCAGACCTGCTTGGTTTCCGTGTGGCACTGGGTTGATGGTCTCGCTCTGTGTTTGTCTGGAGCGGTGGGGACCATGTGTTGAGTCTTCTTTTGAGGGATGTGGGTCACTCGTAGGATGTCCCCCCCCTTCCACTGTGAGGAGTGAGTTGTTGACTTCAGGATGTGGCAGTGGATAGGGTTTCTTGACGTGTGGCCACATTTGGTTGAGGCTGCAGTCTAAGAGGGGTGCTGTTGGTTCCGGGTGTCCTCTTCTTTTGGAGTCGTTTTGGTCTTGAGAAGATTTTCTTTTTTTCTGATTGGTTAGGAGCACCTGCGGTGAGTCCTCAGTGTAGGGGTCGTCTAGTCATGCTGTTTGTGACAGGCCCTTTTTGTTTTGTTCGTCCCTTTTGTTCAGGATGTCTTCTATATTCCATTTCACGATTTCCAAGTCCTCTTCCCATTTCCTTTGGGTTTGTCGATGCTTCTGGTGATTGCGTGGCTTCTTATAGTAGTTCTGGGGTCGATCAGGGCTGTAGCTTCGTGTTCTGCTTGATTCGTTGTGGTACCTTTCTGGTCTTGTGGAGTAGTTTCTTGCTTGGTTGGAATTGTGTGTGTATTCGTAGCTGTTGCTTTGTGGTCTGTGTTCATTTTGGCATTGGTTGGGTACCGTTGAGTCGTGTCTCTCCTGGGCGTTGTTTCTATTGTGGGCAGGCCTCCACTCCTGGGGTCTTTGGAGTTCCCTGCTTTCGAGTTGGAGGTGTGCTTCGGATTTCATTGTGAAGACATTTGATTCTTGGGCTTGTTGATTTCTCCATGCTTTATATGCCATGTTTCTCAGCTCCAGGGCCGTCATGGTGTCTTGGTCAGCAAAGTGTAGCATGAAGGGTTTTAAGGTTGGTGTGAGGTTGTCAACGAATACCGCTTTGAACATGGGAGTGTCTTCTCCACCGGGTTGGTTGTTGGACGCGAAGTAGGCTTTTCGGAGCCTCTCGTAGAATACTTTTGGGTCTTCTGTACTTTTCTGCTTTGTGTGCAGGGCGGTAGTGCTGCATAAATAGTTTGGTTCTGAGTGCCACGCTTTGAGGGTCTGGCAGGCCATCTTGTAGCTTTTGCGTTCTTCAGCTGGTTGTCTGGCCAGCAGGGCTCTGATTGAGCTGGAGGAGGTGGACTTTAACAGGTACAGTTTGTCTGCATCTGTAGCTGTAGGCATGTGTTCTAGGTTCAGGTTGACTTGTTCTAGATACATTTCAACGCTCTGGGTGGGGTTGTCTGGGTCGAACTTCTCTATGTTCTTGCAAATTTTTAATAGCAGATCTAGGGGCACTGCTGGCAGCAGGTCATGCAATTCCTTTGCATATTGTGGCTCGGCTGAGCTCAAGGGTTCTTCCTCATCCCCTCTGGTTGGGGTAGTGGTCTGAACGCGTCGTTCAGTTTGGTATGGGTGCCATCCCTGTTGCTCTGGTCGTAGGTGTGGCTGCTCCATTTCCTCCGTTCGTTGTCTACTGGTCGGATCTTGTTCGGTTTGGCGTAGGAATTGGTAGGGACGGGTGTCGACTGCATCTGGTTCTATGGCTTCATACTCGAAGGGGAGGGGTGGTTCAGGTGAGCACGGTTCTCTTCTGTACTGGCTTGTTGACTGCAGATCGACTTCTCTGTCGATAGTTCTCCACTTTCTGTGGGTATTCGGGTCTCCAGTGGACTGGATAGCGGCGTTCGCTTTCTCCAGCTCATGACTGGTAGGGAGTAGTTTCACTTTTATCTCATGCAAGTCTTCCTTCATCGTCTCTTGGTCAGCCATGCTGTGTGTGAGATCTTGTGTAAGGAGTTGGACTTTGGTTCTGAGAGAGTTGATTTCTTCCTCTATATGGACGCAGTCTGTCAGTTTCCTAGTAGCTTCATTCGACACATTTCCTGTGTTTCCCAGTATCGCAGTTGAGTCCTCTCTACTTTTTTGAACCCCCTGCATCTCTTCTTGTAGGATTCCTAGTTCCGTAGCCAGCTTCTTGTTCTCCTGTTGCAGGTTCTCCAGCTCTTGAGCTTGGTCGCTGGTTTCCTGTAGCAGTCTCTCCCGGCCTTCCTGTTCCTTTTCTTTCGCCTTGAGGGCATCCCCAAGGGCTGTTTTCTGTTCTGCTAGTTGGGTTCTAGCAGTGTTCAGCTCTTCAGACAGGTCCTTTTCCAATGTCAGGGCCTCCTTGAGGGTCGTTTCCTGTGTAGCTAGTCGCATTCTAGCGTTGTCCAGTTCGTCAGACAGGGTGTCCACGTGTCGTTCACGTAGCATCTGTTCTCTTTCTATATATCTGAGGGTATGTCTGATGGTTGTGTCCTTTTCCGCTAGCTGTGCTCTAGCTTTGTTCAGCTCTTGAGCCATGATGCTGTTTTCTTGTTCCAGTCGTTCCTGATGCTGGCGTTCATTTTCCATCGCTTTGAGAGCATGTTTTTGCTTTTGGATCGCTAGTGTCCCTTTTGTGTGGGCAACTACCATCAAATACATAATTTTGCTCAATTTTGCAGCATCCCAGAGATTAAAGTTGGATAGGCATTTTATGGTTTGGGGTTTGGTCAACTTTTGTCCTGCCTTTTCAGCAACCACTTCGAGAGTCTTCTTTGAGGCGTTATCGAATGGTAAATCGGTCAGTGTTTTTACATAACCTGGGTTCTCTGTTTTAGAGATGTGGACTCTTAGCTTCTCAGCGTCTGTGAGATGAGACATTTTTAGTCAACTAAGGGTTGGGTTGGCTTCTTTTCCCCCAATTATTATTATTTTATTTTACCTTTCAAAAAACCAAATACAAAAATTTAGTGAAAAAAAATGTTAATCAAAATCTAAATTGATGTTAAGAATCAAAAGTAAAATTCAAATCAAATTGAGATTAAAAATACATTTCAAATCTACTTAATGGGTTTCTTTAAGTATAGTAATCCTATTGGAATATCTATAAATGAATAGGCAATTTAATTGTATAGCTGTTGATCCGTTTTTAGAATAAAGCTATATTAATCAATTGAGCTAGATAAGTAACACGTGTGTCATTACTTTTAGAGGCAGTGAACTGGATCATTCTGTTGGATTTAAACACAGGAAATAGTGAGCTTTTGTTTCAAAGCTAGGTTAAATCAATTTTGTAATGTTTAACCAGGAACTTAGAGGAAGAGTAAATATAATTCACTACAAAATCAATAGTTAATGTTTGATAATTCCCAATTCAGTACATGGAAATTAATCAAATGAGCTAATTGAATTGGAGAGAACTATTTTATTTACTAAATGTTGGATTAAACAGAAAAATGATAACTACCAATTCAGTACATGGGAATTAATCAAATAAAGTTTAAATGCAACGAATAGAAGAGCAAGCTAGGTTTAAACAATTCTTTAATCGTTTGACCGAAGGAATGCATCTATTTAGAGAACTGCTTAGTCTCTTCAGAATAAAAGTTTGTTTGGGGTGGTCAGGGTTGTCTTTACAACATGTGACGCCTTAAACAGCTTTTTATCTCTTCAATCCACGGATTGGAAAAGTCTGTTATCTCGTAACAAGACAGAGGCACTTATGTGCTTGGTTGAGTTACTCAACTTTCACCCTATTAGGGACGAGTTCTTGCGCAAGCGCAATGAACGAGGAGCGGTCGCAGTCTGCTGCGCGCGCACAAGGCATACACGAGTTTAGCACGTGGAGCTTGGTTAGCTTCCGGCTAGCGTTAGCTTAGCTAGGTTAGCTTAGCACGGCGGCTAGGTTAGCAAGCAAGCACACGTCTCAAAATCACAAAGCCAACAGATAAGAGCAGTTTCAAACGGAGTTTAAACAGTCTCTTTACACAAACAGTTAAAGCAACGTCTAGTTATTTTAACCAAAGGGATGGGTGGTAGGGTTTAACAAGGGAATTCTCGTATTAGATTAGCACATTTCAATCTTCTAAGGCCTCACACGGGGCACCAATATGTAACTGTGTGTGAACCTGGTTCACAAGCATGCTACGAAAGGAATGGATGTATCTCATATCTTGTTGAATATCTAATAAACAGGGCACCACCTCTATTTTTGTAAAGGAATTGAGGAAAACCTTTTGGATGAATCAAGTATATAATAGCCTCTAGATCAGTCTCATAACCTGAAGTCATGTAGTTCCTTAGAATTAGTGCAGATCCGATGACCGAGAATTTTATACAAAAGGGTTTATTTAAACCAAATGAAAAACAGACAGGGGAAGACAAGGAGAAAGGGGGAGTATTGGCCTAAGGAGACAAAGGACAGTTATGCTAAGCTATGCTAACGACAGGAAGACTAACTTAAATCAAGTCATTTCACCACACTATGCCAATGTCTATGCGTAAGAAATTAGCCAGTTACAGTTACTTTGTCCGTTGAAGAAAGGTAGAGTTGATCTTCCTTGTGATGTCCAAGAAATAAAAGGAAGTGTTCCTTAACTTCCGTTATGGTCCTTGGTTCAGTTGAATGGTGGTTTGCTCAATATAACAGATCACTCCAAGGTTGCGATCCTCAGAATGATCCGGACGAAAGAGGGGGAAGAATTCTAGGTTTGGTACTTTTATACTAGGTAAAGTAAGGGGGTTTGGTCTCCCCTTATCTGAAGATGGTCATTCCTTATCTGAAGATGGTCCCATGCTGGGATTGGCATGTAGGTGTGAAAGGGTCTTGAGTGTGTATGTTTCAAATGTCAGTGGACGCTCTTGACTTCAATAACTAACAATGTAACATTCAGAAATGTAAATGTTAGTTTTGCACGAACATCTGGATACCAAGAATGAGTTATTTGTAACAAAGGGGCAGGGAGTTACATTAAAACACATTTAAAGAAAAATTCACACAGTTCCAATCCTTTTAGTGTCCAATAAGCAGTATTGTCTTTGTGAGATGTTTGTAATCCATTAAATGTCTGTTTTGGGGATAAATCCTCTGTTCAGACTTGTGAACCAGTTACTCCAAGGCCTGCCTGGCCTTTCAGCACTGGTTTGGAAATCCATAACCCTGGTTTCGTCAGTGTGTCTCACTGACAAGGGAATGGTCGTGTGGAGACTCTGCTACACATAGCTAACACAAGAAAGGCAGCGGTCGCGCCCCCCTATTTATAGGGCACACGCCTGTGGTGGTGGTCCGGGGGTGGTCGGGGCTTTGCCTGCTCCCATCCTTGAACCTTGGCCAGCTTCCTTTCTGAAGACCTCCCGGCTTCGTTTTTTCGTTCCAATGTTGTTTTTCGACCTTGATCCAACGTTGAGCCACGACTAGGAGGGGAAAATGTCACGTGTTTACACCACCCCCCCCCAAAAAAAAAGGAGGGGAAAATTTGACATCATAGGTTTACCATGGGCACCTAATGCTAATGTTCTCTGTATCGATCCAATCTTAATAGACATGCTGCCGTAGCTAACACAAGAAAGGCAGCGGTCGCGCCCCCTATTTATAGGGCACACGCCTGTGGTGGTGGTCCGGGGGTGGTCGGGGCTTTGCCTGCTCCCATCCTTGAACCTTGGCCAGCTTCCTTTCTGAAGACCTCCCGGCTTCGTTTTTTCGTTCCAATGTTGTTTTCCGAAATTCTTCCAACGTTGAGCCACGACTAGTAGGGGAAAATGTCACGTGTTTACACCACCCCCAAAAAAAAAAAAAAAAAAGGAGGGGAAAATGTGACATCATAGGTTTACCATGGGCACCTAATGCTAATCTTCTCTGTATCGATCCAATCTTAATAGACATGCTGCCGTAGCTAGCACAAGAAAGGCAGCGGTCGCGCCCCCTATTTACAGGGCACACCCCTGTGGTGGTGGTCCGGGGGTGGTCGGGGCTTTTTCTGCTCCCATCCTTGAACCTTGGCCAGCTTCCTTTATGAAGACCTCCCGGCTTCGTTTTTTCGTTCCAATGTTGTTTTCCGACCTTGATCCAACGTTGAGCCACGACTAGGAGGGGAAAATGTCACGTGTTTACACCACCCCCCCCCAAAAAAAAGGATGGGAAAATTTGACATCATAGGTTTACCATGGGCACCTAGTGCTAATGTTCTCTGTATCGATCCAATCTTAATAGACATGCTGCCGTAGCTAACACAAGAAAGGCAGCGGTCGCGCCCCCTATTTATAGGGCACACGCCTGTGGTGGTGGTCCGGGGGTGGTCGGGGCTTTGCCTGCTCCCATCCTTGAACCTTGGCCAGCTTCCTTTCTGAAGACCTCCCGGCTTCGTTTTTTCGTTCCAATGTTGTTTTCCGACCTTGATCCAACGTTGAGCCACGACTAGGAGGGGAAAATGTCACGTGTTTACACCACCCCCAAAAAAAAAAAAAAAAAAAGGAGGGGAAAATGTGACATCATAGGTTTACCATGGGCACCTAATGCTAATCTTCTCTGTATCGATCCAATCTTAATAGACATGCTGCCATAGCTAGCACAAGAAAGGCAGCGGTCGCGCCCCCTATTTACAGGGCACACCCCTGTGGTGGTGGTCCGGGGGTGGTCGGGGCTTTTTCTGCTCCCATCCTTGACCCTTGGCCAGCTTCCTTTCTGAAGACCTCCCGGCTTCGTTTTTTCGTTCCAATGTTGTTTTCCGACCTTGATCCAACGTTGAGCCACGACTAGGAGGGGAAAATGTCACGTGTTTACACCACCCCCCCCCAAAAAAAAAAAAAAAGGAGGGGAAAATGTGACATCATAGGTTTACCATGGGCACCTAATGCTAATGTTCTCTGTATCGATCCAATCTTAATAGACATGCTACCGTAGCTAACACAAGAAAGGCAGCGGTCGCTCCCCCTATTTATAGGGCACACGCCTGTGGTGGTGGTCCGGGGGTGGTCGGGGCTTTGCCTGCTCCCATCCTTGAACCTTGGCCAGCTTCCTTTATGAAGACCTCCCGGCTTCGTTTTTTCGTTCCAATGTTGTTTTCCGACCTTGATCCAACGTTGAGCCACGACTAGGAGGGGAAAATGTCACGTGTTTACACCACCCCCCCCCAAAAAAAAGGATGGGAAAATTTGACATCATAGGTTTACCATGGGCACCTAGTGCTAATGTTCTCTGTATCGATCCAATCTTAATAGACATGCTGCCGTAGCTAACACAAGAAAGGCAGCGGTCGCGCCCCCTATTTATAGGGCACACGCCTGTGGTGGTGGTCCGGGGGTGGTCGGGGCTTTGCCTGCTCCCATCCTTGAACCTTGGCCAGCTTCCTTTCTGAAGACCTCCCGGCTTCGTTTTTTCGTTCCAATGTTGTTTTCCGACCTTGATCCAACGTTGAGCCACGACTAGGAGGGGAAAATGTCACGTGTTTACACCACCCCCCCCAAAAAAAAAGGATGGGAAAATTTGACATCATAGGTTTACCATGGGCACCTAGTGCTAATGTTCTCTGTATCGATCCAATCTTAATAGACATGCTGCCGTAGCTAACACAAGAAAGGCAGCGGTCGCGCCCCCTATTTATAGGGCACACGCCTGTGGTGGTGGTCCGGGGGTGGTCGGGGCTTTGCCTGCTCCCATCCTTGAACCTTGGCCAGCTTCCTTTATGAAGACCTCCCGGCTTCGTTTTTTCGTTCCAATGTTGTTTTCCGACCTTGATCCAACGTTGAGCCACGACTAGGAGGGGAAAATGTCACGTGTTTACACCACCCCCCCCCAAAAAAAAAAAAAAAAGGAGGGGAAAATGTGACATCATAGGTTTACCATGGGCACCTAATGCTAATGTTCTCTGTATCGATCCAATCTTAATAGACATGCTACCGTAGCTAACACAAGAAAGGCAGCGGTCGCTCCCCCTATTTATAGGGCACACGCCTGTGGTGGTGGTCCGGGGGTGGTCGGGGCTTTGCCTGCTCCCATCCTTGAACCTTGGCCAGCTTCCTTTATGAAGACCTCCCGGCTTCGTTTTTTCGTTCCAATGTTGTTTTCCGACCTTGATCCAACGTTGAGCCACGACTAGGAGGGGAAAATGTCACGTGTTTACACCACCCCCCCCCAAAAAAAAGGATGGGAAAATTTGACATCATAGGTTTACCATGGGCACCTAGTGCTAATGTTCTCTGTATCGATCCAATCTTAATAGACATGCTGCCGTAGCTAACACAAGAAAGGCAGCGGTCGCGCCCCCTATTTATAGGGCACACGCCTGTGGTGGTGGTCCGGGGGTGGTCGGGGCTTTGCCTGCTCCCATCCTTGAACCTTGGCCAGCTTCCTTTCTGAAGACCTCCCGGCTTCGTTTTTTCGTTCCAATGTTGTTTTCCGACCTTGATCCAACGTTGAGCCACGACTAGGAGGGGAAAATGTCACGTGTTTACACCACCCCCCCCAAAAAAAAAGGATGGGAAAATTTGACATCATAGGTTTACCATGGGCACCTAGTGCTAATGTTCTCTGTATCGATCCAATCTTAATAGACATGCTGCCGTAGCTAACACAAGAAAGGCAGCGGTCGCGCCCCCTATTTATAGGGCACACGCCTGTGGTGGTGGTCCGGGGGTGGTCGGGGCTTTGCCTGCTCCCATCCTTGAACCTTGGCCAGCTTCCTTTATGAAGACCTCCCGGCTTCGTTTTTTCGTTCCAATGTTGTTTTCCGACCTTGATCCAACGTTGAGCCACGACTAGGAGGGGAAAATGTCACGTGTTTACACCACCCCCCCAAAAAAAAAAAAAAAAGGAGGGGAAAATGTGACATCATAGGTTTACCATGGGCACCTAATGCTAATGTTCTCTGTATCGATCCAATCTTAATAGACATGCTACCGTAGCTAACACAAGAAAGGCAGCGGTCGCTCCCCCTATTTATAGGGCACACGCCTGTGGTGGTGGTCCGGGGGTGGTCGGGGCTTTGCCTGCTCCCATCCTTGAACCTTGGCCAGCTTCCTTTATGAAGACCTCCCGGCTTCGTTTTTTCGTTCCAATGTTGTTTTCCGACCTTGATCCAACGTTGAGCCACGACTAGGAGGGGAAAATGTCACGTGTTTACACCACCCCCCCCAAAAAAAAAGGATGGGAAAATTTGACATCATAGGTTTACCATGGGCACCTAGTGCTAATGTTCTCTGTATCGATCCAATCTTAATAGACATGCTGCCGTAGCTAACACAAGAAAGGCAGCGGTCGCGCCCCCTATTTATAGGGCACACGCCTGTGGTGGTGGTCCGGGGGTGGTCGGGGCTTTGCCTGCTCCCATCCTTGAACCTTGGCCAGCTTCCTTTCTGAAGACCTCCCGGCTTCGTTTTTTCGTTCCAATGTTGTTTTCCAAAATTCTTCCAACGTTGAGCCACGACTAGTAGGGGAAAATGTCACGTGTTTACACCACCCCCCAAAAAAAAAAAAAAAGGAGTGGAAAATGTGACATCATAGGTTTACCATGGGCACCTAATGCTAATGTTCTCTGTATCGATCCAATCTTAATAGACATGCTGCCGTAGCTAACACAAGAAAGGCAGCGGTCGCGCCCCCTATTTATAGGGCACACCCCTGTGGTGGTGGTCCGGGGGTGGTCGGGGCTTTGCCTGCTCCCATCCTTGAACCTTGGCCAGCTTCCTTTCTGAAGACCTCCCGGCTTCGTTTTTTCGTTCCAATGTTGTTTTCCAAAATTCTTCCAACGTTGAGCCACGACTAGTAGGGGAAAATGTCACGTGTTTACACCACCCCCCAAAAAAAAAAAAAAAAAGAAAGGAGGGGAAAATGTGACATCTTAGGTTTAATATGGGCACCTAATGCTAATCTTCTCCGTATCGATACAATTTTAATAGACATGCTGCTGTAACTAGCACAAGAACGGCAACGGTCTCGCCCCCTATTTACAGGGCACACCCCTGTGGTGGTGGTCCGGGGGTGGTCGGGGCTTTGCCTGCTCCCATCCTTGAACCTTGGCCAGCTTCCTTTCTGAAGACCTCCCGGCTTCGTTTTTTCGTTCCAATGTTGTTTTCCGACCTTGATCCAACGTTGAGCCACGACTAGGAGGGGAAAATGTCACGTGTTTACACCACCCCCCCCCCAAAAAAAAAAGGAGGGGATAATTTGACATCATAGGTTTACCATGGGCACCTAATGCTAATGTTCTCTGTATCGATCCAATCTTAATAGACATGCTGCCGTAGCTAACACAAGAAAGGCAGCGGTCGCGCCCCCTATTTATAGGGCACACGCCTGTGGTGGTGGTCCGGGGGTGGTCGGGGCTTTGCCTGCTCCCATCCTTGAACCTTGGCCAGCTTCCTTTCTGAAGACCTCCCGGCTTCGTTTTTTCGTTCCAATGTTGTTTTCCGAAATTCTTCCAACGTTGAGCCACGACTAGTAGGGGAAAATGTCACGTGTTTACACCACCCCCAAAAAAATAAAAATAAAAGAAAGGAGGGGAAAATGTGACATCTTAGGTTTAATATGGGCATCTAATGCTAATCTTCTCCGTATCGATACAATTTTAATAGACATGCTGCTGTAGCTAGCACAAGAACGGCAACGGTCGCGCCCCCTATTTACAGGGCACACCCCTGTGGTGGTGGTCCGGGGGTGGTCGGGGCTTTGCCTGCTCCCATCCTTGAACCTTGGCCAGCTTCCTTTCTGAAGACCTCCCGGCTTCGTTTTTTCGTTCCAATGTTGTTTTCCGACCTTGATCCAACGTTGAGCCACGACTAGGAGGGGAAAATGTCACGTGTTTACACCACCCCCCCCCCCAAAAAAAAAGGAGGGGAAAATGTGACATCATAGGTTTACCATGGGCACCTAATGCTAATCTTCTCTGTATCGATCCAATCTTAATAGACATGCTGCCGTAGCTAGCACAAGAAAGGCAGCGGTCGCGCCCCCTATTTACAGGGCACACCCCTGTGGTGGTGGTCCGGGGGTGGTCGGGGCTTTTTCTGCTCCCATCCTTGACCCTTGGCCAGCTTCCTTTCTGAAGACCTCCCGGCTTCGTTTTTTCGTTCCAATGTTGTTTTCCGACCTTGATCCAACGTTGAGCCACGACTAGGAGGGGAAAATGTCACGTGTTTACACCACCCCCCCAAAAAAAAAAAAAAAAGGAGGGGAAAATGTGACATCATAGGTTTACCATGGGCACCTAATGCTAATGTTCTCTGTATCGATCCAATCTTAATAGACATGCTACCGTAGCTAACACAAGAAAGCAGCGGTCGCTCCCCCTATTTATAGGGCACACGCCTGTGGTGGTGGTCCGGGGGTGGTCGGGGCTTTGCCTGCTCCCATCCTTGAACCTTGGCCAGCTTCCTTTATGAAGACCTCCCGGCTTCGTTTTTTCGTTCCAATGTTGTTTTCCGACCTTGATCCAACGTTGAGCCACGACTAGGAGGGGAAAATGTCACGTGTTTACACCACCCCCCCAAAAAAAAAAGGATGGGAAAATTTGACATCATAGGTTTACCATGGGCACCTAGTGCTAATGTTCTCTGTATCGATCCAATCTTAATAGACATGCTGCCGTAGCTAACACAAGAAAGGCAGCGGTCGCGCCCCCTATTTATAGGGCACACGCCTGTGGTGGTGGTCCGGGGGTGGTCGGGGCTTTGCCTGCTCCCATCCTTGAACCTTGGCCAGCTTCCTTTCTGAAGACCTCCCGGCTTCGTTTTTTCGTTCCAATGTTGTTTTCCAAAATTCTTCCAACGTTGAGCCACGACTAGTAGGGGAAAATGTCACGTGTTTACACCACCCCCCAAAAAAAAAAAAAAAAAGAAAGGAGGGGAAAATGTGACATCTTAGGTTTAATATGGGCACCTAATGCTAATCTTCTCCGTATCGATACAATTTTAATAGACATGCTGCTGTAACTAGCACAAGAACGGCAACGGTCTCGCCCCCTATTTACAGGGCACACCCCTGTGGTGGTGGTCCGGGGGTGGTCGGGGCTTTGCCTGCTCCCATCCTTGAACCTTGGCCAGCTTCCTTTCTGAAGACCTCCCGGCTTCGTTTTTTCGTTCCAATGTTGTTTTCCGACCTTGATCCAACGTTGAGCCACGACTAGGAGGGGAAAATGTCACGTGTTTACACCACCCCCCCCCCAAAAAAAAAAGGAGGGGATAATTTGACATCATAGGTTTACCATGGGCACCTAATGCTAATGTTCTCTGTATCGATCCAATCTTAATAGACATGCTGCCGTAGCTAACACAAGAAAGGCAGCGGTCGCGCCCCCTATTTATAGGGCACACGCCTGTGGTGGTGGTCCGGGGGTGGTCGGGGCTTTGCCTGCTCCCATCCTTGAACCTTGGCCAGCTTCCTTTCTGAAGACCTCCCGGCTTCGTTTTTTCGTTCCAATGTTGTTTTCCGAAATTCTTCCAACGTTGAGCCACGACTAGTAGGGGAAAATGTCACGTGTTTACACCACCCCCAAAAAAATAAAAATAAAAGAAAGGAGGGGAAAATGTGACATCTTAGGTTTAATATGGGCATCTAATGCTAATCTTCTCCGTATCGATACAATTTTAATAGACATGCTGCTGTAGCTAGCACAAGAACGGCAACGGTCGCGCCCCCTATTTACAGGGCACACCCCTGTGGTGGTGGTCCGGGGGTGGTCGGGGCTTTGCCTGCTCCCATCCTTGAACCTTGGCCAGCTTCCTTTCTGAAGACCTCCCGGCTTCGTTTTTTCGTTCCAATGTTGTTTTCCGACCTTGATCCAACGTTGAGCCACGACTAGGAGGGGAAAATGTCACGTGTTTACACCACCCCCCCCCCCAAAAAAAAAGGAGGGGAAAATGTGACATCATAGGTTTACCATGGGCACCTAATGCTAATCTTCTCTGTATCAATCCAATTTTAATAGACATGCTGCCGTAGCTAGCACAAGAAAAGCATCGGTCGCTCCCCCTATTTATAGGGCACACGCCTGTGGTGGTGGTCCGGGGGTGGTCGGGGCTTTGCCTGCTCCCATCCTTGAACCTTGGCCAGCTTCCTTTCTGAAGACCTCCCGGCTTCGTTTTTTCGTTCCAATGTTGTTTTCCGAAAATCTTCCAACGTTGAGCCACGACTAGTAGGGGAAAATGTCACGTGTTTACACCACCCCCCAAAAAAAAAAAAAAAGGAGTGGAAAATGTGACATCATAGGTTTACCATGGGCACCTAATGCTAATGTTCTCTGTATCGATCCAATCTTAATAGACATGCTGCCGTAGCTAACACAAGAAAGGCAGCGGTCGCGCCCCCTATTTATAGGGCACACCCCTGTGGTGGTGGTCCGGGGGTGGTCGGGGCTTTGCCTGCTCCCATCCTTGAACCTTGGCCAGCTTCCTTTCTGAAGACCTCCCGGCTTCGTTTTTTCGTTCCAATGTTGTTTTCCGACCTTGATCCAACGTTGAGCCACGACTAGGAGGGGAAAATGTCACGTGTTTACACCACCCCCCCCCCAAAAAAAAAAAAGGAGGGGAAAATGTGACATCATAGGTTTACCATGGGCACCTAATGCTAATGTTCTCTGTATCGATCCAATCTTAATAGACATGCTGCCGTAGCTAACACAAGAAAGGCAGCGGTCGCGCCCCCTATTTATAGGGCACACGCCTGTGGTGGTGGTCCGGGGGTGGTCGGGGCTTTGCCTGCTCCCATCCTTGAACCTTGGCCAGCTTCCTTTCTGAAGACCTCCCGGCTTCGTTTTTTCGTTCCAATGTTGTTTTCCGACCTTGATCCAACGTTGAGCCACGACTAGGAGGGGAAAATGTCACGTGTTTACACCACCCCCCCCCCCAAAAAAAAGGAGGGGAAAATTTGACATCATAGGTTTACCATGGGCACCTAATGCTAATGTTCTCTGTATCGATCCAATCTTAATAGACATGCTGCCGTAGCTAACACAAGAAAGGCAGCGGTCGCGCCCCCTATTTATAGGGCACACGCCTGCGGTGGTGGTCCGGGGGTGGTCGGGGCTTTGCCTGCTCCCATCCTTGAACCTTGGCCAGCTTCCTTTCTGAAGACCTCCCGGCTTCGTTTTTTCGTTCCAATGTTGTTTTCCGACCTTGATCCAACGTTGAGCCACGACTAGGAGGGGAAAATGTCACGTGTTTACACCACCCCCCCCCAAAAAAAAAGGAGGGGAAAATTTGACATCATAGGTTTACCATGGGCACCTAATGCTAATGTTCTCTGTATCGATCCAATTTTAATAGACATGCTGCCGTAGCTAACACAAGAAAGGCAGCGGTCGCGCCCCCTATTTATAGGGCACACGCCTGTGGTGGTGGTCCGGGGGTGGTCGGGGCTTTGCCTGCTCCCATCCTTGAACCTTGGCCAGCTTCCTTTCTGAAGACCTCCCGGCTTCGTTTTTTCGTTCCAATGTTGTTTTCCGAAATTCTTCCAACGTTGAGCCACGACTAGTAGGGGAAAATGTCACGTGTTTACACCACCCCCAAAAAAAAAAAAAAAAAAAGGAGGGGAAAATGTGACATCATAGGTTTACCATGGGCACCTAATGCTAATCTTCTCTGTATCGATCCAATCTTAATAGACATGCTGCCGTAGCTAGCACAAGAAAGGCAGCGGTCGCGCCCCCTATTTACAGGGCACACCCCTGTGGTGGTGGTCCGGGGGTGGTCGGGGCTTTTTCTGCTCCCATCCTTGACCCTTGGCCAGCTTCCTTTCTGAAGACCTCCCGGCTTCGTTTTTTCGTTCCAATGTTGTTTTCCGACCTTGATCCAACGTTGAGCCACGACTAGGAGGGGAAAATGTCACGTGTTTACACCACCCCCCCCAAAAAAAAAAAAAAAAGGAGGGGAAAATGTGACATCATAGGTTTACCATGGGCACCTAATGCTAATGTTCTCTGTATAGATCCAATCTTAATAGAAATGCTGCCGTAGCTAACACAAGAAAGGCAGCGGTCGCGCCCCCTATTTATAGGGCACACCCCTGTGGTGGTGGTCCGGGGGTGGTTTTTTCGTTCCAATGTTGTTTTCCGACCTTGATCCAACGTTGAGCCACGACTAGGAGGGGAAAATGTCACGTGTTTACACCACCCCCCCCCCAAAAAAAAAAAAAGGAGGGGAAAATGTGACATCATAGGTTTACCATGGGCACCTAATGCTAATGTTCTCTGTATCGATCCAATTTTAATAGACATGCTGCCGTAGCTAACACAAGAAAGGCAGCGGTCGCGCCCCCTATTTATAGGGCACACGCCTGTGGTGGTGGTCCGGGGGTGGTCGGGGCTTTGCCTGCTCCCATCCTTGAACCTTGGCCAGCTTCCTTTCTGAAGACCTCCCGGCTTCGTTTTTTCGTTCCAATGTTGTTTTCCGAAATTCTTCCAACGTTGAGCCACGACTAGTAGGGGAAAATGTCACGTGTTTACACCACCCCCAAAAAAAAAAAAAAAAAAAGGAGGGGAAAATGTGACATCATAGGTTTACCATGGGCACCTAATGCTAATCTTCTCTGTATCGATCCAATCTTAATAGACATGCTGCCGTAGCTAGCACAAGAAAGGCAGCGGTCGCGCCCCCTATTTACAGGGCACACCCCTGTGGTGGTGGTCCGGGGGTGGTCGGGGCTTTTTCTGCTCCCATCCTTGACCCTTGGCCAGCTTCCTTTCTGAAGACCTCCCGGCTTCGTTTTTTCGTTCCAATGTTGTTTTCCGACCTTGATCCAACGTTGAGCCACGACTAGGAGGGGAAAATGTCACGTGTTTACACCACCCCCCCCAAAAAAAAAAAAAAAAGGAGGGGAAAATGTGACATCATAGGTTTACCATGGGCACCTAATGCTAATGTTCTCTGTATAGATCCAATCTTAATAGAAATGCTGCCGTAGCTAACACAAGAAAGGCAGCGGTCGCGCCCCCTATTTATAGGGCACACCCCTGTGGTGGTGGTCCGGGGGTGGTTTTTTCGTTCCAATGTTGTTTTCCGACCTTGATCCAACGTTGAGCCACGACTAGGAGGGGAAAATGTCACGTGTTTACACCACCCCCCCCCCCAAAAAAAAAAAAGGAGGGGAAAATGTGACATCATAGGTTTACCATGGGCACCTAATGCTAATCTTCTCTGTATCGATCCAATTTTAATAGACATGCTGCCGTAGCTAACACAAGAAAGGCAGCGGTCGCGCCCCCTATTTATAGGGCACACCCCTGTGGTGGTGGTCCGGGGGTGGTCGGGGCTTTGCCTGCTCCCATCCTTGAACCTTGGCCAGCTTCCTTTCTGAAGACCTCCCGGCTTCGTTTTTTCGTTCCAATGTTGTTTTCCGACCTTGATCCAACGTTGAGCCACGACTAGGAGGGGAAAATGTCACGTGTTTACACCACCCCCCCCAAAAAAAAAAAAAGGAGGGGAAAATGTGACATCATAGGTTTACCATGGGCACCTAATGCTAATGTTCTCTGTATAGATCCAATCCTAATAGAAATGCTGCCGTAGCTAACACAAGAAAGGCAGCGGTCGCGCCCCCTATTTATAGGGCACACCCCTGTGGTGGTGGTCCGGGGGTGGTCGGGGCTTTGCCTGCTCCCATCCTTGAACCTTGGCCAGCTTCCTTTCTGAAGACCTCCCGGCTTCGTTTTTTCGTTCCAATGTTGTTTTCCGACCTTGATCCAACGTTGAGCCACGACCAGGAGGGGAAAATGTCACGTGTTTACACCACCCCCCCCCCAAAAAAAAAGGAGGGGAAAATTTGACATCATAGGTTTACCATGGGCACCTAATGCTAATGTTCTCTGTATCGATCCAATCTTAATAGACATGCTGCCGTAGCTAACACAAGAAAGAAAGCGGTCGCGCCCCCTATTTATAGGGCACACGCCTGTGGTGGTGGTCCGGGGGTGGTCGGGGCTTTGCCTGCTCCCATCCTTGAACCTTGGCCAGCTTCCTTTCTGAAGACCTCCCGGCTTCGTTTTTTCGTTCCAATGTTGTTTTCCGACCTTGATCCAACGTTGAGCCACGACTAGGAGGGGAAAATGTCACGTGTTTACACCACCCCCCCCCAAAAAAAAAGGAGGGGAAAATTTGACATCATAGGTTTACCATGGGCACCTAGTGCTAATGTTCTCTGTATCGATCCAATCTTAATAAACATGCTGCCGTAGCTAACACAAGAAAGGCAGCGGTCGCGCCCCCTATTTATAGGGCACACGCCTGTGGTGGTGGTCCGGGGGTGGTCGGGGCTTTGCCTGCTCCCATCCTTGAACCTTGGCCAGCTTCCTTTCTGAAGACCTCCCGGCTTCGTTTTTTCGTTCCAATGTTGTTTTCCGAAATTCTTCCAACGTTGAGCCACGACTAGTAGGGGAAAATGTCACGTGTTTACACCACCCCCAAAAAAAAAAAAAAAAAAGAAAGGAGGGGAAAATGTGACATCTTAGGTTTAATATGGGCACCTAATGCTAATCTTCTCTGTATCGATCCAATTTTAATAGACATGCTGCCGTAGCTAGCACAAGAAAAGCATCGGTCGCGCCCCCTATTTATAGGGCACACCCCTGTGGTGGTGGTCCGGGGGTGGTCGGGGCTTTGCCTGCTCCAATCCTTGAACCTTGGCCAGCTTCCTTTCTGAAGACCTCCCGGCTTCGTTTTTTCGTTCCAATGTTGTTTTCCGACCTTGATCCAACGTTGAGCCACGACTAGGAGGGGAAAATGTCACGTGTTTACACCACCCCCCAAAAAAAAAAAAAAAAGGAGGGGAAAATGTGACATCATAGGTTTACCATGGGCACCTAATGCTAATGTTCTCTGTATAGATCCAATCTTAATCTTAATAGAAATGCTGCCGTAGCTAACACAAGAAAGGCAGCGGTCGCGCCCCCTATTTATAGGGCACACCCCTGTGGTGGTGGTCCGGGGGTGGTCGGGGCTTTGCCTGCTCCCATCCTTGAACCTTGGCCAGCTTCCTTTCTGAAGACCTCCCGGCTTCGTTTTTTCGTTCCAATGTTGTTTTCCGACCTTGATCCAACGTTGAGCCACGACTAGGAGGGGAAAATGTCACGTGTTTACACCACCCCCCCCAAAAAAAAAGGATGGGAAAATGTGACATCATAGGTTTACCATGGGCACCTAATGCTAATCTTCTCTGTATCGATCCAATTTTAATAGACATGCTGCCGTAGCTAGCACAAGAAAAGCATCGGTCGCGCCCCCTATTTATAGGGCACACCCCTGTGGTGGTGGTCCGGGGGTGGTCGGGGCTTTGCCTGCTCCAATCCTTGAACCTTGGCCAGCTTCCTTTCTGAAGACCTCTCGGCTTCGTTTTTTCGTTCCAATGTTGTTTTCCGACCTTGATCCAACGTTGAGCCACGACTAGGAGGGGAAAATGTCACGTGTTTACACCACCCCCCCAAAAAAAAAAAAAAAGGAGGGGAAAATGTGACATCATAGGTTTACCATGGGCACCTAATGCTAATGTTCTCTGTATAGATCCAATCTTAATAGAAATGCTGCCGTAGCTAACACAAGAAAGGCAGCGGTCGCGCCCCCTATTTATAGGGCACACCCCTGTGGTGGTGGTCCGGGGGTGGTCGGGGCTTTGCCTGCTCCCATCCTTGAACCTTGGCCAGCTTCCTTTCTGAAGACCTCCCGGCTTCGTTTTTTCGTTCCAATGTTGTTTTCCGACCTTGATCCAACGTTGAGCCACGACTAAGAGGGGAAAATGTCACGTGTTTACACCACCCCCCAAAAAAAAAAAAAAAAGGAGGAGAAAATGTGACATCATAGGTTTACCATGGGCACCTAATGCTAATCTTCTCTGTATCGATCCAATTTTAATAGACATGCTGCCGTAGCTAGCACAAGAAAAGCATCGGTCGCGCCCCCTATTTATAGGGCACACCCCTGTGGTGGTGGTCCGGGGGTGGTCGGGGCTTTGCCTGCTCCAATCCTTGAACCTTGGCCAGCTTCCTTTCTGAAGACCTCCCGGCTTCGTTTTTTCGTTCCAATGTTGTTTTCCGACCTTGATCCAACGTTGAGCCACGACTAGGAGGGGAAAATGTCACGTGTTTACACCACCCCCCAAAAAAAAAAAAAAAAGGAGGGGAAAATGTGACATCATAGGTTTACCATGGGCACCTAATGCTAATGTTCTCTGTATAGATCCAATCTTAATCTTAATAGAAATGCTGCCGTAGCTAACACAAGAAAGGCAGCGGTCGCGCCCCCTATTTATAGGGCACACCCCTGTGGTGGTGGTCCGGGGGTGGTCGGGGCTTTGCCTGCTCCCATCCTTGAACCTTGGCCAGCTTCCTTTCTGAAGACCTCCCGGCTTCGTTTTTTCGTTCCAATGTTGTTTTCCGACCTTGATCCAACGTTGAGCCACGACTAGGAGGGGAAAATGTCACGTGTTTACACCACCCCCCCCCAAAAAAAAGGATGGGAAAATGTGACATCATAGGTTTACCATGGGCACCTAATGCTAATCTTCTCTGTATCGATCCAATTTTAATAGACATGCTGCCGTAGCTAGCACAAGAAAAGCATCGGTCGCGCCCCCTATTTATAGGGCACACCCCTGTGGTGGTGGTCCGGGGGTGGTCGGGGCTTTGCCTGCTCCAATCCTTGAACCTTGGCCAGCTTCCTTTCTGAAGACCTCTCGGCTTCGTTTTTTCGTTCCAATGTTGTTTTCCGACCTTGATCCAACGTTGAGCCACGACTAGGAGGGGAAAATGTCACGTGTTTACACCACCCCCCCAAAAAAAAAAAAAAAGGAGGGGAAAATGTGACATCATAGGTTTACCATGGGCACCTAATGCTAATGTTCTCTGTATAGATCCAATCTTAATAGAAATGCTGCCGTAGCTAACACAAGAAAGGCAGCGGTCGCGCCCCCTATTTATAGGGCACACCCCTGTGGTGGTGGTCCGGGGGTGGTCGGGGCTTTGCCTGCTCCCATCCTTGAACCTTGGCCAGCTTCCTTTCTGAAGACCTCCCGGCTTCGTTTTTTCGTTCCAATGTTGTTTTCCGACCTTGATCCAACGTTGAGCCACGACTAAGAGGGGAAAATGTCACGTGTTTACACCACCCCCCAAAAAAAAAAAAAAAAGGAGGAGAAAATGTGACATCATAGGTTTACCATGGGCACCTAATGCTAATCTTCTCTGTATCGATCCAATTTTAATAGACATGCTGCCGTAGCTAGCACAAGAAAAGCATCGGTCGCGCCCCCTATTTATAGGGCACAGCCCTGTGGTGGTGGTCCGGGGGTGGTCGGGGCTTTGCCTGCTCCAATCCTTGAACCTTGGCCAGCTTCCTTTCTGAAGACCTCCCGGCTTCGTTTTTTCGTTCCAATGTTGTTTTCCGACCTTGATCCAACGTTGAGCCACGACTAGGAGGGGAAAATGTCACGTGTTTACACCACCCCCCAAAAAAAAAAAAAAAAGGAGGGGAAAATGTGACATCATAGGTTTACCATGGGCACCTAATGCTAATGTTCTCTGTATAGATCCAATCTTAATCTTAATAGAAATGCTGCCGTAGCTAACACAAGAAAGGCAGCGGTCGCGCCCCCTATTTATAGGGCACACCCCTGTGGTGGTGGTCCGGGGGTGGTCGGGGCTTTGCCTGCTCCCATCCTTGAACCTTGGCCAGCTTCCTTTCTGAAGACCTCCCGGCTTCGTTTTTTCGTTCCAATGTTGTTTTCCGAAATTCTTCCAACGTTGAGCCACGACTAGGAGGGGAAAATGTCACGTGTTTACACCACCCCCCCAAAAAAAAAAAAAAAGGAGGGGAAAATGTGACATCATAGGTTTACCATGGGCACCTAATGCTAATGTTCTCTGTATAGATCCAATCTTAATAGAAATGCTGCCGTAGCTAACACAAGAAAGGCAGCGGTCGCGCCCCCTATTTATAGGGCACACCCCTGTGGTGGTGGTCCGGGGGTGGTCGGGGCTTTGCCTGCTCCCATCCTTGAACCTTGGCCAGCTTCCTTTCTGAAGACCTCCCGGCTTCGTTTTTTCGTTCCAATGTTGTTTTCCGACCTTGATCCAACGTTGAGCCACGACTAAGAGGGGAAAATGTCACGTGTTTACACCACCCCCCAAAAAAAAAAAAAAAAGGAGGAGAAAATGTGACATCATAGGTTTACCATGGGCACCTAATGCTAATCTTCTCTGTATCGATCCAATTTTAATAGACATGCTGCCGTAGCTAGCACAAGAAAAGCATCGGTCGCGCCCCCTATTTATAGGGCACAGCCCTGTGGTGGTGGTCCGGGGGTGGTCGGGGCTTTGCCTGCTCCAATCCTTGAACCTTGGCCAGCTTCCTTTCTGAAGACCTCCCGGCTTCGTTTTTTCGTTCCAATGTTGTTTTCCGACCTTGATCCAACGTTGAGCCACGACTAGGAGGGGAAAATGTCACGTGTTTACACCACCCCCCAAAAAAAAAAAAAAAAGGAGGGGAAAATGTGACATCATAGGTTTACCATGGGCACCTAATGCTAATGTTCTCTGTATAGATCCAATCTTAATCTTAATAGAAATGCTGCCGTAGCTAACACAAGAAAGGCAGCGGTCGCGCCCCCTATTTATAGGGCACACCCCTGTGGTGGTGGTCCGGGGGTGGTCGGGGCTTTGCCTGCTCCCATCCTTGAACCTTGGCCAGCTTCCTTTCTGAAGACCTCCCGGCTTCGTTTTTTCGTTCCAATGTTGTTTTTCGACCTTGATCCAACGTTGAGCCACGACTAGGAGGGGAAAATGTCACGTGTTTACACCACCCCCCCCCAAAAAAAAAGGAGGGGAAAATTTGACATCATAGGTTTACCATGGGCACCTAATGCTAATGTTCTCTGTATCGATCCAATCTTAATAGACATGCTGCCGTAGCTAACACAAGAAAGGCAGCGGTCGCGCCCCCTATTTATAGGGCACACGCCTGTGGTGGTGGTCCGGGGGTGGTCGGGGCTTTGCCTGCTCCCATCCTTGAACCTTGGCCAGCTTCCTTTCTGAAGACCTCCCGGCTTCGTTTTTTCGTTCCAATGTTGTTTTCCGAAATTCTTCCAACGTTGAGCCACGACTAGTAGGGGAAAATGTCACGTGTTTACACCACCCCCAAAAAAAAAAAAAAAAAAAGGAGGGGAAAATGTGACATCATAGGTTTACCATGGGCACCTAATGCTAATCTTCTCTGTATCGATCCAATCTTAATAGACATGCTGCCGTAGCTAGCACAAGAAAGGCAGCGGTCGCGCCCCCTATTTACAGGGCACACCCCTGTGGTGGTGGTCCGGGGGTGGTCGGGGCTTTTTCTGCTCCCATCCTTGACCCTTGGCCAGCTTCCTTTCTGAAGACCTCCCGGCTTCGTTTTTTCGTTCCAATGTTGTTTTCCGACCTTGATCCAACGTTGAGCCACGACTAGGAGGGGAAAATGTCACGTGTTTACACCACCCCCCCCAAAAAAAAAAAAAAAGGAGGGGAAAATGTGACATCATAGGTTTACCATGGGCACCTAATGCTAATGTTCTCTGTATAGATCCAATCTTAATAGAAATGCTGCCGTAGCTAACACAAGAAAGGCAGCGGTCGCGCCCCCTATTTATAGGGCACACCCCTGTGGTGGTGGTCCGGGGGTGGTCGGGGCTTTGCCTGCTCCCATCCTTGAACCTTGGCCAGCTTCCTTTCTGAAGACCTCCCGGCTTCGTTTTTTCGTTCCAATGTTGTTTTCCGACCTTGATCCAACGTTGAGCCACGACTAAGAGGGGAAAATGTCACGTGTTTACACCACCCCCCAAAAAAAAAAAAAAAAGGAGGAGAAAATGTGACATCATAGGTTTACCATGGGCACCTAATGCTAATCTTCTCTGTATCGATCCAATTTTAATAGACATGCTGCCGTAGCTAGCACAAGAAAAGCATCGGTCGCGCCCCCTATTTATAGGGCACACCCCTGTGGTGGTGGTCCGGGGGTGGTCGGGGCTTTGCCTGCTCCAATCCTTGAACCTTGGCCAGCTTCCTTTCTGAAGACCTCCCGGCTTCGTTTTTTCGTTCCAATGTTGTTTTCCGACCTTGATCCAACGTTGAGCCACGACTAGGAGGGGAAAATGTCACGTGTTTACACCACCCCCCAAAAAAAAAAAAAAAAGGAGGGGAAAATGTGACATCATAGGTTTACCATGGGCACCTAATGCTAATGTTCTCTGTATAGATCCAATCTTAATCTTAATAGAAATGCTGCCGTAGCTAACACAAGAAAGGCAGCGGTCGCGCCCCCTATTTATAGGGCACACCCCTGTGGTGGTGGTCCGGGGGTGGTCGGGGCTTTGCCTGCTCCCATCCTTGAACCTTGGCCAGCTTCCTTTCTGAAGACCTCCCGGCTTCGTTTTTTCGTTCCAATGTTGTTTTCCGACCTTGATCCAACGTTGAGCCACGACTAGGAGGGGAAAATGTCACGTGTTTACACCACCCCCCCCAAAAAAAAAGGATGGGAAAATGTGACATCATAGGTTTACCATGGGCACCTAATGCTAATCTTCTCTGTATCGATCCAATTTTAATAGACATGCTGCCGTAGCTAGCACAAGAAAAGCATCGGTCGCGCCCCCTATTTATAGGGCACACCCCTGTGGTGGTGGTCCGGGGGTGGTCGGGGCTTTGCCTGCTCCAATCCTTGAACCTTGGCCAGCTTCCTTTCTGAAGACCTCTCGGCTTCGTTTTTTCGTTCCAATGTTGTTTTCCGACCTTGATCCAACGTTGAGCCACGACTAGGAGGGGAAAATGTCACGTGTTTACACCACCCCCCCAAAAAAAAAAAAAAAGGAGGGGAAAATGTGACATCATAGGTTTACCATGGGCACCTAATGCTAATGTTCTCTGTATAGATCCAATCTTAATAGAAATGCTGCCGTAGCTAACACAAGAAAGGCAGCGGTCGCGCCCCCTATTTATAGGGCACACCCCTGTGGTGGTGGTCCGGGGGTGGTCGGGGCTTTGCCTGCTCCCATCCTTGAACCTTGGCCAGCTTCCTTTCTGAAGACCTCCCGGCTTCGTTTTTTCGTTCCAATGTTGTTTTCCGACCTTGATCCAACGTTGAGCCACGACTAGGAGGGGAAAATGTCACGTGTTTACACCACCCCCCCCAAAAAAAAAAGGAGGGGAAAATTTGACATCATAGGTTTACCATGGGCACCTAATGCTAATGTTCTCTGTATCGATCCAATCTTAATAGACATGCTGCCGTAGCTAACACAAGAAAGGCAGCGGTCGCGCCCCCTATTTATAGGGCACACGCCTGTGGTGGTGGTCCGGGGGTGGTCGGGGCTTTGCCTGCTCCCATCCTTGAACCTTGGCCAGCTTCCTTTCTGAAGACCTCCCGGCTTCGTTTTTTCGTTCCAATGTTGTTTTCCGAAATTCTTCCAACGTTGAGCCACGACTAGTAGGGGAAAATGTCACGTGTTTACACCACCCCCCAAAAAAAAAAAAAAAAAGAAAGGAGGGGAAAATGTGACATCTTAGGTTTAATATGGGCACCTAATGCTAATCTTCTCCGTATCGCTACAATTCTAATAGACATGCTGCCGTAGCTAGCACAAGAACAGCAACGGTCGCGCCCCCTATTTACAGGGCACACCCCTGTGGTGGTGGTCCGGGGGTGGTCGGGGCTTTGCCTGCTCCCATCCTTGAACCTTGGCCAGCTTCCTTTCTGAAGACCTCCCGGCTTCGTTTTTTCGTTCCAATGTTGTTTTCCGACCTTGATCCAACATTGAGCCACGACTAAGAGGGGAAAATGTCACGTGTTTACACCACCCCCCCCAAAAAAAAAAAAAGGAGGGGAAAATGTGACATCATAGGTTTACCATGGGCACCTAATGCTAATGTTCTCTGTATAGATCCAATCTTAATAGAAATGCTGCCGTAGCTAACACAAGAAAGGCAGCGGTCGCGCCCCCTATTTATAGGGCACACCCCTGTGGTGGTGGTCCGGGGGTGGTCGGGGCTTTGCCTGCTCCCATCCTTGAACCTTGGCCAGCTTCCTTTCTGAAGACCTCCCGGCTTCGTTTTTTCGTTCCAATGTTGTTTTCCGACCTTGATCCAACGTTGAGCCACGACTAGGAGGGGAAAATGTCACGTGTTTACACCACCCCCCCCCCAAAAAAAAAGGAGGGGAAAATTTGACATCATAGGTTTACCATGGGCACCTAGTGCTAATGTTCTCTGTATCGATCCGATCTTAATAGACATGCTGCCGTAGCTAACACAAGAAAGGCAGCGGTCGCGCCCCCTATTTATAGGGCACACGCCTGTGGTGGTGGTCCGGGGGTGGTCGGGGCTTTGCCTGCTCCCATCCTTGAACCTTGGCCAGCTTCCTTTCTGAAGACCTCCCGGCTTCGTTTTTTCGTTCCAATGTTGTTTTCCGAAATTCTTCCAACGTTGAGCCACGACTAGTAGGGGAAAATGTCACGTGTTTACACCACCCCCCAAAAAGAAAAAAAAAAAGAAAGGAGGGGAAAATGTGACATCTTAGGTTTAATATGGGCACCTAATGCTAATCTTCTCCGTATCGCTACAATTCTAATAGACATGCTGCCGTAGCTAGCACAAGAACAGCAATGGTCGCGCCCCCTATTTACAGGGCACACCCCTGTGGTGGTGGTCCGGGGGTGGTCGGGGCTTTGCCTGCTCCCATCCTTGAACCTTGGCCAGCTTCCTTTCTGAAGACCTCCCGGCTTCGTTTTTTCGTTCCAATGTTGTTTTCCGACCTTGATCCAACGTTGAGCCACGACTAAGAGGGGAAAATGTCACGTGTTTACACCACCCCCCAAAAAAAAAAAAAAAGGAGGGGAAAATGTGACATCATAGGTTTACCATGGGCACCTAATGCTAATGTTCTCTGTATAGATCCAATCTTAATAGAAATGCTGCCGTAGCTAACACAAGAAAGGCAGCGGTCGCGCCCCCTATTTATAGGGCACACCCCTGTGGTGGTGGTCCGGGGGTGGTCGGGGCTTTGCCTGCTCCCATCCTTGAACCTTGGCCAGCTTCCTTTCTGAAGACCTCCCGGCTTCGTTTTTTCGTTCCAATGTTGTTTTCCGACCTTGATCCAACGTTGAGCCACGACTAGGAGGGGAAAATGTCACGTGTTTACACCACCCCCCCCCCCCAAAAAAAAAGGAGGGGAAAATTTGACATCATAGGTTTACCATGGGCACCTAGTGCTAATGTTCTCTGTATCGATCCAATCTTAATAGACATGCTGCCGTAGCTAACACAAGAAAGGCAGCGGTCGCGCCCCCTATTTATAGGGCACACGCCTGTGGTGGTGGTCCGGGGGTGGTCGGGGCTTTGCCTGCTCCCATCTTTGAACCTTGGCCAGCTTCCTTTCTGAAGACCTCCCGGCTTCGTTTTTTCGTTCCAATGTTGTTTTCCGAAATTCTTCCAACGTTGAGCCACGACTAGTAGGGGAAAATGTCACGTGTTTACACCACCCCCAAAAAAAAAAAAAAAAAAAGAAAGGAGGGGAAAATGTGACATCTTAGGTTTAATATGGGCACCTAATGCTAATCTTCTCCGTATCGATACAATTCTAATAGACATGCTGCCGTAGCTAGCACAAGAACAGCAACGGTCGCGCCCCCTATTTACAGGGCACACCCCTGTGGTGGTGGTCCGGGGGTGGTCGGGGCTTTGCCTGCTCCCATCCTTGAACCTTGGCCAGCTTCCTTTCTGAAGACCTCCCGGCTTCGTTTTTTCGTTCCAATGTTGTTTTCCGACCTTGATCCAACGTTGAGCCACGACTAAGAGGGGAAAATGTCACGTGTTTACACCACCCCCCCAAAAAAAAAAAAAAAGGAGGGGAAAATGTGACATCATAGGTTTACCATGGGCACCTAATGCTAATCTTCTCTATATCGAACCAATTTTAATAGACATGCTGCCGTAGCTAGCACAAGAAAAGAATCGGTCGCGCCCCCTATTTATAGGGCACACCCCTGTGGTGGTGGTCCGGGGGTGGTCGGGGCTTTGCCTGCTCCAATCCTTGAACCTTGGCCAGCTTCCTTTCTGAAGACCTCCCGGCTTCGTTTTTTCGTTCCAATGTTGTTTTCCGACCTTGATCCAACGTTGAGCCACGACTAGGAGGGGAAAATGTCACGTGTTTACACCACCCCCCAAAAAAAAAAAAAAAGGAGGGGAAAATGTGACATCATAGGTTTACCATGGGCACCTAATGCTTATGTTCTCTGTATAGATCCAATCTTAATAGAAATGCTGCCGTAGCTAACACAAGAAAGGCAGCGGTCGCGCCCCCTATTTATAGGGCACACCCCTGTGGTGGTGGTCCGGGGGTGGTCGGGGCTTTGCCTGCTCCCATCCTTGAACCTTGGCCAGCTTCCTTTCTGAAGACCTCCCGGCTTCGTTTTTTCGTTCCAATGTTGTTTTCCGACCTTGATCCAACGTTGAGCCACGACTAGGAGGGGAAAATGTCACGTGTTTACACCACCCCCCCCCCCCAAAAAAAAAGGAGGGGAAAATTTGACATCATAGGTTTACCATGGGCACCTAATGCTAATGTTCTCTGTATCGATCCAATCTTAATAGACATGCTGCCGTAGCTAACACAAGAAAGGCAGCGGTCGCGCCCCCTATTTATAGGGCACACGCCTGTGGTGGTGGTCCGGGGGTGGTCGGGGCTTTGCCTGCTCCCATCCTTGAACCTTGGCCAGCTTCCTTTCTGAAGACCTCCCGGCTTCGTTTTTTCGTTCCAATGTTGTTTTCCGAAATTCTTCCAACGTTGAGCCACGACTAGTAGGGGAAAATGTCACGTGTTTACACCACCCCCAAAAAAAAAAAAAAAAAAAGCAGGGGAAAATGTGACATCATAGGTTTACCATGGGCACCTAATGCTAATCTTCTCTGTATCGATCCAATCTTAATAGACATGCTGCCGTAGCTAGCACAAGAAAGGCAGCGGTCGCGCCCCCTATTTACAGGGCACACCCCTGTGGTGGTGGTCCGGGTGTGGTCGGGGCTTTTTCTGCTCCCATCCTTGACCCTTGGCCAGCTTCCTTTCTGAAGACCTCCCGGCTTCGTTTTTTCGTTCCAATGTTGTTTTCCGACCTTGATCCAACGTTGAGCCACGACTAGGAGGGGAAAATGTCACGTGTTTACACCACCCCCCCCCCCCCAAAAAAAAAAGGAGGGGAAAATGTAACATCATAGGTTTACCATGGGCACCTAATGCTAATGTTCTCTGTATCGATCCAATCTTAATAGACATGCTGCCGTAGCTAACACAAGAAAGGCAGCGGTCGCGCCCCCTATTTATAGGGCACACCCCTGTGGTGGTGGTCCGGGGGTGGTCGGGGCTTTGCCTGCTCCCATCCTTGAACCTTGGCCAGCTTCCTTTCTGAAGACCTCCCGGCTTCGTTTTTTCGTTCCAATGTTGTTTTCCGACCTTGATCCAACGTTGAGCCACGACTAGGAGGGGAAAATGTCACGTGTTTACACCACCCCCCCCCCCCAAAAAAAGGAGGGGAAAATGTGACATCATAGGTTTACCATGGACACCTAATGCTAATGTTCTCTGTATAGATCCAATCTTAATAGAAATGCTGCCGTAGCTAGCACAAGAGCGGCAACGGTCGCGCCCCCTATTTACAGGGCACACCCCTGTGGTGGTGGTCCGGGGGTGGACGGGGCTTTGCCTGCTCCCATCCTTGAACCTTGGCCAGCTTCCTTTCTGAAGACCTCCCGGCTTCGTTTTTTCGTTCCAATGTTGTTTTCCGACCTTGATCCAAGGCTGAGCCACGACTAGAAGGGGAAAATGTCACGTGTTTACACCACCACAAAAAAAAAAAAAGGAGGGGAAAATGTGACATCATAGGTTTACCATGGGCACCTAATGCTAATGTTCTCTGTATCGATCCAATTTTAATAGACATGCTGCCGTAGCTAACACAAGAAAGGCAGCGGTCGCGCCCCCTATTTATAGGGCACACGCCTGTGGTGGTGGTCCGGGGGTGGTCGGGGCTTTGCCTGCTCCCATCCTTGAACCTTGGCCAGCTTCCTTTCTGAAGACCTCCCGGCTTCATTTTTTCGTTCCAATGTTGTTTTCCGAAATTCTTCCAACGTTGAGCCACGACTAGTAGGGGAAAATGTCACGTGTTTACACCACCCTCAAAAAAAAAAAAAAAGAAAGGAGGGGAAAATGTGACATCTTAGGTTTAATATGGGCACCTAATGCTAATCTTCTCTGTATCGATCCAATTTTAATAGACATGCTGCCGTAGCTAGCACAAGAACGGCAACGGTCGCGCCCCCTATTTACAGGGCACACCCCTGTGGTGGTGGTCCGGGGGTGGACGGGGCTTTGCCTGCTCCCATCCTTGAACCTTGGCCAGCTTCCTTTCTGAAGACCTCCCGGCTTCGTTTTTTCGTTCCAATGTTGTTTTCCGACCTTGATCCAAGGCTGAGCCACGACTAGAAGGGGAAAATGTCACGTGTTTACACCACCACAAAAAAAAAAAAAGGAGGGGAACATGTGACATCATAGGTTTACCATGGGCACCTAATGCTAATGTTCTCTGTATCGATCCAATTTTAATAGACATGCTGCCGTAGCTAACACAAGAAAGGCAGCGGTCGCGCCCCCTATTTATAGGGCACACGCCTGTGGTGGTGGTCCGGGGGTGGTCGGGGCTTTGCCTGCTCCCATCCTTGAACCTTGGCCAGCTTCCTTTCTGAAGACCTCCCGGCTTCATTTTTTCATTCCAATGTTGTTTTCCGAAATTCTTCCAACGTTGAGCCACGACTAGTAGGGGAAAATGTCACGTGTTTACACCACCCTCAAAAAAAAAAAAAAAAAGAAAGGAGGGGAAAGTGTGACATCTTAGGTTTAATATGGGCACCTAATGCTAATATTCTCTGTATCGATCCAATTTTAATAGACATGCTGCCGTAGCTAGCACAAGAACGGCAACGGTCGCGCCCCCTATTTACAGGGCACACCCCTGTGGTGGTGGTCCGGGGGTGGTCGGGGCTTTGCCTGCTCCCATCCTTGAACCTTGGCCAGCTTCCTTTCTGAAGACCTCCCAGCTTCGTTTTTTCGTTCCAATGTTGTTTTCCGACCTTGATCCAACGTTGAGCCACGACTAGGAGGGGAAAATGTCACGTGTTTACACCACCCCCCCCCCAAACAAAAGGAGGGGAAAATGTGACATCATAGGTTTACCATGGGCACCTAATGCTAATGTTCTCTGTATAGATCCAATCTTAATAGAAATGCTGCCGTAGCTAACACAAGAAAGGCAGCGGTCACGCCCCCTATTTATAGGGCACACCCCTGTGGTGGTGGTCCGGGGGTGGTCGGGGCTTTGCCTGCTCCCATCCTTGAACCTTGGCCAGCTTCCTTTCTGAAGACCTCCCGGCTTCGTTTTTTCGTTCCAATGTTGTTTTCCGACCTTGATCCAAAGTTGAGCCACGACTAGGAGGGGAAAATGTCACGTGTTTACACCACCCCCCCCCAAAAAAAGGAGGGGAAAATGTGACATCATAGGTTTACCATGGGCACCTAATGCTAATGTTTTCTGTACCGATCCAATCTTAATAGACATGCTGGCGTAGCTAACACAAAAAAGGAAGCGGTCGCGCCCCCTATTTATAGGGCACACCCCTGTGGTGGTGGTCCGGGGGTGGTCGGGGCTTTGCCTGCTCCCATCCTTGAACCTTGGCCAGCTTCCTTTCTGAAGACCTCCCGGCTTCGTTTTTTCGTTCCAATGTTGTTTTCCGACCTTGATCCAACGTTGAGCCACGACTAGGAGGGGAAAATGTCACGTGTTTACACCACCCCCCCCCCCCAAAAAAAAAAAGGAGGGGAAAATGTAACATCATAGGTTTACCATGGGCACCTAATGCTAATGTTCTCTGTATCGATCCAATCTTAATAGACATGCTGCCGTAGCTAACACAAGAAAGGCAGCGGTCACGCCCCCTATTTATAGGGCACACCCCTGTGGTGGTGGTCCGGGGGTGGTCGGGGCTTTGCCTGCTCCCATCCTTGAACCTTGGCCAGCTTCCTTTCTGAAGACCTCCCGGCTTCGTTTTTTCGTTCCAATGTTGTTTTCCGACCTTGATCCAACGTTGAGCCACGACTAGGAGGGGAAAATGTCACGTGTTTACACCACCCCCCCCCCCCAAAAAAAAAAGGAGGGGAAAATGTGACATCATAGGTTTACCATGGGCACCTAATGCTAATGTTCTCTGTATAGATCCAATCTTAATAGAAATGCTGCCGTAGCTAACACAAGAAAGGCAGCGGTCACGCCCCCTATTTATAGGGCACACCCCTGTGGTGGTGGTCCGGGGGTGGTCGGGGCTTTGCCTGCTCCCATCCTTGAACCTTGGCCAGCTTCCTTTCTGAAGACCTCCCGGCTTCGTTTATTCGTTCCAATGTTGTTTTCCGACCTTGATCCAACGTTGAGCCACGACTAGGAGGGGAAAATGTCACGTGTTTACACCACCCCCCCCCCAAAAAAAGGAGGGGAAAATGTGACATCATAGGTTTACCATGGGCACCTAATGCTAATGTTTTCTGTATCGATCCAATCTTAATAGACATGCTGCCGTAGCTAACACAAAAAAGGCAGCGGTCGCGCCCCCTATTTATAGGGCACACCCCTGTGGTGGTGGTCCGGGGGTGGTCGGGGCTTTGCCTGCTCCCATCCTTGAACCTTGGCCAGCTTCCTTTCTGAAGACCTCCCGGCTTCGTTTTTTCGTTCCAATGTTGTTTTCCGACCTTGATCCAAATTTGAGCCACGACTAGGAGGGGAAAATGTCACGTGTTTACACCACCCCCCAAAAAAAAAAAAAGGAGGGGAAAATTTGACATCATAGGTTTACCATGGGCACCTAATGCTAATGTTCTCTGTATCGATCCAATCTTAATAGACATGCTGCCGTAGCTAACACAATAAAGGCAGCGGTCGCGCCCCCTATTTATAGGGCACACGCCTGTGGTGGTGGTCCGGGGGTGGTCGGGGCTTTGCCTGCTCCCATCCTTGAACCTTGGCCAGCTTCCTTTCTGAAGACCTCCCGGCTTCGTTTTTTCGTTCCAATGTTGTTTTCCGACCTTGATCCAACGTTGAGCCACGACTAGGTGGGGAAAATGTCACGTGTTTACACCACCCCCCCCCCCAAAAAAAAAGGAGGGGAAAATGTGACATCTTAGGTTTACCATGGGCACCTAATGCTAATGTTCTCTGTATAGATCCAATCTTAATAGAAATGCTGCCGTAGCTAACACAAGAAAGGCAGCGGTCACGCCCCCTATTTATAGGGCACACCCCTGTGGTGGTGGTCCGGGGGTGGTCGGGGCTTTGCCTGCTCCCATCCTTGAACCTTGGCCAGCTTCCTTTCTGAAGACCTCCCGGCTTCGTTTTTTCGTTCCAATGTTGTTTTCCGACCTTGATCCAACGTTGAGCCACGACTAGGAGGGGAAAATGTCACGTGTTTACACCACCCCCCCCCCAAAAAAAGGAGGGGAAAATGTGACATCATAGGTTTACCATGGGCACCTAATGCTAATGTTTTCTGTATCGATCCAATCTTAATAGACATGCTGCCGTGGCTAACACAAAAAAGGCAGCGGTCGCGCCCCCTATTTATAGGGCACACCCCTGTGGTGGTGGTCCGGGGGTGGTCGGGGCTTTGCCTGCTCCCATCCTTGAACCTTGGCCAGCTTCCTTTCTGAAGACCTCCCGGCTTCGTTTTTTCGTTCCAATGTTGTTTTCCGACCTTGATCCAACGTTGAGCCACGACTAGGAGGGGAAAATGTCACGTGTTTACACCACCCCCCAAAAAAAAAAAAAGGAGGGGAAAATTTGACATCATAGGTTTACCATGGGCACCTAATGCTAATGTTCTCTGTATCGATCCAATCTTAATAGACATGCTGCCGTAGCTAACACAATAAAGGCAGCGGTCGCGCCCCCTATTTATAGGGCACACGCCTGTGGTGGTGGTCCGGGGGTGGTCGGGGCTTTGCCTGCTCCCATCCTTGAACCTTGGCCAGCTTCCTTTCTGAAGACCTCCCGGCTTCGTTTTTTCGTTCCAATGTTGTTTTCCGACCTTGATCCAACGTTGAGCCACGACTAGGTGGGGAAAATGTCACGTGTTTACACCACCCCCCCCCCCAAAAAAAAAAGGAGGGGAAAATGTGACATCTTAGGTTTACCATGGGCACCTAATGCTAATGTTCTCTGTATAGATCCAATCTTAATAGAAATGCTGCCGTAGCTAACACAAAAAAGGCAGCGGTCACGCCCCCTATTTATAGGGCACACCCCTGTGGTGGTGGTCCGGGGGTGGTCGGGGCTTTGCCTGCTCCCATCCTTGAACCTTGGCCAGCTTCCTTTCTGAAGACCTCCCGGCTTCGTTTTTTCGTTCCAATGTTGTTTTCCGACCTTGATCCAACGTTGAGCCACGACTAGGAGGGGAAAATGTCACGTGTTTACACCACCCCCCCCCCAAAAAAAGGAGGGGAAAATGTGACATCATAGGTTTACCATGGGCACCTAATGCTAATGTTTTCTGTATCGATCCAATCTTAATAGACATGCTGCCGTGGCCAACACAAAAAAGGCAGCGGTCGCGCCCCCTATTTATAGGGCACACCCCTGTGGTGGTGGTCCGGGGGTGGTCGGGGCTTTGCCTGCTCCCATCCTTGAACCTTGGCCAGCTTCCTTTCTGAAGACCTCCCGGCTTCGTTTTTTCGTTCCAATGTTGTTTTCCGACCTTGATCCAACGTTGAGCCACGACTAGGAGGGGAAAATGTCACGTGTTTACACCACCCCCCCCCCCCAAAAAAAAAAAGGAGGGGAAAATGTAACATCATAGGTTTACCATGGGCACCTAATGCTAATGTTCTCTGTATCGATCCAATCTTAATAGACATGCTGCCGTAGCTAACACAAGAAAGGCAGCGGTCGCGCCCCCTATTTATAGGGCACACCCCTGTGGTGGTGGTCCGGGGGTGGTCGGGGCTTTGCCTGCTCCCATCCTTGAACCTTGGCCAGCTTCCTTTCTGAAGACCTCCCGGCTTCGTTTTTTCGTTCCAATGTTGTTTTCCGACCTTGATCCAACGTTGAGCCACGACTAGGAGGGGAAAATGTCACGTGTTTACACCACCCCCCCCCCCAAAAAAAAAAGGAGGGGAAAATGTGACATCATAGGTTTACCATGGGCACCTAATGCTAATGTTCTCTGTATAGATCCAATCTTAATAGAAATGCTGCCGTAGCTAACACAAGAAAGGCAGCGGTCACGCCCCCTATTTATAGGGCACACCCCTGTGGTGGTGGTCCGGGGGTGGTCGGGGCTTTGCCTGCTCCCATCCTTGAACCTTGGCCAGCTTCCTTTCTGAAGACCTCCCGGCTTCGTTTATTCGTTCCAATGTTGTTTTCCGACCTTGATCCAACGTTGAGCCACGACTAGGAGGGGAAAATGTCACGTGTTTACACCACCCCCCCCCCAAAAAAAGGAGGGGAAAATGTGACATCATAGGTTTACCATGGGCACCTAATGCTAATGTTTTCTGTATCGATCCAATCTTAATAGACATGCTGCCGTAGCTAACACAAAAAAGGCAGCGGTCGCGCCCCCTATTTATAGGGCACACCCCTGTGGTGGTGGTCCGGGGGTGGTCGGGGCTTTGCCTGCTCCCATCCTTGAACCTTGGCCAGCTTCCTTTCTGAAGACCTCCCGGCTTCGTTTTTTCGTTCCAATGTTGTTTTCCGACCTTGATCCAAATTTGAGCCACGACTAGGAGGGGAAAATGTCACGTGTTTACACCACCCCCCAAAAAAAAAAAAAGGAGGGGAAAATTTGACATCATAGGTTTACCATGGGCACCTAATGCTAATGTTCTCTGTATCGATCCAATCTTAATAGACATGCTGCCGTAGCTAACACAATAAAGGCAGCGGTCGCGCCCCCTATTTATAGGGCACACGCCTGTGGTGGTGGTCCGGGGGTGGTCGGGGCTTTGCCTGCTCCCATCCTTGAACCTTGGCCAGCTTCCTTTCTGAAGACCTCCCGGCTTCGTTTTTTCGTTCCAATGTTGTTTTCCGACCTTGATCCAACGTTGAGCCACGACTAGGTGGGGAAAATGTCACGTGTTTACACCACCCCCCCCCCCAAAAAAAAAAGGAGGGGAAAATGTGACATCTTAGGTTTACCATGGGCACCTAATGCTAATGTTCTCTGTATAGATCCAATCTTAATAGAAATGCTGCCGTAGCTAACACAAGAAAGGCAGCGGTCACGCCCCCTATTTATAGGGCACACCCCTGTGGTGGTGGTCCGGGGGTGGTCGGGGCTTTGCCTGCTCCCATCCTTGAACCTTGGCCAGCTTCCTTTCTGAAGACCTCCCGGCTTCGTTTTTTCGTTCCAATGTTGTTTTCCGACCTTGATCCAACGTTGAGCCACGACTAGGAGGGGAAAATGTCACGTGTTTACACCACCCCCCCCAAAAAAAAAAAAAGGAGGGGAAAATTTGACATCATAGGTTTACAATGGGCACCTAATGCTAATGTTCTCTGTATCGATCCAATCTTAATAGACATGCTGCCGTAGCTAACACAAGAAAGGCAGCGGTCGCGCCCCCTATTTATAAGGCACACCCCTGTGGTGGTGGTCCGGGGGTGGTCGGGGCTTTGCCTGCTCCCATCCTTGAACCTTGGCCAGCTTCCTTTCTGAAGACCTCCCGGCTTCGTTTTTTCGTTCCAATGTTGTTTTCCGACCTTGATCCAACGTTGAGCCACGACTAGGAGGGGAAAATGTCACGTGTTTACACCACCCCCCCAAAAAAAAAAAAGGAGGGGAAAAGTTGACATCATAGGTTTACCATGGGCACCTAATGCTAATGTTCTCTGTATCGATCCAATCTTAATAGACATGCTGCCGTAGCTAACACAAGAAAGGCAGCGGTCGCGCCCCCTATTTATAGGGCACACCTCTGTGGTGGTGGTCCGGGGGTGGTCGGGGCTTTGCCTGCTCCCATCCTTGAACCTTAGCCAGCTTCCTTTCTGAAGACCTCCCGGCTTCGTTTTTTCGTTCCAATGTTGTTTTCCGACCTTGATCCAACGTTGAGCCACGACTAGGAGGGGAAAATGTCACGTGTTTACACCACCCCCCAAAAAAAAAAAAAAGGAGGGGAAAATTTGACATCATAGGTTTACCATGGGCACCTAATGCTAATGTTCTCTGTATCGATCCAATCTTAATAGACATGCTGCTGTAGCTAACACAAGAAAGGCAGCGGTCGCGCCCCCTATTTATAGGGCACACGCCTGTGGTGGTGGTCCGGGGGTGGTCGGGGCTTTGCCTGCTCCCATCCTTGAACCTTGGCCAGCTTCCTTTCTGAAGACCTCCCGGCTTCGTTTTTTCGTTCCAATGTTGTTTTCCGAAATTCTTCCAACGTTGAGCCACGACTAGTAGGGGAAAATGTCACGTGTTTACACCACCCTCAAAAAAAAAAAAAAAAAAAGGAGGGGAAAATGTGACATCTTAGGTTTAATATGGGCACCTAATGCTAATCTTCTCTGTATCGATCCAATTTTAATAGACATGCTGCCGTAGCTAGCACAAGAATGGCAACGGTCGCGCCCCCTATTTACAGGGCACACCCCTGTGGTGGTGGTCCGGGGGTGGTCGGGGCTTTGCCTGCTCCCATCCTTGAACCTTGGCCAGCTTCCTTTCTGAAGACCTCCCGGCTTCGTTTTTTCGTTCCAATGTTGTTTTCCGACCTTGATCCAAGGCTGAGCCACGACTAGAAGGGGAAAATGTCACGTGTTTACACCACCACAAAAAAAAAAGGAGGGGAAAATGTGACATCATAGGTTTACCATGGGCACCTAATGCTAATGTTCTCTGTATCGATCCAATCTTAATAGACATGCTGCCGTAGCTAACACAAGAAAGGCAGCGGTCGCGCCCCCTATTTATAGGGCACACGCCTGTGGTGGTGGTCCGGGAGTGGTCGGGGCTTTGCCTGCTCCCATCCTTGAACCTTGGCCAGCTTCCTTTCTGAAGACCTCCCGGCTTCATTTTTTCGTTCCAATGTTGTTTCCGAAATTCTTCCAACGTTGAGCCACGACTAGTAGGGGAAAATGTCACTTGTTTACACCACCCTCAAAAAAAAAAAAAAAAAGAAAGGAGGGGAAAATGTGACATCTTAGGTTTAATATGGTCACCTAATGCTAATCTTCTCTGTATCGATCCAATCTTAATAGACATGCTGCCATAGCTAACACAAGAAAGGCAGCGGTCGCGCCCCCTATTTATAGGGCACACCCCTGTGGTGGTGGTCCGGGGGTGGTCGGGGCTTTGCCTGCTCCCATCCTTGAACCTTGGCCAGCTTCCTTTCTGAAGACCTCCCGGCTTCGTTTTTTGGTTCCAATGTTGTTTTCCGACCTTGATCCAACGTTGAGCCACGACTAGGAGGGGAAAATGTCACGTGTTTACACCACCCCCCCCCCAAAAAAAAAGGAGGGGAAAATGTGACATCATAGGTTTACCATGGGTACCTAATGCTAATGTTCTCTGTATAGATCCAATCTTAATAGAAATGCTGCCGTAGCTAACACAAGAAAGGCAGCGGTCGCGCCCCCTATTTATAGGGCACACCCCTGTGGTGGTGGTCCGGGGGTGGTCGGGGCTTTGCCTGCTCCCATCCTTGAACCTTGGCCAGCTTCCTTTCTGAAGACCTCCCGGCTTCGTTTTTTCGTTCCAATGTTGTTTTCCGACCTTGATCCAACGTTGAGCCACGACTAGGAGGGGAAAATGTCACCTGTTTACACCACCCCAAAAAAAAAAAAAGGAGGGGAAAATGTGACATCATAGGTTTACCATGGGCACCTAATGCTAATGTTTTCTGTATCGATCCAATCTTAATAGACATGCTGCCATAGCTAACACAAGAAAGGCAGCGGTCGCGCCCCCTATTTATAGGGCACACCCCTGTGGTGGTGGTCCGGGGGTGGTCGGGGCTTTGCCTGCTCCCATCCTTGAACCTTGGCCAGCTTCCTTTCTGAAGACCTCCCGGCTTCGTTTTTTCGTTCCAATGTTGTTTTCCGACCTTGATCCAACGTTGAGCCACGACTAGGAGGGGAAAATGTCACGTGTTTACACCACCCCCCCCAAAAAAAAAAAAAGAAAGGAGGGGAAAATGTGACATCATAGGTTTAATATGGGCACCTAATGCTAATCTTCTCTGTATCGATCCAATTTCAATAGACATGCTGCCGTAGCTAGCACAAGAAAGGCAGCGGTCGCGCCCCCTATTTACAGGGCACACCCCTGTGGTGGTGGTCCGGGGGTGGTCGGGGCTTTGCCTGCTCCCATCCTTGAACCTTGGCCAGCTTCCTTTCTGAAGACCTCCCGGCTTCGTTTTTTCGTTCCAATGTTGTTTTCCGACCTTGATCCAACGTTGAGCCACGACTAGGAGGGGAAAATGTCACGTGTTTACACCACCCCCCCAAAAAAAAAAAAAAAGAAAGGAGGTGAAAATGTGACATCATAGGTTTAATATGGGCACCTAATGCTAATCTTCTCTGTATCGATCCAATTTCAATAGACATGCTGCCGTAGCTAGCACAAGAAAGGCAGCGGTCGCGCCCCCTATTTATAGGGCACACCCCTGTGGTGGTGGTCCGGGGGTGGTCGGGGCTTTGCCTGCTCCCATCCTTGAACCTTGGCCAGCTTCCTTTCTGAAGACCTCCCGGCTTCGTTTTTTCGTTCCAATGTTGTTTTCCGACCTTGATCCAACGTTGAGCCACGACTAGGAGGGGAAAATGTCACCTGTTTACACCACCCCAAAAAAAAAAAAGGAGGGGAAAATGTGACATCATAGGTTTACCATGGGCACCTAATGCTAATGTTTTCTGTATCGATCCAATCTTAATAGACATGCTGCCATAGCTAACACAAGAAAGGCAGCGGTCGCGCCCCCTATTTATAGGGCACACCCCTGTGGTGGTGGTCCGGGGGTGGTCGGGGCTTTGCCTGCTCCCATCCTTGAACCTTGGCCAGCTTCCTTTCTGAAGACCTCCCGGCTTCGTTTTTTGGTTCCAATGTTGTTTTCCGACCTTGATCCAACGTTGAGCCACGACTAGGAGGGGAAAATGTCACGTGTTTACACCACCCCCCCCCCCAAAAAAAAGGAGGGGAAAATGTGACATCATAGGTTTACCATGGGTACCTAATGCTAATGTTCTCTGTATAGATCCAATCTTAATAGAAATGCTGCCGTAGCTAACACAAGAAAGGCAGCGGTCGCGCCCCCTATTTATAGGGCACACCCCTGTGGTGGTGGTCCGGGGGTGGTCGGGGCTTTGCCTGCTCCCATCCTTGAACCTTGGCCAGCTTCCTTTCTGAAGACCTCCCGGCTTCGTTTTTTCGTTCCAATGTTGTTTTCCGACCTTGATCCAACGTTGAGCCACGACTAGGAGGGGAAAATGTCACGTGTTTACACCACCCCCCAAAAAAAAAAAAAAAAAAGGAGGGGAAAATGTGACATCATAGGTTTACCATGGGCACCTAAGTATTGATCCAATTTTAATAGACATGCTGCCGTAGCTAGCTCAAGAAAGGCAGCGGTCGCGCCCCCTATTTATAGGGCACACCCCTGTGGTGGTGGTCCGGGGGTGGTCGGGGCTTTGCCTGCTCCCATCCTTGAACCTTGGCCAGCTTCCTTTCTGAAGACCTCCCGGCTTCGTTTTTTCGTTCCAATGTTGTTTTCCGACCTTGATCCAACGTTGAGCCACGACTAGGAGGGGAAAATGTCACCTGTTTACACCACCCCCCAAAAAAAAGGAGGGGAAAATGTGACATCATAGGTTTACCATGGGCGCCTAATGCTAATGTTCTCTGTATCAATCCAATCTTAATAGACATGCTGCCGTAGCTGACACAAGAAAGGCAGCGGTCGCGCGCCCTATTTATAGGGCACACCCCTGTGGTGGTGGTCCGGGGGTGGTCGGGGCTTTGCCTGCTCCCATCCTTGAACCTTGGCCAGCTTCCTTTCTGAAGACCTCCCGGCTTCGTTTTTTCGTTCCAATGTTGTTTTCCGACCTTGATCCAACGTTGAGCCACGACTAGGAGGGGAAAATGTCACGTGTTTACACCACCCCCCCCCCCCCCCAAAAAAAAAGGAGGGGAAAATGTGACATCATAGGTTTATCATGGGCACCTAATGCTAATGTTCTCTGTATCGATCCAATCTTAATAGACATGCTGCCGTAGCTAACACAAGAAAGGCAGCGGTCGCGCCCCCTATTTATAGGGCACACCCCTGTGGTGGTGGTCCGGGGGTGGTCGGGGCTTTGCCTGCTCCCATCCTTGAACCTTGGCCAGCTTCCTTTCTGAAGACCTCCCGGCTTCGTTTTTTCGTTCCAATGTTGTTTTCCGACCTTGATCCAACGTTGAGCCACGACTAGGAGGGGAAAATGTCACGTGTTTACACCACCCCCCCCCCCCATAAAAAAGAGTTTTGGTTCAGAAATTGGTCATTACTAGTTAGTAAATGTATGTTTAGTTGTATTGCCTTAAAGTGCTTTTCAGCAACCATAGTACCGTTTTCAATGCAACTGCAAAGTTTTGTTGGTAAGTCCTGGATGAACAATTTCTAATCAACTCTGACTATTATTTTAACTTGGTCATATTGTTGCTTTTTACATAGAAAGAGAGTTTTGGTTCAGAAATTGTTCATTACTAGTCAGTAAATGCATGTTAGTACTAGTACTAGTTAGTAAATGTATGTTTAGTTTGTATTGCCTTAAAGTGCTTTTCAGCAACCATAGTAACGTTGTCAATGCAACTGCAAAGTTTTGTTGGTAAGTCCTGGATGAATAATTTCTTATCAACTCCTACTATTATTTTAACTTGGTCATATTGGTGGTTTATACATAGAAAGAGAGTTTTGGTTCAGAAATTGTTCATTACTAGTCAGTAAATGCATGTTTAGTTTTTATTGTTTTAAAGTGCTTTTCAGCCTTCTAGTAGCGGTTTCAATACAACTGCAAGTCTTGTATGTAAGTTCTAATAGATCACTTTCAAATCAACTCTTACTGTCCTAACATGTTTATTTCAGTCAAGACACTCACGTGATGATTGATATAAAGAATATTTATTGATAACCATACATGGAATATGTTTGATTTTGGCGGAGTGGAATGTCTAAGGGGAAGCGCTCCCTACCGCCTCGAGCGACACATACGTGCACACATATATGACATGAGGCATGGAGCAATAGATATATAATCCCCCTGATAGACAGATATACATAAATTCAAACAGACAGACATACAGATATGCATAAATTCAGACAGACAGTCATACAGATATGCATAAATTCAGACAGACAGACATACAGATATGCATAAATTCAGACAGACAGACATACAGATATGCATAAATTCAGACAGACAGACGACCGGGGGAGAAAGGGGATGGTGGTGGGAGGCAACAGTAATGATCCTAACCGTTCTGAGTGAGTGTTGGATATCCGCGCAGCCTTTTAAGGCAGTCTTACCGGGCGGAGCCCCAATGGGCTTGCACTAGCCAGGTCAGGTGTGTTCATGATTGATTGTTTGCGCTACCTGTGTGCTTGAACTGTTACTGTACGTGAACTGCGGTGTGTGATGAGTAATAGTGTACTGAATGAGTGAAGTGTATGCTGAGTGTATGAAGAGTTATGTGAATGAATGATGATATGTACTTGATGACTGAGTGATGACGCGGGCAGCCCGAGTGTCGTTGCCAGAACTAGCTTCGCCCATATCCGTGGTTTATAAGTAGAAAAACAGTTTTGGCTCAGAAATTGTTCATTACTAGTCAGTAAATGCATGTTTAGTTTTTATTGTTTTAAAGTGCTTTTCAGCCCCATTGTAGCGTGTCAAATGCAACTGCAAAGTCTTGTAAGTAAGTAAAAATGAATATTTTCCAATAAACGGTCACTAATCTAACATGTTTATATCCGTGGTTTATACATAAAAAAAGAGTTTTGGTTCAGAAATTGGTCATTACTAGTTAGTAAATGTATGTTTAGTTTGTATTGCCTTAAAGTGCTTTTCAGCAACCATAGTACCGTTTTCAATGCAACTGCAAAGTTTTGTTGGTAAGTCCTGGATGAACAATTTCTTATCAACTCTGACTATTATTTTAACTTGGTCATACATAGCATGCTTTATACATAGAAAGACAGTTTTGGTTCAGAAATTGTTCATTACTAGTCCGTAAATGCATGTTTAGTTTTTATTGTTTTAAAGTGCTTTTCAGCCTTCTAGTAGCGGTTTCAATGCAACTGCAAGTCTTGTATGTAAGTTCTAATAGATCACTTTCAAATCAACTCTTACTGTCCTAACATGTTTATATCCGTGGTTTATAAGTAGAAAAACAGTTTTGGCTCAGAAATTGTTAATTACTAGTCAGTAAATGAATGTTTAGTTTTTATTGTTTTAAAGTGCTTTTCAGCCCCATTGTAGCGTGTCAAATGCAACTGCAAAGTCTTGTAAGTAAGTAAAAATGAATATTTTCCAATAAACGGTCACTAATCTAACATGTTTATATCCGTGGTTTATACATAAAAAAAGAGTTTTGGTTCAGAAATTGGTCATTACTAGTTAGTAAATGTATGTTTAGTTTGTATTGCCTTAAAGTGCTTTTCAGCAACCATAGTACCGTTTTCAATGCAACTGCAAAGTTTTGTTGGTAAGTCCTGGATGAACAATTTCTTATCAACTCTGACTATTATTTTAACTTGGTCATACATAGCATGCTTTATACATAGAAAGAGAGTTTTGGTTCAGAAATTGTTCATTACTAGTCAGTAAATGCATGTTTAGTTTTTATTGTTTTAAAGTGCTTTTCAGCCTTCTAGTAGCGGTTTCAATGCAACTGCAAGTCTTGTATGTAAGTTCTAATAGATCACTTTCAAATCAACTCTTACTGTCCTAACATGTTTATATCCGTGGTTTATAAGTAGAAAAACAGTTTTGGCTCAGAAATTGTTCATTACTAGTCAGTAAATGCATGTTTAGTTTTTAATGTTTTAAAGTGCTTTTCAGCCCCATTGTAGCGTGTCAAATGCAACTGCAAAGTCTTGTAAGTAAGTAAAAATGAATATTTTCCAATAAACGGTCACTAATCTAACATGTTTGTATCCGTGGTTTATACATGAAAAAGAGTTTTGGTTCAGAAATTGGTCATTACTAGTTAGTAAATGTATGTTTAGTTTGTATTGCCTTAAAGTGCTTTTCAGCAACCATAGTACCGTTTTCAATGCAACTGCAAAGTTTTGTTGGTAAGTCCTGGATGAACAATTTCTTATCAACTCTGACTATTATTTTAACTTGGTCATACATAGCATGCTTTATACATAGAAAGACAGTTTTGGTTCAGAAATTGTTCATTACTAGTCCGTAAATGCATGTTTAGTTTTTATTGTTTTAAAGTGCTTTTCAGCCTTCTAGTAGCGGTTTCAATGCAACTGCAAGTCTTGTATGTAAGTTCTAATAGATCACTTTCAAATCAACTCTTACTGTCCTAACATGTTTATATCCGTGGTTTATAAGTAGAAAAACAGTTTTGGCTCAGAAATTGTTCATTACTAGTCAGTAAATGAATGTTTAGTTTTTATTGTTTTAAAGTGCTTTTCAGCCCCATTGTAGCGTGTCAAATGCAACTGCAAAGTCTTGTAAGTAAATAAAAATGAATATTTTCCAATAAACGGTCACTAATCTAACATGTTTATATCCGTGGTTTATACATAAAAAAAGAGTTTTGGTTCAGAAATTGGTCATTACTAGTTAGTAAATGTATGTTTAGTTTGTATTGCCTTAAAGTGCTTTTCAGCAACCATAGTACCGTTTTCAATGCAACTGCAAAGTTTTGTTGGTAAGTCCTGGATGAACAATTTCTTATCAACTCTGACTATTATTTTAACTTGGTCATACATAGCATGCTTTATACATAGAAAGAGAGTTTTGGTTCAGAAATTGTTCATTACTAGTCAGTAAATGCATGTTTAGTTTTTATTGTTTTAAAGTGCTTTTCAGCCCCATTGTAGCGTGTCAAATGCAACTGCAAAGTCTTGTAAGTAAGTAAAAATGAATATTTTCCAATAAACGGTCACTAATCTAACATGTTTATATCCGTGGTTTATACATAAAAAAAGAGTTTTGGTTCAGAAATTGGTCATTACTAGTTAGTAAATGTATGTTTAGTTTGTATTGCCTTAAAGTGCTTTTCAGCAACCATAGTACCGTTTTCAATGCAACTGCAAAGTTTTGTTGGTAAGTCCTGGATGAACAATTTCTTATCAACTCTGACTATTATTTTAACTTGGTCATACATAGCATGCTTTATACATAGAAAGAGAGTTTTGGTTCAGAAATTGTTCATTACTAGTCAGTAAATGCATGTTTAGTTTTTATTGTTTTAAAGTGCTTTTCAGCCCCATTGTAGCGTGTCAAATGCAACTGCAAAGTCTTGTAAGTAAGTAAAAATGAATATTTTCCAATAAACGGTCACTAATCTAACATGTTTATATCCGTGGTTTATACATAAAAAAAGAGTTTTGGTTCAGAAATTGGTCATTACTAGTTAGTAAATGTATGTTTAGTTTGTATTGCCTTAAAGTGCTTTTCAGCAACCATAGTACCGTTTTCAATGCAACTGCAAAGTTTTGTTGGTAAGTCCTGGATGAACAATTTCTTATCAACTCTGACTATTATTTTAACTTGGTCATACATAGCATGCTTTATACATAGAAAGAGAGTTTTGGTTCAGAAATTGTTCATTACTAGTCAGTAAATGCATGTTTAGTTTTTATTGTTTTAAAGTGCTTTTCAGCCCCATTGTAGCGTGTCAAATGCAACTGCAAAGTCTTGTAAGTAAGTAAAAATGAATATTTTCCAATAAACGGTCACTAATCTAACATGTTTATATCCGTGGTTTATACATAAAAAAAGAGTTTTGGTTCAGAAATTGGTCATTACTAGTTAGTAAATGTATGTTTAGTTTGTATTGCCTTAAAGTGCTTTTCAGCAACCATAGTACCGTTTTCAATGCAACTGCAAAGTTTTGTTGGTAAGTCCTGGATGAACAATTTCTTATCAACTCTGACTATTATTTTAACTTGGTCATACATAGCATGCTTTATACATAGAAAGAGAGTTTTGGTTCAGAAATTGTTCATTACTAGTCAGTAAATGCATGTTTAGTTTTTATTGTTTTAAAGTTCTTTTCAGCCCCATTGTAGCGTGTCAAATGCAACTGCAAAGTCTTGTAAGTAAGTAAAAATGAATATTTTCCAATAAACGGTCACTAATCTAACATGTTTATATCCGTGGTTTATACATAAAAAAAAGAGTTTTGGTTCAGAAATTGGTCATTACTAGTTAGTAAATGTATGTTTAGTTTGTATTGCCTTAAAGTGCTTTTCAGCAACCATAGTACCGTTTTCAATGCAACTGCAAAGTTTTGTTGGTAAGTCCTGGATGAACAATTTCTTATCAACTCTGACTATTATTTTAACTTGGTCATACATAGCATGCTTTATACATAGAAAGAGAGTTTTGGTTCAGAAATTGTTCATTACTAGTCAGTAAATGCATGTTTAGTTTTTATTGTTTTAAAGTGCTTTTCAGCCTTCTAGTAGCGGTTTCAATGCAACTGCAAGTCTTGTATGTAAGTTCTAATAGATCACTTTCAAATCAACTCTTACTGTCCTAACATGTTTATATCCGTGGTTTATAAGTAGAAAAACAGTTTTGGCTCAGAAATTGTTCATTACTAGTCAGTAATTGCATGTTTAGTTTTTATTGTTTTAAAGTGCTTTTCAGCCCCATTGTAGCGTGTCAAATGCAACTGCAAAGTCTTGTAAGTAAGTAAAAATGAATATTTTCCAATAAACGGTCACTAATCTAACATGTTTATATCCGTGGTTTATACATAAAAAAAGAGTTTTGGTTCAGAAATTGGTCATTACTAGTTAGTAAATGTATGTTTAGTTTGTATTGCCTTAAAGTGCTTTTCAGCAACCATAGTACCGTTTTCAATGCAACTGCAAAGTTTTGTTGGTAAGTCCTGGATGAACAATTTCTTATCAACTCTGACTATTATTTTAACTTGGTCATACATAGCATGCTTTATACATAGAAAGAGAGTTTTGGTTCAGAAATTGTTCATTACTAGTCAGTAAATGCATGTTTAGTTTTTATTGTTTTAAAGTGCTTTTCAGCCTTCTAGTAGCGGTTTCAATGCAACTGCAAGTCTTGTATGTAAGTTCTAATAGATCACTTTCAAATCAACTCTTACTGTCCTAACATGTTTATATCCGTGGTTTATAAGTAGAAAAACAGTTTTGGCTCAGAAATTGTTCATTACTAGTCAGTAAATGCATGTTTAGTTTTTATTGTTTTAAAGTGCTTTTCAGCCCCATTGTAGCGTGTCAAATGCAACTGCAAAGTCTTGTAAGTAAGTAAAAATGAATATTTTCCAATAAACGGTCACTAATCTAACATGTTTATATCCGTGGTTTATACATAAAAAAAGAGTTTTGGTTCAGAAATTGGTCATTACTAGTTAGTAAATGTATGTTTAGTTTGTATTGCCTTAAAGTGCTTTTCAGCAACCATAGTACCGTTTTCAATGCAACTGCAAAGTTTTGTTGGTAAGTCCTGGATGAACAATTTCTTATCAACTCTGACTATTATTTTAACTTGGTCATACATAGCATGCTTTATACATAGAAAGAGAGTTTTGGTTCAGAAATTGTTCATTACTAGTCAGTAAATGCATGTTTAGTTTTTATTGTTTTAAAGTGCTTTTCAGCCTTCTAGTAGCGGTTTCAATGCAACTGCAAGTCTTGTATGTAAGTTCTAATAGATCACTTTCAAATCAACTCTTACTGTCCTAACATGTTTATAGCCGTGGTTTATAAGTAGAAAAACAGTTTTGGCTCAGAAATTGTTCATTACTAGTCAGTAAATGCATGTTTAGTTTTTATTGTTTTAAAGTGCTTTTCAGCCCCATTGTAGCGTGTCAAATGCAACTGCAAAGTCTTGTAAGTAAGTAAAAATGAATATTTTCCAATAAACGGTCACTAATCTAACATGTTTATATCCGTGGTTTATACATAAAAAAAGAGTTTTGGTTCAGAAATTGGTCATTACTAGTTAGTAAATGTATGTTTAGTTTGTATTGCCTTAAAGTGCTTTTCAGCAACCATAGTACCGTTTTCAATGCAACTGCAAAGTTTTGTTGGTAAGTCCTGGATGAACAATTTCTTATCAACTCTGACTATTATTTTAACTTGGTCATACATAGCATGCTTTATACATAGAAAGACAGTTTTGGTTCAGAAATTGTTCATTACTAGTCCGTAAATGCATGTTTAGTTTTTATTGTTTTAAAGTGCTTTTCAGCCTTCTAGTAGCGGTTTCAATGCAACTGCAAGTCTTGTATGTAAGTTCTAATAGATCACTTTCAAATCAACTCTTACTGTCCTAACATGTTTATATCCGTGGTTTATAAGTAGAAAAACAGTTTTGGCTCAGAAATTGTTCATTACTAGTCAGTAATTGCATGTTTAGTTTTTATTGTTTTAAAGTGCTTTTCAGCCCCATTGTAGCGTGTCAAATGCAACTGCAAAGTCTTGTAAGTAAGTAAAAATGAATATTTTCCAATAAACGGTCACTAATCTAACATGTTTATATCCGTGGTTTATACATAAAAAAAGAGTTTTGGTTCAGAAATTGGTCATTACTAGTTAGTAAATGTATGTTTAGTTTGTATTGCCTTAAAGTGCTTTTCAGCAACCATAGTACCGTTTTCAATGCAACTGCAAAGTTTTGTTGGTAAGTCCTGGATGAACAATTTCTTATCAACTCTGACTATTATTTTAACTTGGTCATACATAGCATGCTTTATACATAGAAAGAGAGTTTTGGTTCAGAAATTGTTCATTACTAGTCAGTAAATGCATGTTTAGTTTTTATTGTTTTAAAGTGCTTTTCAGCCTTCTAGTAGCGGTTTCAATGCAACTGCAAGTCTTGTATGTAAGTTCTAATAGATCACTTTCAAATCAACTCTTACTGTCCTAACATGTTTATATCCGTGGTTTATAAGTAGAAAAACAGTTTTGGCTCAGAAATTGTTCATTACTAGTCAGTAAATGCATGTTTAGTTTTTATTGTTTTAAAGTGCTTTTCAGCCCCATTGTAGCGTGTCAAATGCAACTGCAAAGTCTTGTAAGTAAGTAAAAATGAATATTTTCCAATAAACGGTCACTAATCTAACATGTTTATATCCGTGGTTTATACATAAAAAAAGAGTTTTGGTTCAGAAATTGGTCATTACTAGTTAGTAAATGTATGTTTAGTTTGTATTGCCTTAAAGTGCTTTTCAGCAACCATAGTACCGTTTTCAATGCAACTGCAAAGTTTTGTTGGTAAGTCCTGGATGAACAATTTCTTATCAACTCTGACTATTATTTTAACTTGGTCATACATAGCATGCTTTATACATAGAAAGAGAGTTTTGGTTCAGAAATTGTTCATTACTAGTCAGTAAATGCATGTTTAGTTTTTATTGTTTTAAAGTGCTTTTCAGCCTTCTAGTAGCGGTTTCAATGCAACTGCAAGTCTTGTATGTAAGTTCTAATAGATCACTTTCAAATCAACTCTTACTGTCCTAACATGTTTATATCCGTGGTTTATAAGTAGAAAAACAGTTTTGGCTCAGAAATTGTTCATTACTAGTCAGTAAATGCATGTTTAGTTTTTATTGTTTTAAAGTGCTTTTCAGCCCCATTGTAGCGTGTCAAATGCAACTGCAAAGTCTTGTAAGTAAGTAAAAATGAATATTTTCCAATAAACGGTCACTAATCTAACATGTTTATATCCGTGGTTTATACATAAAAAAAGAGTTTTGGTTCAGAAATTGGTCATTACTAGTTAGTAAATGTATGTTTAGTTTGTATTGCCTTAAAGTGCTTTTCAGCAACCATAGTACCGTTTTCAATGCAACTGCAAAGTTTTGTTGGTAAGTCCTGGATGAACAATTTCTTATCAACTCTGACTATTATTTTAACTTGGTCATACATAGCATGCTTTATACATAGAAAGAGAGTTTTGGTTCAGAAATTGTTCATTACTAGTCAGTAAATGCATGTTTAGTTTTTATTGTTTTAAAGTGCTTTTCAGCCCCATTGTAGCGTGTCAAATGCAACTGCAAAGTCTTGTAAGTAAGTAAAAATGAATATTTTCCAATAAACGGTCACTAATCTAACATGTTTGTATCCGTGGTTTATACATGAAAAAGAGTTTTGGTTCAGAAATTGGTCATTACTAGTTAGTAAATGTATGTTTAGTTTGTATTGCCTTAAAGTGCTTTTCAGCAACCATAGTACCGTTTTCAATGCAACTGCAAATTTTGTTGGTAAGTCCTGGATGAACAATTTCTTATCAACGCTGACTATTATTTTAACTTGGTCATACATAGCATGCTTTATACATAGAAAGACAGTTTTGGTTCAGAAATTGTTCATTACTAGTCCGTAAATGCATGTTTAGTTTTTATTGTTTTAAAGTGCTTTTCAGCCTTCTAGTAGTGGTTTCAATGCAACTGCAAGTCTTGTATGTAAGTTCTAATAGATCACTTTCAAATCAACTCTTACTGTCCTAACATGTTTATATCCGTGGTTTATAAGTAGAAAAACAGTTTTGGCTCAGAAATTGTTCATTACTAGTCAGTAAATGCATGTTTAGTTTTTATTGTTTTAAAGTGCTTTTCAGCCCCATTGTAGCGTGTCAAATGCAACTGCAAAGTCTTGTAAGTAAGTAAAAATGAATATTTTCCAATAAACGGTCACTAATCTAACGTGTTTATATCCGTGGTTTATACATAAAAAAAGAGTTTTGGTTCAGAAATTGGTCATTACTAGTTAGTAAATGTATGTTTAGTTTGTATTGCCTTAAAGTGCTTTTCAGCAACCATAGTACCGTTTTCAATGCAACTGCAAAGTTTTGTTGGTAAGTCCTGGATGAACAATTTCTTATCAACTCTGACTATTATTTTAACTTGGTCATACATAGCATGCTTTATACATAGAAAGACAGTTTTGGTTCAGAAATTGTTCATTACTAGTCAGTAAATGCATGTTTAGTTTTTATTGTTTTAAAGTGCTTTTCAGCCTTCTAGTAGCGGTTTCAATGCAACTGCAAGTCTTGTATGTAAGTTCTAATAGATCACTTTCAAATCAACTCTTACTGTCCTAACATGTTTATATCCGTGGTTTATAAGTAGAAAAACAGTTTTGGCTCAGAAATTGTTCATTACTAGTCAGTAAATGCATGTTTAGTTTTTATTGTTTTAAAGTGCTTTTCAGCCCCATTGTAGCGTGTCAAATGCAACTGCAAAGTCTTGTAAGTAAGTAAAAATGAATATTTTCCAATAAACGGTCACTAATCTAACATGTTTATATCCGTGGTTTATACATAAAAAAAAGAGTTTTGGTTCAGAAATTGGTCATTACTAGTTAGTAAATGTATGTTTAGTTTGTATTGCCTTAAAGTGCTTTTCAGCAACCATAGTACCGTTTTCAATGCAACTGCAAAGTTTTGTTGGTAAGTCCTGGATGAACAATTTCTTATCAACTCTGACTATTATTTTAACTTGGTCATACATAGCATGCTTTATACATAGAAAGAGAGTTTTGGTTCAGAAATTGTTCATTACTAGTCAGTAAATGCATGTTTAGTTTTTATTGTTTTAAAGTGCTTTTCAGCCTTCTAGTAGCGGTTTCAATGCAACTGCAAGTCTTGTATGTAAGTTCTAATAGATCACTTTCAAATCAACTCTTACTGTCCTAACATGTTTATATCCGTGGTTTATAAGTAGAAAAACAGTTTTGGCTCAGAAATTGTTCATTACTAGTCAGTAATTGCATGTTTAGTTTTTATTGTTTTAAAGTGCTTTTCAGCCCCATTGTAGCGTGTCAAATGCAACTGCAAAGTCTTGTAAGTAAGTAAAAATGAATATTTTCCAATAAACGGTCACTAATCTAACATGTTTATATCCGTGGTTTATACATAAAAAAAGAGTTTTGGTTCAGAAATTGGTCATTACTAGTTAGTAAATGTATGTTTAGTTTGTATTGCCTTAAAGTGCTTTTCAGCAACCATAGTACCGTTTTCAATGCAACTGCAAAGTTTTGTTGGTAAGTCCTGGATGAACAATTTCTTATCAACTCTGACTATTATTTTAACTTGGTCATACATAGCATGCTTTATACATAGAAAGAGAGTTTTGGTTCAGAAATTGTTCATTACTAGTCAGTAAATGCATGTTTAGTTTTTATTGTTTTAAAGTGCTTTTCAGCCTTCTAGTAGCGGTTTCAATGCAACTGCAAGTCTTGTATGTAAGTTCTAATAGATCACTTTCAAATCAACTCTTACTGTCCTAACATGTTTATATCCGTGGTTTATAAGTAGAAAAACAGTTTTGGCTCAGAAATTGTTCATTACTAGTCAGTAATTGCATGTTTAGTTTTTATTGTTTTAAAGTGCTTTTCAGCCCCATTGTAGCGTGTCAAATGCAACTGCAAAGTCTTGTAAGTAAGTAAAAATGAATATTTTCCAATAAACGGTCACTAATCTAACATGTTTATATCCGTGGTTTATACATAAAAAAAGAGTTTTGGTTCAGAAATTGGTCATTACTAGTTAGTAAATGTATGTTTAGTTTGTATTGCCTTAAAGTGCTTTTCAGCAACCATAGTACCGTTTTCAATGCAACTGCAAAGTTTTGTTGGTAAGTCCTGGATGAACAATTTCTTATCAACTCTGACTATTATTTTAACTTGGTCATACATAGCATGCTTTATACATAGAAAGAGAGTTTTGGTTCAGAAATTGTTCATTACTAGTCAGTAAATGCATGTTTAGTTTTTATTGTTTTAAAGTGCTTTTCAGCCTTCTAGTAGCGGTTTCAATGCAACTGCAAGTCTTGTATGTAAGTTCTAATAGATCACTTTCAAATCAACTCTTACTGTCCTAACATGTTTATATCCGTGGTTTATAAGTAGAAAAACAGTTTTGGCTCAGAAATTGTTCATTACTAGTCAGTAAATGCATGTTTAGTTTTTATTGTTTTAAAGTGCTTTTCAGCCCCATTGTAGCGTGTCAAATGCAACTGCAAAGTCTTGTAAGTAAGTAAAAATGAATATTTTCCAATAAACGGTCACTAATCTAACATGTTTATATCCGTGGTTTATACATAAAAAAAGAGTTTTGGTTCAGAAATTGGTCATTACTAGTTAGTAAATGTATGTTTAGTTTGTATTGCCTTAAAGTGCTTTTCAGCAACCATAGTACCGTTTTCAATGCAACTGCAAAGTTTTGTTGGTAAGTCCTGGATGAACAATTTCTTATCAACTCTGACTATTATTTTAACTTGGTCATACATAGCATGCTTTATACATAGAAAGAGAGTTTTGGTTCAGAAATTGTTCATTACTAGTCAGTAAATGCATGTTTAGTTTTTATTGTTTTAAAGTGCTTTTCAGCCCCATTGTAGCGTGTCAAATGCAACTGCAAAGTCTTGTAAGTAAGTAAAAATGAATATTTTCCAATAAACGGTCACTAATCTAACATGTTTGTATCCGTGGTTTATACATGAAAAAGAGTTTTGGTTCAGAAATTGGTCATTACTAGTTAGTAAATGTATGTTTAGTTTGTATTGCCTTAAAGTGCTTTTCAGCAACCATAGTACCGTTTTCAATGCAACTGCAAAGTTTTGTTGGTAAGTCCTGGATGAACAATTTCTTATCAACGCTGACTATTATTTTAACTTGGTCATACATAGCATGCTTTATACATAGAAAGACAGTTTTGGTTCAGAAATTGTTCATTACTAGTCCGTAAATGCATGTTTAGTTTTTATTGTTTTAAAGTGCTTTTCAGCCTTCTAGTAGTGGTTTCAATGCAACTGCAAGTCTTGTATGTAAGTTCTAATAGATCACTTTCAAATCAACTCTTACTGTCCTAACATGTTTATATCCGTGGTTTATAAGTAGAAAAACAGTTTTGGCTCAGAAATTGTTCATTACTAGTCAGTAAATGCATGTTTAGTTTTTATTGTTTTAAAGTGCTTTTCAGCCCCATTGTAGCGTGTCAAATGCAACTGCAAAGTCTTGTAAGTAAGTAAAAATGAATATTTTCCAATAAACGGTCACTAATCTAACATGTTTATATCCGTGGTTTATACATAAAAAAAGAGTTTTGGTTCAGAAATTGGTCATTACTAGTTAGTAAATGTATGTTTAGTTTGTATTGCCTTAAAGTGCTTTTCAGCAACCATAGTACCGTTTTCAATGCAACTGCAAAGTTTTGTTGGTAAGTCCTGGATGAACAATTTCTTATCAACTCTGACTATTATTTTAACTTGGTCATACATAGCATGCTTTATACATAGAAAGACAGTTTTGGTTCAGAAATTGTTCATTACTAGTCCGTAAATGCATGTTTAGTTTTTATTGTTTTAAAGTGCTTTTCAGCCTTCTAGTAGCGGTTTCAATGCAACTGCAAGTCTTGTATGTAAGTTCTAATAGATCACTTTCAAATCAACTCTTACTGTCCTAACATGTTTATATCCGTGGTTTATAAGTAGAAAAACAGTTTTGGCTCAGAAATTGTTCATTACTAGTCAGTAAATGAATGTTTAGTTTTTATTGTTTTAAAGTGCTTTTCAGCCCCATTGTAGCGTGTCAAATGCAACTGCAAAGTCTTGTAAGTAAGTAAAAATGAATATTTTCCAATAAACGGTCACTAATCTAACATGTTTATATCCGTGGTTTATACATAAAAAAAGAGTTTTGGTTCAGAAATTGGTCATTACTAGTTAGTAAATGTATGTTTAGTTTGTATTGCCTTAAAGTGCTTTTCAGCAACCATAGTACCGTTTTCAATGCAACTGCAAAGTTTTGTTGGTAAGTCCTGGATGAACAATTTCTTATCAACTCTGACTATTATTTTAACTTGGTCATACATAGCATGCTTTATACATAGAAAGAGAGTTTTGGTTCAGAAATTGTTCATTACTAGTCAGTAAATGCATGTTTAGTTTTTATTGTTTTAAAGTGCTTTTCAGCCTTCTAGTAGCGGTTTCAATGCAACTGCAAGTCTTGTATGTAAGTTCTAATAGATCACTTTCAAATCAACTCTTACTGTCCTAACATGTTTATATCCGTGGTTTATAAGTAGAAAAACAGTTTTGGCTCAGAAATTGTTCATTACTAGTCAGTAAATGCATGTTTAGTTTTTAATGTTTTAAAGTGCTTTTCAGCCCCATTGTAGCGTGTCAAATGCAACTGCAAAGTCTTGTAAGTAAGTAAAAATGAATATTTTCCAATAAACGGTCACTAATCTAACATGTTTGTATCCGTGGTTTATACATGAAAAAGAGTTTTGGTTCAGAAATTGGTCATTACTAGTTAGTAAATGTATGTTTAGTTTGTATTGCCTTAAAGTGCTTTTCAGCAACCATAGTACCGTTTTCAATGCAACTGCAAAGTTTTGTTGGTAAGTCCTGGATGAACAATTTCTTATCAACTCTGACTATTATTTTAACTTGGTCATACATAGCATGCTTTATACATAGAAAGACAGTTTTGGTTCAGAAATTGTTCATTACTAGTCCGTAAATGCATGTTTAGTTTTTATTGTTTTAAAGTGCTTTTCAGCCTTCTAGTAGCGGTTTCAATGCAACTGCAAGTCTTGTATGTAAGTTCTAATAGATCACTTTCAAATCAACTCTTACTGTCCTAACATGTTTATATCCGTGGTTTATAAGTAGAAAAACAGTTTTGGCTCAGAAATTGTTCATTACTAGTCAGTAAATGAATGTTTAGTTTTTATTGTTTTAAAGTGCTTTTCAGCCCCATTGTAGCGTGTCAAATGCAACTGCAAAGTCTTGTAAGTAAATAAAAATGAATATTTTCCAATAAACGGTCACTAATCTAACATGTTTATATCCGTGGTTTATACATAAAAAAAGAGTTTTGGTTCAGAAATTGGTCATTACTAGTTAGTAAATGTATGTTTAGTTTGTATTGCCTTAAAGTGCTTTTCAGCAACCATAGTACCGTTTTCAATGCAACTGCAAAGTTTTGTTGGTAAGTCCTGGATGAACAATTTCTTATCAACTCTGACTATTATTTTAACTTGGTCATACATAGCATGCTTTATACATAGAAAGAGAGTTTTGGTTCAGAAATTGTTCATTACTAGTCAGTAAATGCATGTTTAGTTTTTATTGTTTTAAAGTGCTTTTCAGCCCCATTGTAGCGTGTCAAATGCAACTGCAAAGTCTTGTAAGTAAGTAAAAATGAATATTTTCCAATAAACGGTCACTAATCTAACATGTTTATATCCGTGGTTTATACATAAAAAAAGAGTTTTGGTTCAGAAATTGGTCATTACTAGTTAGTAAATGTATGTTTAGTTTGTATTGCCTTAAAGTGCTTTTCAGCAACCATAGTACCGTTTTCAATGCAACTGCAAAGTTTTGTTGGTAAGTCCTGGATGAACAATTTCTTATCAACTCTGACTATTATTTTAACTTGGTCATACATAGCATGCTTTATACATAGAAAGAGAGTTTTGGTTCAGAAATTGTTCATTACTAGTCAGTAAATGCATGTTTAGTTTTTATTGTTTTAAAGTGCTTTTCAGCCCCATTGTAGCGTGTCAAATGCAACTGCAAAGTCTTGTAAGTAAGTAAAAATGAATATTTTCCAATAAACGGTCACTAATCTAACATGTTTATATCCGTGGTTTATACATAAAAAAAGAGTTTTGGTTCAGAAATTGGTCATTACTAGTTAGTAAATGTATGTTTAGTTTGTATTGCCTTAAAGTGCTTTTCAGCAACCATAGTACCGTTTTCAATGCAACTGCAAAGTTTTGTTGGTAAGTCCTGGATGAACAATTTCTTATCAACTCTGACTATTATTTTAACTTGGTCATACATAGCATGCTTTATACATAGAAAGAGAGTTTTGGTTCAGAAATTGTTCATTACTAGTCAGTAAATGCATGTTTAGTTTTTATTGTTTTAAAGTGCTTTTCAGCCCCATTGTAGCGTGTCAAATGCAACTGCAAAGTCTTGTAAGTAAGTAAAAATGAATATTTTCCAATAAACGGTCACTAATCTAACATGTTTATATCCGTGGTTTATACATAAAAAAAGAGTTTTGGTTCAGAAATTGGTCATTACTAGTTAGTAAATGTATGTTTAGTTTGTATTGCCTTAAAGTGCTTTTCAGCAACCATAGTACCGTTTTCAATGCAACTGCAAAGTTTTGTTGGTAAGTCCTGGATGAACAATTTCTTATCAACTCTGACTATTATTTTAACTTGGTCATACATAGCATGCTTTATACATAGAAAGAGAGTTTTGGTTCAGAAATTGTTCATTACTAGTCAGTAAATGCATGTTTAGTTTTTATTGTTTTAAAGTTCTTTTCAGCCCCATTGTAGCGTGTCAAATGCAACTGCAAAGTCTTGTAAGTAAGTAAAAATGAATATTTTCCAATAAACGGTCACTAATCTAACATGTTTATATCCGTGGTTTATACATAAAAAAAAGAGTTTTGGTTCAGAAATTGGTCATTACTAGTTAGTAAATGTATGTTTAGTTTGTATTGCCTTAAAGTGCTTTTCAGCAACCATAGTACCGTTTTCAATGCAACTGCAAAGTTTTGTTGGTAAGTCCTGGATGAACAATTTCTTATCAACTCTGACTATTATTTTAACTTGGTCATACATAGCATGCTTTATACATAGAAAGAGAGTTTTGGTTCAGAAATTGTTCATTACTAGTCAGTAAATGCATGTTTAGTTTTTATTGTTTTAAAGTGCTTTTCAGCCTTCTAGTAGCGGTTTCAATGCAACTGCAAGTCTTGTATGTAAGTTCTAATAGATCACTTTCAAATCAACTCTTACTGTCCTAACATGTTTATATCCGTGGTTTATAAGTAGAAAAACAGTTTTGGCTCAGAAATTGTTCATTACTAGTCAGTAATTGCATGTTTAGTTTTTATTGTTTTAAAGTGCTTTTCAGCCCCATTGTAGCGTGTCAAATGCAACTGCAAAGTCTTGTAAGTAAGTAAAAATGAATATTTTCCAATAAACGGTCACTAATCTAACATGTTTATATCCGTGGTTTATACATAAAAAAAGAGTTTTGGTTCAGAAATTGGTCATTACTAGTTAGTAAATGTATGTTTAGTTTGTATTGCCTTAAAGTGCTTTTCAGCAACCATAGTACCGTTTTCAATGCAACTGCAAAGTTTTGTTGGTAAGTCCTGGATGAACAATTTCTTATCAACTCTGACTATTATTTTAACTTGGTCATACATAGCATGCTTTATACATAGAAAGAGAGTTTTGGTTCAGAAATTGTTCATTACTAGTCAGTAAATGCATGTTTAGTTTTTATTGTTTTAAAGTGCTTTTCAGCCTTCTAGTAGCGGTTTCAATGCAACTGCAAGTCTTGTATGTAAGTTCTAATAGATCACTTTCAAATCAACTCTTACTGTCCTAACATGTTTATATCCGTGGTTTATAAGTAGAAAAACAGTTTTGGCTCAGAAATTGTTCATTACTAGTCAGTAAATGCATGTTTAGTTTTTATTGTTTTAAAGTGCTTTTCAGCCCCATTGTAGCGTGTCAAATGCAACTGCAAAGTCTTGTAAGTAAGTAAAAATGAATATTTTCCAATAAACGGTCACTAATCTAACATGTTTATATCCGTGGTTTATACATAAAAAAAGAGTTTTGGTTCAGAAATTGGTCATTACTAGTTAGTAAATGTATGTTTAGTTTGTATTGCCTTAAAGTGCTTTTCAGCAACCATAGTACCGTTTTCAATGCAACTGCAAAGTTTTGTTGGTAAGTCCTGGATGAACAATTTCTTATCAACTCTGACTATTATTTTAACTTGGTCATACATAGCATGCTTTATACATAGAAAGAGAGTTTTGGTTCAGAAATTGTTCATTACTAGTCAGTAAATGCATGTTTAGTTTTTATTGTTTTAAAGTGCTTTTCAGCCTTCTAGTAGCGGTTTCAATGCAACTGCAAGTCTTGTATGTAAGTTCTAATAGATCACTTTCAAATCAACTCTTACTGTCCTAACATGTTTATAGCCGTGGTTTATAAGTAGAAAAACAGTTTTGGCTCAGAAATTGTTCATTACTAGTCAGTAAATGCATGTTTAGTTTTTATTGTTTTAAAGTGCTTTTCAGCCCCATTGTAGCGTGTCAAATGCAACTGCAAAGTCTTGTAAGTAAGTAAAAATGAATATTTTCCAATAAACGGTCACTAATCTAACATGTTTATATCCGTGGTTTATACATAAAAAAAGAGTTTTGGTTCAGAAATTGGTCATTACTAGTTAGTAAATGTATGTTTAGTTTGTATTGCCTTAAAGTGCTTTTCAGCAACCATAGTACCGTTTTCAATGCAACTGCAAAGTTTTGTTGGTAAGTCCTGGATGAACAATTTCTTATCAACTCTGACTATTATTTTAACTTGGTCATACATAGCATGCTTTATACATAGAAAGACAGTTTTGGTTCAGAAATTGTTCATTACTAGTCCGTAAATGCATGTTTAGTTTTTATTGTTTTAAAGTGCTTTTCAGCCTTCTAGTAGCGGTTTCAATGCAACTGCAAGTCTTGTATGTAAGTTCTAATAGATCACTTTCAAATCAACTCTTACTGTCCTAACATGTTTATATCCGTGGTTTATAAGTAGAAAAACAGTTTTGGCTCAGAAATTGTTCATTACTAGTCAGTAATTGCATGTTTAGTTTTTATTGTTTTAAAGTGCTTTTCAGCCCCATTGTAGCGTGTCAAATGCAACTGCAAAGTCTTGTAAGTAAGTAAAAATGAATATTTTCCAATAAACGGTCACTAATCTAACATGTTTATATCCGTGGTTTATACATAAAAAAAGAGTTTTGGTTCAGAAATTGGTCATTACTAGTTAGTAAATGTATGTTTAGTTTGTATTGCCTTAAAGTGCTTTTCAGCAACCATAGTACCGTTTTCAATGCAACTGCAAAGTTTTGTTGGTAAGTCCTGGATGAACAATTTCTTATCAACTCTGACTATTATTTTAACTTGGTCATACATAGCATGCTTTATACATAGAAAGAGAGTTTTGGTTCAGAAATTGTTCATTACTAGTCAGTAAATGCATGTTTAGTTTTTATTGTTTTAAAGTGCTTTTCAGCCTTCTAGTAGCGGTTTCAATGCAACTGCAAGTCTTGTATGTAAGTTCTAATAGATCACTTTCAAATCAACTCTTACTGTCCTAACATGTTTATATCCGTGGTTTATAAGTAGAAAAACAGTTTTGGCTCAGAAATTGTTCATTACTAGTCAGTAAATGCATGTTTAGTTTTTATTGTTTTAAAGTGCTTTTCAGCCCCATTGTAGCGTGTCAAATGCAACTGCAAAGTCTTGTAAGTAAGTAAAAATGAATATTTTCCAATAAACGGTCACTAATCTAACATGTTTATATCCGTGGTTTATACATAAAAAAAGAGTTTTGGTTCAGAAATTGGTCATTACTAGTTAGTAAATGTATGTTTAGTTTGTATTGCCTTAAAGTGCTTTTCAGCAACCATAGTACCGTTTTCAATGCAACTGCAAAGTTTTGTTGGTAAGTCCTGGATGAACAATTTCTTATCAACTCTGACTATTATTTTAACTTGGTCATACATAGCATGCTTTATACATAGAAAGAGAGTTTTGGTTCAGAAATTGTTCATTACTAGTCAGTAAATGCATGTTTAGTTTTTATTGTTTTAAAGTGCTTTTCAGCCTTCTAGTAGCGGTTTCAATGCAACTGCAAGTCTTGTATGTAAGTTCTAATAGATCACTTTCAAATCAACTCTTACTGTCCTAACATGTTTATATCCGTGGTTTATAAGTAGAAAAACAGTTTTGGCTCAGAAATTGTTCATTACTAGTCAGTAAATGCATGTTTAGTTTTTATTGTTTTAAAGTGCTTTTCAGCCCCATTGTAGCGTGTCAAATGCAACTGCAAAGTCTTGTAAGTAAGTAAAAATGAATATTTTCCAATAAACGGTCACTAATCTAACATGTTTATATCCGTGGTTTATACATAAAAAAAGAGTTTTGGTTCAGAAATTGGTCATTACTAGTTAGTAAATGTATGTTTAGTTTGTATTGCCTTAAAGTGCTTTTCAGCAACCATAGTACCGTTTTCAATGCAACTGCAAAGTTTTGTTGGTAAGTCCTGGATGAACAATTTCTTATCAACTCTGACTATTATTTTAACTTGGTCATACATAGCATGCTTTATACATAGAAAGAGAGTTTTGGTTCAGAAATTGTTCATTACTAGTCAGTAAATGCATGTTTAGTTTTTATTGTTTTAAAGTGCTTTTCAGCCCCATTGTAGCGTGTCAAATGCAACTGCAAAGTCTTGTAAGTAAGTAAAAATGAATATTTTCCAATAAACGGTCACTAATCTAACATGTTTGTATCCGTGGTTTATACATGAAAAAGAGTTTTGGTTCAGAAATTGGTCATTACTAGTTAGTAAATGTATGTTTAGTTTGTATTGCCTTAAAGTGCTTTTCAGCAACCATAGTACCGTTTTCAATGCAACTGCAAATTTTGTTGGTAAGTCCTGGATGAACAATTTCTTATCAACGCTGACTATTATTTTAACTTGGTCATACATAGCATGCTTTATACATAGAAAGACAGTTTTGGTTCAGAAATTGTTCATTACTAGTCCGTAAATGCATGTTTAGTTTTTATTGTTTTAAAGTGCTTTTCAGCCTTCTAGTAGTGGTTTCAATGCAACTGCAAGTCTTGTATGTAAGTTCTAATAGATCACTTTCAAATCAACTCTTACTGTCCTAACATGTTTATATCCGTGGTTTATAAGTAGAAAAACAGTTTTGGCTCAGAAATTGTTCATTACTAGTCAGTAAATGCATGTTTAGTTTTTATTGTTTTAAAGTGCTTTTCAGCCCCATTGTAGCGTGTCAAATGCAACTGCAAAGTCTTGTAAGTAAGTAAAAATGAATATTTTCCAATAAACGGTCACTAATCTAACGTGTTTATATCCGTGGTTTATACATAAAAAAAGAGTTTTGGTTCAGAAATTGGTCATTACTAGTTAGTAAATGTATGTTTAGTTTGTATTGCCTTAAAGTGCTTTTCAGCAACCATAGTACCGTTTTCAATGCAACTGCAAAGTTTTGTTGGTAAGTCCTGGATGAACAATTTCTTATCAACTCTGACTATTATTTTAACTTGGTCATACATAGCATGCTTTATACATAGAAAGACAGTTTTGGTTCAGAAATTGTTCATTACTAGTCAGTAAATGCATGTTTAGTTTTTATTGTTTTAAAGTGCTTTTCAGCCTTCTAGTAGCGGTTTCAATGCAACTGCAAGTCTTGTATGTAAGTTCTAATAGATCACTTTCAAATCAACTCTTACTGTCCTAACATGTTTATATCCGTGGTTTATAAGTAGAAAAACAGTTTTGGCTCAGAAATTGTTCATTACTAGTCAGTAAATGCATGTTTAGTTTTTATTGTTTTAAAGTGCTTTTCAGCCCCATTGTAGCGTGTCAAATGCAACTGCAAAGTCTTGTAAGTAAGTAAAAATGAATATTTTCCAATAAACGGTCACTAATCTAACATGTTTATATCCGTGGTTTATACATAAAAAAAAGAGTTTTGGTTCAGAAATTGGTCATTACTAGTTAGTAAATGTATGTTTAGTTTGTATTGCCTTAAAGTGCTTTTCAGCAACCATAGTACCGTTTTCAATGCAACTGCAAAGTTTTGTTGGTAAGTCCTGGATGAACAATTTCTTATCAACTCTGACTATTATTTTAACTTGGTCATACATAGCATGCTTTATACATAGAAAGAGAGTTTTGGTTCAGAAATTGTTCATTACTAGTCAGTAAATGCATGTTTAGTTTTTATTGTTTTAAAGTGCTTTTCAGCCTTCTAGTAGCGGTTTCAATGCAACTGCAAGTCTTGTATGTAAGTTCTAATAGATCACTTTCAAATCAACTCTTACTGTCCTAACATGTTTATATCCGTGGTTTATAAGTAGAAAAACAGTTTTGGCTCAGAAATTGTTCATTACTAGTCAGTAATTGCATGTTTAGTTTTTATTGTTTTAAAGTGCTTTTCAGCCCCATTGTAGCGTGTCAAATGCAACTGCAAAGTCTTGTAAGTAAGTAAAAATGAATATTTTCCAATAAACGGTCACTAATCTAACATGTTTATATCCGTGGTTTATACATAAAAAAAGAGTTTTGGTTCAGAAATTGGTCATTACTAGTTAGTAAATGTATGTTTAGTTTGTATTGCCTTAAAGTGCTTTTCAGCAACCATAGTACCGTTTTCAATGCAACTGCAAAGTTTTGTTGGTAAGTCCTGGATGAACAATTTCTTATCAACTCTGACTATTATTTTAACTTGGTCATACATAGCATGCTTTATACATAGAAAGAGAGTTTTGGTTCAGAAATTGTTCATTACTAGTCAGTAAATGCATGTTTAGTTTTTATTGTTTTAAAGTGCTTTTCAGCCTTCTAGTAGCGGTTTCAATGCAACTGCAAGTCTTGTATGTAAGTTCTAATAGATCACTTTCAAATCAACTCTTACTGTCCTAACATGTTTATATCCGTGGTTTATAAGTAGAAAAACAGTTTTGGCTCAGAAATTGTTCATTACTAGTCAGTAATTGCATGTTTAGTTTTTATTGTTTTAAAGTGCTTTTCAGCCCCATTGTAGCGTGTCAAATGCAACTGCAAAGTCTTGTAAGTAAGTAAAAATGAATATTTTCCAATAAACGGTCACTAATCTAACATGTTTATATCCGTGGTTTATACATAAAAAAAGAGTTTTGGTTCAGAAATTGGTCATTACTAGTTAGTAAATGTATGTTTAGTTTGTATTGCCTTAAAGTGCTTTTCAGCAACCATAGTACCGTTTTCAATGCAACTGCAAAGTTTTGTTGGTAAGTCCTGGATGAACAATTTCTTATCAACTCTGACTATTATTTTAACTTGGTCATACATAGCATGCTTTATACATAGAAAGAGAGTTTTGGTTCAGAAATTGTTCATTACTAGTCAGTAAATGCATGTTTAGTTTTTATTGTTTTAAAGTGCTTTTCAGCCTTCTAGTAGCGGTTTCAATGCAACTGCAAGTCTTGTATGTAAGTTCTAATAGATCACTTTCAAATCAACTCTTACTGTCCTAACATGTTTATATCCGTGGTTTATAAGTAGAAAAACAGTTTTGGCTCAGAAATTGTTCATTACTAGTCAGTAAATGCATGTTTAGTTTTTATTGTTTTAAAGTGCTTTTCAGCCCCATTGTAGCGTGTCAAATGCAACTGCAAAGTCTTGTAAGTAAGTAAAAATGAATATTTTCCAATAAACGGTCACTAATCTAACATGTTTATATCCGTGGTTTATACATAAAAAAAGAGTTTTGGTTCAGAAATTGGTCATTACTAGTTAGTAAATGTATGTTTAGTTTGTATTGCCTTAAAGTGCTTTTCAGCAACCATAGTACCGTTTTCAATGCAACTGCAAAGTTTTGTTGGTAAGTCCTGGATGAACAATTTCTTATCAACTCTGACTATTATTTTAACTTGGTCATACATAGCATGCTTTATACATAGAAAGAGAGTTTTGGTTCAGAAATTGTTCATTACTAGTCAGTAAATGCATGTTTAGTTTTTATTGTTTTAAAGTGCTTTTCAGCCCCATTGTAGCGTGTCAAATGCAACTGCAAAGTCTTGTAAGTAAGTAAAAATGAATATTTTCCAATAAACGGTCACTAATCTAACATGTTTGTATCCGTGGTTTATACATGAAAAAGAGTTTTGGTTCAGAAATTGGTCATTACTAGTTAGTAAATGTATGTTTAGTTTGTATTGCCTTAAAGTGCTTTTCAGCAACCATAGTACCGTTTTCAATGCAACTGCAAAGTTTTGTTGGTAAGTCCTGGATGAACAATTTCTTATCAACGCTGACTATTATTTTAACTTGGTCATACATAGCATGCTTTATACATAGAAAGACAGTTTTGGTTCAGAAATTGTTCATTACTAGTCCGTAAATGCATGTTTAGTTTTTATTGTTTTAAAGTGCTTTTCAGCCTTCTAGTAGTGGTTTCAATGCAACTGCAAGTCTTGTATGTAAGTTCTAATAGATCACTTTCAAATCAACTCTTACTGTCCTAACATGTTTATATCCGTGGTTTATAAGTAGAAAAACAGTTTTGGCTCAGAAATTGTTCATTACTAGTCAGTAAATGCATGTTTAGTTTTTATTGTTTTAAAGTGCTTTTCAGCCCCATTGTAGCGTGTCAAATGCAACTGCAAAGTCTTGTAAGTAAGTAAAAATGAATATTTTCCAATAAACGGTCACTAATCTAACGTGTTTATATCCGTGGTTTATACATAAAAAAAGAGTTTTGGTTCAGAAATTGGTCATTACTAGTTAGTAAATGTATGTTTAGTTTGTATTGCCTTAAAGTGCTTTTCAGCAACCATAGTACCGTTTTCAATGCAACTGCAAAGTTTTGTTGGTAAGTCCTGGATGAACAATTTCTTATCAACTCTGACTATTATTTTAACTTGGTCATACATAGCATGCTTTATACATAGAAAGACAGTTTTGGTTCAGAAATTGTTCATTACTAGTCAGTAAATGCATGTTTAGTTTTTATTGTTTTAAAGTGCTTTTCAGCCTTCTAGTAGCGGTTTCAATGCAACTGCAAGTCTTGTATGTAAGTTCTAATAGATCACTTTCAAATCAACTCTTACTGTCCTAACATGTTTATATCCGTGGTTTATAAGTAGAAAAACAGTTTTGGCTCAGAAATTGTTCATTACTAGTCAGTAAATGCATGTTTAGTTTTTATTGTTTTAAAGTGCTTTTCAGCCCCATTGTAGCGTGTCAAATGCAACTGCAAAGTCTTGTAAGTAAGTAAAAATGAATATTTTCCAATAAACGGTCACTAATCTAACATGTTTATATCCGTGGTTTATACATAAAAAAAAGAGTTTTGGTTCAGAAATTGTTCATTACTAGTTAGTAAATGTATGTTTAGTTTGTATTGCCTTAAAGTGCTTTTCAGCAACCATAGTACCGTTTTCAATGCAACTGCAAAGTTTTGTTGGTAAGTCCTGGATGAACAATTTCTTATCAACTCTGACTATTATTTTAACTTGGTCATACATAGCATGCTTTATACATAGAAAGAGAGTTTTGGTTCAGAAATTGTTCATTACTAGTCAGTAAATGCATGTTTAGTTTTTACTGTTTTAAAGTGCTTTTCAGCCCCATTGTAGCGTGTCAAATGCAACTGCAAAGTCTTGTAAGTAAGTAAAAATGAATATTTTCCAATAAACGGTCACTATTCTAACATGTTTATATCCGTGGTTTATACATAAAAAAGAGTTTTGGTTCAGAAATTGGTCATTACTAGTTAGTAAATGTATGTTTAGTTTGTATTGCCTTAAAGTGCTTTTCAGCAACCATAGTACCGTTTTCAATGCAACTGCAAAGTTTTGTTGGTAAGTCCTGGATGAACAATTTCTTATCAACTCTGACTATTATTTTAACTTGGTCATACATAGCATGCTTTATACATAGAAAGACAGTTTTGGTTCAGAAATTGTTCATTACTAGTCAGTAAATGCATGTTTAGTTTTTATTGTTTTAAAGTGCTTTTCAGCCTTCTAGTAGCGGTTTCAATGCAACTGCAAGTCTTGTATGTAAGTTCTAATAGATCACTTTCAAATCAACTCTTACTGTCCTAACATGGGTATATCCGGGGTTTATAAGTAGAAAAACAGTTTTGGCTCAGAAATTGTTCATTACTAGTCAGTAAATGCATGTTTAGTTTTTATTGTTTTAAAGTGCTTTTCAGCCCCATTGTAGCGTGTCAAATGCAACTGCAAACTCTTGTATATAAGAAAAAATGAATATTTCCGAATCAACGCTCACTAATCTAACATATATCCGTGGTTTATACATAGAAAAATAGTTTTGGTTCAGAAATTGGTCATTACTAGTTAGTAAATGTATGTTTAGTTTGTATTGCCTTAAAGTGCTTTTCAGCAACAATAGTACCGTTTTCAATGCAACTGCAAAGTTTTTTTGGTAAGTCCTGGATGAACAATTTCTAATCAACTCTTACTGTTATTTTAACTTGGTCATATTGGTGGTTTATAAATAGAAAGAGAGTTTTGGTTCAGAAATTGTTCATTACTAGTGAGTAAATGCATGTTAGTACTAGTACTAGTTAGTAAATGTATGTTTAGTTTGTATTGCCTTAAAGTCCTTTTCAGCAACCAAAATAACGTTGTCAATGCAACTGCAAAGTTTTGTTAGTAAATCCTGGATGAATAATTTCTAATCAACTCCTACTATTATTTTAACTTGGTCATATTGGTGGTTCATACATAGAAAGAGAGTTTTGGTTCAGAAATTGTTCATTACTAGTCCGTAAATGCATGTTTAGTTTTTATTGTTTTAAAGTGCTTTTCAGCCTTCTAGTAGCGGTTTCAATACAACTGCAAGTCTTGTATGTAAGTTCTAAATGATCACTTTCAAATCAACTCTTACTGTCCTAACATGTTTATATCCGTGGTTTATAAGTAGAAAAACAGTTTTGGCTCAGAAATTGTTCATTACTAGTCAGTAAATGCATGTTTAGTTTTTATTGTTTTAAAGTGCTTTTCAGCCCCATTGTAGCGTGTCAAATGCAACTGCAAAGTCTTGTAAGTAAGTAAAAATGAATATTTTCTAATAAACGGTCACTAATCTAACATGTTTATATCCGTGGTTTATACATAGAAAAATAGTTTTGGTTCAGAAATTGGTCATTACTAGTTAGTAAATGTATGTTTAGTTGTATTGCCTTAAAGTGCTTTTCAGCAACCATAGTACCGTTTTCAATGCAACTGCAAAGTTTTGTTGGTAAGTCCTGGATGAACAATTTCTAATCAACTCCTACTATTATTTTAACTTGGTCATATTGGTGGTTTATACATAGAAAGAGAGTTTTGGTTCAAAAAGTGTTCATTACTAGTGAGAAAATGCATGTTAGTACTAGTACTAGTTAGTAAATATATGTTTAGTTTGTATTGCCTTAAAGTGCTTTTCAGCAACCATAGTAAAGTTTTCAATGCAACTGCAAAGTTTTGTTGGTAAGTCCTGGATGAACAATTTCTAATCAACTCTGACTATTTTTTTAACTTGGTCATACATAGCATGCTTTATACATACAAAGAGAGTTTTGGTTCAGAAATTGTTCATTACTAGTCAGTAAATGCATGTTTCGTTTTTATTGTTTTAAAGTGCTTTTCAGCCTTCTAGTAGCGGTTTCAATGCAACTGCAAGTCTTGTATGTAAGTTCTAATAGATCATTTTCAAATCAACTCTTACTGTCCTAACATGGGTATATCCGTGGTTTATAAGTAGAAAAACAGTTTTGGCTCAGAAATTGTTCATTACTAGTCAGTAAATGCATGTTTAGTTTTTATTGTTTTAAAGTGCTTTTCAGCCCCATTGTAGCGTGTCAAATGCAACTGCAAAGTCTTGTAAGTAAGTAAAAATGAATATTTTCCAATAAACGGTCACTAATCTAACATGTTTATATCCGTGGTTTATACATAGAAAAATAGTTTTGGTTCAGAAATTGGTCATTACTAGTTAGTAAATGTATGTTTAGTTGTATTGCCTTAAAGTGCTTTTCAGCAACCATAGTACCGTTTTCAATGCAACTGCAAAGTTTTGTTGGTAAGTCCTGGATGAACAATTTCTAATCAACTCCTACTATTATTTTAACTTGGTCATATTGGTGGTTTATACATAGAAAGAGAGTTTTGGTTCAAAAAGTGTTCATTACTAGTGAGAAAATGCATGTTAGTACTAGTACTAGTTAGTAAATATATGTTTAGTTTGTATTGCCTTAAAGTGCTTTTCAGCAACCATAGTAACGTTTTCAATGCAACTGCAAAGTTTTGTTGGTAAGTCCTGGATGAACAATTTCTAATCAACTCTGACTATTTTTTTAACTTGGTCATACATAGCATGCTTTATACATAGAAAGAGAGTTTTGGTTCAGAAATTGTTCATTACTAGTCAGTAAATGCATGTTTCGTTTTTATTGTTTTAAAGTGCTTTTCAGCCTTCTAGTAGCGGTTTCAATGCAACTGCAAGTCTTGTATGTAAGTTCTAATAGATCATTTTCAAATCAACTCTTACTGTCCTAACATGGGTATATCCGTGGTTTATAAGTAGAAAAACAGTTTTGGCTCAAAAATTGTTCATTACTAGTCAGTAAATGCATGTTTAGTTTTTATTGTTTTAAAGTGCTTTTCAGCCCCATTGTAGCGTGTCAAATGCAACTGCAAAGTCTTGTAAGTAAGTAAAAATGAATATTTTCTAATAAACGGTCACTAATCTAACATGTTTATATCCGTGGTTTATACATAGAAAAATAGTTTTGGTTCAGAAATTGGTCATTACTAGTTAGTAAATGTATGTTTAGTTGTATTGCCTTAAAGTGCTTTTCAGCAACCATAGTACCGTTTTCAATGCAACTGCAAAGTTTTGTTGGTAAGTCCTGGATGAACAATTTCTAATCAACTCCTACTATTATTTTAACTTGGTCATATTGGTGGTTTATACATAGAAAGAGAGTTTTGGTTCAAAAAGTGTTCATTACTAGTGAGAAAATGCATGTTAGTACTAGTACTAGTTAGTAAATATATGTTTAGTTTGTATTGCCTTAAAGTGCTTTTCAGCAACCATAGTAAAGTTTTCAATGCAACTGCAAAGTTTTGTTGGTAAGTCCTGGATGAACAATTTCTAATCAACTCTGACTATTTTTTTAACTTGGTCATACATAGCATGCTTTATACATACAAAGAGAGTTTTGGTTCAGAAATTGTTCATTACTAGTCAGTAAATGCATGTTTCGTTTTTATTGTTTTAAAGTGCTTTTCAGCCTTCTAGTAGCGGTTTCAATGCAACTGCAAGTCTTGTATGTAAGTTCTAATAGATCATTTTCAAATCAACTCTTACTGTCCTAACATGGGTATATCCGTGGTTTATAAGTAGAAAAACAGTTTTGGCTCAGAAATTGTTCATTACTAGTCAGTAAATGCATGTTTAGTTTTTATTGTTTTAAAGTGCTTTTCAGCCCCATTGTAGCGTGTCAAATGCAACTGCAAAGTCTTGTAAGTAAGTAAAAATGAATATTTTCCAATAAACGGTCACTAATCTAACATGTTTATATCCGTGGTTTATACATAGAAAAATAGTTTTGGTTCAGAAATTGGTCATTACTAGTTAGTAAATGTATGTTTAGTTGTATTGCCTTAAAGTGCTTTTCAGCAACCATAGTACCGTTTTCAATGCAACTGCAAAGTTTTGTTGGTAAGTCCTGGATGAACAATTTCTAATCAACTCCTACTATTATTTTAACTTGGTCATATTGGTGGTTTATACATAGAAAGAGAGTTTTGGTTCAAAAAGTGTTCATTACTAGTGAGAAAATGCATGTTAGTACTAGTACTAGTTAGTAAATATATGTTTAGTTTGTATTGCCTTAAAGTGCTTTTCAGCAACCATAGTAACGTTTTCAATGCAACTGCAAAGTTTTGTTGGTAAGTCCTGGATGAACAATTTCTAATCAACTCTGACTATTTTTTTAACTTGGTCATACATAGCATGCTTTATACATAGAAAGAGAGTTTTGGTTCAGAAATTGTTCATTACTAGTCAGTAAATGCATGTTTCGTTTTTATTGTTTTAAAGTGCTTTTCAGCCTTCTAGTAGCGGTTTCAATGCAACTGCAAGTCTTGTATGTAAGTTCTAATAGATCATTTTCAAATCAACTCTTACTGTCCTAACATGGGTATATCCGTGGTTTATAAGTAGAAAAACAGTTTTGGCTCAAAAATTGTTCATTACTAGTCAGTAAATGCATGTTTAGTTTTTATTGTTTTAAAGTGCTTTTCAGCCCCATTGTAGCGTGTCAAATGCAACTGCAAACTCTTGTATATAAGAAAAAATGAATATTTCCGAATCAACGCTCACTAATCTAACATATATCCGTGGTTTATACATAGAAAAATAGTTTTGGTTCAGAAATTGGTCATTACTAGTTAGTAAATGTATGTTTAGTTTGTATTGCCTTAAAGTGCTTTTCAGCAACAATAGTACCGTTTTCAATGCAACTGCAAAGTTTTTTTGGTAAGTCCTGGATGAACAATTTCTAATCAACTCTTACTGTTATTTTAACTTGGTCATATTGGTGGTTTATACATAGAAAGAGAGTTTTGGTTCAGAAATTGTTCATTACTAGTGAGTAAATGCATGTTAGTACTAGTACTAGTTAGTAATTGTATGTTTAGTTTGTATTGCCTTAAAGTCCTTTTCAGCAACCAAAGTAACGTTGTCAATGCAACTGCAAAGTTTTGTTAGTAAATCCTGGATGAATAATTTCTAATCAACTCCTACTATTATTTTAACTTGGTCATATTGGTGGTTCATACATAGAAAGAGAGTTTTGGTTCAGAAATTGTTCATTACTAGTCCGTAAATGCATGTTTAGTTTTTATTGTTTTAAAGTGCTTTTCAGCCTTCTAGTAGCGGTTTCAATACAACTGCAAGTCTTGTATGTAAGTTCTAAATGATCACTTTCAAATCAACTCTTACTGTCCTAACATGTTTATATCCGTGGTTTATAAGTAGAAAAACAGTTTTGGCTCAGAAATTGTTCATTACTAGTCAGTAAATGCATGTTTAGTTTTTATTGTTTTAAAGTGCTTTTCAGCCCCATTGTAGCGTGTCAAATGCAACTGCAAAGTCTTGTAAGTAAGTAAAAATGAATATTTTCTAATAAACGGTCACTAATCTAACATGTTTATATCCGTGGTTTATACATAGAAAAATAGTTTTGGTTCAGAAATTGGTCATTACTAGTTAGTAAATGTATGTTTAGTTGTATTGCCTTAAAGTGCTTTTCAGCAACCATAGTACCGTTTTCAATGCAACTGCAAAGTTTTGTTGGTAAGTCCTGGATGAACAATTTCTAATCAACTCCTACTATTATTTTAACTTGGTCATATTGGTGGTTTATACATAGAAAGAGAGTTTTGGTTCAAAAAGTGTTCATTACTAGTGAGAAAATGCATGTTAGTACTAGTACTAGTTAGTAAATATATGTTTAGTTTGTATTGCCTTAAAGTGCTTTTCAGCAACCATAGTAAAGTTTTCAATGCAACTGCAAAGTTTTGTTGGTAAGTCCTGGATGAACAATTTCTAATCAACTCTGACTATTTTTTTAACTTGGTCATACATAGCATGCTTTATACATACAAAGAGAGTTTTGGTTCAGAAATTGTTCATTACTAGTCAGTAAATGCATGTTTCGTTTTTATTGTTTTAAAGTGCTTTTCAGCCTTCTAGTAGCGGTTTCAATGCAACTGCAAGTCTTGTATGTAAGTTCTAATAGATCATTTTCAAATCAACTCTTACTGTCCTAACATGGGTATATCCGTGGTTTATAAGTAGAAAAACAGTTTTGGCTCAGAAATTGTTCATTACTAGTCAGTAAATGCATGTTTAGTTTTTATTGTTTTAAAGTGCTTTTCAGCCCCATTGTAGCGTGTCAAATGCAACTGCAAACTCTTGTATATAAGAAAAAATGAATATTTCCGAATCAACGCTCACTAATCTAACATATATCCGTGGTTTATACATAGAAAAATAGTTTTGGTTCAGAAATTGGTCATTACTAGTTAGTAAATGTATGTTTAGTTTGTATTGCCTTAAAGTGCTTTTCAGCAACAATAGTACCGTTTTCAATGCAACTGCAAAGTTTTTTTGGTAAGTCCTGGATGAACAATTTCTAATCAACTCTTACTGTTATTTTAACTTGGTCATATTGGTGGTTTATACATAGAAAGAGAGTTTTGGTTCAGAAATTGTTCATTACTAGTGAGTAAATGCATGTTAGTACTAGTACTAGTTAGTAAATGTATGTTTAGTTTGTATTGCCTTAAAGTCCTTTTCAGCAACCAAAGTAACGTTGTCAATGCAACTGCAAAGTTTTGTTAGTAAATCCTGGATGAATAATTTCTAATCAACTCTACTATTATTTTAACTTGGTCATATTGGTGGTTTATACATAGAAAGAGAGTTTTGGTTCAGAAATTGTTCATTACTAGTCCGTAAATGCATGTTTAGTTTTTATTGTTTTAAAGTGCTTTTCAGCCTTCTAGTAGCGGTTTCAATGCAACTGCAAGTCTTGTATGTAAGTTCTAAATGATCACTTTCAAATCAACTCTTACTGTCCTAACATGTTTATATCCGTGGTTTATAAGTAGAAAAACAGTTTTGGCTCAGAAATTGTTCATTACTAGTCAGTAAATGCATGTTTAGTTTTTATTGTTTTAAAGTGCTTTTCAGCCCCATTGTAGCGTGTCAAATGCAACTGCAAAGTCTTGTAAGTAAGTAAAAATGAATATTTTCCAATAAACGGTCACTAATCTAACATGTTTATATCCGTGGTTTATACATAGAAAAATAGTTTTGGTTCAGAAATTGGTCATTACTAGTTAGTAAATGTATGTTTAGTTTGTATTGCCTTAAAGTGCTTTTCAGCAACCATAGTACCGTTTTCAATGCAACTGCAAAGTTTTGTTGGTAAGTCCTGGATGAACAATTTCTTATCAACTCTGACTATTATTTTAACTTGGTCATATTGGTGGTTTATACATAGAAAGAGAGTTTTGGTTCAAAAAGTGTTCATTACTAGTGAGAAAATGCATGTTAGTACTAGTACTAGTTAGTAAATGTATGTTTAGTTTGTATTGCCTTAAAGTGCTTTTCAGCAACCATAGTAACGTTGTCAATGCAACTGCAAAGTTTTGTTGGTAATCAACTCCTACTATTATTTTAACTTGGTCATATTGGTGGTTTATACATAGAAAGAGAGTTTTGGTTCAGAAATTGTTCATTACTAGTCCGTAAATGCATGTTTAGTTTTTATTGTTTTAAAGTGCTTTTCAGCCTTAGCGGTTTCAATGCAACTGCAAAGTCTTGTATGTAAGTTCTAAATGATCACTTTCAAATCAACTCTTACTGTCCTAACATGTTTATATCCGTGGTTTATAAGTAGAAAAACAGTTTTGGCTCAGAAATTGTTCATTACTAGTCAGTAAATGCATGTTTAGTTTTTATTGTTTTAAAGTGCTTTTCAGCCCCATTGTAGCGTGTCAAATGCAACTGCAAAGTCTTGTAAGTAAGTAAAAATGAATATTTTCCAATAAACGGTCACTAATCTAACATGTTTATATCCGTGGTTTATACATAAAAAAAGAGTTTTGGTTCAGAAATTGGTCATTACAAGTTAGTAAATGTATGTTTAGTTTGTATTGCCTTAAAGTGCTTTTCAGCAACCATAGTACCGTTTTCAATGCAACTGCAAAGTTTTGTTGGTAAGTCCTGGATGAACAATTTCAAATCAACTCTGACTATTATTTTAACTTGGTCATATTGTTGCTTTATACATAGAAAGAGAGTTTTGGTTCAGAAATTGTTCATTACTAGTCAGTAAATGCATGTTTAGTTTTTATTGTTTTAAAGTGCTTTTCAGCCTTCTAGTAGCGGTTTCAATGCAACTGCAAGTCTTGTATGTAAGTTCTAAATGATCACTTTCAAATCAACTCTTACTGTCCTAACATGTTTATATCCGTGGTTTATAAGTAGAAAAACAGTTTTGGCTCAGAAATTGTTCATTACTAGTCAGTAAATGCATGTTTAATTTTAATTGTTTTAAAGTGCTTTTCAGCCCCATTGTAGCGTGTCAAATGCAACTGCAAAGTCTTGTAAGTAAGTAAAAATGAATATTTTCCAATAAACGGTCACTAATCTAACATGTTTATATCCGTGGTTTATACATAAAAAAAGAGTTTTGGTTCAGAAATTGGTCATTACAAGTTAGTAAATGTATGTTTAGTTTGTATTGCCTTAAAGTCCTTTTCAGCAACCAAAGTAACGTTGTCAATGCAACTGCAAAGTTTTGTTAGTAAGTCCTGGATGAATAATTTCTAATCAACTCCTACTATTATTTTAACTTGGTCATATTGGTGGTTTATACATAGAAAGAGAGTTTTGGCTCAGAAATTGTTCATTACTAGTCAGTAAATGCATCTTTAGTTTTTATTGTTTTGAAGTGCTTTTCAGCCTTAGCGGTTTCAATGCAACTGCAAAGTCTTGTATGTAAGTTCTAAATGATCACTTTCAAATCAACTCCTACTGTCCTAACATGTTTATATCCGTGGTTTATAAGTAGAAAAACAGTTTTGGCTCAGAAATTGTTCATTACTAGTCAGTAAATGCATGTTTAGTTTTTATTGTTTTAAAGTGCTTTTCAGCCCCATTGTAGCGTGTCAAATGCAACTGCAAAGTCTTGTATGTAAGTAAAAATGAATATTTCCGAATCAACGCTCACTAATCTAACATATATCCGTGGTTTATACATAGAAAAATAGTTTTGGTTCAGAAATTGGTCATTACTAGTTAGTAAATGTATGTTTAGTTTGTATTGCCTTAAAGTGCTTTTCAGCAACAATAGTACCGTTTTCAATGCAACTGCAAAGTTTTTTTGGTAAGTCCTGGATGAACAATTTCTAATCAACTCTTACTGTTATTTTAACTTGGTCATATTGGTGGTTTATACATAGAAAGAGAGTTTTGGTTCAGAAATTGTTCATTACTAGTGAGTAAATGCATGTTAGTACTAGTACTAGTTAGTAAATGTATGTTTAGTTTGTATTGCCTTAAAGTCCTTTTCAGCAACCAAAGTAACGTTGTCAATGCAACTGCAAAGTTTTGTTAGTAAGTCCTGGATGAATAATTTCTAATCAACTCCTACTATTATTTTAACTTGGTCATATTGGTGGTTTATACATAGAAAGAGAGTTTTGGCTCAGAAATTGTTCATTACTAGTCAGTAAATGCATGTTTAGTTTTTATTGTTTTAAAGTGCTTTTCAGCCCCATTGTAGCGTGTCAAATGCAACTGCAAAGTCTTGTAAGTAAGTAAAAATGAATATTTTCCAATAAACGGTCACTAATCTAACATGTTTATATCCGTGGTTTATACATAAAAAAAGAGTTTTGGTTCAGAAATTGGTCATTACAAGTTAGTAAATGTATGTTTAGTTTGTATTGCCTTAAAGTGCTTTTCAGAAACCATAGTACCGTTTTCAATGCAACTGCAAAGTTTTTTTGGTAAGTCTTGGATGAACAATTTCTAATCAACTCTTACTATTATTTTAACTTGGTCATATTGGTGGTTTATACATAGAAAGAGAGTTTTGGTTCAGAAAGTGTTCATTACTAGTGAGAAAATGCATGTTAGTACTAGTACTAGTTAGTAAATGTATGTTTAGTTTGTATTGCCTTAAAGTGCTTTTCAGCAACCATAGTAACGTTGTCAATGCAACTGCAAAGTTTTGTTGGTAAGTCCTGGATGAACAATTTCTAATCAACTCCTACTATTATTTTAACTTGGTCATATTGGTGGTTTATACATAGAAAGAGAGTTTTGGTTCAGAAAGTGTTCATTACTAGTGAGAAAATGCATGTTAGTACTAGTACTAGTTAGTAAATGTATGTTTAGTTTGTATTGCCTTAAAGTGCTTTTCAGCAACCATAGTAACGTTGTCAATGCAACTGCAAAGTTTTGTTGGTAAGTCCTGGATGAACAATTTCTAATCAACTCCTACTATTATTTTAACTTGGTCATATTGGTGGTTTATACATAGAAAGAGAGTTTTGGTTCAGAAATTGGTCATTACTAGTCAGTAAATGCATGTTTAGTTTTTATTGTTTTAAAGTGCTTTTCAGCCTTCTAGTAGCGGTTTCAATACAACTGCAAGTCTTGTATGTAAGTTCTAATAGATCACTTTCAAATCAACTCTTACTGTCCTAACATGTTTATATCCGTGGTTTATAAGTAGAAAAACAGTTTTGGCTCAGAAAATGTTCATTACTAGTCAGTAAATGCATGTTTAGTTTTTATTGTTTTAAAGTGCTTTTCAGCCCCATTGTAGCATGTCAAATGCAACTGCAAAGTCTTGTAAGTAAGTAAAAATGAATATTTTCCAATAAACGGTCACTAATCTAACATGTTTATATCCGTGGTTTATACATAAAAAAGAGTTTTGGTTCAGAAATTGGTCATTACTAGTTAGTAAATGTATGTTTAGTTGTATTGCCTTAAAGTGCTTTTCAGCAACCATAGTACCGTTTTCAATGCAACTGCAAAGTTTTGTTCGTAAGTCCTGGATGAACAATTTCTAATCAACTCTGACTATTATTTTAACTTGGTCATATTGTTGCTTTATACATAGAAAGAGAGTTTTGGTTCAGAAATTGTTCATTACTAGTCAGTAAATGCATGTTAGTTTTTATTGTTTTAAAGTGCTTTTCAGCCTTCTAGTAGCGTTTTCAATGCAACTGCAGAGTTTTTTTGGTAAGTCCTGGATGAACAATTTCTAATCAACTCTGACTATTATTTTAACTTGGTCATATTGTTGCTTTATACATAGAAAGAGAGTTTTGGTTCAGAAATTGTTCATTACTAGTCAGTAAATGCATGTTTAGTTTTTATTGTTTTAAAGTGCTTTTCAGCCTTCTAGTAGCGGTTTCAATACAACTGCAAGTCTTGTATGTAAGTTCTAATAGATCACTTTCAAATCAACTCTTACTGTCCTAACATGTTTATATCCGTGGTTTATAAGTAGAAAAACAGTTTTGGCTCAGAAATTGTTCATTACTAGTCAGTAAATGCATGTTTAGTTTTTATTGTTTTAAAGTGCTTTTCAGCCCCATTGTAGCGTGTCAAATGCAACTGCAAAGTCTTGTAAGTAAGTAAAAATGAATATTTTCCAATAAACGGTCACTAATCTAACATGTTTATATCCGTGGTTTATACATAAAAAAAGAGTTTTGGTTCAGAAATTGGTCATTACAAGTTAGTAAATGTATGTTTAGTTTGTATTGCCTTAAAGTGCTTTTCAGCAACCATAGTACCGTTTTCAATGCAACTGCAAAGTTTTGTTGGTAAGTCCTGGATGAACAATTTCTAATCAACTCTGACTATTATTTTAACTTGGTCATATTGTTGCTTTATACATAGAAAGAGAGTTTTGGTTCAGAAATTGTTCATTACTAGTCAGTAAATGCATGTTTAGTTTTTATTGTTTTAAAGTGCTTTTCAGCCTTCTAGTAGCGGTTTCAATACAACTGCAAGTCTTGTATGTAAGTTCTAATAGATCACTTTCAAATCAACTCTTACTGTCCTAACATGTTTATATCCGTGGTTTATAAGTAGAAAAACAGTTTTGGCTCAGAAATTGTTCATTACTAGTCAGTAAATGCATGTTTAATTTTAATTGTTTTAAAGTGCTTTTCAGCCCCATTGTAGCGTGTCAAATGCAACTGCAAAGTCTTGTAAGTAAGTAAAAATGAATATTTTCCAATAAACGGTCACTAATCTAACATGTTTATATCCGCGGTTTATACATAAAAAAAAGAGTTTTGGTTCAGAAATTGGTCATTACTAGTTAGTAAATGTATGTTTAGTTTGTATTGCCTTAAAGTGCTTTTCAGCAACCATAGTACCGTTTTCAATGCAACTGCAAAGTTTTGTTGGTAAGTCCTGGATGAACAAATTCTAATCAACTCTGACTATTATTTTAACTTGGTCATATTGTTGCTTTATACATAGAAAGAGAGTTTTGGTTCAGAAATTGTTCATTACTAGTCAGTAAATGCATGTTTAGTTTTTATTGTTTTATAGTGCTTTTCAGCCTTCTAGTAGCGTTTTCAATGCAACTGCAAAGTTTTTTTGGTAAGTCTTGGATGAACAATTTCTAATCAACTCTTACTATTATTTTAACTTGGTCATATTGGTGGTTTATACATAGAAAGAGAGTTTTGGTTCAGAAAGTGTTCATTACTAGTCAGTAAATGCATGTTTAGTTTTTATTGTTTTATAGTGCTTTTCAGCCTTCTAGTAGCGTTTTCAATGCAACTGCAAAGTTTTTTTGGTAAGTCTTGGATGAATAATTTCTAATCAACTCCTACTATTATTTTAACTTGGTCATATTGGTGGTTTATACATAGAAAGAGAGTTTTGGTTCAGAAATTGTTCATTACTAGTGAGTAAATGCATGTTAGTACTAGTACTAGTTAGTAAATGTATGTTTAGTTTGTATTGCCTTAAAGTCCTTTTCAGCAACCAAAGTAACGTTGTCAATGCAACTGCAAAGTTTTGTTAGTAAATCCTGGATGAATAATTTCTAATCAACTCTACTATTATTTTAACTTGGTCATATTGGTGGTTTATACATAGAAAGAGAGTTTTGGTTCAGAAATTGTTCATTACTAGTCCGTAAATGCATGTTTAGTTTTTATTGTTTTAAAGTGCTTTTCAGCCTTCTAGTAGCGGTTTCAATGCAACTGCAAGTCTTGTATGTAAGTTCTAAATGATCACTTTCAAATCAACTCTTACTGTCCTAACATGTTTATATCCGTGGTTTATAAGTAGAAAAACAGTTTTGGCTCAGAAATTGTTCATTACTAGTCAGTAAATGCATGTTTAGTTTTTATTGTTTTAAAGTGCTTTTCAGCCCCATTGTAGCGTGTCAAATGCAACTGCAAAGTCTTGTAAGTAAGTAAAAATGAATATTTTCCAATAAACGGTCACTAATCTAACATGTTTATATCCGTGGTTTATACATAGAAAAATAGTTTTGGTTCAGAAATTGGTCATTACTAGTTAGTAAATGTATGTTTAGTTTGTATTGCCTTAAAGTGCTTTTCAGCAACCATAGTACCGTTTTCAATGCAACTGCAAAGTTTTGTTGGTAAGTCCTGGATGAACAATTTCTTATCAACTCTGACTATTATTTTAACTTGGTCATATTGGTGGTTTATACATAGAAAGAGAGTTTTGGTTCAAAAAGTGTTCATTACTAGTGAGAAAATGCATGTTAGTACTAGTACTAGTTAGTAAATGTATGTTTAGTTTGTATTGCCTTAAAGTGCTTTTCAGCAACCATAGTAACGTTGTCAATGCAACTGCAAAGTTTTGTTGGTAATCAACTCCTACTATTATTTTAACTTGGTCATATTGGTGGTTTATACATAGAAAGAGAGTTTTGGTTCAGAAATTGTTCATTACTAGTCCGTAAATGCATGTTTAGTTTTTATTGTTTTAAAGTGCTTTTCAGCCTTAGCGGTTTCAATGCAACTGCAAAGTCTTGTATGTAAGTTCTAAATGATCACTTTCAAATCAACTCTTACTGTCCTAACATGTTTATATCCGTGGTTTATAAGTAGAAAAACAGTTTTGGCTCAGAAATTGTTCATTACTAGTCAGTAAATGCATGTTTAGTTTTTATTGTTTTAAAGTGCTTTTCAGCCCCATTGTAGCGTGTCAAATGCAACTGCAAAGTCTTGTAAGTAAGTAAAAATGAATATTTTCCAATAAACGGTCACTAATCTAACATGTTTATATCCGTGGTTTATACATAAAAAAAGAGTTTTGGTTCAGAAATTGGTCATTACAAGTTAGTAAATGTATGTTTAGTTTGTATTGCCTTAAAGTGCTTTTCAGCAACCATAGTACCGTTTTCAATGCAACTGCAAAGTTTTGTTGGTAAGTCCTGGATGAACAATTTCAAATCAACTCTGACTATTATTTTAACTTGGTCATATTGTTGCTTTATACATAGAAAGAGAGTTTTGGTTCAGAAATTGTTCATTACTAGTCAGTAAATGCATGTTTAGTTTTTATTGTTTTAAAGTGCTTTTCAGCCTTCTAGTAGCGGTTTCAATGCAACTGCAAGTCTTGTATGTAAGTTCTAAATGATCACTTTCAAATCAACTCTTACTGTCCTAACATGTTTATATCCGTGGTTTATAAGTAGAAAAACAGTTTTGGCTCAGAAATTGTTCATTACTAGTCAGTAAATGCATGTTTAATTTTAATTGTTTTAAAGTGCTTTTCAGCCCCATTGTAGCGTGTCAAATGCAACTGCAAAGTCTTGTAAGTAAGTAAAAATGAATATTTTCCAATAAACGGTCACTAATCTAACATGTTTATATCCGTGGTTTATACATAAAAAAAGAGTTTTGGTTCAGAAATTGGTCATTACAAGTTAGTAAATGTATGTTTAGTTTGTATTGCCTTAAAGTCCTTTTCAGCAACCAAAGTAACGTTGTCAATGCAACTGCAAAGTTTTGTTAGTAAGTCCTGGATGAATAATTTCTAATCAACTCCTACTATTATTTTAACTTGGTCATATTGGTGGTTTATACATAGAAAGAGAGTTTTGGCTCAGAAATTGTTCATTACTAGTCAGTAAATGCATCTTTAGTTTTTATTGTTTTGAAGTGCTTTTCAGCCTTAGCGGTTTCAATGCAACTGCAAAGTCTTGTATGTAAGTTCTAAATGATCACTTTCAAATCAACTCCTACTGTCCTAACATGTTTATATCCGTGGTTTATAAGTAGAAAAACAGTTTTGGCTCAGAAATTGTTCATTACTAGTCAGTAAATGCATGTTTAGTTTTTATTGTTTTAAAGTGCTTTTCAGCCCCATTGTAGCGTGTCAAATGCAACTGCAAAGTCTTGTATGTAAGTAAAAATGAATATTTCCGAATCAACGCTCACTAATCTAACATATATCCGTGGTTTATACATAGAAAAATAGTTTTGGTTCAGAAATTGGTCATTACTAGTTAGTAAATGTATGTTTAGTTTGTATTGCCTTAAAGTGCTTTTCAGCAACAATAGTACCGTTTTCAATGCAACTGCAAAGTTTTTTTGGTAAGTCCTGGATGAACAATTTCTAATCAACTCTTACTGTTATTTTAACTTGGTCATATTGGTGGTTTATACATAGAAAGAGAGTTTTGGTTCAGAAATTGTTCATTACTAGTGAGTAAATGCATGTTAGTACTAGTACTAGTTAGTAAATGTATGTTTAGTTTGTATTGCCTTAAAGTCCTTTTCAGCAACCAAAGTAACGTTGTCAATGCAACTGCAAAGTTTTGTTAGTAAGTCCTGGATGAATAATTTCTAATCAACTCCTACTATTATTTTAACTTGGTCATATTGGTGGTTTATACATAGAAAGAGAGTTTTGGCTCAGAAATTGTTCATTACTAGTCAGTAAATGCATGTTTAGTTTTTATTGTTTTAAAGTGCTTTTCAGCCCCATTGTAGCGTGTCAAATGCAACTGCAAAGTCTTGTAAGTAAGTAAAAATGAATATTTTCCAATAAACGGTCACTAATCTAACATGTTTATATCCGTGGTTTATACATAAAAAAAGAGTTTTGGTTCAGAAATTGGTCATTACAAGTTAGTAAATGTATGTTTAGTTTGTATTGCCTTAAAGTGCTTTTCAGAAACCATAGTACCGTTTTCAATGCAACTGCAAAGTTTTTTTGGTAAGTCTTGGATGAACAATTTCTAATCAACTCTTACTATTATTTTAACTTGGTCATATTGGTGGTTTATACATAGAAAGAGAGTTTTGGTTCAGAAAGTGTTCATTACTAGTGAGAAAATGCATGTTAGTACTAGTACTAGTTAGTAAATGTATGTTTAGTTTGTATTGCCTTAAAGTGCTTTTCAGCAACCATAGTAACGTTGTCAATGCAACTGCAAAGTTTTGTTGGTAAGTCCTGGATGAACAATTTCTAATCAACTCCTACTATTATTTTAACTTGGTCATATTGGTGGTTTATACATAGAAAGAGAGTTTTGGTTCAGAAAGTGTTCATTACTAGTGAGAAAATGCATGTTAGTACTAGTACTAGTTAGTAAATGTATGTTTAGTTTGTATTGCCTTAAAGTGCTTTTCAGCAACCATAGTAACGTTGTCAATGCAACTGCAAAGTTTTGTTGGTAAGTCCTGGATGAACAATTTCTAATCAACTCCTACTATTATTTTAACTTGGTCATATTGGTGGTTTATACATAGAAAGAGAGTTTTGGTTCAGAAATTGGTCATTACTAGTCAGTAAATGCATGTTTAGTTTTTATTGTTTTAAAGTGCTTTTCAGCCTTCTAGTAGCGGTTTCAATACAACTGCAAGTCTTGTATGTAAGTTCTAATAGATCACTTTCAAATCAACTCTTACTGTCCTAACATGTTTATATCCGTGGTTTATAAGTAGAAAAACAGTTTTGGCTCAGAAAATGTTCATTACTAGTCAGTAAATGCATGTTTAGTTTTTATTGTTTTAAAGTGCTTTTCAGCCCCATTGTAGCATGTCAAATGCAACTGCAAAGTCTTGTAAGTAAGTAAAAATGAATATTTTCCAATAAACGGTCACTAATCTAACATGTTTATATCCGTGGTTTATACATAAAAAAGAGTTTTGGTTCAGAAATTGGTCATTACTAGTTAGTAAATGTATGTTTAGTTGTATTGCCTTAAAGTGCTTTTCAGCAACCATAGTACCGTTTTCAATGCAACTGCAAAGTTTTGTTCGTAAGTCCTGGATGAACAATTTCTAATCAACTCTGACTATTATTTTAACTTGGTCATATTGTTGCTTTATACATAGAAAGAGAGTTTTGGTTCAGAAATTGTTCATTACTAGTCAGTAAATGCATGTTAGTTTTTATTGTTTTAAAGTGCTTTTCAGCCTTCTAGTAGCGTTTTCAATGCAACTGCAGAGTTTTTTTGGTAAGTCCTGGATGAACAATTTCTAATCAACTCTGACTATTATTTTAACTTGGTCATATTGTTGCTTTATACATAGAAAGAGAGTTTTGGTTCAGAAATTGTTCATTACTAGTCAGTAAATGCATGTTTAGTTTTTATTGTTTTAAAGTGCTTTTCAGCCTTCTAGTAGCGGTTTCAATACAACTGCAAGTCTTGTATGTAAGTTCTAATAGATCACTTTCAAATCAACTCTTACTGTCCTAACATGTTTATATCCGTGGTTTATAAGTAGAAAAACAGTTTTGGCTCAGAAATTGTTCATTACTAGTCAGTAAATGCATGTTTAGTTTTTATTGTTTTAAAGTGCTTTTCAGCCCCATTGTAGCGTGTCAAATGCAACTGCAAAGTCTTGTAAGTAAGTAAAAATGAATATTTTCCAATAAACGGTCACTAATCTAACATGTTTATATCCGTGGTTTATACATAAAAAAAGAGTTTTGGTTCAGAAATTGGTCATTACAAGTTAGTAAATGTATGTTTAGTTTGTATTGCCTTAAAGTGCTTTTCAGCAACCATAGTACCGTTTTCAATGCAACTGCAAAGTTTTGTTGGTAAGTCCTGGATGAACAATTTCTAATCAACTCTGACTATTATTTTAACTTGGTCATATTGTTGCTTTATACATAGAAAGAGAGTTTTGGTTCAGAAATTGTTCATTACTAGTCAGTAAATGCATGTTTAGTTTTTATTGTTTTAAAGTGCTTTTCAGCCTTCTAGTAGCGGTTTCAATACAACTGCAAGTCTTGTATGTAAGTTCTAATAGATCACTTTCAAATCAACTCTTACTGTCCTAACATGTTTATATCCGTGGTTTATAAGTAGAAAAACAGTTTTGGCTCAGAAATTGTTCATTACTAGTCAGTAAATGCATGTTTAATTTTAATTGTTTTAAAGTGCTTTTCAGCCCCATTGTAGCGTGTCAAATGCAACTGCAAAGTCTTGTAAGTAAGTAAAAATGAATATTTTCCAATAAACGGTCACTAATCTAACATGTTTATATCCGCGGTTTATACATAAAAAAAAGAGTTTTGGTTCAGAAATTGGTCATTACTAGTTAGTAAATGTATGTTTAGTTTGTATTGCCTTAAAGTGCTTTTCAGCAACCATAGTACCGTTTTCAATGCAACTGCAAAGTTTTGTTGGTAAGTCCTGGATGAACAAATTCTAATCAACTCTGACTATTATTTTAACTTGGTCATATTGTTGCTTTATACATAGAAAGAGAGTTTTGGTTCAGAAATTGTTCATTACTAGTCAGTAAATGCATGTTTAGTTTTTATTGTTTTATAGTGCTTTTCAGCCTTCTAGTAGCGTTTTCAATGCAACTGCAAAGTTTTTTTGGTAAGTCTTGGATGAACAATTTCTAATCAACTCTTACTATTATTTTAACTTGGTCATATTGGTGGTTTATACATAGAAAGAGAGTTTTGGTTCAGAAAGTGTTCATTACTAGTCAGTAAATGCATGTTTAGTTTTTATTGTTTTATAGTGCTTTTCAGCCTTCTAGTAGCGTTTTCAATGCAACTGCAAAGTTTTTTTGGTAAGTCTTGGATGAATAATTTCTAATCAACTCCTACTATTATTTTAACTTGGTCATATTGGTGGTTTATACATAGAAAGAGAGTTTTGGTTCAGAAAGTGTTCATTACTAGTCAGTAAATGCATGTTTCGTTTTTATTGTTTTAAAGTGCTTTTCAGCCTTCTAGTAGCGGTTTCAATGCAACTGCAAGTCTTGTATGTAAGTTCTAATAGATCACTTTCAAATCAACTCTTACTGTCCTAACATGGGTATATCCGTGGTTTATAAGTAGAAAAACAGTTTTGGCTCAGAAATTGTTCATTACTAGTCAGTCAATGCATGTTTAGTTTTTATTGTTTTAAAGTGCTTTTCAGCCCCATTGTAGCGTGTCAAATGCAACTGCAAACTCTTGTATATAAGAAAAAATGAATATTTCCGAATCAACGCTCACTAATCTAACATATATCCGTGGTTTATACATAGAAAAATAGTTTTGGTTCAGAAATTGGTCATTACTAGTTAGTAAATGTATGTTTAGTTGTATTGCCTTAAAGTGCTTTTCAGCAACCATAGTACCGTTTTCAATGCAACTGCAAAGTTTTGTTGGTAAGTCCTGGATGAACAATTTCTAATCAACTCTGACTATTTTTTTTAACTTGGTTATACATAGCATGCTTTATACATAGAAAGAGAGTTTTGGTTCAGAAATTGTTCATTACTAGTCAGTAAATGCATGTTTAGTTTTTATTGTTTTAAAGTGCTTTTCAGCCTTCTAGTAGCGGTTTCAATGCAACTGCAAGTCTTGTATGTAAGTTCTAAATGATCACTTTCAAATCAACTCTTACTGTCCTAACATGTTTATATCCGTGGTTTATAAGTAGAAAAACAGTTTTGGCTCAGAAATTGTTCATTACTAGTCAGTAAATGCATGTTTAGTTTTTATTGTTTTAAAGTGCTTTTCAGCCCCATTGTAGCGTGTCAAATGCAACTGCAAAGTCTTGTAAGTAAGTAAAAATGAATATTTTCCAATAAACGGTCACTAATCTAACATGTTTATATCCGTGGTTTATACATAAAAAAAGAGTTTTGGTTCAGAAATTGGTCATTACAAGTTAGTAAATGTATGTTTAGTTTGTATTGCCTTAAAGTGCTTTTCAGCAACCATAGTACCGTTTTCAATGCAACTGCAAAGTTTTGTTGGTAAGTCCTGGATGAACAATTTCTAATCAACTCTGACTATTATTTTAACTTGGTCATATTGTTGCTTTATACATAGAAAGAGAGTTTTGGTTCAGAAATTGTTCATTACTAGTCAGTAAATGCATGTTTAGTTTTTATTGTTTTAAAGTGCTTTTCAGCCTTCTAGTAGCGGTTTCAATACAACTGCAAGTCTTGTATGTAAGTTCTAATAGATCACTTTCAAATCAACTCTTACTGTCCTAACATGTTTATATCCGTGGTTTATAAGTAGAAAAACAGTTTTGGCTCAGAAATTGTTCATTACTAGTCAGTAAATGCATGTTTAATTTTAGATGTTTTAAAGTGCTTTTCAGCCCCATTGTAGCGTGTCAAATGCAACTGCAAAGTCTTGTAAGTAAGTAAAAATGAATATTTTCCAATAAACGGTCACTAATCTAACATGTTTATATCCGTGGTTTATACATAAAAAAGAGTTTTGGTTCAGAAATTGGTCATTACTAGTTAGTAAATGTATGTTTAGTTGTATTTTTCTTAAAGTGCTTTTCAGCAACCATAGTACCGTTTTCAATGCAACTGCAAAGTTTTGTTGGTAAGTCCTGGATGAACAAATTCTAATCAACTCTGACTATTATTTTAACTTGGTCATATTGTTGCTTTATACATAGAAAGAGAGTTTTGGTTCAGAAATTGTTCATTACTAGTCAGTAAATGCATGTTTAGTTTTTATTGTTTTATAGTGCTTTTCAGCCTTCTAGTAGCGTTTTCAATGCAACTGCAAAGTTTTTTTGGTAAGTCTTGGATGAACAATTTCTAATCAACTCTTACTATTATTTTAACTTGGTCATATTGGTGGTTTATACATAGAAAGAGAGTTTTGGTTCAGAAAGTGTTCATTACTAGTCAGTAAATGCATGTTTCGTTTTTATTGTTTTAAAGTGCTTTTCAGCCTTCTAGTAGCGGTTTCAATGCAACTGCAAGTCTTGTATGTAAGTTCTAATAGATCACTTTCAAATCAACTCTTACTGTCCTAACATGGGTATATCCGTGGTTTATAAGTAGAAAAACAGTTTTGGCTCAGAAATTGTTCATTACTAGTCAGTCAATGCATGTTTAGTTTTTATTGTTTTAAAGTGCTTTTCAGCCCCATTGTAGCGTGTCAAATGCAACTGCAAACTCTTGTATATAAGAAAAAATGAATATTTCCGAATCAACGCTCACTAATCTAACATATATCCGTGGTTTATACATAGAAAAATAGTTTTGGTTCAGAAATTGGTCATTACTAGTTAGTAAATGTATGTTTAGTTTGTATTGCCTTAAAGTGCAACTGCAAAGTTTTTTTGGTAAGTCCTGGATAAACAATTTCTAATCAACTCTTACTGTTATTTTAACTTGGTCATATTGGTGGTTTATACATAGAAAGAGAGTTTTGGTTCAGAAATTGTTCATTACTAGTGAGTAAATGCATGTTAGTACTAGTACTAGTTAGTAAATGTATGTTTAGTTTGTATTGCCTTAAAGTCCTTTTCAGCAACCAAAGTAACGTTGTCAATGCAACTGCAAAGTTTTGTTAGTAAATCCTGGATGAATAATTTCTAATCAACTCTACTATTATTTTAACTTGGTCATATTGGTGGTTTATACATAGAAAGAGAGTTTTGGTTCAGAAATTGTTCATTACTAGTCCGTAAATGCATGTTTAGTTTTTATTGTTTTAAAGTGCTTTTCAGCCTTCTAGTAGCGGTTTCAATGCAACTGCAAGTCTTGTATGTAAGTTCTAAATGATCACTTTCAAATCAACTCTTACTGTCCTAACATGTTTATATCCGTGGTTTATAAGTAGAAAAACAGTTTTGGCTCAGAAATTGTTCATTACTAGTCAGTAAATGCATGTTTAGTTTTTATTGTTTTAAAGTGCTTTTCAGCCCCATTGTAGCGTGTCAAATGCAACTGCAAAGTCTTGTAAGTAAGTAAAAATGAATATTTTCCAATAAACGGTCACTAATCTAACATGTTTATATCCGTGGTTTATACATAGAAAAATAGTTTTGGTTCAGAAATTGGTCATTACTAGTTAGTAAATGTATGTTTAGTTGTATTGCCTTAAAGTGCTTTTCAGCAACCATAGTACCGTTTTCAATGCAACTGCAAAGTTTTGTTGGTAAGTCCTGGATGAACAATTTCTAATCAACTCTGACTATTTTTTTAACTTGGTTATACATAGCATGCTTTATACATAGAAAGAGAGTTTTGGTTCAGAAATTGTTCATTACTAGTCAGTAAATGCATGTTTAGTTTTTATTGTTTTAAAGTGCTTTTCAGCCTTCTAGTAGCGGTTTCAATGCAACTGCAAGTCTTGTATGTAAGTTCTAAATGATCACTTTCAAATCAACTCTTACTGTCCTAACATGTTTATATCCGTGGTTTATAAGTAGAAAAACAGTTTTGGCTCAGAAATTGTTCATTACTAGTCAGTAAATGCATGTTTAGTTTTTATTGTTTTAAAGTGCTTTTCAGCCCCATTGTAGCGTGTCAAATGCAACTGCAAAGTCTTGTAAGTAAGTAAAAATGAATATTTTCCAATAAACGGTCACTAATCTAACATGTTTATATCCGTGGTTTATACATAAAAAAAGAGTTTTGGTTCAGAAATTGGTCATTACAAGTTAGTAAATGTATGTTTAGTTTGTATTGCCTTAAAGTGCTTTTCAGCAACCATAGTACCGTTTTCAATGCAACTGCAAAGTTTTGTTGGTAAGTCCTGGATGAACAATTTCTAATCAACTCTGACTATTATTTTAACTTGGTCATATTGTTGCTTTATACATAGAAAGAGAGTTTTGGTTCAGAAATTGTTCATTACTAGTCAGTAAATGCATTTTTAGTTTTTATTGTTTTAAAGTGCTTTTCAGCCTTCTAGTAGCGGTTTCAATACAACTGCAAGTCTTGTATGTAAGTTCTAATAGATCACTTTCAAATCAACTCTTACTGTCCTAACATGTTTATATCCGTGGTTTATAAGTAGAAAAACAGTTTTGGCTCAGAAATTGTTCATTACTAGTCAGTAAATGCATGTTTAATTTTAATTGTTTTAAAGTGCTTTTCAGCCCCATTGTAGCGTGTCAAATGCAACTGCAAAGTCTTGTAAGTAAGTAAAAATGAATATTTTCCAATAAACGGTCACTAATCTAACATGTTTATATCCGTGGTTTATACATAAAAAAGAGTTTTGGTTCAGAAATTGGTCATTACTAGTTAGTAAATGTATGTTTAGTTGTATTGCCTTAAAGTGCTTTTCAGCAACCATAGTACCGTTTTCAATGCAACTGCAAAGTTTTGTTGGTAAGTCCTGGATGAACAAATTCTAATCAACTCTGACTATTATTTTAACTTGGTCATATTGTTGCTTTATACATAGAAAGAGAGTTTTGGTTCAGAAATTGTTCATTACTAGTCAGTAAATGCATGTTTAGTTTTTATTGTTTTATAGTGCTTTTCAGCCTTCTAGTAGCGTTTTCAATGCAACTGCAAAGTTTTTTTGGTAAGTCTTGGATGAACAATTTCTAATCAACTCTTACTATTATTTTAACTTGGTCATATTGGTGGTTTATACATAGAAAGAGAGTTTTGGTTCAGAAAGTGTTCATTACTAGTCAGTAAATGCATGTTTCGTTTTTATTGTTTTAAAGTGCTTTTCAGCCTTCTAGTAGCGGTTTCAATGCAACTGCAAGTCTTGTATGTAAGTTCTAATAGATCACTTTCAAATCAACTCTTACTGTCCTAACATGGGTATATCCGTGGTTTATAAGTAGAAAAACAGTTTTGGCTCAGAAATTGTTCATTACTAGTCAGTCAATGCATGTTTAGTTTTTATTGTTTTAAAGTGCTTTTCAGCCCCATTGTAGCGTGTCAAATGCAACTGCAAACTCTTGTATATAAGAAAAAATGAATATTTCCGAATCAACGCTCACTAATCTAACATATATCCGTGGTTTATACATAGAAAAATAGTTTTGGTTCAGAAATTGGTCATTACTAGTTAGTAAATGTATGTTTAGTTTGTATTGCCTTAAAGTGCTTTTCAGCAACAATAGTACCGTTTTCAATGCAACTGCAAAGTTTTTTTGGTAAGTCCTGGATGAACAATTTCTAATCAACTCTTACTGTTATTTTAACTTGGTCATATTGGTGGTTTATACATAGAAAGAGAGTTTTGGTTCAGAAATTGTTCATTACTAGTGAGTAAATGCATGTTAGTACTAGTACTAGTTAGTAAATGTATGTTTAGTTTGTATTGCCTTAAAGTCCTTTTCAGCAACCAAAGTAACGTTGTCAATGCAACTGCAAAGTTTTGTTAGTAAATCCTGGATGAATAATTTCTAATCAACTCTACTATTATTTTAACTTGGTCATATTGGTGGTTTATACATAGAAAGAGAGTTTTGGTTCAGAAATTGTTCATTACTAGTCCGTAAATGCATGTTTAGTTTTTATTGTTTTAAAGTGCTTTTCAGCCTTCTAGTAGCGGTTTCAATGCAACTGCAAGTCTTGTATGTAAGTTCTAAATGATCACTTTCAAATCAACTCTTACTGTCCTAACATGTTTATATCCGTGGTTTATAAGTAGAAAAACAGTTTTGGCTCAGAAATTGTTCATTACTAGTCAGTAAATGCATGTTTAGTTTTTATTGTTTTAAAGTGCTTTTCAGCCCCATTGTAGCGTGTCAAATGCAACTGCAAAGTCTTGTAAGTAAGTAAAAATGAATATTTTCCAATAAACGGTCACTAATCTAACATGTTTATATCCGTGGTTTATACATAGAAAAATAGTTTTGGTTCAGAAATTGGTCATTACTAGTTAGTAAATGTATGTTTAGTTGTATTGCCTTAAAGTGCTTTTCAGCAACCATAGTACCGTTTTCAATGCAACTGCAAAGTTTTGTTGGTAAGTCCTGGATGAACAATTTCTAATCAACTCTGACTATTTTTTTAACTTGGTCATACATAGCATGCTTTATACATAGAAAGAGAGTTTTGGTTCAGAAATTGTTCATTACTAGTCAGTAAATGCATGTTTAGTTTTTATTGTTTTAAAGTGCTTTTCAGCCTTCTAGTAGCGGTTTCAATGCAACTGCAAGTCTTGTATGTAAGTTCTAAATGATCACTTTCAAATCAACTCTTACTGTCCTAACATGTTTATATCCGTGGTTTATAAGTAGGAAAACAGTTTTGGCTCAGAAATTGTTCATTACTAGTCAGTAAATGCATGTTTAGTTTTTATTGTTTTAAAGTGCTTTTCAGCCCCATTGTTGCGTGTCAAATGCAACTGCAAAGTCTTGTAAGTAAGTAAAAATGAATATTTTCCAATAAACGGTCACTAATCTAACATGTTTATATCCGTGGTTTATACATAGAAAAATAGTTTTGGTTCAGAAATTGGTCATTACTAGTTAGTAAATGTATGTTTAGTTGTATTGCCTTAAAGTGCTTTTCAGCAACCATAGTACCGTTTTCAATGCAACTGCAAAGTTTTGTTGGTAAGTCCTGGATGAACAATTTCTAATCAACTCTTACTATTATTTTAACTTGGTCATATTGGTGGTTTATACATAGAAAGAGAGTTTTGGTTCAAAAAGTGTTCATTACTAGTGAGAAAATGCATGTTAGTACTAGTACTAGTTAGTAAATGTATGTTTAGTTTGTATTGCCTTAAAGTGCTTTTCAGCAACCATAGTAACGTTGTCAATGCAACTGCAAAGTTTTGTTGGTAATCAACTCCTACTATTATTTTTACTTGGTCATATTGGTGGTTTATACATAGAAAGAGAGTTTTGGTTCAGAAATTGTTTATTACTAGTCCTTAAATGCATGTTTAGTTTTTATTGTTTTAAAGTGCTTTTCAGCCTTCTAGTAGCGGTTTCAATACAACTGCAAGTCTTGTATGTAAGTTCTAATAGATCACTTTCAAATCAACTCTTACTGTCCTAACATGTTTATATCCGTGGTTTATAAGTAGAAAAACAGTTTTGGCTCAGAAATTGTTCATTACTAGTCAGTAAATGCATGTTTAGTTTTTATTGTTTTAAAGTGCTTTTCAGCCCCATTGTAGCGTGTCAAATGCAACTGCAAAGTCTTGTAAGTAAGTAAAAATGAATATTTTCCAATAAACGGTCACTAATCTAACATGTTTATATCCGTGGTTTATACATAAAAAAAGAGTTTTGGTTCAGAAATTGGTCATTACAAGTTAGTAAATGTATGTTTAGTTTGTATTGCCTTAAAGTGCTTTTCAGCAACCATAGTACCGTTTTCAATGCAACTGCAAAGTTTTTTTGGTAAGTCTTGGATGAACAATTTCTAATCAACTCTTACTATTATTTTAACTTGGTCATATTGGTGGTTTATACATAGAAAGAGAGTTTTGGTTCAGAAATTGTTCATTACTAGTGAGAAAATGCATGTTAGTACTAGTACTAGTTAGTAAATGTATGTTTAGTTTGTATTGCCTTAAAGTGCTTTTCAGCAACCATAGTAACGTTGTCAATGCAACTGCAAAGTTTTGTTGGTAAGTCCTGGATGAACGATTTCTAATCAACTCCTACTATTATTTTAACTTGGTCATATTGTTGCTTTATACATAGAAAGAGAGTTTTGGTTCAGAAATTGTTCATTACTAGTCAGTAAATGCATGTTTAGTTTTTATTGTTTTATAGTGCTTTTCAGCCTTCTAGTAGCGTTTTCAATGCAACTGCAAAGTTTTTTTGGTAAGTCTTGGATGAACAATTTCTAATCAACTCTTACTATTATTTTAACTTGGTCATATTGGTGGTTTATACATAGAAAGAGAGTTTTGGTTCAGAAAGTGTTCATTACTAGTCAGTAAATGCATGTTTCGTTTTTATTGTTTTAAAGTGCTTTTCAGCCTTCTAGTAGCGGTTTCAATGCAACTGCAAGTCTTGTATGTAAGTTCTAATAGATCACTTTCAAATCAACTCTTACTGTCCTAACATGGGTATATCCGTGGTTTATAAGTAGAAAAACAGTTTTGGCTCAGAAATTGTTCATTACTAGTCAGTCAATGCATGTTTAGTTTTTATTGTTTTAAAGTGCTTTTCAGCCCCATTGTAGCGTGTCAAATGCAACTGCAAACTCTTGTATATAAGAAAAAATGAATATTTCCGAATCAACGCTCACTAATCTAACATATATCCGTGGTTTATACATAGAAAAATAGTTTTGGTTCAGAAATTGGTCATTACTAGTTAGTAAATGTATGTTTAGTTTGTATTGCCTTAAAGTGCTTTTCAGCAACAATAGTACCGTTTTCAATGCAACTGCAAAGTTTTTTTGGTAAGTCCTGGATGAACAATTTCTAATCAACTCTTACTGTTATTTTAACTTGGTCATATTGGTGGTTTATACATAGAAAGAGAGTTTTGGTTCAGAAATTGTTCATTACTAGTGAGTAAATGCATGTTAGTACTAGTACTAGTTAGTAAATGTATGTTTAGTTTGTATTGCCTTAAAGTCCTTTTCAGCAACCAAAGTAACGTTGTCAATGCAACTGCAAAGTTTTGTTAGTAAATCCTGGATGAATAATTTCTAATCAACTCTACTATTATTTTAACTTGGTCATATTGGTGGTTTATACATAGAAAGAGAGTTTTGGTTCAGAAATTGTTCATTACTAGTCCGTAAATGCATGTTTAGTTTTTATTGTTTTAAAGTGCTTTTCAGCCTTCTAGTAGCGGTTTCAATGCAACTGCAAGTCTTGTATGTAAGTTCTAAATGATCACTTTCAAATCAACTCTTACTGTCCTAACATGTTTATATCCGTGGTTTATAAGTAGAAAAACAGTTTTGGCTCAGAAATTGTTCATTACTAGTCAGTAAATGCATGTTTAGTTTTTATTGTTTTAAAGTGCTTTTCAGCCCCATTGTAGCGTGTCAAATGCAACTGCAAAGTCTTGTAAGTAAGTAAAAATGAATATTTTCCAATAAACGGTCACTAATCTAACATGTTTATATCCGTGGTTTATACATAGAAAAATAGTTTTGGTTCAGAAATTGGTCATTACTAGTTAGTAAATGTATGTTTAGTTGTATTGCCTTAAAGTGCTTTTCAGCAACCATAGTACCGTTTTCAATGCAACTGCAAAGTTTTGTTGGTAAGTCCTGGATGAACAATTTCTAATCAACTCTGACTATTTTTTTAACTTGGTCATACATAGCATGCTTTATACATAGAAAGAGAGTTTTGGTTCAGAAATTGTTCATTACTAGTCAGTAAATGCATGTTTAGTTTTTATTGTTTTAAAGTGCTTTTCAGCCTTCTAGTAGCGGTTTCAATGCAACTGCAAGTCTTGTATGTAAGTTCTAAATGATCACTTTCAAATCAACTCTTACTGTCCTAACATGTTTATATCCGTGGTTTATAAGTAGGAAAACAGTTTTGGCTCAGAAATTGTTCATTACTAGTCAGTAAATGCATGTTTAGTTTTTATTGTTTTAAAGTGCTTTTCAGCCCCATTGTTGCGTGTCAAATGCAACTGCAAAGTCTTGTAAGTAAGTAAAAATGAATATTTTCCAATAAACGGTCACTAATCTAACATGTTTATATCCGTGGTTTATACATAGAAAAATAGTTTTGGTTCAGAAATTGGTCATTACTAGTTAGTAAATGTATGTTTAGTTGTATTGCCTTAAAGTGCTTTTCAGCAACCATAGTACCGTTTTCAATGCAACTGCAAAGTTTTGTTGGTAAGTCCTGGATGAACAATTTCTAATCAACTCTTACTATTATTTTAACTTGGTCATATTGGTGGTTTATACATAGAAAGAGAGTTTTGGTTCAAAAAGTGTTCATTACTAGTGAGAAAATGCATGTTAGTACTAGTACTAGTTAGTAAATGTATGTTTAGTTTGTATTGCCTTAAAGTGCTTTTCAGCAACCATAGTAACGTTGTCAATGCAACTGCAAAGTTTTGTTGGTAATCAACTCCTACTATTATTTTTACTTGGTCATATTGGTGGTTTATACATAGAAAGAGAGTTTTGGTTCAGAAATTGTTTATTACTAGTCCTTAAATGCATGTTTAGTTTTTATTGTTTTAAAGTGCTTTTCAGCCTTCTAGTAGCGGTTTCAATACAACTGCAAGTCTTGTATGTAAGTTCTAATAGATCACTTTCAAATCAACTCTTACTGTCCTAACATGTTTATATCCGTGGTTTATAAGTAGAAAAACAGTTTTGGCTCAGAAATTGTTCATTACTAGTCAGTAAATGCATGTTTAGTTTTTATTGTTTTAAAGTGCTTTTCAGCCCCATTGTAGCGTGTCAAATGCAACTGCAAAGTCTTGTAAGTAAGTAAAAATGAATATTTTCCAATAAACGGTCACTAATCTAACATGTTTATATCCGTGGTTTATACATAAAAAAAGAGTTTTGGTTCAGAAATTGGTCATTACAAGTTAGTAAATGTATGTTTAGTTTGTATTGCCTTAAAGTGCTTTTCAGCAACCATAGTACCGTTTTCAATGCAACTGCAAAGTTTTTTTGGTAAGTCTTGGATGAACAATTTCTAATCAACTCTTACTATTATTTTAACTTGGTCATATTGGTGGTTTATACATAGAAAGAGAGTTTTGGTTCAGAAATTGTTCATTACTAGTGAGAAAATGCATGTTAGTACTAGTACTAGTTAGTAAATGTATGTTTAGTTTGTATTGCCTTAAAGTGCTTTTCAGCAACCATAGTAACGTTGTCAATGCAACTGCAAAGTTTTGTTGGTAAGTCCTGGATGAACGATTTCTAATCAACTCCTACTATTATTTTAACTTGGTCATATTGGTGGTTTATACATAGAAAGAGAGTTTTGGTTCAGAAATTGTTCATTACTAGTCAGTAAATGCATGTTTAGTTTTTATTGTTTTAAAGTGCTTTTCAGCCCCATTGTAGCGTGTCAAATGCAACTGCAAAGTCTTGTAAGTAAGTAAAAATGAATATTTTCCAATAAACGGTCACTAATCTAACATGTTTATATCCGTGGTTTATACATAAAAAAAGAGTTTTGGTTCAGAAATTGGTCATTACAAGTTAGTAAATGTATGTTTAGTTTGTATTGCCTTAAAGTGCTTTTCAGCAACCATAGTACCGTTTTCAATGCAACTGCAAAGTTTTGTTGGTAAGTCCTGGATGAACAATTTCTAATCAACTCTGACTATTTTTTAACTTGGTCATACATAGCATGCTTTATACATAGAAAGAGAGTTTTGGTTCAGAAATTGTTCATTACTAGTCAGTAAATGCATGTTTAGTTTTTATTGTTTTAAAGTGCTTTTCAGCCTTCTAGTAGCGGTTTCAATGCAACTGCAAGTCTTGTATGTAAGTTCTAATAGATCAAAGTTTTTTTGGTAAGTCCTGGATGAACAATTTCTAATCAACTCTTACTGTTATTTTAACTTGGTCATATTGGTGGTTTATACATAGAAAGAGAGTTTTGGTTCAGAAATTGTTCATTACTAGTGAGTAAATGCATGTTAGTACTAGTACTAGTTAGTAAATGTATGTTTAGTTTGTATTGCCTTAAAGTCCTTTTCAGCAACCAAAGTAACGTTGTCAATGCAACTGCAAAGTTTTGTTAGTAAGTCCTGGATGAAAAATTTCTAATCAACTCCTACTATTATTTTAACTTGGTCATATTGGTGGTTTATACATAGAAAGAGAGTTTTGGCTCAGAAATTGTTCATTACTAGTCAGTAAATGCATGTTTAGTTTTTATTGTTTTAAAGTGCTTTTCAGCCCCATTGTAGCGTGTCAAATGCAATTGCAAAGTCTTGTAAGTAAGTAAAAATGAATATTTTCCAATAAACGGTCACTAATCTAACATGTTTATATCCGTGGTTTATACATAAAAAAAGAGTTTTGGTTCAGAAATTGGTCATTACAAGTTAGTAAATGTATGTTTAGTTTGTATTGCCTTAAAGTGCTTTTCAGCAACCATAGTACCGTTTTCAATGCAACTGCAAAGTTTTTTTGGTAAGTCTTGGATGAACAATTTCTAATCAACTCTTACTATTATTTTAACTTGGTCATATTGGTGGTTTATACATAGAAAGAGAGTTTTGGTTCAGAAATTGTTCATTACTAGTGAGAAAATGCATGTTAGTACTAGTACTAGTTAGTAAATGTATGTTTAGTTTGTATTGCCTTAAAGTGCTTTTCAGCAACCATAGTAACGTTGTCAATGCAACTGCAAAGTTTTGTTGGTAAGTCCTGGATGAACGATTTCTAATCAACTCCTACTATTATTTTAACTTGGTCATATTGGTGGTTTATACATAGAAAGAGAGTTTTGGTTCAGAAATTGTTCATTACTAGTCAGTAAATGCATGTTTAGTTTTTATTGTTTTAAAGTGCTTTTCAGCCCCATTGTAGCGTGTCAAATGCAACTGCAAAGTCTTGTAAGTAAGTAAAAATGAATATTTTCCAATAAACGGTCACTAATCTAACATGTTTATATCCGTGGTTTATACATAAAAAAAGAGTTTTGGTTCAGAAATTGGTCATTACAAGTTAGTAAATGTATGTTTAGTTTGTATTGCCTTAAAGTGCTTTTCAGCAACCATAGTACCGTTTTCAATGCAACTGCAAAGTTTTGTTGGTAAGTCCTGGATGAACAATTTCTAATCAACTCTGACTATTTTTTAACTTGGTCATACATAGCATGCTTTATACATAGAAAGAGAGTTTTGGTTCAGAAATTGTTCATTACTAGTCAGTAAATGCATGTTTAGTTTTTATTGTTTTAAAGTGCTTTTCAGCCTTCTAGTAGCGGTTTCAATGCAACTGCAAGTCTTGTATGTAAGTTCTAATAGATCAAAGTTTTTTTGGTAAGTCCTGGATGAACAATTTCTAATCAACTCTTACTGTTATTTTAACTTGGTCATATTGGTGGTTTATACATAGAAAGAGAGTTTTGGTTCAGAAATTGTTCATTACTAGTGAGTAAATGCATGTTAGTACTAGTACTAGTTAGTAAATGTATGTTTAGTTTGTATTGCCTTAAAGTCCTTTTCAGCAACCAAAGTAACGTTGTCAATGCAACTGCAAAGTTTTGTTAGTAAGTCCTGGATGAAAAATTTCTAATCAACTCCTACTATTATTTTAACTTGGTCATATTGGTGGTTTATACATAGAAAGAGAGTTTTGGCTCAGAAATTGTTCATTACTAGTCAGTAAATGCATGTTTAGTTTTTATTGTTTTAAAGTGCTTTTCAGCCCCATTGTAGCGTGTCAAATGCAATTGCAAAGTCTTGTAAGTAAGTAAAAATGAATATTTTCCAATAAACGGTCACTAATCTAACATGTTTATATCCGTGGTTTATACATAAAAAAAGAGTTTTGGTTCAGAAATTGGTCATTACAAGTTAGTAAATGTATGTTTAGTTTGTATTGCCTTAAAGTGCTTTTCAGCAACCATAGTACCGTTTTCAATGCAACTGCAAAGTTTTTTGGTGAGTCTTGGATGAACAATTTCTAATCAACTCTTACTATTATTTTAACTTGGTCATATTGGTGGTTTATACATAGAAAGAGAGTTTTGGCTCAGAAATTGTTCATTACTAGTCAGTAAATGCATGTTTAGTTTTTATTGTTTTAAAGTGCTTTTCAGCCCCATTGTAGCGTGTCAAATGCAACTGCAAAGTCTTGTAAGTAAGTAAAAATGAATATTTTCCAATAAACGGTCACTAATCTAACATGTTTATATCCGTGGTTTATACATAAAAAAGAGTTTTGGTTCAGAAATTGGTCATTACAAGTTAGTAAATGTATGTTTAGTTTGTATTGCCTTAAAGTGCTTTTCAGCAACCATAGTACCGTTTTCAATGCAACTGCAAAGTTTTGTTGGTAAGTCCTGGATGAACAATTTCTAATCAACTCTGACTATTTTTTAACTTGGTCATACATAGCATGCTTTATACATAGAAAGAGAGTTTTGGTTCAGAAATTGTTCATTACTAGTCAGTAAATGCATGTTTAGTTTTTATTGTTTTAAAGTGCTTTTCAGCCTTCTAGTAGCGGTTTCAATGCAACTGCAAGTCTTGTATGTAAGTTCTAATAGATCAAAGTTTTTTTGGTAAGTCCTGGATGAACAATTTCTAATCAACTCTTACTGTTATTTTAACTTGGTCATATTGGTGGTTTATACATAGAAAGAGAGTTTTGGTTCAGAAATTGTTCATTACTAGTGAGTAAATGCATGTTAGTACTAGTACTAGTTAGTAAATGTATGTTTAGTTTGTATTGCCTTAAAGTCCTTTTCAGCAACCAAAGTAACGTTGTCAATGCAACTGCAAAGTTTTGTTAGTAAGTCCTGGATGAAAAATTTCTAATCAACTCCTACTATTATTTTAACTTGGTCATATTGGTGGTTTATACATAGAAAGAGAGTTTTGGCTCAGAAATTGTTCATTACTAGTCAGTAAATGCATGTTTAGTTTTTATTGTTTTAAAGTGCTTTTCAGCCCCATTGTAGCGTGTCAAATGCAATTGCAAAGTCTTGTAAGTAAGTAAAAATGAATATTTTCCAATAAACGGTCACTAATCTAACATGTTTATATCCGTGGTTTATACATAAAAAAAGAGTTTTGGTTCAGAAATTGGTCATTACAAGTTAGTAAATGTATGTTTAGTTTGTATTGCCTTAAAGTGCTTTTCAGCAACCATAGTACCGTTTTCAATGCAACTGCAAAGTTTTTTTGGTAAGTCTTGGATGAACAATTTCTAATCAACTCTTACTATTATTTTAACTTGGTCATATTGGTGGTTTATACATAGAAAGAGAGTTTTGGTTCAGAAAGTGTTCATTACTAGTGAGAAAATGCATGTTAGTACTAGTACTAGTTAGTAAATGTATGTTTAGTTTGTATTGCCTTAAAGTGCTTTTCAGCAACCATAGTAACGTTGTCAATGCAACTGCAAAGTTTTGTTGGTAATCAACTCCTACTATTATTTTAACTTGGTCATATTGGTGGTTTATACATAGAAAGAGAGTTTTGGTTCAGAAATTGTTCATTACTAGTCCGTAAATGCATGTTTAGTTTTTATTGTTTTAAAGTGCTTTTCAGCCTTCTAGTAGCGGTTTCAATACAACTGCAAGTCTTGTATGTAAGTTCTAATAGATCACTTTCAAATCAACTCTTACTGTCCTAACATGTTTATATCCGTGGTTTATAAGTAGAAAAACAGTTTTGGCTCAGAAATTGTTCATTACTAGTCAGTAAATGCATGTTTAGTTTTTATTGTTTTAAAGTGCTTTTCAGCCCCATTGTAGCGTGTCAAATGCAACTGCAAAGTCTTGTATGTAAGTAAAAATGAATATTTCCGAATCAACGCTCACTAATTTAACATATATCCGTGGTTTATACATAGAAAAATAGTTTTGGTTCAGAAATTGGTCATTACTAGTTAGTAAATGTATGTTTAGTTTGTATTGCCTTAAAGTGCTTTTCAGCAACAATAGTACCGTTTTCAATGCAACTGCAAAATTTTTTTGGTAAGTCCTGGATGAACAATTTCTAATAAACTCTTACTGTTATTTTAACTTGGTCATATTGGTGGTTTATACATAGAAAGAGAGTTTTGGTTCAGAAATTGTTCATTACTAGTGAGTAAATGCATGTTAGTACTAGTACTAGTTAGTAAATGTATGTTTAGTTTGTATTGCCTTAAAGTCCTTTTCAGCAACCAAAGTAACGTTGTCAATGCAACTGCAAAGTTTTGTTAGTAAGTCCTGGATGAATAATTTCTAATCAACTCCTACTATTATTTTAACTTGGTCATATTGGTGGTTTATACATAGAAAGAGAGTTTTGGCTCAGAAATTGTTCATTACTAGTCAGTAAATGCATGTTTAGTTTTTATTGTTTTAAAGTGCTTTTCAGCCCCATTGTAGCGTGTCAAATGCAACTGCAAAGTCTTGTAAGTAAAAATGAATATTTTCCAATAAACGGTCACTAATCTAACATGTTTATATCCGTGGTTTATACATAAAAAAAGAGTTTTGGTTCAGAAATTGGTCATTACAAGTTAGTAAATGTATGTTTAGTTTGTATTGCCTTAAAGTGCTTTTCAGCAACCATAGTACCGTTTTCAATGCAACTGCAAAGGTTTTTTTGGTAAGTCTTGGATGAACAATTTCTAATCAACTCTTACTATTATTTTAACTTGGTCATATTGGTGGTTTATACATAGAAAGAGAGTTTTGGTTCAGAAATTGGTCATTACTAGTCAGTAAATGCATGTTTAGTTTTTATTGTTTTAAAGTGCTTTTCAGCCTTCTAGTAGCGGTTTCAATACAACTGCAAGTCTTGTATGTAAGTTCTAATAGATCACTTTCAAATCAACTCTTACTGTCCTAACATGTTTATATCCGTGGTTTATAAGTAGAAAAACAGTTTTGGCTCAGAAATTGTTCATTACTAGTCAGTAAATGCATGTTTAGTTTTTATTGTTTTAAAGTGCTTTTCAGCCCCATTGTAGCGTGTCAAATGCAACTGCAAAGTCTTGTATGTAAGTAAAAATGAATATTTCCGAATCAACGCTCACTAATCTAACATATATCCGTGGTTTATACATAGAAAAATAGTTTTGGTTCAGAAATTGGTCATTACTAGTTAGTAAATGTATGTTTAGTTTGTATTGCCTTAAAGTGCTTTTCAGCAACAATAGTACCGTTTTCAATGCAACTGCAAAGTTTTTTTGGTAAGTCCTGGATGAACAATTTCTAATCAACTCTTACTGTTATTTTAACTTGGTCATATTGGTGGTTTATACATAGAAAGAGAGTTTTGGTTCAGAAATTGTTCATTACTAGTGTGTAAATGCATGTTAGTACTAGTACTAGTTAGTAAATGTATGTTTAGTTTGTATTGCCTTAAAGTCCTTTTCAGCAACCAAAGTAACGTTGTCAATGCAACTGCAAAGTTTTGTTAGTAAGTCCTGGATGAATAATTTCTAATCAACTCCTACTATTATTTTAACTTGGTCATATTGGTGGTTTATACATAGAAAGAGAGTTTTGGCTCAGAAATTGTTCATTACTAGTCAGTAAATGCATGTTTAGTTTTTATTGTTTTAAAGTGCTTTTCAGCCTTCTAGTAGCGGTTTCAATACAACTGCAAGTCTTGTATGTAAGTTCTAATAGATCATTTTCAAATCAACTCTTACTGTCCTAACATGTTTATATCCGTGGTTTATAAGTAGAAAAACAGTTTTGGCTCAGAAATTGTTCATTACTAGTCAGTAAATGCATGTTTAGTTTTTATTGTTTTAAAGTGCTTTTCAGCCCCATTGTAGCGTGTCAAATGCAACTGCAAAGTCTTGTATGTAAGTAAAAATGAATATTTCCGAATCAACGCTCACTAATTTAACATATATCCGTGGTTTATAGATAGAAAAATAGTTTTGGTTCAGAAATTGGTCATTACTAGTTAGTAAATGTATGTTTAGTTTGTATTGCCTTAAAGTGCTTTTCAGCAACAATAGTACCGTTTTCAATGCAACTGCAAAATTTTTTTGGTAAGTCCTGGATGAACAATTTCTAATCAACTCTTACTGTTATTTTAACTTGGTCATATTGGTGGTTTATACATAGAAAGAGAGTTTTGGTTCAGAAATTGTTTATTACTAGTGAGTAAATGCATGTTAGTACTAGTACTAGTTAGTAAATGTATGTTTAGTTTGTATTGCCTTAAAGTCCTTTTCAGCAACCAAAGTAACGTTGTCAATGCAACTGCAAAGTTTTGTTAGTAAGTCCTGGATGAATAATTTCTAATCAACTCCTACTATTATTTTAACTTGGTCATATTGGTGGTTTATACATAGAAAGAGAGTTTTGGCTCAGAAATTGTTCATTACTAGTCAGTAAATGCATGTTTAGTTTTTATTGTTTAAAAGTGCTTTTCAGCCCCATTGTAGCGTGTCAAATGCAACTGCAAAGTCTTGTAAGTAAAAATGAATATTTTCCAATAAACGGTCACTAATCTAACATGTTTATATCCGTGGTTTATACATAAAAAAAGAGTTTTGGTTCAGAAATTGGTCATTACAAGTTAGTAAATGTATGTTTAGTTTGTATTGCCTTAAAGTGCTTTTCAGCAACCATAGTACCGTTTTCAATGCAACTGCAAAGTTTTTTTGGTAAGTCTTGGATGAACAATTTCTAATCAACTCTTACTATTGTTTTAACTTGGTCATATTGGTGGTTTATACATAGAAAGAGAGTTTTGGTTCAGAAAGTGTTCATTACTAGTGAGAAAATGCATGTTAGTACTAGTACTAGTTAGTAAATGTATGTTTAGTTTGTATTGCCTTAAAGTGCTTTTCAGCAACCATAGTAACGTTGTCAATGCAACTGCAAAGTTTTGTTGGTAAGTCCTGGATGAACAATTTCTAATCAACTCCTACTATTATTTTAACTTGGTCATATTGGTGGTTTATACATAGAAAGAGAGTTTTGGTTCAGAAATTGATCATTACTAGTCAGTAAATGCATGTTTAGTTTTTATTGTTTTAAAGTGCTTTTCAGCCTTCTAGTAGCGGTTTCAATACAACTGCAAGTCTTGTATGTAAGTTCTAATAGATCACTTTCAAATCAACTCTTACTGTCCTAACATGTTTATATCCGTGGTTTTTAAGTAGAAAAACAGTTTTGGCTCAGAAATTGTTCATTACTAGTTAGTAAATGCATGTTTAGTTTTTATTGTTTTAAAGTGCTTTTCAGCCCCATTGTAGCATGTCAAATGCAACTGCAAAGTCTTGTAAGTAAGTAAAAATGAATATTTTCCAATAAACGGTCACTAATCTAACATGTTTATATCCGTGGTTTATACATAAAAAAGAGTTTTGGTTCAGAAATTGGTCATTACTAGTTAGTAAATGTATGTTTAGTTGTATTGCCTTAAAGTGCTTTTCAGCAACCATAGTACCGTTTTCAATGCAACTGCAAAGTTTTGTTCGTAAGTCCTGGATGAACAATTTCTAATCAACTCTGACTATTATTTTAACTTGGTCATATTGTTGCTTTATACATAGAAAGAGAGTTTTGGTTCAGAAATTGTTCATTACTAGTCAGTAAATGCATGTTAGTTTTTATTGTTTTAAAGTGCTTTTCAGCCTTCTAGTAGCGTTTTCAATGCAACTGCAGAGTTTTTTTGGTAAGTCCTGGATGAACAATTTCTAATCAACTCTGACTATTATTTTAACTTGGTCATATTGTTGCTTTATACATAGAAAGAGAGTTTTGGTTCAGAAATTGTTCATTACTAGTCAGTAAATGCATGTTTAGTTTTTATTGTTTTAAAGTGCTTTTCAGCCTTCTAGTAGCGGTTTCAATACAACTGCAAGTCTTGTATGTAAGTTCTAATAGATCACTTTCAAATCAACTCTTACTGTCCTAACATGTTTATATCCGTGGTTTATAAGTAGAAAAACAGTTTTGGCTCAGAAATTGTTCATTACTAGTCAGTAAATGCATGTTTAGTTTTTATTGTTTTAAAGTGCTTTTCAGCCCCATTGTAGCGTGTCAAATGCAACTGCAAAGTCTTGTAAGTAAGTAAAAATGAATATTTTCCAATAAACGGTCACTAATCTAACATGTTTATATCCGTGGTTTATACATAAAAAAAGAGTTTTGGTTCAGAAATTGGTCATTACAAGTTAGTAAATGTATGTTTAGTTTGTATTGCCTTAAAGTGCTTTTCAGCAACCAGAGTACCGTTTTCAATGCAACTGCAAAGTTTTGTTGGTAAGTCTTGGATGAACAATTTCTAATCAACTCTGACAATTTTTTAACTTGGTCATACATAGCATGCTTTATACATAGAAAGAGAGTTTTGGTTCAGAAATTGTTCATTACTAGTCAGTAAATGCATGTTTAGTTTTTATTGTTTTAAAGTGCTTTTCAGCCTTCTAGTAGCGGTTTCAATGCAACTGCAAGTCTTGTATGTAAGTTCTAATAGATCACTTTCAAATCAACTCTTACTGTCCTAACATGTTTATATCCGTGGTTTATAAGTAGAAAAACAGTTTTGGCTCAGAAATTGTTCATTACTAGTCAGTAAATGCATGTTTAGTTTTTATTGTTTTAAAGTGCTTTTCAGCCCCATTGTAGCGTGTCAAATCAACTGCAAAGTCTTGTATGTAAGTAAAAATGAATATTTCCGAATCAACGCTCACTAATCTAACATATATCCGTGGTTTATACATAGAAAAATAGTTTTGGTTCAGAAATTGGTCATTACTAGTTAGTAAATGTATGTTTAGTTTGTATTGCCTTAAAGTGCTTTTCAGCAACCAAAGTAACGTTGTCAATGCAACTGCAAAGTTTTGTTAGTAAGTCCTGGATGAATAATTTCTAATCAACTCCTACTATTATTTTAACTTGGTCATATTGGTGGTTTATACATAGAAAGAGAGTTTTGGTTCAGAAATTGTTCATTACTAGTCCGTAAATGCATGTTTAGTTTTTATTGTTTTAAAGTGCTTTTCAGCCTTCTAGTAGCGGTTTCAATACAACTGCAAGTCTTGTATGTAAGTTCTAAATGATCACTTTCAAATCAACTCTTACTGTCCTAACATGTTTATATCCGTGGTTTATAAGTAGAAAAACAGTTTTGGCTCAGAAATTGTTCATTACTAGTCAGTAAATGCATGTTTAGTTTTTATTGTTTTAAAGTGCTTTTCAGCCCCATTGTAGCGTGTCAAATGCAACTGCAAAGTCTTGTAAGTAAGTAAAAATGAATATTTTCCAATAAACGGTCACTAATCTAACATGTTTATATCCGTGGTTTATACATAGAAAAATAGTTTTGGTTCAGAAATTGGTCATTACTAGTTAGTAAATGTATGTTTAGTTGTATTGCCTTAAAGTGCTTTTCAGCAACCATAGTACCGTTTTCAATGCAACTGCAAAGTTTTGTTGGTAAGTCCTGGATGAACAATTTTTAATCAACTCTGACTATTATTTTAACTTGGTCATATTGTTGCTTTATATATAGAAAGAGAGTTTTGGTTCAGAAATTGTTCATTACTAGTCAGTAAATGCATGTTTAGTTTTTATTGTTTTAAGGTGCTTTTCAGCCTTCTAGTAGCGTTTTCAATGCAACTGCAAAGTTTTGTTGTTAAGTCCAGGATGAATAATTTCTAATCAACTCCTACTATTATTTTAACTTGGTCATATTGGTGATTTATACATAGAAAGAGAGTTTTGGTTCAGAAATTGTTCATTACTAGTCAGTAAATGCATGTTTAGTTTTTATTGTTTTAAAGTGCTTTTCAGCCTTCTAGTAGCGGTTTCAATACAACTGCAAGTCTTGTATGTAAGTTCTAATAGATCACTTTCAAATCAACTCTTACTGTCCTAACATGTTTATATCCGTGGTTTATAAGTAGAAAAACAGTTTTGGCTCAGAAATTGTTCATTACTAGTCAGTAAATGCATGTTTAGTTTTTATTGTTTTAAAGTGCTTTTCAGCCCCATTGTAGCGTGTCAAATGCAACTGCAAAGTCTTGTAAGTAAGTAAAAATGAATATTTTCCAATAAACGGTCACTAATCTAACATGTTTATATCCGTGGTTTATACATAAAAAAAGAGTTTTGGTTCAGAAATTGGTCATTACAAGTTAGTAAATGTATGTTTAGTTTGTATTGCCTTAAAGTGCTTTTCAGCAACAATAGTACCGTTTTCAATGCAACTGCAAAGTTTTGTTGGTAAGTCCTGGATGAACAATTTCTAATCAACTCTTACTGTTATTTTAACTTGGTCATATTGGTGGTTTATACATAGAAAGAGAGTTTTGGTTCAGAAAGTGTTCATTACTAGTAAGTAAATGCATGTTAGTACTAGTACTAGTTAGTAAATGTATGTTTAGTTTGTATTGCCATAAAGTGCTTTTCAGCAACCATAGTACCGTTTTCAATGCAACTGCAAAGTTTTGTTGGTAAGTCCTGGATGAACAATTTCTAATCAACTCTGACTATTATTTTAACTTGGTCATACATAGCATGCTTTATACATAGAAAGAGAGTTTTGGTTCAGAAATTGTTCATTACTAGTCAGTAAATGCATGTTTAGTTTTTATTGTTTTAAAGTGCTTTTCAGCCTTCTAGTAGCGGTTTCAATACAACTGCAAGTCTTGTATGTAAGTTCTAATAGATCACTTTCAAATCAACTCTTACTGTCCTAACATGTTTATATCCGTGGTTTATAAGTAGAAAAACAGTTTTGGCTCAGAAATTGTTCATTACTAGTCAGTAAATGCATGTTTAGTTTTTATTGTTTTAAAGTGCTTTTCAGCCCCATTGTAGCGTGTCAAATGCAACTGCAAAGTCTTGTAAGTAAGTAAAAATGAATATTTTCCAATAAACGGTCACTAATCTAACATGTTTATATCCGTGGTTTATACATAAAAAAGAGTTTTGGTTCAGAAATTGGTCATTACAAGTTAGTAAATGTATGTTTAGTTTGTATTGCCTTAAAGTGCTTTTCAGCAACCATAGTACCGTTTTCAATGCAACTGCAAAGTTTTGTTGGTAAGTCCTGGATGAACAATTTCTAATCAACTCTGACTATTTTTTAACTTGGTCATACATAGCATGCTTTATACATAGAAAGAGAGTTTTGGTTCAGAAATTGTTCATTACTAGTCCGTAAATGCATGTTTAGTTTTTATTGTTTTAAAGTGCTTTTCAGCCTTCTAGTAGCGGTTTCAATACAACTGCAAGTCTTGTATGTAAGTTCTAAATGATCACTTTCAAATCAACTCTTACTGTCCTAACATGTTTATATCCGTGGTTTATAAGTAGAAAAACAGTTTTGGCTCAGAAATTGTTCATTACTAGTCAGTAAATGCATGTTTAGTTTTTATTGTTTTAAAGTGCTTTTCAGCCCCATTGTAGCGTGTCAAATGCAACTGCAAAGTCTTGTAAGTAAGTAAAAATGAATATTTTCCAATAAACGGTCACTAATCTAACATGTTTATATCCGTGGTTTATACATAGAAAAATAGTTTTGGTTCAGAAATTGGTCATTACTAGTTAGTAAATGTATGTTTAGTTGTATTGCCTTAAAGTGCTTTTCAGCAACCATAGTACCGTTTTCAATGCAACTGCAAAGTTTTGTTGGTAAGTCCTGGATGAACAATTTTTAATCAACTCTGACTATTATTTTAACTTGGTCATATTGTTGCTTTATATATAGAAAGAGAGTTTTGGTTCAGAAATTGTTCATTACTAGTCAGTAAATGCATGTTTAGTTTTTATTGTTTTAAGGTGCTTTTCAGCCTTCTAGTAGCGTTTTCAATGCAACTGCAAAGTTTTGTTGGTAAGTCCAGGATGAATAATTTCTAATCAACTCCTACTATTATTTTAACTTGGTCATATTGGTGATTTATACATAGAAAGAGAGTTTTGGTTCAGAAATTGTTCATTACTAGTCAGTAAATGCATGTTTAGTTTTTATTGTTTTAAAGTGCTTTTCAGCCTTCTAGTAGCGGTTTCAATACAACTGCAAGTCTTGTATGTAAGTTCTAATAGATCACTTTCAAATCAACTCTTACTGTCCTAACATGTTTATATCCGTGGTTTATAAGTAGAAAAACAGTTTTGGCTCAGAAATTGTTCATTACTAGTCAGTAAATGCATGTTTAGTTTTTATTGTTTTAAAGTGCTTTTCAGCCCCATTGTAGCGTGTCAAATGCAACTGCAAAGTCTTGTAAGTAAGTAAAAATGAATATTTTCCAATAAACGGTCACTAATCTAACATGTTTATATCCGTGGTTTATACATAAAAAAAGAGTTTTGGTTCAGAAATTGGTCATTACAAGTTAGTAAATGTATGTTTAGTTTGTATTGCCTTAAAGTGCTTTTCAGCAACAATAGTACCGTTTTCAATGCAACTGCAAAGTTTTGTTGGTAAGTCCTGGATGAACAATTTCTAATCAACTCTGACTATTATTTTAACTTGGTCATACATAGCATGCTTTATACATAGAAAGAGAGTTTTGGTTCAGAAATTGTTCATTACTAGTCAGTAAATGCATGTTTAGTTTTTATTGTTTTAAAGTGCTTTTCAGCCTTCTAGTAGCGGTTTCAATACAACTGCAAGTCTTGTATGTAAGTTCTAATAGATCACTTTCAAATCAACTCTTACTGTCCTAACATGTTTATATCCGTGGTTTATAAGTAGAAAAACAGTTTTGGCTCAGAAATTGTTCATTACTAGTCAGTAAATGCATGTTTAGTTTTTATTGTTTTAAAGTGCTTTTCAGCCTTCTAGTAGCGGTTTCAATACAACTGCAAGTCTTGTATGTAAGTTCTAATAGATCACTTTCAAATCAACTCTTACTGTCCTAGCATGTTTATATCCGTGGTTTATAAGTAGAAAAACAGTTTTGGCTCAGAAATTGTTCATTACTAGTCAGTAAATGCATGTTTAGTTTTTATTGTTTTAAAGTGCTTTTCAGCCCCATTGTAGCGTGTCAAATGCAACTGCAAAGTCTTGTAAGTAAGTAAAAATGAATATTTTCCAATAAACGGTCACTAATCTAACATGTTTATATCCGTGGTTTATACATAAAAAAGAGTTTTGGTTCAGAAATTGGTCATTACAAGTTAGTAAATGTATGTTTAGTTTGTATTGCCTTAAAGTGCTTTTCAGCAACCATAGTACCGTTTTCAATGCAACTGCAAAGTTTTGTTGGTAAGTCCTGGATGAACAATTTCTAATCAACTCTGACTATTTTTTAACTTGGTCATACATAGCATGCTTTATACATAGAAAGAGAGTTTTGGTTCAGAAATTGTTCATTACTAGTCCGTAAATGCATGTTTAGTTTTTATTGTTTTAAAGTGCTTTTCAGCCTTCTAGTAGCGGTTTCAATACAACTGCAAGTCTTGTATGTAAGTTCTAATAGATCACTTTCAAATCAACTCTTACTGTCCTAACATGTTTATATCCGTGGTTTATAAGTAGAAAAACAGTTTTGGCTCAGAAATTGTTCATTACTAGTCAGTAAATGCATGTTTAGTTTTTATTGTTTTAAAGTGCTTTTCAGCCCCATTGTAGCGTGTCAAATGCAACTGCAAAGTCTTGTAAGTAAGTAAAAATGAATATTTTCCAATAAACGGTCACTAATCTAACATGTTTATATCCGTGGTTTATACATAAAAAAAGAGTTTTGGTTCAGAAATTGGTCATTACAAGTTAGTAAATGTATGTTTAGTTTGTATTGCCTTAAAGTGCTTTTCAGCAACAATAGTACCGTTTTCAATGCAACTGCAAAGTTTTGTTGGTAAGTCCTGGATGAACAATTTCTAATCAACTCTGACTATTATTTTAACTTGGTCATACATAGCATGCTTTATACATAGAAAGAGAGTTTTGGTTCAGAAATTGTTCATTACTAGTCAGTAAATGCATGTTTAGTTTTTATTGTTTTAAAGTGCTTTTCAGCCTTCTAGTAGCGGTTTCAATACAACTGCAAGTCTTGTATGTAAGTTCTAATAGATCACTTTCAAATCAACTCTTACTGTCCTAACATGTTTATATCCGTGGTTTATAAGTAGAAAAACAGTTTTGGCTCAGAAATTGTTCATTACTAGTCAGTAAATGCATGTTTAGTTTTTATTGTTTTAAAGTGCTTTTCAGCCTTCTAGTAGCGGTTTCAATACAACTGCAAGTCTTGTATGTAAGTTCTAATAGATCACTTTCAAATCAACTCTTACTGTCCTAGCATGTTTATATCCGTGGTTTATAAGTAGAAAAACAGTTTTGGCTCAGAAATTGTTCATTACTAGTCAGTAAATGCATGTTTAGTTTTTATTGTTTTAAAGTGCTTTTCAGCCCCATTGTAGCGTGTCAAATGCAACTGCAAAGTCTTGTAAGTAAGTAAAAATGAATATTTTCCAATAAACGGTCACTAATCTAACATGTTTATATCCGTGGTTTATACATAAAAAAGAGTTTTGGTTCAGAAATTGGTCATTACAAGTTAGTAAATGTATGTTTAGTTTGTATTGCCTTAAAGTGCTTTTCAGCAACCATAGTACCGTTTTCAATGCAACTGCAAAGTTTTGTTGGTAAGTCCTGGATGAACAATTTCTAATCAACTCTGACTATTTTTTAACTTGGTCATACATAGCATGCTTTATACATAGAAAGAGAGTTTTGGTTCAGAAATTGTTCATTACTAGTCCGTAAATGCATGTTTAGTTTTTATTGTTTTAAAGTGCTTTTCAGCCTTCTAGTAGCGGTTTCAATACAACTGCAAGTCTTGTATGTAAGTTCTAAATGATCACTTTCAAATCAACTCTTACTGTCCTAACATGTTTATATCCGTGGTTTATAAGTAGAAAAACAGTTTTGGCTCAGAAATTGTTCATTACTAGTCAGTAAATGCATGTTTAGTTTTTATTGTTTTAAAGTGCTTTTCAGCCCCATTGTAGCGTGTCAAATGCAACTGCAAAGTCTTGTAAGTAAGTAAAAATGAATATTTTCCAATAAACGGTCACTAATCTAACATGTTTATATCCGTGGTTTATACATAGAAAAATAGTTTTGGTTCAGAAATTGGTCATTACTAGTTAGTAAATGTATGTTTAGTTGTATTGCCTTAAAGTGCTTTTCAGCAACCATAGTACCGTTTTCAATGCAACTGCAAAGTTTTGTTGGTAAGTCCTGGATGAACAATTTTTAATCAACTCTGACTATTATTTTAACTTGGTCATATTGTTGCTTTATATATAGAAAGAGAGTTTTGGTTCAGAAATTGTTCATTACTAGTCAGTAAATGCATGTTTAGTTTTTATTGTTTTAAGGTGCTTTTCAGCCTTCTAGTAGCGTTTTCAATGCAACTGCAAAGTTTTGTTGGTAAGTCCAGGATGAATAATTTCTAATCAACTCCTACTATTATTTTAACTTGGTCATATTGGTGATTTATACATAGAAAGAGAGTTTTGGTTCAGAAATTGTTCATTACTAGTCAGTAAATGCATGTTTAGTTTTTATTGTTTTAAAGTGCTTTTCAGCCTTCTAGTAGCGGTTTCAATACAACTGCAAGTCTTGTATGTAAGTTCTAATAGATCACTTTCAAATCAACTCTTACTGTCCTAACATGTTTATATCCGTGGTTTATAAGTAGAAAAACAGTTTTGGCTCAGAAATTGTTCATTACTAGTCAGTAAATGCATGTTTAGTTTTTATTGTTTTAAAGTGCTTTTCAGCCCCATTGTAGCGTGTCAAATGCAACTGCAAAGTCTTGTAAGTAAGTAAAAATGAATATTTTCCAATAAACGGTCACTAATCTAACATGTTTATATCCGTGGTTTATACATAAAAAAAGAGTTTTGGTTCAGAAATTGGTCATTACAAGTTAGTAAATGTATGTTTAGTTTGTATTGCCTTAAAGTGCTTTTCAGCAACAATAGTACCGTTTTCAATGCAACTGCAAAGTTTTGTTGGTAAGTCCTGGATGAACAATTTCTAATCAACTCTTACTGTTATTTTAACTTGGTCATATTGGTGGTTTATACATAGAAAGAGAGTTTTGGTTCAGAAAGTGTTCATTACTAGTAAGTAAATGCATGTTAGTACTAGTACTAGTTAGTAAATGTATGTTTAGTTTGTATTGCCATAAAGTGCTTTTCAGCAACCATAGTACCGTTTTCAATGCAACTGCAAAGTTTTGTGGGTAAGTCCTGGATGAACAATTTCTAATCAACTCTGACTATTATTTTAACTTGGTCATACATAGCATGCTTAATACATAGAAAGAGAGTTTTGGTTCAGAAATTGTTCATTACTAGTCAGTAAATGCATGTTTAGTTTTTATTGTTTTAAAGTGCTTTTCAGCCTTCTAGTAGCGGTTTCAATACAACTGCAAGTCTTGTATGTAAGTTCTAATAGATCACTTTCAAATCAACTCTTACTGTCCTAACATGTTTATATCCGTGGTTTATAAGTAGAAAAACAGTTTTGGCTCAGAAATTGTTCATTACTAGTCAGTAAATGCATGTTTAGTTTTTATTGTTTTAAAGTGCTTTTCAGCCTTCTAGTAGCGGTTTCAATACAACTGCAAGTCTTGTATGTAAGTTCTAATAGATCACTTTCAAATCAACTCTTACTGTCCTAACATGTTTATATCCGTGGTTTATAAGTAGAAAAACAGTTTTGGCTCAGAAATTGTTCATTACTAGTCAGTAAATGCATGTTTAGTTTTTATTGTTTTAAAGTGCTTTTCAGCCCCATTGTAGCGTGTCAAATGCAACTGCAAAGTCTTGTAAGTAAAAATGAATATTTTCCAATAAACGGTCACTAATCTAACATGTTTATATCCGTGGTTTATACATAAAAAAAGAGTTTTGGTTCAGAAATTGGTCATTACAAGTTAGTAAATGTATGTTTAGTTTGTATTGCCTTAAAGTGCTTTTCAGCAACCATAGTAACGTTGTCAATGCAACTGCAAAGTTTTGTTGGTAAGTCCTGGATGAACAATTTCTAATCAACTCCTACTATTATTTTAACTTGGTCATATTGGTGGTTTATACATAGAAAGAGAGTTTTGGTTCAGAAATTGGTCATTACTAGTCAGTAAATGCATGTTTAGTTTTTATTGTTTTAAAGTGCTTTTCAGCCTTCTAGTAGCGGTTTCAATACAACTGCAAGTCTTGTATGTAAGTTCTAATAGATCACTTTCAAATCAACTCTTACTGTCCTAACATGTTTATATCCGTGGTTTATAAGTAGAAAAACAGTTTTGGCTCAGAAATTGTTCATTACTAGTTAGTAAATGCATGTTTAGTTTTTATTGTTTTAAAGTGCTTTTCAGCCCCATTGTAGCATGTCAAATGCAACTGCAAAGTCTTGTAAGTAAGTAAAAATGAATATTTTCCAATAAACGGTCACTAATCTAACATGTTTATATCCGTGGTTTATACATAAAAAAGAGTTTTGGTTCAGAAATTGGTCATTACTAGTTAGTAAATGTATGTTTAGTTGTATTGCCTTAAAGTGCTTTTCAGCAACCATAGTACCGTTTTCAATGCAACTGCAAAGTTTTGTTCGTAAGTCCTGGATGAACAATTTCTAATCAACTCTGACTATTATTTTAACTTGGTCATATTGTTGCTTTATACATAGAAAGAGAGTTTTGGTTCAGAAATTGTTCATTACTAGTCAGTAAATGCATGTTAGTTTTTATTGTTTTAAAGTGCTTTTCAGCCTTCTAGTAGCGTTTTCAATGCAACTGCAGAGTTTTTTTGGTAAGTCCTGGATGAACAATTTCTAATCAACTCTGACTATTATTTTAACTTGGTCATATTGTTGCTTTATACATAGAAAGAGAGTTTTGGTTCAGAAATTGTTCATTACTAGTCAGTAAATGCATGTTTAGTTTTTATTGTTTTAAAGTGCTTTTCAGCCTTCTAGTAGCGGTTTCAATACAACTGCAAGTCTTGTATGTAAGTTCTAATAGATCACTTTCAAATCAACTCTTACTGTCCTAACATGTTTATATCCGTGGTTTATAAGTAGAAAAACAGTTTTGGCTCAGAAATTGTTCATTACTAGTCAGTAAATGCATGTTTAATTTTTATTGTTTTAAAGTGCTTTTCAGCCCCATTGTAGCGTGTCAAATGCAACTGCAAAGTCTTGTAAGTAAGTAAAAATGAATATTTTCCAATAAACGGTCACTAATCTAACATGTTTATATCCGTGGTTTATACATAAAAAAGAGTTTTGGTTCAGAAATTGGTCATTACAAGTTAGTAAATGTATGTTTAGTTTGTATTGCCTTAACCCTTTCATGCATGAATTATGATAAAATCAGTCAGGATTTTTTTACTAAGTATTTTTATACATCTTTAGGGATGTAAAACAAGGTTCAAATTTATTTTTTTGTCCATCTTTATTCTATAAAGAAATAATTATCTGTACACTCAAGTGTACTTCATGCATTTTGAAATAAACAACATCAATGTTTAATAACATGGAAGTTATGTAGGTATTGTTGTAATTTAGTTATACAGTTATAATATGGTATTATGTTGGAATAGTGGTTCCTCCACTACCCTGTAGGCCTCTCTATTTGAGCTCTGTTGATTGATTGATGTAAAACAAGGTTACAAAATTAAGACATTCTCTCTGAACCGAGGACAGTGGGTCTCCAATCCTGGTCCTCAAGGGCCACTGTCCTGACGGTTTTAGATACGGAGAGCAGTGTCCATGGCCCTCCCCGAGATCCGGCACGCCCCCGGAAACCACTGGCCCCAGCCCAAGGAAGCAAAAAACACCAGCAGATGCCAAGATACTGCGCGCACACGAAGAACCAAGCTCACATGCACGCAGAGGAATATGAGAAGCTAGATACTATGAGGATCTACGCTCAGTTCAGTGACTGTTACTTTTGTTACACCACGGGTCTCCAATCCTGGTCCTCGAGGGCCGCTGTCCTGAAGGTTTTAGATGTTTCCCTGCTCCAGCACACCTACACAGAGCTTGGTTACGATCCTTCATTAGAATCAGGAGACTATTTTCTATGATACTTGCCAAAGCATCCGGGGCACAAAGCTACAAAACACTGCATGCATGTGTACTTGGTTCCTTGTGTGCACGCAGCATCCCTGCATCCGCCGGCACCCTCCGCCTGCCCGAGCTGGGGCCAGCGGCCCCCGGGGGCACACCGGACCCCAGGGAGGGCCACAGACACTGCCCTCAGCTTTGCCGGTTGTGGAGTGGTACTGGGTCTGCCTCTGGATATACTCTGATTCTACTTCTTGCACCTGTCTGTACTGGCAGCCATTCTTCATCACTGCTACCAGAAGCACACTCTTCCTCACTGGAGTCACTCCTCTATTACCCTGTATGCCTGTCTTTTTGAGCCCTACAAAAAATATGCATGTATAAAAACACTCAAATTATATTTTACAAACATAAAGCAGTTGATTTACAGCCAAAGTATTACAATATATTAATTATTTTCAAGAACAACATTGGTAGTAATTGACATTGCATTGAAGTTGTGAACTGTTATTACCACCCCCTGGAGGACAAATAAAGGTTTATCTAATATCATTTGAAACATAACCTATGATGCATGATGTACAATTGAGTGGACAGACGATTAATCTGTATTTCCTCCAAATATAAAATGCAAACTTGGAAAATCTTTACATAATATGTCACCTTAGATGTTACTTGATGCAATTATATTTTTTTTACCTGCAATGGCATGTTTTTATAGACGGTAGAAACCTAAATAGCTGAGGTGGTTGGTCCTTCTCCCTGTCTGTCGGCCATCTTGGTTTTACCGACTACTTTTTCCCATTGCAATGGCCTGCCAATTGGATTTTTTTGCATGGGATGATGCAAAAGGCTTCACTAGAGTGGACTAAATGCAGCAGGGCCCAAAATTGCAGGCATTTAAAGAGAAAACACACTTTTAAACAGCTGTACACTGTAGTGACCTCTATGCATGAAAGGGCTAATGCTAATCTTTTCTGTATCGATCCAATCTTAATAGACATGCTGCCGTAGCTAACACAAGAGAGGCAGCGGTCGCGCCCCCTATTTATAGGGCACACGCCTGTGGTGGTGGTCCGGGGGTGGTCGGGGCTTTGCCTGCTCCCATCCTTGAACCTTGGCCAGCTTCCTTTCTGAAGACCTCCCGGCTTCATTTTTTCATTCCAATGTTGTTTTCCGAAATTCTTCCAACGTTGAGCCACGACTAGTAGGGGAAAATGTCACGTGTTTACACCACCCTCAAAAAAAAAAAAAAAAAGAAAGGAGGGGAAAATGTGACATCTTAGGTTTAATATGGGCACCTAATGCTAATCTTCTCTGTATCGATCCAATGTTAATAGACATGCTGCCGTAGCTAGCACAAGAACGGCAACGGTCGCGCCCCCTATTTACAGGGCACACCCCTGTGGTGGTGGTCCGGGGGTGGTCGGGGCTTTGCCTGCTCCCATCCTTGAACCTTGGCCAGCTTCCTTTCTGAAGACCTCCCGGCTTCGTTTTTTCGTTCCAATGTTGTTTTCCGACCTTGATCCAAGGTTGAGCCACGACTAGAAGGGGAAAATGTCACGTGTTTACACCACCACAAAAAAAAAAAAGGAGGGGAAAATGTGACATCATAGGTTTACCATGGGCACCTAATGCTAATGTTCTCTGTATCGATCCAATCTTAATAGACATGCTGCCGTAGCTAACACAAGAAAGGCAGCGGTCGCGCCCCCTATTTATAGGGCACACCCCTGTGGTGGTGGTCCGGGGGTGGTCGGGGCTTTGCCTGCTCCCATCCTTGAACCTTGGCCAGCTTCCTTTCTGAAGACCTCCCGGCTTCGTTTTTTCGTTCCAATGTTGTTTTCCGACCTTGATCCAACGTTGAGCCACGACTAGGAGGGGAAAATGTCACGTGTTTACACCACCCCCCCCCCAAAAAAAAAAAAAGGAGGGGAAAATGTGACATCATAGGTTTACCATGGGCACCTAATGCTAATGTTCTTTGTAACGATCCAATCTTAATAGACATGCTGCCGTAGCTAACACAAGAAAGGCAGCGGTCGCGCCCCCTATTTACAGGGCACACCCCTGTGGTGGTGGTCCGGGGGTGGTAAGGCTTTGCCTGCTCCCATCCTTGAACCTTGGCCAGCTTCCTTTCTGAAGACCTCCCGGCTTCGTTTCATCGTTCCAATGTTGTTTTCCGACCTTGATCCAACGTTGAGCCACGACTAGGAGGGGAAAATGTCACCTGTTTACACCACCCCAAAAAAAAAAAAAGGAGGGGAAGATGTGACATCATAGGTTTACCATGGGCACCTAATGCTAATGTTCTCTGTATCGATCCAATCTTAATAGACATGCTGCCGTAGCTAACACAAGAATAGCATCGGTCGCGCCCCCTATTTATAGGGCACACCCCTGTGGTGGTGGTCCGGGGGTGGTCGGGGCTTTGCCTGCTCCCATCCTTGAACCTTGGCCAGCTTCCTTTCTGAAGACCTCCCGGCTTCGTTTTTTCGTTCCAATGTTGTTTTCCGACCTTGATCCAACGTTGAGCCACGACTAGGAGGGGAAAATGTCACGTGTTTACACCACCCCCCCCCCCCAAAAAAAAGGAGGGGAAAATTTGACATCATAGGTTTACCATGGGCACCTAATGCTAATGTTCTCTGTATCGATCCAATCTTAATAGACATGCTGCCGTAGCTAACACAAAAAAGGCAGCGGTCGCGCCCCCTATTTATAGGGCACACGCCTGTGGTGGTGGTCCGGGGGTGGTCGGGGCTTTGCCTGCTCCCATCCTTGAACCTTGGCCAGCTTCCTTTCTGAAGACCTCCCGGCTTCGTTTTTTCGTTCCAATGTTGTTTTCCGAAATTCTTCCAACGTTGAGCCACGACTAGTAGGGGAAAATGTCACGTGTTTACACCACCCCCCAAAAAAAAAAAAAAAAAGAAAGGAGGGGAAAATGTGACATCTTGGGTTTAATATGGGCATCTAATGCTAATCTTCTCCGTATCGATACAATTTTAATAGACATGCTGCTGTAGCTAGCACAAGAATGGCAACGGTCGCGCCCCCTATTTACAGGGCACACCCCTGTGGTGGTGGTCCGGGGGTGGTCGGGGCTTTGCCTGCTCCCATCCTTGAACCTTGGCCAGCTTCCTTTCTGAAGACCTCCCGGCTTCGTTTTTTCGTTCCAATGTTGTTTTCCGACCTTGATCCAAAGTTGAGCCACGACTAAGAGGGGAAAATGTCACGTGTTTACACCACCCCCCAAAAAAAAAAAAAAAAGGAGGGGAAAATGTGACATCATAGGTTTACCATGGGCACCTAATGCTAATCTTCTCTGTATCGATCCAATTTTAATAGACATGCTGCCGTAGCTAGCACAAAAAAAGCATCGGTCGCGCCCCCTATTTATAGGGCACACCCCTGTGGTGGTGGTCCGGGGGTGGTCGGGGCTTTGCCTGCTCCAATCCTTGAACCTTGGCCAGCTTCCTTTCTGAAGACCTCCCGGCTTCGTTTTTTCGTTCCAATGTTGTTTTCCGACCTTGATCCAACGTTGAGCCACGACTAGGAGGGGAAAATGTCACGTGTTTACACCACCCCCCCCCCCAAAAAAAAAGGAGGGGAAAATTTGACATCATAGGTTTACCATGGGCACCTAATGCTAATGTTCTCTGTATCGATCCAATCTTAATAGACATGCTGCCGTAGCTAACACAAGAAAGGCAGCGGTCGCGCCCCCTACTTATAGGGCACACGCCTGTGGTGGTGGTCCGGGGGTGGTCGGGGCTTTGCCTGCTCCCATCCTTGAACCTTGGCCAGCTTCCTTTCTGAAGACCTCCCGGCTTCGTTTTTTCGTTCCAATGTTGTTTTCCGACCTTGATCCAACGTTGAGCCACGACTAGGAGGGGAAAATGTCACGTGTTTACACCACCCCCCCCCCCCAAAAAAAAGGAGGGGAAAATGTAACATCATAGGTTTACCATGGGCACCTAATGCTAATGTTCTCTGTATCGATCCAATCTTAATAGACATGCTGCCGTAGCTAACACACGAAAGGCAGCGGTCGCGCCCCCTATTTATAGGGCACACCCCTGTGGTGGTGGTCCGGGGGTGGTCGGGGCTTTGCCTGCTCCCATCCTTGAACCTTGGCCAGCTTCCTTTCTGAAGACCTCCCGGCTTCGTTTTTTCGTTCCAATGTTGTTTTCCGACCTTGATCCAACGTTGAGCCACGACTAGGAGGGGAAAATGTCACGTGTTTACACCACCCCCCCCCCCCAAAAAAAAAAAGGAGGGGAAAATGTAACATCATAGGTTTACCATGGGCACCTAATGCTAATGTTCTCTGTATCGATCCAATCTTAATAGACATGCTGCCGTAGCTAACACAAGAAAGGCAGCGGTCGCGCCCCCTATTTATAGGGCACACGCCTGTGGTGGTGGTCCGGGGGTGGTCGGGGCTTTGCCTGCTCCCATCCTTGAACCTTGGCCAGCTTCCTTTCTGAAGACCTCCCGGCTTCGTTTTTTCGTTCCAATGTTGTTTTCCGACCTTGATCCAACGTTGAGCCACGACTAGGAGGGGAAAATGTCACGTGTTTACACCACCCCCCCCCCCCCAAAAAAAAGGAGGGGAAAATGTAACATCATAGGTTTACCATGGGCACCTAATGCTAATGTTCTCTGTATCGATCCAATCTTAATAGACATGCTGCCGTAGCTAACACAAGAAAGGCAGCGGTCGCGCCCCCTATTTATAGGGCACACCCCTGTGGTGGTGGTCCGGGGGTGGTCGGGGCTTTGCCTGCTCCCATCCTTGAACCTTGGCCAGCTTCCTTTCTGAAGACCTCCCGGCTTCGTTTTTTCGTTCCAATGTTGTTTTCCGACCTTGATCCAACGTTGAGCCACGACTAGGAGGGGAAAATGTCACGTGTTTACACCACCCCCCCCCCCCCAAAAAAAAGGAGGGGAAAATGTAACATCATAGGTTTACCATGGGCACCTAATGCTAATGTTCTCTGTATCGATCCAATCTTAATAGACATGCTGCCGTAGCTAACACAAGAAAGGCAGCGGTCGCGCCCCCTATTTATAGGGCACACCCCTGTGGTGGTGGTCCGGGGGTGGTCGGGGCTTTGCCTGCTCCCATCCTTGAACCTTGGCCAGCTTCCTTTCTGAAGACCTCCCGGCTTCGTTTTTTCGTTCCAATGTTGTTTTCCGACCTTGATCCAACGTTGAGCCACGACTAGGAGGGGAAAATGTCACGTGTTTACACCACCCCCCCCCCCCAAAAAAAAAAGGAGGGGAAAATGTAACATCATAGGTTTACCATGGGCACCTAATGCTAATGTTCTCTGTATCGATCCAATCTTAATAGACATGCTGCCGTAGCTAACACAAGAAAGGCAGCGGTCGCGCCCCCTATTTATAGGGCACACCCCTGTGGTGGTGGTCCGGGGGTGGTCGGGGCTTTGCCTGCTCCCATCCTTGAACCTTGGCCAGCTTCCTTTCTGAAGACCTCCCGGCTTCGTTTTTTCGTTCCAATGTTGTTTTCCGACCTTGATCCAACGTTGAGCCACGACTAGGAGGGGAAAATGTCACGTGTTTACACCACCCCCCCCCCCCAAAAAAAAAAAGGAGGGGAAAATGTAACATCATAGGTTTACCATGGGCACCTAATGCTAATGTTCTCTGTATCGATCCAATCTTAATAGACATGCTGCCGTAGCTAACACAAGAAAGGCAGCGGTCGCGCCCCCTATTTATAGGGCACACGCCTGTGGTGGTGGTCCGGGGGTGGTCGGGGCTTTGCCTGCTCCCATCCTTGAACCTTGGCCAGCTTCCTTTCTGAAGACCTCCCGGCTTCGTTTTTTCGTTCCAATGTTGTTTTCCGACCTTGATCCAACGTTGAGCCACGACTAGGAGGGGAAAATGTCACGTGTTTACACCACCCCCCCCCCCCAAAAAAAAGGAGGGGAAAATGTAACATCATAGGTTTACCATGGGCACCTAATGCTAATGTTCTCTGTATCGATCCAATCTTAATAGACATGCTGCCGTAGCTAACACAAGAAAGGCAGCGGTCGCGCCCCCTATTTATAGGGCACACCCCTGTGGTGGTGGTCCGGGGGTGGTCGGGGCTTTGCCTGCTCCCATCCTTGAACCTTGGCCAGCTTCCTTTCTGAAGACCTCCCGGCTTCGTTTTTTCGTTCCAATGTTGTTTTCCGACCTTGATCCAACGTTGAGCCACGACTAGGAGGGGAAAATGTCACGTGTTTACACCACCCCCCCCCCCCCAAAAAAAAGGAGGGGAAAATGTAACATCATAGGTTTACCATGGGCACCTAATGCTAATGTTCTCTGTATCGATCCAATCTTAATAGACATGCTGCCGTAGCTAACACAAGAAAGGCAGCGGTCGCGCCCCCTATTTATAGGGCACACCCCTGTGGTGGTGGTCCGGGGGTGGTCGGGGCTTTGCCTGCTCCCATCCTTGAACCTTGGCCAGCTTCCTTTCTGAAGACCTCCCGGCTTCGTTTTTTCGTTCCAATGTTGTTTTCCGACCTTGATCCAACGTTGAGCCACGACTAGGAGGGGAAAATGTCACGTGTTTACACCACCCCCCCCCCCCAAAAAAAAAAGGAGGGGAAAATGTAACATCATAGGTTTACCATGGGCACCTAATGCTAATGTTCTCTGTATCGATCCAATCTTAATAGACATGCTGCCGTAGCTAACACAAGAAAGGCAGCGGTCGCGCCCCCTATTTATAGGGCACACCCCTGTGGTGGTGGTCCGGGGGTGGTCGGGGCTTTGCCTGCTCCCATCCTTGAACCTTGGCCAGCTTCCTTTCTGAAGACCTCCCGGCTTCGTTTTTTCGTTCCAATGTTGTTTTCCGACCTTGATCCAACGTTGAGCCACGACTAGGAGGGGAAAATGTCACGTGTTTACACCACCCCCCAAAAAAAAAAAAGGAGGGGAAAATTTGACATCATAGGTTTACCATGGGCACCTAATGCTAATGTTCTCTGTATCGATCCAATTTTAATAGACATGCTGCCGTAGCTAACACAAGAAAGGCAGCGGTCGCGCCCCCTATTTATAGGGCACACGCCTGTGGTGGTGGTCCGGGGGTGGTCGGGGCTTTGCCTGCTCCCATCCTTGAACCTTGGCCAGCTTCCTTTCTGAAGACCTCCCGGCTTCATTTTTTCGTTCCAATGTTGTTTTCCGAAATTCTTCCAACGTTGAGCCACGACTAGTAGGGGAAAATGTCACGTGTTTACACCACCCTCTAAAAAAAAAAAAAAAGAAAGGAGGGGAAAATGTGACATCTTAGGTTTAATATGGGCACCTAATGCTAATCTTCTCTGTATCGATCCAATCTTAATAGACATGCTGCCGTAGCTAACACAAGAAAGGCAGTGGTCGCGCCCCCTATTTATAGGGCACACGCCTGTGGTGGTGGTCCGGGGGTGGTCGGGGCTTTGCCTGCTCCCATCCTTGAACCTTGGCCAGCTTCCTTTCTGAAGACCTCCCGGCTTCATTTTTTCGTTCCAATGTTGTTTTCCGAAATTCTTCCAACGTTGAGCCACGACTAGTAGGGGAAAATGTCACGTGTTTACACCACCCTCAAAAAAAAAAAAAAAAGAAAGGAGGGGAAAATGTGACATCTTAGGTTTAATATGGGCACCTAATGCTAATCTTCTCTGTATCGATCCAATCTTAATAGACATGCTGCCGTAGCTAACACAAGAAAGGCAGCGGTCGCGCCCCCTATTTATAGGGCACACGCCTGTGGTGGTGGTCCGGGGGTGGTCGGGGCTTTGCCTGCTCCCATCCTTGAACCTTGGCCAGCTTCCTTTCTGAAGACCTCCCGGCTTCATTTTTTCATTCCAATGTTGTTTTCCGAAATTCTTCCAACGTTGAGCCACGACTAGTAGGGGAAAATGTCACGTGTTTACACCACCCTCAAAAAAAAAAAAAAAAAGAAAGGAGGGGAAAATGTGACATCTTAGGTTTAATATGGGCACCTAATGCTAATCTTCTCTGTATCGATCCAATGTTAATAGACATGCTGCCGTAGCTAGCACAAGAACGGCATCGGTCGCGCCCCCTTTTTACAGGGCACACCCCTGTGGTGGTGGTCCGGGGGTGGTCGGGGCTTTGCCTGCTCCCATCCTTGAACCTTGGCCAGCTTCCTTTCTGAAGACCTCCCGGCTTCGTTTTTTCGTTCCAATGTTGTTTTCCGACCTTGATCCAAGGTTGAGCCACGACTAGAAGGGGAAAATGTCACGTGTTTACACCACCACAAAAAAAAAAAAGGAGGGGAAAATGTGACATCATAGGTTTACCATGGGCACCTAATGCTAATGTTCTCTGTATCGATCCAATCTTAATAGACATGCTGCCGTAGCTAACACAAGAAAGGCAGCGGTCGCGCCCCCTATTTATAGGGCACACCCCTGTGGTGGTGGTCCGGGGGTGGTCGGGGCTTTGCCTGCTCCCATCCTTGAACCTTGGCCAGCTTCCTTTCTGAAGACCTCCCGGCTTCGTTTTTTCGTTCCAATGTTGTTTTCCGACCTTGATCCAACGTTGAGCCACGACTAGGAGGGGAAAATGTCACGTGTTTACACCACCCCCCCCCAAAAAAAAAAAAAAGGAGGGGAAAATGTGACATCATAGGTTTACCATGGGCACCTAATGCTAATGTTCTTTGTAACGATCCAATCTTAATAGACATGCTGCCGTAGCTAACACAAGAAAGGCAGCGGTCGCGCCCCCTATTTACAGGGCACACCCCTGTGGTGGTGGTCCGGGGGTGGTAAGGCTTTGCCTGCTCCCATCCTTGAACCTTGGCCAGCTTCCTTTCTGAAGACCTCCCGGCTTCGTTTTTTCGTTCCAATGTTGTTTTCCGACCTTGATCCAACGTTGAGCCACGACTAGGAGGGGAAAATGTCACCTGTTTACACCACCCCAAAAAAAAAAAAAGGAGGGGAAGATGTGACATCATAGGTTTACCATGGGCACCTAATGCTAATGTTCTCTGTATCGATCCAATCTTATAGACATGCTGCCGTAGCTAACACAAGAAAAGCATCGGTCGCGCCCCCTATTTATAGGGCACACCCCTGTGGTGGTGGTCCGGGGGTGGTCGGGGCTTTGCCTGCTCCCATCCTTGAACCTTGGCCAGCTTCCTTTCTGAAGACCTCCCGGCTTCGTTTTTTCGTTCCAATGTTGTTTTCCGACCTTGATCCAACGTTGAGCCACGACTAGGAGGGGAAAATGTCACGTGTTTACACCACCCCCCCCCCCCAAAAAAAAGGAGGGGAAAATGTAACATCATAGGTTTACCATGGGCACCTAATGCTAATGTTCTCTGTATCGATCCAATCTTAATAGACATGCTGCCGTAGCTAACACAAGAAAGGCAGCGGTCGCGCCCCCTATTTATAGGGCACACCCCTGTGGTGGTGGTCCGGGGGTGGTCGGGGCTTTGCCTGCTCCCATCCTTGAACCTTGGCCAGCTTCCTTTCTGAAGACCTCCCGGCTTCGTTTTTTCGTTCCAATGTTGTTTTCCGACCTTGATCCAACGTTGAGCCACGACTAGGAGGGGAAAATGTCACGTGTTTACACCACCCCCCCCCCCAAAAAAAAAAAGGAGGGGAAAATGTAACATCATAGGTTTACCATGGGCACCTAATGCTAATGTTCTCTGTATCGATCCAATCTTAATAGACATGCTGCCGTAGCTAACACAAGAAAGGCAGCGGTCGCGCCCCCTATTTATAGGGCACACGCCTGTGGTGGTGGTCCGGGGGTGGTCGGGGCTTTGCCTGCTCCCATCCTTGAACCTTGGCCAGCTTCCTTTCTGAAGACCTCCCGGCTTCGTTTTTTCGTTCCAATGTTGTTTTCCGACCTTGATCCAACGTTGAGCCACGACTAGGAGGGGAAAATGTCACGTGTTTACACCACCCCCCCCCCCCAAAAAAAAGGAGGGGAAAATGTAACATCATAGGTTTACCATGGGCACCTAATGCTAATGTTCTCTGTATCGATCCAATCTTAATAGACATGCTGCCGTAGCTAACACAAGAAAGGCAGCGGTCGCGCCCCCTATTTATAGGGCACACCCCTGTGGTGGTGGTCCGGGGGTGGTCGGGGCTTTGCCTGCTCCCATCCTTGAACCTTGGCCAGCTTCCTTTCTGAAGACCTCCCGGCTTCGTTTTTTCGTTCCAATGTTGTTTTCCGACCTTGATCCAACGTTGAGCCACGACTAGGAGGGGAAAATGTCACGTGTTTACACCACCCCCCCCCCCCCCAAAAAAAAAGGAGGGGAAAATGTAACATCATAGGTTTACCATGGGCACCTAATGCTAATGTTCTCTGTATCGATCCAATCTTAATAGACATGCTGCCGTAGCTAACACAAAAAAGGCAGCGGTCGCGCCCCCTATTTATAGGGCACACCCCTGTGGTGGTGGTCCGGGGGTGGTCGGGGCTTTGCCTGCTCCCATCCTTGAACCTTGGCCAGCTTCCTTTCTGAAGACCTCCCGGCTTCGTTTTTTCGTTCCAATGTTGTTTTCCGACCTTGATCCAACGTTGAGCCACGACTAGGAGGGGAAAATGTCACGTGTTTACACAACCCCCCCCCCCCCAAAAAAAAAAGGAGGGGAAAATGTAACATCATAGGTTTACCATGGGCACCTAATGCTAATGTTCTCTGTATCGATCCAATCTTAATAGACATGCTGCCGTAGCTAACACAAGAAAGGCAGCGGTCGCGCCCCCTATTTATAGGGCACACCCCTGTGGTGGTGGTCCGGGGGTGGTCGGGGCTTTGCCTGCTCCCATCCTTGAACCTTGGCCAGCTTCCTTTCTGAAGACCTCCCGGCTTCGTTTTTTCGTTCCAATGTTGTTTTCCGACCTTGATCCAACGTTGAGCCACGACTAGGAGGGGAAAATGTCACGTGTTTACACCACCCCCCCCCCCCCAAAAAAAAGGAGGGGAAAATGTGACATCATAGGTTTACCATGGGCACCTAATGCTAATGTTCTCTGTATAGATCCAATCTTAATAGAAATGCTGCCGTAGCTAACACAAGAAAGGCAGCGGTCACGCCCCCTATTTATAGGGCACACCCCTGTGGTGGTGGTCCGGGGGTGGTCGGGGCTTTGCCTGCTCCCATCCTTGAACCTTGGCCAGCTTCCTTTCTGAAGACCTCCCGGCTTCGTTTTTTCGTTCCAATGTTGTTTTCCGACCTTGATCCAACGTTGAGCCACGACTAGGAGGGGAAAATGTCACGTGTTTACACCACCCCCCCCCCCAAACAAAAGGAGGGGAAAATGTGACATCATAGTTTTACCATGGGCACCTAATGCTAATGTTCTCTGTATAGATCCAATCTTAATAGAAATGCTGCCGTAGCTAACACAAGAAAGGCAGCGGTCACGCCCCCTATTTATAGGGCACACCCCTGTGGTGGTGGTCCGGGGGTGGTCGGGGCTTTGCCTGCTCCCATCCTTGAACCTTGGCCAGCTTCCTTTCTGAAGACCTCCCGGCTTCGTTTTTTCGTTCCAATGTTGTTTTCCGACCTTGATCCAACGTTGAGCCACGACTAGGAGGGGAAAATGTCACGTGTTTACACCACCCCCCCCCAAAAAAAGGAGGGGAAAATGTGACATCATAGGTTTACCATGGGCACCTAATGCTAATGTTTTCTGTATCGATCCAATCTTAATAGACATGCTGCCGTAGCTAACACAAGAAAGGCAGCGGTCGCGCCCCCTATTTATAGGGCACACCCCTGTGGTGGTGGTCCGGGGGTGGTCGGGGCTTTGCCTGCTCCCATCCTTGAACCTTGGCCAGCTTCCTTTCTGAAGACCTCCCGGCTTCGTTTTTTCGTTCCAATGTTGTTTTCCGACCTTGATCCAACGTTGAGCCACGACTAGGAGGGGAAAATGTCACGTGTTTACACCAACCCCCCCCAAAAAAAGGAGGGGAAAATGTGACATCATAGGTTTACCATGGGCACCTAATGCTAATGTTTTCTGTATCGATCCAATTTTAATAGACATGCTGCCGTAGCTAACACAAAAAAGGCAGCGGTCGCGCCCCCTATTTATAGGGCACACCCCTGTGGTGGTGGTCCGGGGGTGGTCGGGGCTTTGCCTGCTCCCATCCTTGAACCTTGGCCAGCTTCCTTTCTGAAGACCTCCCGGCTTCGTTTTTTCGTTCCAATGTTGTTTTCCGACCTTGATCCAACGTTGAGCCACGACTAGGAGGGGAAAATGTCACGTGTTTACACCACCCCCCCCCCCAAACAAAAGGAGGGGAAAATGTGACATCATAGTTTTACCATGGGCACCTAATGCTAATGTTCTCTGTATAGATCCAATCTTAATAGAAATGCTGCCGTAGCTAACACAAGAAAGGCAGCGGTCACGCCCCCTATTTATAGGGCACACCCCTGTGGTGGTGGTCCGGGGGTGGTCGGGGCTTTGCCTGCTCCCATCCTTGAACCTTGGCCAGCTTCCTTTCTGAAGACCTCCCGGCTTCGTTTTTTCGTTCCAATGTTGTTTTCCGACCTTGATCCAACGTTGAGCCACGACTAGGAGGGGAAAATGTCACGTGTTTACACCACCCCCCCCCAAAAAAAGGAGGGGAAAATGTGACATCTTAGGTTTACCATGGGCACCTAATGCTAATGTTTTCTGTATCGATCCAATCTTAATAGACATGCTGCCGTAGCTAACACAAGAAAGGCAGCGGTCGCGCCCCCTATTTATAGGGCACACCCCTGTGGTGGTGGTCCGGGGGTGGTCGGGGCTTTGCCTGCTCCCATCCTTGAACCTTGGCCAGCTTCCTTTCTGAAGACCTCCCGGCTTCGTTTTTTCGTTCCAATGTTGTTTTCCGACCTTGATCCAACGTTGAGCCACGACTAGGAGGGGAAAATGTCACGTGTTTACACCACCCCCCCCCCAAAAAAGGAGGGGAAAATGTGACATCATAGGTTTACCATGGGCCCCTAATGCTAATGTTTTCTGTATCGATCCAATTTTAATAGACATGCTGCCGTAGCTAACACAAAAAAGGCAGCGGTCGCGCCCCCTATTTATAGGGCACACCCCTGTGGTGGTGGTCCGGGGGTGGTCGGGGCTTTGCCTGCTCCCATCCTTGAACCTTGGCCAGCTTCCTTTCTGAAGACCTCCCGGCTTCGTTTTTTCGTTCCAATGTTGTTTTCCGACCTTGATCCAACGTTGAGCCACGACTAGGAGGGGAAAATGTCACGTGTTTACACCACCCCCCAAAAAAAAAAAAAGGAGGGGAAAATTTGACATCATAGGTTTACCATGGGCACCTAATGCTAATGTTCTCTGTATCGATCCAATCTTAATAGACATGCTGCCGTAGCTAACACAAGAAAGGCAGCGGTCGCGCCCCCTATTTATAGGGCACACGCCTGTGGTGGTGGTCCGGGGGTGGTCGGGGCTTTGCCTGCTCCCATCCTTGAACCTTGGCCAGCTTCCTTTCTGAAGACCTCCCGGCTTCGTTTTTTCGTTCCAATGTTGTTTTCCGACCTTGATCCAACGTTGAGCCACGACTAGGAGGGGAAAATGTCACGTGTTTACACCACCCCCCCCCCCCCAAAAAAAAAGGAGGGGAAAATGTGACATCATAGGTTTACCATGGGCACCTAATGCTAATGTTCTCTGTATAGATCCAATCTTAATAGAAATGCTGCTGTAGCTAACACAAGAAAGGCAGCGGTCACGCCCCCTATTTATAGGGCACACCCCTGTGGTGGTGGTCCGGGGGTGGTCGGGGCTTTGCCTGCTCCCATCCTTGAACCTTGGCCAGCTTCCTTTCTGAAGACCTCCCGGCTTCGTTTTTTCGTTCCAATGTTGTTTTCCGACCTTGATCCAACGTTGAGCCACGACTAGGAGGGGAAAATGTCACGTGTTTACACCACCCCCCCCCAAAAAAAGGAGGGGAAAATGTGACATCATAGGTTTACCATGGGCACCTAATGCTAATGTTTTCTGTATCGATCCAATCTTAATAGACATGCTGCCGTAGCTAACACAAAAAAGGCAGCGGTCGCGCCCCCTATTTATAGGGCACACCCCTGTGGTGGTGGTCCGGGGGTGGTCGGGGCTTTGCCTGCTCCCATCCTTGAACCTTGGCCAGCTTCCTTTCTGAAGACCTCCCGGCTTCGTTTTTTCGTTCCAATGTTGTTTTCCGACCTTGATCCAACGTTGAGCCACGACTAGGAGGGGAAAATGTCACGTGTTTACACCACCCCCCCCAAAAAAAAAAAGGAGGGGAAAATTTGACATCATAGGTTTACCATGGGCACCTAATGCTAATGTTCTCTGTATCGATCCAATCTTAATAGACATGCTGCCGTAGCTAACACAAGAAAGGCAGCGGTCGCGCCCCCTATTTATAGGGCACACGCCTGTGGTGGTGGTCCGGGGGTGGTCGGGGCTTTGCCTGCTCCCATCCTTGAACCTTGGCCAGCTTCCTTTCTGAAGACCTCCCGGCTTCGTTTTTTCGTTCCAATGTTGTTTTCCGACCTTGATCCAACGTTGAGCCACGACTAGGAGGGGAAAATGTCACGTGTTTACACCACCCCCCCCCCAAAAAAAAAGGAGGGGAAAATTTGACATCATAGGTTTACAATGGGCACCTAATGCTAATGTTCTCTGTATCGATCCAATCTTAATAGACATGCTGCCGTAGCTAACACAAGAAAGGCAGCGGTCGCGCCCCCTATTTATAAGGCACACCCCTGTGGTGGTGGTCCGAGGGTGGTCGGGGCTTTGCCTGCTCCCATCCTTGAACCTTGGCCAGCTTCCTTTCTGAAGACCTCCCGGCTTCGTTTTTTCGTTCCAATGTTGTTTTCCGACCTTGATCCAACGTTGAGCCACGACTAGGAGGGGAAAATGTCACGTGTTTACACCACCCCCCAAAAAAAAAAAGAAAGGAGGGGAAAATGTGACATCATAGGTTTACCATGGGCACCTAATGCTAATGTTCTCTGTATAGATCCAATCTTAATAGAAATGCTGCCGTAGCTAACACAAGAAAGGCAGCGGTCGCGCCCCCTATTTATAGGGCACACCCCTGTGGTGGTGGTCCGGGGGTGGTCGGGGCTTTGCCTGCTCCCATCCTTGAACCTTGGCCAGCTTCCTTTCTGAAGACCTCCCGGCTTCGTTTTTTCGTTCCAATGTTGTTTTCCGACCTTGATCCAACGTTGAGCCACGACTAGGAGGGGAAAATGTCACGTGTTTACACCACCCCCCCCCCCCCAAAAAAAAAGGAGGGGAAAATTTGACATCATAGGTTTACCATGGGCACCTAATGCTAATGTTCTCTGTATCGATCCAATCTTAATAGACATGCTGCCGTAGCTAACACAAGAAAGGCAGCGGTCGCGCCCCCTATTTATAGGGCACACACCTGTGGTGGTGGTCCGGGGGTGGTCGGGGCTTTGCCTGCTCCCATCCTTGAACCTTGGCCAGCTTCCTTTCTGAAGACCTCCCGGCTTCGTTTTTTCGTTCCAATGTTGTTTTCCGACCTTGATCCAACGTTGAGCCACGACTAGGAGGGGAAAATGTCACGTGTTTACACCCCCCAAAAAAAAAAAAAGGAGGGGAAAATTTGACATCATAGGTTTACCATGGGCATCTAGTGCTAATGTTCTCTGTATCGATCCAATCTTAATAGACATGCTGCCGTAGCTAACACAAGAAAGGCAGCGGTCGCGCCCCCTATTTATAGGGCACACGCCTGTGGTGGTGGTCCGGGGGTGGTCGGGGCTTTGCCTGCTCCCATCCTTGAACCTTGGCCAGCTTCCTTTCTGAAGACCTCCCGGCTTCGTTTTTTCGTTCCAATGTTGTTTCCCGAAATTCTTCCAACGTTGAGCCACGACTAGTAGGGGAAAATGTCACGTGTTTACACCACCCCCCAAAAAAAAAAAAAAAAAGAAAGGAGGGGAAAATGTGACATCTTAGGTTCAATATGGGCACCTAATGCTAATCTTCTCCGTATCGATACAATTTTAATAGACATGCTGCCGTAGCTAGCACAAGAACGGCAACGGTCGCGCCCCCTATTTACAGGGCACACCCCTGTGGTGGTGGTCCGGGGGTGGTCGGGGCTTTGCCTGCTCCAATCCTTGAACCTTGGCCAGCTTCCTTTCTGAAGACCTCCCGGCTTTGTTTTTTCGTTCCAATGTGGTTTTCCGACCTTGATCCATTGTTGAGCCACGACTAGGAGGGGAAAATGTCACGTATTTACACCACCCCCCCAAAAAAAAAAAAAAAAGGAGGGGAAAATGTGACATCATAGTTTTACCATGGGCACCTAATGCTAATCTTCTCTGAATTGATCTAATTTTAATAGACATGCTGCCGTAGCTAGCACAAGAAAAGCAGCGGTCGCGCCCCCTATTTACAGGGCACACCCCTGTGGTGGTGGTCCGGGGGTGGTCGGGGCTTTGCTTGCTCCCATCCTTGAACCTTGGCCAGCTTCCTTTCTAAAGACCTCCCGGCTTCGTTTTTTCGTTCCAATGTGGTTTTCCGACCTTGATCCATTGTTGAGCCACGACTAGGAGGGGAAAATGTCACGTGTTTACACCACCCCAAAAAAAAAAAAAATGAGGGGAAAATGTGACATCATAGGTTTACCATGGGCACCTAATGCTAACCTTCTCTGTATAGATCCAATTTTAATAGACATGCTGCCGTAGCTAGCACAAGAAAGGCAGGGGTCGCGCCCCCTATTTACAGGGCACACCCCTGTGGTGGTGGTCCGGGGGTGGTCGGGGCTTTGCCTGCTCCCATCCTAAAAAAAAAAAAAAAAAGGAGGGGAAAATGTGATATCATAGGTTTACCATGGGCACCTAGTGCAAACCTTCTCTGTATCAATCCAATTTTAATAGACATGCTGCCGTAGCTAGCACAAGAAAGGCAGGGGTCGCGCCCCCTATTTACAGGGCACACCCCTGTGGTGGTGGTCCGGGGGTGGTCGGGGCTTTGCCTGCTCCCATCCTTGAACCTTGGCCAGCTTCCTTTCTGAAGACCTCCCGGCTTCGTTTTTTCGTTCCAATGACGTTTTCCGACCTTGATCCAATGTTGAGCCACGACTAGGAGGGGAAAATGTCACGTGTTTACACCACCCCAAAAAAAAAAAAAAAAGGAGGGGAAAATGTGACAACATAGGTTTACCATGGGCACCTAATGCTAACCTTCTCTGTATAGATCCAATCTTAATAGACATGCTGCCGTAGCTAACACAAGAAAGGCAGCGGTCGCGCCCCCTATTTATAGGGCACACGCCTGTGGTGGTGGTCCGGGGGTGGTCGGGGCTTTGCCTGCTCCCATCCTTGAACCTTGGCCAGCTTCCTTTCTGAAGACCTCCCGGCTTCGTTTTTTCGTTCCAATGTTGTTTTCCGACCTTGATCCAACGTTGAGCCACGACTAGGAGGGGAAAATGTCACGTGTTTACACCACCCCCCAAAAAAAAAAAAAAGGAGTAGAAAATTTGACATCATAGGTTTACCATGGGCATCTAGTGCTAATGTTCTCTGTATCGATCCAATCTTAATAGACATGCTGCCGTAGCTAACACAAGAAAGGCAGCGGTCGCGCCCCCTATTTATAGGGCACACGCCTGTGGTGGTGGTCCGGGGGTGGTCGGGGCTTTGCCTGCTCCCATCCTTGAACCTTGGCCAGCTTCCTTTCTGAAGACCTCCCGGCTTCGTTTTTTCGTTCCAATGTTGTTTTCCGAAATTCTTCCAACGTTGAGCCACGACTAGTAGGGGAAAATGTCACGTGTTTACACCACCCCCCAAAAAAAAAAAAAAAAAGAAAGGAGGGAAAATGTGACATCTTAGGTTCAATATGGGCACCTAATGCTAATCTTCTCCGTATCGATACAATTTTAATAGACATGCTGCCGTAGCTAGCACAAGAACGGCAACGGTCGCGCCCCCTATTTACAGGGCACACCCCTGTGGTGGTGGTCCGGGGGTGGTCGGGGCTTTGCCTGCTCCAATCCTTGAACCTTGGCCAGCTTCCTTTCTGAAGACCTCCCGGCTTTGTTTTTTCGTTCCAATGTGGTTTTCCGACCTTGATCCATTGTTGAGCCACGACTAGGAGGGGAAAATGTCACGTATTTACACCACCCCCCCAAAAAAAAAAAAAAAAGGAGGGGAAAATGTGACATCATAGTTTTACCATGGGCACCTAATGCTAATCTTCTCTGTATTGATCTAATTTTAATAGACATGCTGCCGTAGCTAGCACAAGAAAAGCAGCGGTCGCGCCCCCTATTTACAGGGCACACCCCTGTGGTGGTGGTCCGGGGGTGGTCGGGGCTTTGCCTGCTCCCATCCTTGAACCTTGGCCAGCTTCCTTTCTAAAGACCTCCCGGCTTCGTTTTTTCGTTCCAATGTGGTTTTCCGACCTTGATCCATTGTTGAGCCACGACTAGGAGGGGAAAATGTCACGTGTTTACACCACCCCAAAAAAAAAAAAAAAATGAGGGGAAAATGTGACATCATAGGTTTACCATGGGCACCTAATGCTAACCTTCTCTGTATAGATCCAATTTTAATAGACATGCTGCCGTAGCTAGCACAAGAAAGGCAGGGGTCGCGCCCCCTATTTACAGGGCACACCCCTGTGGTGGTGGTCCGGGGGTGGTCGGGGCTTTGCCTGCTCCCATCCTAAAAAAAAAAAAAAAAGGAGGGGAAAATGTGATATCATAGGTTTACCATGGGCACCTAGTGCAAACCTTCTCTGTATCAATCCAATTTTAATAGACATGCTGCCGTAGCTAGCACAAGAAAGGCAGGGGTCGCGCCCCCTATTTACAGGGCACACCCCTGTGGTGGTGGTCCGGGGGTGGTCGGGGCTTTGCCTGCTCCCATCCTTGAACCTTGGCCAGCTTCCTTTCTGAAGACCTCCCGGCTTCGTTTTTTCGTTCCAATGACGTTTTCCGACCTTGATCCAATGTTGAGCCACGACTAGGAGGGGAAAATGTCACGTGTTTACACCACCCCAAAAAAAAAAAAAAAAGGAGGGGAAAATGTGACAACATAGGTTTACCATGGGCACCTAATGCTAACCTTCTCTGTATAGATCCAATTTTAATAGACATGCTGCCGTAGCTAGCACAAGAAAGGCAGGGGTCGCGCCCCCTATTTACAGGGCACACCCCTGTGGTGGTGGTCCGGGGGTGGTCGGGGCTTTGCCTGCTCCCATCCTTGAACGTTGGCCAGCTTCCTTTCTGAAGACCTGCCGGCTTCGTTTTTTCGTTCCAATGTTGTTTTCCGACCTTGATCCAATGTTGAGCCACGACTAGGAGGGGAAAATGTCACGTATTTACACCACCCCCCCAAAAAAAAAAAAAAAAAAGGAGGGGAAAATGTGACATCATGTGATAACTGGGCAGAGTAATTAAAACATGTTAATCCGCTGGTCCACTAGGTGGCAGCAACCCTCTGTTGTTACGGTTGAGTTAAAAACTATAGTAAGCACAGAACAAGTTCAGTCGGGAATGTGCCTCTGTTGGCCAGGTTGAGTGTGCTGCATATTGTGTTCGCCAACAAAGAAATAAAGCTCTTTAAATGTGAAACAAGAAGCCTCCGGAGTTACTACATAAATGGCGACGAGGATAAACTAAAGCCGATGCCTCGTGGGGATGCAACGGATGCAAGCGAAACAGTAAGACTCTGTAAAGTTGCTACGTTAGCGTGAGCGGATCCGAATCCGAGTCAGACGTTACCCCGAGGATAATCATGGCGGCGGCCTTGGTAGGGAGCACCGCTCCGTTCGACAGTGAGACACAGACGTGGGAAGAATATTGTGAGGTTCTTCACCATTTTTTTGAAGCTAACGAAATCACAGATGCAAGTCGGCAGAAGGCTATATTTCTCAGTTCAGTGGGAAGTCAGACGTACAGCCTCGTGAGGAACCTTGTCAGTCCCGCCAAACCAGGAGACAAGACGTTTGCCGAACTGGTCAAGATTTTAAAGGACCATTTCAACCCCAAACCCAGCGAGATTGTGCAGCGGTTCAAGTTTAATTCCAGACAGAGGAAGCTTGAGGAAACAGTAATGGAATACATCGCCGTGTTAAGGAAGTTAGCACTGGACTGCAACTATGGAGAAAAGTTGTCGGAGATGCTACGCGACAGACTGGTTTGTGGGATTGGAGATGACCGCATTCAGCGCCGACTGTTGTCAGAACCGGATTTGACATTTGAGAAAGCACTGAAGCTGGCACAAGCCATTGAGACAGCCAGCAAGGATGTTAAGGATTTACAGTCGCTGGAGTCTACACCCTCACACATGAGGGCACCTCTAGCAGTGCACAAAATGTCTGCAAAGCAGTTCCCCACTAAGCAGCAGCACCAGTATAACGCTTGTTACAGATGTGGAGGTGAGCAGCACAGGGCTGGGGAATGTAGGTTTATTAAGGAAACCTGTCATAAGTGTGGTAAGATTGGCCACATTAAAAAAGTGTGTAGGTCAGGAGGCTCAGTTAGCGCTTCACAGGCTAGAGGGGGTGGAGTACCAGCAGGGAAGTCTGGGAAATCCCAGGGAACACATTATGTCAGCCAGGGGGAGGGCGACATAGACGAAGATAAAGTCATGTTCACACTGTACAAACTAGATGAACTAGACATACCAGCAGAGGAGCCATTTATACAGACGTTGACTGTTAATGGGGGTAAACAGCTATTTGAAATGGACTCGGGGTGTGGGGTAACAGTAGTGAACCACTCTGTGTACAAAACCTTATGGGGGAAGGAGGTGCCAGAGCTACGCTCATGTAGAGTGAGGCTAAAAACATATACAGGACATAAAGTAAATGTTGTGGGGGCAGCAGTGGTTAAAGTACAGCATAAACAGCTAGTAGAGAACTTACCATTGGTAGTGGTGGCAGGTTCAGGCCCCAGTCTAGTAGGCAGGTACTGGATTAGGAGGCTTGGGTTACAGTGGAGACCAGAACCCCAGATCCACCATGTTCAGACAGAGACCCCAGAGAAGGCACAGTGGAGACCAGAGCCACAGATACTCCAGGTTAAAGAGGAGACCTTGGAGGAGGTACTGGGGGAATTTGGGGAAGTTTTCAAAGACGAACTAGGGAGATTCAGAGGCCCCCCAGCAAAAATATACGTGGACAAGGAAGCAGCCCCCAGGTTTTTTAAAGCCAGACCCGTCCCATACGCCATGAAAGGGAGAGTTGAGGCTGAACTCGACCGTCTCCTTGCAGAGAAGATAATTGAACCAGTAAAATATGCTGAGTGGGCAGCGCCGGTGGTCCCTGTGTTGAAACCAGATGACACAGCAAGACTATGCGGAGACTACAAATTGACAGTGAATCAGATCTCAAAACTGGAGCAGTATCCAATTCCCAGAATTGAGGACTTGTTTGCCATTCTTTCAGGTGGAAAGAAATTCACAAAGTTAGATCTGAGTCACGCCTACCACCAGATTCCATTGGATGAGGAAGCAAAAAAGTATGTAACTATAAATACACACAAAGGCTTGTTCACATACAAAGTGTTACCTTTTGGAGTTTCATCATGTCCGGCTATTTTCCAACGTACCATGGAGGGACTACTGCAGGGCATCCCTCGTGTGGCAATCTTCCTGGATGACATCCTGCTGACGGGAAAAGACGACAAAGAGCACCTGCAGACTCTGACCATGGTACTGAAACGGCTACAGGAGGCTGGTCTAAGGCTTAAGAGGACCAAGTGTGTGTTCATGAGTGAGGAAGTGATATTTTTGGGTCACAAAGTGGATGCAACAGGACTGCACCCAATGCATGAGAAGGTGGAAGCGATCAAAGAGGCACCCTCACCTTCAAATGTGACAGAGTTAAAGGCATATCTGGGACTATTGAACTATTACAACAAGTTCCTACCAAATCTGTCTACCGTCCTTGCTCCGGTGCACAAACTGTTACAAAAAGACACAAAGTGGCAGTGGGGAGATGCACAACAAGCAGCCTTTAACACATCAAAAGACCTCATGCAGTCAGCTCAGGTGCTTGTGCATTACGATCCAGAGAAGGACATTGTGCTGTCATGTGACGCGTCACCATACGGGGTAGGTGCCGTTCTGTCACACCACATGCCGGATGGAACTGAAAGACCCATAGGTTTTACCTCACGAACACTAAACACAGCAGAGAGGAACTACTCACAACTGGATAAGGAAGGTCTGTCAGTGATGTTTGGAATACAACGCTTCCACAAGTACATTTATGGACGGAAATTCACTATAGTGACAGATCACAGGCCGCTGTTGTCACTTTTCAATGAGATGAAAGCAGTGCCACAAATGGCCTCGCCCAGGATCCAAAGGTGGGCTGTAACACTGAGAGCCTACGAATACACAATAGTGTATAAAGAAGGAAAACATCACAGCAATGCTGACGCTCTCAGTCGCCTTCCTTTGCCAGATACACCTAAAGTGGAGACGTCGGAAGAGAGGGTTCTCATGCTGGAGAGCTCTGACATCACGCTTGTGACAGCTGATCAAGTGAAAGCATGGACAGACAAAGATCCAGTACTGTCGAGGGTGCGAGAAATGGTTCACAACGGCTGGTCAGCAAAAGACAAAGGGGAGGAGTTTGCCCCTTATGAGGTGAGGAAACTTGAACTTAGTATTCAAAATGGCTGTGTGATGTGGGGGTCGAGAGTGGTTGTGCCAAAACCAGGCCAAGGAAGTGTCATGAGACAACTGCATCAATGCCACCCGGGAGTGTCCAGGATGAAAGCATTGGCTAGGAGTTATGTATGGTGGCCGAAGCTGGACAAAGAGGTGGAGGATACGGTAAAGGCCTGTACAACATGTCAGGAGCATCGCAACGTCCCGGCACCAGCTCCGTTACACCCCTGGGATTGGCCGGACAAGCCCTGGAGTCGTATTCACGTGGATTATGCCGGACCGTTCATGGGAAAAATGTTTTTTGTGCTCATAGATGCACATTCAAAATGGATGGACGTGTATCCAGTGAACTCTGCCACTTCAGCCACCACAATTGAGTGCCTGCGAACCAGTTTCAGTAACCATGGACTGCCTGAGTTGTTGGTGTCTGATAATGGCACTTGTTTCATCAGCACAGAGTTCAACGTGTTTCTAAGTAAAAATGGAATCCGTCATGTGACCTCTGCACCCTACCATGCCTCCAGTAACGGGTTAGCAGAGAGAGGGGTACAAACATTTAAGAGAATGATGAAAAAATGTCCAGAAGGCACGCTGACAGCTAAAGTAGCCAGAGTGTTATTCAGCTACAGAGTGACACCTCACACTACAACAGGCCTTTCTCCAGCAGAGCTGCTTCTCGGGAGGAAGCTACGTTGCACTTTGGATTCCATCCACCCAGACCTAAGCAATAGAGTGCAGAAGAAACAGGAAAGACAAATAAAAGATCACGACAAAAAGGCAAAAGAACGCTGGTTTAAAACAGGAGATTCAGTGCTGACCCAGAACTTCAGTTTTGGACCCAAGTGGGTTCCAGGAATCATTGAGTCAGTGACGGGACCAGTGTCATACAAGGTGATGTTGGGTGATGAGAGAATAGTGAGAAGACATGTGGATCAGATCCATGCTCACCACCAGGGACCAGAAAGAGGCAATGAGAAACAACAACCTGTGTCAACTCAGCCCAACACAAACGATGAAGCATGGCTGGATGCTGAGGAGGTTGCGCTCAGTGGTGACCAGTTGGAAGAGCCAGCAGCTGCAGAAGTTGTAGGAAGTTCAGACCAAAGTACTGTGCCAAACCAAACTCCAGTGTTGAGACGGTCAAAAAGGGAAACTAAGTTGCCCAGTTATCTTAAAGACTTCAAATTGAACTAAGAGAAAGAGACTCGTTGATAAGTAGGAAAATAAACTGATGTTTGTGGTGTTAGAATGTTCCTAAAAACAAATGTTTGTATAACCTGCTTAAGGAGGGAGGGATGTGATAACTGGGCAGAGTAATTAAAACATGTTAATCCGCTGGTCCACTAGGTGGCAGCAACCCTCTGTTGTTACGGTTGAGTTAAAAACTATAGTAAGCACAGAACAAGTTCAGTCGGGAATGTGCCTCTGTTGGCCAGGTTGAGTGTGCTGCATATTGTGTTCGCCAACAAAGAAATAAAGCTCTTTAAATGTGAAACAAGAAGCCTCCGGAGTTACTACAGTTTACCATGGGCACCTAATGCTAATCTTCTCTGTATCAATCCAATTTTAATAGACATGCTGCCGTAGCTAGCACAAGAAAGGCAGCGGTCGCGCCCCCTATTTACAGGGCGCACCCCTGTGGTGGTGGTCCGGGGGTGGTCGGGGCTTTGCCTGCTCCCATCCTTGAACCTTGGCCAGCTTCCTTTCTGAAGACCTGCCGGCTTCGTTTTTTCGTTCCAATGTTGTTTTCCGACCTTGATCCAATGTTGAGCCACGACTAGGAGGGGAAAATGTCACGTATTTACACCACCCCCCAAAAAAAAAAAAAAGAAAAGGAGGGGAAAATGTGACATCATAGGTTCACCATGGGCACCTAATGCTAATCTTCTCTGTATCAATCCAATTTTAATAGACATGCTGCCGTAGCTAGCACAAGAAAGGCAGCGGTCGCGCCCCCTATTTACAGGGCACACCCCTGTGGTGGTGGTCCGGGGGTGGTCGGGGCTTTGCCTGCTCCCATCCTTGAACCTTGGCCAGCTTCCTTTCTGAAGACCTCCCGGCTTCGTTTTTTCGTTCCAATGTTGTTTTCCGAACTTGATCCAATGTTGAGCCACGACTAGGAGGGGAAAATGTCACGTATTTACACCACCCCCCCAAAAAAAAAGAAAAGAAAAGGAGGGGAAAATGTGACATCATAGGTTCACCATGGGCATCCAATTTTAATAGACATGCTGCCGTAGCTAGCACAAGAAAGGCAGCGGTCGCGCCCCCTATTTACAGGGCACACCCCTGTGGTGGTGGTCCGGGGGTGGTCGGGGCTTTGCCTGCTCCCATCCTTGAACCTTGGCCAGCTTCCTTTCTGAAGACCTCCCGGCTTCGTTTTTTCGTTCCAATGTTGTTTTCCGACCTTGATCCAATGTTGAGCCACGACTAGGAGGGGAAAATGTCACGTATTTACACCACCCCCCCCCCCCAAAAAAAAAGAGGGGAAAATGTGACATCATAGGTTTACTATGGGCACCTAATGCTAATCTTCTCTGTATCGATCCAATTTTAATAGACATGCTGCCGTAGCTAGCACCAGAAAGGCCGCGGTCGCGCCCCCTATTTACAGGGCACACCCCTGTGGTGGTGGTCCGGGGGTGGTCGGTGCTTTGCCTGCTCCCATCCTTGAACCTTGGCCAGCTTCCTTTCTGAAGACCTCCCAACTTCGTTTTTTCGTTCCAATGTGGTTTTCCGACCTTGATCCATTGTTGAGCCACGACTAGGAGGGGAAAATGTCACGTGTTTACACCACCCCAAAAAAAAAGGAGGGGAAAATGTCACGTGTTTACACCACCCTAAAAAAAAAAAAAAAAAGGAGGGGAAAATGTGACATCATAGGTTTACCATGGGCACCTAACGCTAACCTTCTCTGTATTGATCCAATTTTAAGAGACATGCTGCCGTAGCTAGCACAAGAAAGGCAGCGGTCGCGCCCCCTATTTACAGGGCACACCCCTGTGGTGGTGGTCCGGGGGTGGTCGGGGCTTTGCCTGCTCCCATCCTTGAACCTTGGCCAGCTTCCTTTCTGAAGACCTGCCGGCTTCGTTTTTTCGTTCCAATGTTGTTTTCCGACCTTGATCCAATGTTGAGCCACGACTAGGAGGGGAAAATGTCACGTATTTACACCACCCCCCCAAAAAAAAAAAAAGAAAAGGAGGGGAAAATGTGACATCATAGGTTTACCATGGGCACCTAATGCTAATCTTCTCTGTATCAATCCAATTTTAATAGACATGCTGCCGTAGCTAGCACAAGAAAGGCAGCGGTCGCGCCCCCTATTTACAGGGCACACCCCTGTGGTGGTGGTCCGGGGGTGGTCGGGGCTTTGCCTGCTCCCATCCTTGAACCTTGGCCAGCTTCCTTTCTGAAGACCTCCCGGCTTCGTTTTTTCGTTCCAATGTTGTTTTCCGACCTTGATCCAATGTTGAGCCACGACTAGGAGGGGAAAATGTCACGTATTTACACCACCCCCCCCAAAAAAAAAAATAGGAGGGGAAAATGTGACATCATAGGTTTACTATGGGCACCTAATGCTAATTTTCTCTGTGTCGATCCAATTTTAATAGACATGCTGCCGTAGCTAGCAGAAGAAAGCCAGCGGTCGCGCCCCCTATTTACAGGGCACACCCCTGTGGTGGTGGTCCGGGGGTGGTCGGTGCTTTGCCTGCTCCCATCCTTGAACCTTGGCCAGCTTCCTTTCTGAAGACCTCCCAACTTCGTTTTTTCGTTCCAATGTGGTTTTCCGACCTTGATCCATTGTTGAGCCACGACTAGGAGGGGAAAATGTCACGTGTTTACACAACCCCAAAAAAAAGGAGGGGAAAATGTCACGTGTTTACACCACCCCCCAAAAAAATAAAAAAAGGAGGGGAAAATGTGACATCATAGGTTTACCATGGGCACCTAACGCTAACCTTCTCTGTATCGATCCAATTTTAAGAGACATGCTGCCGTAGCTAGCACAAGAAAGGCAGGGGTCACGCCCTCTATTTACAGGGCACAACCCTGTGGTGGTGGTCCGGGGGTGGTCGGGGCTTTGCCTGCTCCCATCCTTGAACCTTGGACAGCTTCCTTTCTGAAGACCTCCCGGCTTCGTTTTTTCGTTCCAATGACGTTTTCCGACCTTGATCCAATGTTGAGCCACGACTAGGAGGGGAAAATGTCACGTATTTACACCACCCCCCCCCCAAAAAAAAAAAAGAAAAGGAGGGGAAAATGTGACATCATAGGTTTACCATGGGCACCTAATGCTAATCTTCTCTGTATCAATCCAATTTTAATAGACATGCTGCCGTAGCTAGCACAAGAAAGGCAGGGGTCGCGCCCCCTATTTACAGGACACACCCCTGTGGTGGTGGTCCGGGGGTGTTCGGGGCTTTGCCTGCTCCCATCCTTGAACCTTGTCCAGCTTCCTTTCTGAAGACCTCCCGGCTTCGTTTTTTCGTTCCAATGTGGTTTTCCGACCTTGATCCAATGTTGAGCCACGACTAGGAGGGGAAAATGTCACGTATTTACACCACCCGCCAAAAAAAAAAAAAAAAAAGGAGGGGAAAATGTGACATCATAGGTTTACTATGGGCACCTAATGCTAATCTTCTCTGTATCGATCCAATTTTAATAGACATGTTGCCGTAGCTAGCACAAGAAAAGCAGCGGTCGCGCCCCCTATTTACAGGGCACACCCCTGTGGTGGTGGTCCGGGGGTGGTCGGTGCTTTGCCTGCTCCCATCCTTGAACCTTGGCCAGCTTCCTTTCTGAAGACCTCCCGGCTTCGTTTTTTCGTTCCAATGTGGTTTTCCGACCTTGATCCATTGTTGAGCCACGACTAGGAGGGGAAAATGTCACGTGTTTACACCAACCCCCCCCCCCCAAAAAAAGGAGGGGAAAATGTGACATCATAGGTTTACCATGGGCACCTAATGCTAATCTTCTCAGTATCGATCCAATTTTAATAGACATGCTGCCATAGCTAGCACAAGAAAGGTAGCGGTCGCGCCCCCTATTTACAGGGCACACCTCTGTGGTGGTGGTCCGGGGGTGGTCGGGGCTTTGCCTGCTCCCATCTTTGAACCTTGGCCAGCTTCCTTTCTGAAGACCTCCCGGCTTCGTTTTTTCGTTCCAATGTTTTTTTCCGACCTTGATCCAACGTTGAGCCATGACTAGGAGGGGAAAATGTCACGTGTTTACACCACCCCCCCCCCAAAAAAAGGAGGGGAAAATGTGACATCATAGGTCTACTATGGGCACCTAATGCTAATCTTCTCTGTATCGATCCAATTTTAATAGACATGCTGCCATAGCTAGCACAAGAAAGGCAGCGGTCGCGCCCCCTATTTACAGGGCACACCCCTGTGGTGGTGGTCCGGGGGTGGTCGGGGCTTTGCCTGCTCCCATCCTTGAACCTTGGCCAGCTTCCTTTCTGAAGACCTCCCGGCTTCGTTTTTTCGTTCCAATGTTGTTTTCCGACCTTGATCCAACGTTGAGCCATGACTAGGAGGGGAAAATGTCACGTATTTACACCACCCCCCCCCCCCCCCCAAAAAAAGGAGGGGAAAATGTGACATCATAGGTTTACTATGGGCACGTAATGCTAATCTTCTCTGTATCGATCCAAATTTAATAGACATGCTGCCGTAGCTAGCACAAGAAAGGTAGCGGTCGCGCCCCCTATTTACAGGGCACACCCCTGTGGTGGTGGTCCGGGGGTGGTCGGGGCTTTGCCTGCTCCCATCCTTGAACCTTGGCCAGCTTCCTTTCTGAAGACCTCCCGGCTTCGTTTTTTCGTTCCAATGTTGTTTTCCGACCTTGATCCAACGTTGAGCCATGACTAGGAGGGGAAAATGTCACGTGTTTACACCACCCCAAAAAAAAAAAAAAAAAAAGGAGGGGAAAATGTGACATCATAGGTTTACCATGGGCACCTAATGCTAATCTTCTCTGTATCAATCCAATTTTAATAGACATGCTGCCGTAGCTAGCACAAGAAAGGCAGCGGTCGCGCCCCCTATTTACAGGGCACACCCCTGTGGTGGTGGTCCGGGGGTGGTCGGGGCTTTGCCTGCTCCCATCCTTGAACCTTGGCCAGCTTCCTTTCTGAAGACCTCCCGGCTTCGTTTTTTCGTTCCAATGTTGTTTTCCGACCTTGATCCAACGTTGAGCCATGACTAGGAGGGGAAAATGTCACGTATTTAAACCACCCCCCCCCCAAAAAAAGGAGGGGAAAATGTGACATCATAGGTTTACTATGGGCACGTAATGCTAATCTTCTCTGTATCGATCCAATTTTAATAGACATGCTGCCGTAGCTAGCACAAGAAAGGTAGCGGTCGCGCCCCCTATTTACAGGGCACACCCCTGTGGTGGTGGTCCGGGGGTGGTCGGGGCTTTGCCTGCTCCCATCTTTGAACCTTGGCCAGCTTCCTTTCTGAAGACCTCCCGGCTTCGTTTTTTCGTTCCAATGTTTTTTTCCGACCTTGATCCAACGTTGAGCCATGACTAGGAGGGGAAAATGTCACGTATTTACACCACCCCCCCCCCCAAAAAAAGGAGGGGAAAATGTGACATCATAGGTTTACTATGGGCACGTAATGCTAATCTTCTCTGTATCGATCCAATTTTAATAGACATGCTGCCGTATCTAGCACAAGAAAGGTAGCGGTCGCGCCCCCTATTTACAGGGCACACCCCTGTGGTGGTGGTCCGGGGGTGGTCGGGGCTTTGCCTGCTCCCATCCTTGAACCTTGGCCAGCTTCCTTTCTGAAGACCTCCCGGCTTCGTTTTTTCGTTCCAATGTTGTTTTCCGACCTTGATCCAACGTTGAGCCATGACTAGGAGGGGAAAATGTCACGTATTTACACCACCCCCCCCCCCCCAAAAAAAGGAGGGGAAAATGTGACATCATAGGTTTACTATGGGCACGTAATGCTAATCTTCTCTGTATCGATCCAATTTTAATAGACATGCTGCCGTAGCTAGCACAAGAAAGGTAGCGGTCGCGCCCCCTATTTACAGGGCACACCCCTGTGGTGGTGGTCCGGGGGTGGTCGGGGCTTTGCCTGCTCCCATCCTTGAACCTTGGCCAGCTTCCTTTCTGAAGACCTCCCGGCTTCGTTTTTTCAATCCAATGTTGTTTTCCGACCTTGATCCAACGTTGAGCCATGACTAGGAGGGGAAAATGTCACGTGTTTACACCACCGCCCCCCAAAAAAAAAAGGAGGGGAAAATGTGACATCATAGGTTTACCATGGGCACCTAATGCTAATCTTCTCTGTATCGATCCAATTTTAATAGACATGCTGCCGTAGCTAGCACAAGAAAGGCATCGGTCGCGCCCCCTATTTACAGGGCACACCCCTGTGGTGGTGGTCCGGGGGTGGTCGGGGCTTTGCCTGCTCCCATCCTTGAACCTTGGCCAGCTTCCTTTCTGAAGACCTCCCGGCTTCGTTTTTTCGTTCCAATGTTGTTTTCCGACCTTGATCCAACGTTGAGCCATGACTAGGAGGGGAAAATGTCACGTGTTTACACCACCCCAAAAAAAAAAAAAAAAGGGAGGGGAAAATGTGACATCATAGGTTTACTATGGGCACCTAATGCTAATCTTCTCTGTATCGATCCAATTTTAATAGACATGCTGCCGTAGCTAGCACAAGAAAGGCAGAGGTCGCGCCCCCTATTTACAAGGCACACCCCTGTGGTGGTGGTCCGGGGGTGGTCGGGCTGTGCCTGCTCCCATCCTTGAACCTTGGCCAGCTTCCTTTCTGAAGACCTCCCGGCTTCGTCCAGGGAGCTAGCCCGTTCTTCTCCCTTTCGTTCCAATGTTGTTTTCCGACCTTGATCCAACGCAGAGCCACGACTAGGAGGGGAAAATGTCACGTGTTTACACCACCCCAAAAAAAAAAAAAAAAAAAGGAGGGGAAAATGTGACATCACTGGTTTACCATGGGCACTTAATGCTAATCTTCTCTGTATCAATCCAATTTTAATAGACATGCTGCCGTAGCTAGCACAAGAAAGGCAGCGGTCGCGCCCCCTATTTACAGGGCACACCCCTGTGGTGGTGGTCCAGGGGTGGTCGGGGCTTTGCCTGCTCCCATCCTTGAACCTTGGCCAGCTTCCTTTCTGAAGACCTCCCGGCTTCGTTTTTTCGTTCCAATGTTGTTTTCCGACCTTGATCCAACGTTGAGCCACGACTAGGAGGGGAAAATGTCACGTGTTTACACCACCCAAAAAAAAAGAAAGAAAAAGGAGGGGAAAATGTGACATCATAGGTTTACCATGGGCACTTAATGCTAATCTTCTCTGTATCGATCCAATTTTAATAGACATGCTACCGTAGCTAGCACATGAAAGGCAGCGGTCGCGCACCCTATTTACAGGGCACACCCCTGTGGTGGTGGTCCGGGGGTGGTCGGGGCTTTGCCTGCTCCCATCCTTGAACCTTGGCCAGCTTCCTTTCTGAAGACCTCCCGGCTTCGTCCAGGGAGCTAGCCCGTTCTTCTCCCTTTCGTTCCAATGTTGTTTTCCGACCTTGATCCAACGCAGAGCCACGACTAGGAGGGGAAAATGTCACGTGTTTACACCACCCCAAAAAAAAAAAAAAAGGAGGGGAAAATGTGACATCATAGGTTTACCATGAGCACCTAATGCTAATCTTTTCTGTACCAATCCAATTTTAATAGACATGCTGCCGTAGCTAGCACAAGAAAGGCAGCGGTCGCGCCCCCTATTTACAGGGCACACCCCTGTGGTGGTGGTCCGGGGGTGGTCGGGGCTTTGCCTGCTCCCATCCTTGAACCTTGGCCAGCTTCCTTTCTGAAGACCTCCCGGCTTCGTCCAGGGAGCTAGCCCGTTCTTCTCCCTTTCGTTCCAATGTTGTTTTCCGACCTTGATCCAACGCAGAGCCACGACTAGGAGGGGAAAATGTCACGTGTTTACACCACCCCAAAAAAAAAAAAAAAAAAAAGGAGGGGAAAATGTGACATCACTGGTTTACCATGGGCACCTAATGCTAATCTTCTCTGTATCAATCCAATTTTAATAGACATGCTGCCGTAGCTAGCACAAGAAAGGCAGCGGTCGCGCCCCCTATTTACAGGGCACACCCCTGTGGTGGTGGTCCAGGGGTGGTCGGGGCTTTGCCTGCTCCCATCCTTGAACCTTGGCCAGCTTCCTTTCTGAAGACCTCCCGGCTTCGTTTTTTCGTTCCAATGTTGTTTTCCGACCTTGATCCAACGTTGAGCCACGACTAGGAGGGGAAAATGTCACGTGTTTACACCACCCAAAAAAAAAGAAAGAAAAAGGAGGGGAAAATGTGACATCATAGGTTTACCATGGGCACTTAATGCTAATCATCTCTGTATCGATCCAATTTTAATAGACATGCTACCGTAGCTAGCACAAGAAAGGCAGCGGTCGCGCACCCTATTTACAGGGCACACCCCTGTGGTGGTGGTCCGGGGGTGGTCGGGGCTTTGCCTGCTCCCATCCTTGAACATTGGCCAGCTTCCTTTCTGAAGACCTCCCGGCTTCGTTTTTTCGTTCCAATGTTGTTTTCCGACCTTGATCCAACGTTGAGCCATGACTAGGAAGGAAAAATGGCACGTGTTTACACCACCCCCCCCCCCAAAAAAAAGGAGGGGAAAATGTGACATCATAGGTTTACTATGGGCACTTAATGCTAATCTTCTCTGTATCAATCCAATTTTAATAGACATGCTGCCGTAGCTAGCACAAGAAAGGCAGCGGTCGCGCCCCCTATTTACAGGGCACACCCCTGTGGTGGTGGTCCGGGGGTGGTCGGGGCTTTGCCTGCTCCCATCCTTGAACATTGGCCAGCTTCCTTTCTGAAGACCTCCCGGCTTCGTTTTTTCGTTCCAATGTTGTTTTCCGACCTTGATCCAACGTTGAGCCATGACTAGGAAGGAAAAATGGCACGTGTTTACACCACCCCCCCCCCCAAAAAAAAGGAGGGGAAAATGTGACATCATAGGTTTACTATGGGCACTTAATGCTAATCTTCTCTGTATCAATCCAATTTTAATAGACATGCTGCCGTAGCTAGCACAAGAAAGGCAGCGGTCGCGCCCCCTATTTACAGGGCACACCCCTGTGGTGGTGGTCCAGGGGTGGTCGGGGCTTTGCCTGCTCCCATCCTTGAACCTTGGCCAGCTTCCTTTCTGAAGACCTCCCGGCTTCGTTTTTTCGTTCCAATGTTGTTTTCCGACCTTGATCCAACGTTGAGCCACGACTAGGAGGGGAAAATGTCACGTGTTTACACCACCCAAAAAAAAAGAAAGAAAAAGGAGGGGAAAATGTGACATCATAGGTTTACCATGGGCACTTAATGCTAATCATCTCTGTATCGATCCAATTTTAATAGACATGCTACCGTAGCTAGCACAAGAAAGGCAGCGGTCGCGCACCCTATTTACAGGGCACACCCCTGTGGTGGTGGTCCGGGGGTGGTCGGGGCTTTGCCTGCTCCCATCCTTGAACATTGGCCAGCTTCCTTTCTGAAGACCTCCCGGCTTCGTTTTTTCGTTCCAATGTTGTTTTCCGACCTTGATCCAACGTTGAGCCATGACTAGGAAGGAAAAATGGCACGTGTTTACACCACCCCCCCCCCCAAAAAAAAGGAGGGGAAAATGTGACATCATAGGTTTACTATGGGCACTTAATGCTAATCTTCTCTGTATCAATCCAATTTTAATAGACATGCTGCCGTAGCTAGCACAAGAAAGGGAGCGGTCGCGCCCCCTATTTACTGGGCACACCCCTGTGGTGGTGGTCCGGGGGTGGTCGGGGCTTTGCCTGCTCCTATCCTTGAACCTTGGCCAGCTTCCTTTCTGAAGACCTCCCGGCTTCGTTTTTTCGTTCCAATGTGGTTTTCCGACCTTGATCCATTGTTGAGCCACGACTAGGAGGGGAAAATGTCACGTGTTTACACCACCCCAAAAAAAAAAAAAGGAGGGGAAAATGTGACATCATAGGTTTACCATGGGCACCTAATGCTAATCTGCTCTGTATCGATCCAATTCTAATAGACATGCTGCCGCGCCCCTTATTTACAGGGCACACCCCTGTGGTGGTGGTCCGGGGGTGGTCGGGGCTTTGCCTGCTCCCATCCTTGAACCTTGGCCAGCTTCCTTTCTGAAGACCTCCCAGCTTCGTTTTTTCGTTCCAATGTGGTTTTCCGACCTTGATCCATTGTTGAGCCACAACTAGGAGGGGAAAATGTCACGTGTTTACACCACCCCAAAAAAAAAAAAAAAAAGGAGGGGAAAATGTGACATCATAGGTTTACCATGGGCACCTAATGCTAATGTTCTCTGTATCAATCCAATTTTAATAGACATGCTGCCGTAGCTAGCACAAGAAAGGCAGCGGTCGCGCCCCCTATTTACAGGGCACACCCCTGTGGTGGTGGTCCGGGGGTGGTCGGGGTTTTGCCTGCTCCCATCCTTGAACATTGGCCAGCTTCCTTTCTGAAGACCTCCCGGCTTCGTTTTTTCGTTCCAATGTTGTTTTCCGACCTTGATCCAACGTTGAGCCATGACTAGGAAGGAAAAATGGCACGTGTTTACACCACCCCCCCCCCCAAAAAAAAGGAGGGGAAAATGTGACATCATAGGTTTACTATGGGCACTTAATGCTAATCTTCTCTGTATCAATCCAATTTTAATAGACATGCTGCCGTAGCTAGCACAAGAAAGGCAGCGGTCGCGCCCCCTATTTACAGGGCACACCCCTGTGGTGGTGGTCCGGGGGTGGTCGGGGCTTTGCCTGCTCCTATCCTTGAACCTTGGCCAGCTTCCTTTCTGAAGACCTCCCGGCTTCGTTTTTTCGTTCCAATGTGGTTTTCCGACCTTGATCCATTGTTGAGCCACGACTAGGAGGGGAAAATGTCACGTGTTTACACCACCCCAAAAAAAAAAAAAAAAGGAGGGGAAAATGTGACATCATAGGTTTACCATGGGCACCTAATGCTAATCTTCTCTGTATCGATCCAATTCTATTAGACATGCTGCCGCGCCCCCTATTTACAGGGCACACCCCTGTGGTGGTGGTCCGGGGGTGGTCGGGGCTTTGCCTGCTCCCATCCTTGAACCTTGGCCAGCTTCCTTTCTGAAGACCTCCCAGCTTCGTTTTTTCGTTCCAATGTGGTTTTCCGACCTTGATCCATTGTTGAGCCACAACTAGGAGGGGAAAATGTCACGTGTTTACACCACCCCAAAAAAAAAAAAAAAAGGAGGGGAAAATGTGACATCATAGGTTTACCATGGGCACCTAATGCTAATGTTCTCTGTATCAATCCAATTTTAATAGACATGCTGCCGTAGCTAGCACAAGAAAGGCAGCGGTCGCGCCCCCTATTTACAGGGCACACCCCTGTGGTGGTGGTCCGGGGGTGGTCGGGGTTTTGCCTGCTCCCATCCTTGAACCTTGGCCAGCTTCCTTTCTGAAGACCTCCCGGCTTCGTCCAGGGAGCTAGCCCGTTCTTCTCCCTTTCGTTCCAATGTTGTTTTCCGACCTTGATCCAACGCAGAGCCACGACTAGGAGGGGAAAATGTCACGTGTTTACACCACCCCAAAAAAAAAAAAAAAAAGGAGGGGAAAATGTGACATCATAGGTTTACCATGGGCACCTAATGCTAATCTTCTCTGTATCGATCCAATTTTAATAGACATGCTGCCGTAGCTAGCACAAGAAAGGCAGCGGTCGCGCCCCCTATTTACAGGGCACACCCCTGTGGTGGTGGTCCGGGGGTGGTCGGGGCTTTGCCTGCTCCCATCCTTGAACATTGGCCAGCTTCCTTTCTGAAGACCTCCCGGCTTCGTTTTTTCGTTCCAATGTTGTTTTCCGACCTTGATCCAACGTTGAGCCATGACTAGGAAGGGAAAATGGCACGTGTTTACACCACCCCCCCCCCCAAAAAAAAGGAGGGGAAAATGTGACATCATAGGTTTACTATGGGCACTTAATGCTAATCTTCTCTGTATCAATCCAATTTTAATAGACATGCTGCCGTAGCTAGCACAAGAAAGGCAGCGGTCGCGCCCCCTATTTACAGGGCACACCCCTGTGGTGGTGGTCCGGGGGTGGTCGGGGCTTTGCCTGCTCCTATCCTTGAACCTTGGCCAGCTTCCTTTCTGAAGACCTCCCGGCTTCGTTTTTTCGTTCCAATGTGGTTTTCCGACCTTGATCCATTGTTGAGCCACGACTAGGAGGGGAAAATGTCACGTGTTTACACCACCCCAAAAAAAAAAAAAAAAGGAGGGGAAAATGTGACATCATAGGTTTACCATGGGCACCTAATGCTAATCTTCTCTGTATCGATCCAATTCTATTAGACATGCTGCCGCGCCCCCTATTTACAGGGCACACCCCTGTGGTGGTGGTCCGGGGGTGGTCGGGGCTTTGCCTGCTCCCATCCTTGAACCTTGGCCAGCTTCCTTTCTGAAGACCTCCCAGCTTCGTTTTTTCGTTCCAATGTGGTTTTCCGACCTTGATCCATTGTTGAGCCACAACTAGGAGGGGAAAATGTCACGTGTTTACACCACCCCAAAAAAAAAAAAAAAAGGAGGGGAAAATGTGACATCATAGGTTTACCATGGGCACCTAATGCTAATGTTCTCTGTATCAATCCAATTTTAATAGACATGCTGCCGTAGCTAGCACAAGAAAGGCAGCGGTCGCGCCCCCTATTTACAGGGCACACCCCTGTGGTGGTGGTCCGGGGGTGGTCGGGGTTTTGCCTGCTCCCATCCTTGAACCTTGGCCAGCTTCCTTTCTGAAGACCTCCCGGCTTCGTCCAGGGAGCTAGCCCGTTCTTCTCCCTTTCGTTCCAATGTTGTTTTCCGACCTTGATCCAACGCAGAGCCACGACTAGGAGGGGAAAATGTCACGTGTTTACACCACCCCAAAAAAAAAAAAAAAAAGGAGGGGAAAATGTGACATCATAGGTTTACCATGGGCACCTAATGCTAATCTTCTCTGTATCGATCCAATTTTAATAGACATGCTGCCGTAGCTAGCACAAGAAAGGCAGCGGTCGCGCCCCCTATTTACAGGGCACACCCCTGTGGTGGTGGTCCGGGGGTGGTCGGGGCTTTGCCTGCTCCCATCCTTGAACATTGGCCAGCTTCCTTTCTGAAGACCTCCCGGCTTCGTTTTTTCGTTCCAATGTTGTTTTCCGACCTTGATCCAACGTTGAGCCATGACTAGGAAGGGAAAATGGCACGTGTTTACACCACCCCCCCCCCCAAAAAAAAGGAGGGGAAAATGTGACATCATAGGTTTACTATGGGCACTTAATGCTAATCTTCTCTGTATCAATCCAATTTTAATAGACATGCTGCCGTAGCTAGCACAAGAAAGGCAGCGGTCGCGCCCCCTATTTACAGGGCACACCCCTGTGGTGGTGGTCCGGGGGTGGTCGGGGCTTTGCCTGCTCCTATCCTTGAACCTTGGCCAGCTTCCTTTCTGAAGACCTCCCGGCTTCGTTTTTTCGTTCCAATGTGGTTTTCCGACCTTGATCCATTGTTGAGCCACGACTAGGAGGGGAAAATGTCACGTGTTTACACCACCCCAAAAAAAAAAAAAAAAGGAGGGGAAAATGTGACATCATAGGTTTACCATGGGCACCTAATGCTAATCTTCTCTGTATCGATCCAATTTTAATAGAGATGCTGCCGCGCCCCCTATTTACAGGGCACACCCCTGTGGTGGTGGTCCGGGGGTGGTCGGGGCTTTGCCTGCTCCCATCCTTGAACCTTGGCCAGCTTCCTTTCTGAAGACCTCCCGGCTTCGTTTTTTCGTTCCAATGTGGTTTTCCGACCTTGATCCATTGTTGAGCCACAACTAGGAGGGGAAAATGTCACGTGTTTACACCACCCCAAAAAAAAAAAAAAAAGGAGGGGAAAATGTGACATCATAGGTTTACCATGGGCACCTAATGCTAATGTTCTCTGTATCAATCCAATTTTAATAGACATGCTGCCGTAGCTAGCACAAGAAAGGCAGCGGTCGCGCCCCCTATTTACAGGGCACACCCCTGTGGTGGTGGTCCGGTGGTGGTCGGGGTTTTGCCTGCTCCCATCCTTGAACCTTGGCCAGCTTCCTTTCTGAAGACCTCCCGGCTTCGTTTTTTCGTTCCAATGTGGTTTTCCGACCTTGATCCATTGTTGAGCCTTGACTAGCAGGGAAAAATGTCACGTGTTTACACCACCCCAAAAAAAAAAAAAAAGGAGGGGAAAATGTGACATCATAGGTTTACCATGAGCACCTAATGCTAATCTTCTCTGTATCAATCCAATTTTAATAGACATGCTGCCGTAGCTAGCACAAGAAAGGCAGCGGTTGCGCCCCCTATTTACAGGGCACACCCCTGTGGTGGTGGTCCGGGGGTGGTCGGGGCTTTGCCTGCTCCCATCCTTGAACCTTGGCCAGCTTCCTTTCTGAAGACCTCCCGGCTTCGTCCAGGGAGCTAGCCCGTTCTTCTCCCTTTCGTTCCAATGTTGTTTTCCGACCTTGATCCAACGCAGAGCCACGACTAGGAGGGGAAAATGTCACGTGTTTACACCACCCCAAAAAAAAAAAAAAAAAAAAGGAGGGGAAAATGTGACATCACTGGTTTACCATGGGCACCTAATGCTAATCTTCTCTGTATCGATCCAATTTTAATAGACATGCTACCGTAGCTAGCACAGGAAAGGCAGCGGTCGCGCCCCCTATTTACAGGGCACACCCCTGTGGTGGTGGTCCGGGGGTGGTCGGGGCTTTGCCTGCTCCCATCCTTGAACCTTGGCCAGCTTCCTTTCTGAAGACCTCCCGGCTTCGTCCAGGGAGCTAGCCCGTTCTTCTCCCTTTCGTTCCAATGTTGTTTTCCGACCTTGATCCAACGTTGAGCCACGACTAGGAGGGGAAAATGTCACGTGTTTACACCACCCCAAAAAAAAAAAAAAAAAGAGGGGAAAATGTGACATCACTGGTTTACCATGGGCACCTAATGCTAATCTTCTCTGTATTGATCCAATTTTAATAGACATGCTACCGTAGCTAGCACAGGAAAGGCAGCGGTCGCGCCCCCTATTTACAGGGCACACCCCTGTGGTGGTGGTCCGGGGGTGGTCGGGGCTTTGCCTGCTCCCATCCTTGAACCTTGGCCAGCTTCCTTTCTGAAGACCTCCCGGCTTCGTCCAGGGAGCTAGCCCGTTCTTCTCCCTTTCGTTCCAATGTTGTTTTCCGACCTTGATCCAACGTTGAGCCACGACTAGGAGGGGAAAATGTCACGTGTTTACACCACCCCAAAAAAAAAAAAAAAAGAGGGGAAAATGTGACATCATAGGTTTACCATGGGCACCTAATGCTAATCTTCTCTGTATCAATCCAATTTTAATAGACATGCTGCCGTAGCTAGCACAAGAAAGGCAGCGGTCGCGCCCCCTATTTACAGGGCACACCCCTGTGGTGGTGGTCCGGGGGTGGTCGGGGTTTTGCCTGCTCCCATCCTTGAACCTTGGCCAGCTTCCTTTCTGAAGACCTCCCGGCTTCGTTTTTTCGTTCCAATGTGGTTTTCCGACCTTGATCCATTGTTGAGCCTTGACTAGGAGGGAAAAATGTCACGTGTTTACACCACCCCAAAAAAAAAAAAAAAAGGAGGGGAAAATGTGACATCATAGGTTTACCATGAGCACCTAATGCTAATCTTCTCTGTATCAATCCAATTTTAACAGACATGCTGCCGTAGCTAGCACAAGAAAGGTAGCGGTCGCGCCCCCTATTTACAGGGCACACCCCTGTGGTGGTGGTCCGGGGGTGGTCGGGGCTTTGCCCTCCCATCCTTGAACCTTGGCCAGCTTCCTTTCTGAAGACCTCCCGGCTTCGTCCAGGGAGCTAGCCCGTTCTTCTCCCTTTCGTTCCAATGTTGTTTTCCGACCTTGATCCAACGCAGAGCCACGACTAGGAGGGGAAAATGTCACGTGTTTACACCACCCCAAAAAAAAAAAAAAAAAAAAAAGGAGGGGAAAATGTGACATCACTGGTTTACCATGGGCACCTAATGCTAATCTTCTCTGTATTGATCCAATTTTAATAGACATGCTACCGTAGCTAGCACAGGAAAGGCAGCGGTCGCGCCCCCTATTTACAGGGCACACCCCTGTGGTGGTGGTCCGGGGGTGGTCGGGGCTTTGCCTGCTCCCATCCTTGAACCTTGGCCAGCTTCCTTTCTGAAGACCTCCCGGCTTCGTCCAGGGAGCTAGCCCGTTCTTCTCCCTTTCGTTCCAATGTTGTTTTCCGACCTTGATCCAACGTTGAGCCACGACTAGGAGGGGAAAATGTCACGTGTTTACACCACCCCAAAAAAAAAAAAAAAAGAGGGGAAAATGTGACATCATAGGTTTACCATGGGCACCTAATGCTAATCTTCTCTGTATCAATCCAATTTTAATAGACATGCTGCCGTAGCTAGCACAAGAAAGGCAGCGGTCGCGCCCCCTATTTACAGGGCACACCCCTGTGGTGGTGGTCCGGGGGTGGTCGGGGTTTTGCCTGCTCCCATCCTTGAACCTTGGCCAGCTTCCTTTCTGAAGACCTCCCGGCTTCGTTTTTTCGTTCCAATGTGGTTTTCCGACCTTGATCCATTGTTGAGCCTTGACTAGGAGGGAAAAATGTCACGTGTTTACACCACCCCAAAAAAAAAAAAAAAAGGAGGGGAAAATGTGACATCATAGGTTTACCATGAGCACCTAATGCTAATCTTCTCTGTATCAATCCAATTTTAATAGACATGCTGCCGTAGCTAGCACAAGAAAGGTAGCGGTCGCGCCCCCTATTTACAGGGCACACCCCTGTGGTGGTGGTCCGGGGGTGGTCGGGGCTTTGCCCTCCCATCCTTGAACCTTGGCCAGCTTCCTTTCTGAAGACCTCCCGGCTTCGTCCAGGGAGCTAGCCCGTTCTTCTCCCTTTCGTTCCAATGTTGTTTTCCGACCTTGATCCAACGCAGAGCCACGACTAGGAGGGGAAAATGTCACGTGTTTACACCACCCCAAAAAAAAAAAAAAAAAAAAAAGGAGGGGAAAATGTGACATCACTGGTTTACCATGGGCACCTAATGCTAATCTTCTCTGTATTGATCCAATTTTAATAGACATGCTACCGTAGCTAGCACAGGAAAGGCAGCGGTCGCGCCCCCTATTTACAGGGCACACCCCTGTGGTGGTGGTCCGGGGGTGGTCGGGGCTTTGCCTGCTCCCATCCTTGAACCTTGGCCAGCTTCCTTTCTGAAGACCTCCCGGCTTCGTCCAGGGAGCTAGCCCGTTCTTCTCCCTTTCGTTCCAATGTTGTTTTCCGACCTTGATCCAACGTTGAGCCACGACTAGGAGGGGAAAATGTCACGTGTTTACACCACCCCAAAAAAAAAAAAAAAAAGAGGGGAAAATGTGACATCATAGGTTTACCATGGGCACCTAATGCTAATCTTCTCTGTATCAATCCAATTTTAATAGACATGCTGCCGTAGCTAGCACAAGAAAGGCAGCGGTCGCGCCCCCTATTTACAGGGCACACCCCTGTGGTGGTGGTCCAGGGGTGGTCGGGGCTTTGCCTGCTCCCATCCTTGAACCTTGGCCAGCTTCCTTTCTGAAGACCTCCCGGCTTCGTTTTTTCGTTCCAATGTTGTTTTCCGACCTTGATCCAACGTTGAGCCACGACTAGGAGGGGAAAATGTCACGTGTTTACACCACCCAAAAAAAAAGAAAGAAAAAGGAGGGGAAAATGTGACATCATAGGTTTACCATGGGCACTTAATGCTAATCTTCTCTGTATCGATCCAATTTTAATAGACATGCTACCGTAGCTAGCACAAGAAAGGCAGCGGTCGCGCCCCCTATTTACAGGGCACACCCCTGTGGTGGTGGTCCAGGGGTGGTCGGGGCTTTGCCTGCTCCCATCCTTGAACCTTGGCCAGCTTCCTTTCTGAAGACCTCCCGGCTTCGTTTTTTCGTTCCAATGTTGTTTTCCGACCTTGATCCAACGTTGAGCCACGACTAGGAGGGGAAAATGTCACGTGTTTACACCACCCAAAAAAAAAGAAAGAAAAAGGAGGGGAAAATGTGACATCATAGGTTTACCATGGGCACTTAATGCTAATCTTCTCTGTATCGATCCAATTTTAATAGACATGCTACCGTAGCTAGCACAAGAAAGGCAGCGGTCGCGCACCCTATTTACAGGGCACACCCCTGTGGTGGTGGTCCGGGGGTGGTCGGGGCTTTGCCTGCTCCCATCCTTGAACCTTGGCCAGCTTCCTTTCTGAAGACCTCCCGGCTTCGTCCAGGGAGCTAGCCCGTTTTTCTCCCTTTCGTTCCAATGTTGTTTTCCGACCTTGATCCAACGCAGAGCCACGACTAGGAGGGGAAAATGTCACGTGTTTACACCACCCAAAAAAAAAAAAGAAAAAGGAGGGGAAAATGTGACATCATAGGTTTACCATGGGCACCTAATGCTAATCTTCTCTGTATCGATCCAATTTTAATAGACATACTACCGTAGCTAGCACAAGAAAGGCAGCGGTCGCGCACCCTATTTACAGGGCACACCCCTGTGGTGGTGGTCCGGGGGTGGTCGGGGCTTTGCCTGCTCCCATCCTTGAACCTTGGCCAGCTTCCTTTCTGAAGACCTCGTTCCTCTCCCTTTCGTTCCAATGTTGTTTTCTGACCTTGCTCCAACGTTGAGCCACGACTAGGAGGGGAAAATGTCACGTGTTTACACCCCCCCCCCCGAAAAAAAACAAAAGGAGGGGAAAATGTGACATCATAGGTTTACCATGGGCACCAAATGCTAATCTTCTCTGTATCGATCCAATTTTAATAGTTGGCTGCTGTAGCTAGCACAAGAAAGGCAGAGGTCGCGCCCCCTATATACTATACTATACATTACTAGTTAATAAATGTATGTTTAGTTTTTATTGCCTTAAAGTGCTTTTCAGCAACCATAGTAGCGTTTTCAATGCAACTGCAAAGTTTTGTTGGTAAGTTCTGGATGAACAATTTCTAATCAACTCTTACTATTATTTTAACTTGGTCATATTGGTGGTTTATACATAGAAAGAGAGTTTTGGCTCAGAAATTGTTAATTACTAGTCAGTAAATGCATGTTTATTTTTTATTGTTTTAAAGTGCTTTTCAGCCTTCTAGTAGCGGTTTCAATGCAACTGCAAAGTCTTGTATGTAAGTCATCAACTCTCACTAATCTAACATGTTTATATCCGTGGTTTATACATATACAACTCAGTATAACATGAGTTGTCGAACATGACACTCATGTACTGTAGTACGCATCTACCGCCCCCTTTTTTCTGAAACAAAACATTGTTAGCACAAAGATCAGTTTCAGAAACATCGTAGTACCAACCTTGTTGCCTCCAGACAAGTTTGGGATTGTCAGCAGCCAGTAAGCGGTCATCCGCTACAACTCTCCGTGGAAGGCTGCATGTGCGCTGGAGGTCTATCAGTACCTGGTTGAAAATGCCTGGACAAGGTACAACCTTGTGGTAACACTGTGTATTGGAGCTTCCGTCCACGGAAAGTAAACTACAAACACAGGTCGCAGGTGATCTGCCAAATCAATACAAGTAAACCATTTGTGTTCTGGGGTGAGAGCAGAAATGCAAGTGTAGGGATTTGGAACTGGTACAGTGGGAGTAGTTACAATGGCGTTAATGCATCTTAAGTCATGAGCCATACGGTACTTGTCAGCTGAGGCGTAGGAAGGAGTTTAACATTGGGGGGGACGTTTGCGTGCCATGTGATTTTTTTTCAGTGTCAAACATGCCGTGGCACACAAAAGTTTGAAAAACACTGGCCTAGGCAAAAGAGACAAAATGTTGTTTCCTCCTGTCATTTGCAGCCACAAACTGCCTGCAAATTGACTTCTTGTCCAGTAAGTCAAGTTTATCCTGATGGACGTGACAGACAGCAACATGGTTGAGTCTGTTTTGAGACATTGTGGACCGGAGCCACGTTTTGAGCCTGCGGAGGACACTAAAACTTCTCTCTGCCTCACAGGATGAAACAGGGACTACTAAAAGCAACCTGACCAGGTTTTCCACTTGCCCAAATAGACTACGTACCTCTACAGGCAATCCACGAATGATCCCTGCAGCCTCTGCACTGTTGCTAAATGAGTAGTTCAGGCGAAACATAGAAAGCTGCACTGAAAGTGACTCTGTTCAACTCTGGGTATTTCTCAATGACTGCAGCATCAATCACTCCACTCAGAAGTGTCTCTTCCAACTTTTGCAAAGTCAACAAGTCGTTCTGGTTAAATAGCTCACTGAGCTTTGCATCTACAATATCCAGGACTTTAAAGAACTCCCCTCTGTAGTGGTCCTTGGCACTTTTAGGTTGATGTGCCTCAGCTCCTTCAATGAAGCGTTTTGGGGGCGGTCTGGTCTGTGCAATGGTAATAGGCTTAACACCTTAAGACTGAACCACAGCCGTCGCCTCTTCAAACAGAGTTTTGAAACTTTCCTCATTTTTTTGGCCTTGATTGAGGTCCTAACAACTTCAACAGCAGCCCTCATGCCAGCAATGGTTTCAGTTCTCTTCTGAAAAGAGATGTTCAGGCACTCAAGCTCAAAAATCACTGGTGAGGCAAGGATGAGACCCAGAACTGTTTTGCCTTTCCTAAACTGCCCTAGCAGCCCATTAGCAGTAGATGCAGTATATGAGGCACCACAAGCCATCTCCTGCAAGCTAGCCAGCACTGACCCATACTGTGACAAAACAGCTTTTATGGCTTTGCCCCGTACTGTCCATCTTGTGGGACACAGGGGTTTTATTGCAGTGCATGATGGGTTCTCTGCATGTGCTATTGCTGCATGGATCGCCTTAAACTTCCCTGAATGAGACAAAAGGACTCCAAGCTGGTTGACCCAATCCAATGAGTCTCTGATCAGAACAGAGGACAAGCAAGCTTTCTGTGTGATTAAATTAGTGCAGTGGGCTCCACAATGAACGTAAAGTGCTAGTGGCTGCTCTTGTTTTATCAGTGCCTGTGCACCAGCATGCTTCCCAGCCATATTAGCTGCCCCGTCATAAGTTTGACCTCGTAACCCATGCATTGGTAAATTTAATCTCAGCAGCACATCTTTAACTACTCCAGCAAGGCTTTTTCCTGTTGTTTCAGTAACAGAATACATGCCGATGAACTCTTCACGGGGCTTCAGGTCATTGTCAACATAACGCAGGCAAATACTTTCTTGTTCTTGCCCGGAAATGTCTTGTGTTCCATCCATTATCACAGCATATTGAAGAACCGGTAGATCTCTGATTGTATCAGCTATTCCACTCACAATACTGTTGCTCATTGTAGACAGAATTTCATTCTGGATTTGTGGACTGATGTAATCTTTCTGGGACCTCTGCAACCATTTGGCTAAAAGGACATCATCCTCTGCCTTGGCTTTCAAAAGTTGATAAAAATTACTGTTTTCATCCTCATGCCCTCTCAAGGCCTGTCCCTGTCGTGCCAAATACTTGATGGAACTCACAATTTTCCCCAGACAGTGCCTGTTGTCTGATGGTGTATTTGCTAAAGCACTGGACAACTGTGCATTTACAGGGTGATTTTCTTGTGCAGTCACAGAGACAGCGTGACGGTGTGTATGACTACTTTCATGTGCTTTAAATTTTTCAATAGCTTTCTTCCAATTTTTGAATTCAGAAGTGATAAAGGCGGGCTCTGATTTTACAGCAAATGGTGTGGGTTTGTCCTGGTAAATTCTCATGCAATAAAAACACAAAAAACCCTTCTGCACTGCATCATAATGTAGCCAGGGAAAGTCCTTGTACCACCGCTCTTGGAAGGAGAGAGTTCTGTTAGACAGAACTTGAGTGTCAATGAATTTTGGATGTGGCTGATATGACTCTGTCCTCTGTCCCCTGACTTCAGTGTCTCTCAGCTGTCTTTCCCTGCTCTGAACACCCTAAAAGGAAAACAGTCACAATGTCACCCAATGCTACAAGACTGCAGTTACTACAACCCTTTAAGGTTAGGTGAATAAGGTATAGAAAAACACTGATGGGAAAGCTAGTGGAATATTAAAATCATGTTTGTACTTTTCACTGTTCCCTTCTTATCATGTTAAAACCTTCCTCTCATGATCAACAACCTAACATCACCTCACTTTATACTGTAGCACCTACCTGCAACTCTGCAGTGCTGGCTTTCCCTGCATCTCCCTCACTGTGAATGTCCAGCTGAACTTCATCTGATCTCTAATATGAAAGCAGTGGAGATGAATAAGGCATAGATAAATACTGATGTGAAAGCTAGTGCAATATTAAAATCATGTTTGTAATTTATTTTATTGTTTAAATTCATACTTCAGTCGCTTATTTAGAACAAACAGAATAAAACACCTTTTGGTAGAGCTGTGCACAAATGGGAACAATATAATAGGACATATTGTAACTGAACATATAGGTAAATCATTCTGGCAAATGACTAAATGTTGCGGAAGTTGAACTAATAGTTATGACAATGTTCATTCTGATCTGAGAAAAGCACCAAAGCAACTGGGACAAACTGTAATAGGAAAATAATGTTCTTTTTACAGTTATCTTAAATCAAATCTCTTTTTGTCTTTTACGTTACTGGAAAGTCCACCAAATTTTCGCCAGCAACCGTTGGCTAGTAACGGTCATAGTAACAACGTTTACCTAGCAAGAAGAGTGTACTAGTTAGATGTTGTCATCTTAACATCAATAAGTCTAACGTTAGACAGAAACTATAATTACCCTCCTGGGCAAAAGTATTACCAACTCACATTTCCTTTCTTTTTTTTCGTGCCCTGGAGAAAGAAATCATTTAAACTGAGCTGCTGCTGTCTTTTCATCTTCACGGCTCTCTGACCTGTCGCTAGTAGGCAGGGGGGGCGCAGAAAACCATTCATGGGGCCGGTGACAAGACGCTGTGTTGCACTTTCAAAATAAAAGCTAACAAGTAAAACATTTCGAAATCAAATATTTTGCAGTATAATTTTTGGGGGGGACAAATGCGCCTGTCTCCAACATTGGAGGGGACACGTCCCCTCCGTCCCCCCCGGTTCCTACGCCCTAGCTTGTCAGTTCCTGCCTTCTGTACAGGCAGTATTGAAGTATTCCAGCTGGAAGTAGAGTCCTCTAACACCCCCGCCTCTATTGAGCCTGCAAAGGTGTCAGCAATGCCATTAAGGTGTGCTTAATGCCATTAAGGTTAACTAGTACATTAAGGTGGTGGACGCTATGCTGGACCTGACCGGATTCCAGCTGCTAAGAGCGGATCGAGACGCGGCCCTGTCTGGGAAGAAGAAAGGTGGAGGTATTTGTTTTTATATCAACCGCTGCTGGTGTGTGGATGTATCGGTGATTATGAGACATTGTTCCCCCGACCTGGAATCTTTTTTCATAAACTGTAGACCTTTTTATTCGCCCCAGGAGTTCGCGTCCTTCATCCTGGTTGGTGCTTATCTGCCACCGGGCCCGCTGGTTAAAGAAGCCCAGCGCATGTTAGCAGACCAGATCCTGAAAGTGGAGCGAACCCACCCGGACTCTCTAGTCATCGTTCTAGGTGACTTCAACAAAGGTAACCTCAGCCAAGAACTCCCCAAATACAGACAATTCATAACCTGCCCCACCAGAGAGGGTAACACCCTGGACCATTGTTATACCACAGCCAGCAAGGCTTACCATGCCGTGTCCCGTGCTGCACTGGGTCACTCCGACCACGCCATGATCCACCTGATTCCTGCATACAAGCAGAAACTAAAACTCTGTAAACCTGCAGTGAGGACATCAAAACAGTGGACCAGCGAGGCTGTGGAGGAACTCAGAGCTAATCTGGAGTGCACGGACTGGGAAATGTTTGCTGCCGCTACAAACGGACTGGATGAGTACACTGAGGCTGTGACATCATACATCAGCTTCTGTGAGGATTCCTACATACCAACTCGATCCAGGGTGAGTTACAACAATGACAAACCCTGGTTTACTGCAAAACTCAGAAGTCTGAGGTCGAAGAAGGAGTTGGCGTTTAAGTCTGGCGACCGTTACAGATTTAAGGAGGCGAAGAAGCTGTTCAGCAGGGGCGTCAGAGACGCGAAACGACTCTACTCAAAGAGACTGCAAGAACAATTCTCCTCAAACGACTCTGCTTCTGTCTGGAGGGGGCTTAGGCAAATTACCAACCACAAGCCCAGAGCCCCACCCACCACCAACGACTCCCGCCTGGCCGAGGACCTGAACGAATTCTATTGTAGATTCGAAGGACAATCGGACAGCCCCATGCCCCAGCCCCCACCCCCCTCCACCCCAACCAGCACCCCAACCCCCACCCCACCACCTATCAACACCAACGCAATGTTGACTCTCTCCATTCAGGAGAGGGAAGTTAACAAAGTGTTCAGGAAACAGAACCCTCGCAAAGCTGCCGGGCCGGACGCTGTCTCCCCTGCCACACTGAAGCACTGCGCTGACCAGCTGTCTCCTGTGTTCACCAACATCTTCAACACCTCCCTGGAGATGTGCCACGTGCCAGCCTGCTTCAAGTCCTCCACCATCATCCCTGTGCCCAAGAAGCCCAGACCAACAGGACTGAACGACTACAGACCCGTCGCCCTGACATCTGTGGTAATGAAGTCCTTCGAACGCCTGGTGCTGGCACACCTCAAAAACTTCACAGACCCCCTCCTAGACCCCCTGCAGTTCGCCTACAGAGCCAACAGGTCTGTGGATGACGCAGTGAACATGGCCCTCCACTACACCCTCCAGCATCTGGACTCTCCAAACACCTACGCCAGGATCCTGTTTGTGGACTTCAGCTCTGCCTTCAACACCATCATCCCGGCTCTGCTTCAGGACAAGCTCTCCCAGCTGAACGTGCCCGACCCCACTTGCAGGTGGATCACAGACTTCCTGTCCGACAGGAAGCAGCACGTCAGGATGGGAACGCAAGTCTCTGACTCCCGGTCCATCAGCACCGGATCCCCTCAAGGCTGTGTCCTTTCCCCCCTGCTCTTCTCCCTGTACACGAACAGCTGCACCTCAAGTCATCCATCAGTCAAGCTCCTGAAGTTTGCGGACGATACCACCCTGATCGGGCTCATTTCTGATGGGGACGAGTCTGACTTCAGGTGGGAAGTGGACAACCTGGTGACTTGGTGCAGCCAGAACAACCTGGAGCTCAACGCTCTCAAGACAGTGGAGATGGTTGTGGACTTTAGGAAGGACCCAGCCCCACTCCCCCCCATCACACTGCGCGACTCCCAGGTCAACAGTGTGGAGTCCCTTCGCTTCCTGGGCACCACCCTCTCCCAGGACCTCAAGTGGGAGCTGAACATCAGCTCACTCACAAAGAAAGCCCAGCAGAGGATGTACTTCCTGCGGCAACTGAAGAAATTCAGCCTGCCAAAGACAATGATGGTGCAATTCTACACTGCCACCATCGAGTCCATCCTCACCTCCTCCATCACCGTCTGGTACGCTGCTGCCACTGCCAAGGACAAGAGCAGACTGCAGCGTATCATACGTGCCGCTGAAAAGGTGATAGGCTGCAACCTGCCATCCCTTGAGGACCTGCACATGGCAAGGTCTCTAAAACGGGCGAGGAAGATTGCGGCCGACTCCTCCCACCCTGGACACTCAGTGCTTCAGCTGCTCCCTTCTGGCAGGAGGCTGCGGTCCATCAGGACTAAAACCTCTCGCCACAAGAATAGCTTCTACCCCTCTGCTATTGCCCTCTTCAACAGGGTCAATGACTCAGTTTGAGACACCCCACCCCCTCCAGAATCCCATTGCACTCTGCCACTTTAGCACAAAACACTTTAAACTTTAAACTTAAAAAACTTACAACTGTGATATTTGCACCACTGTGTATATACCCCCCCCCCCCCCCCCAACGTACCATATATATATTTACCCATTCCACTCTGTACCCATGTCATTTGCAATTCCATGTTACCTGTATCATTTGCACTACTCGCATCATTTGCATTATTTGTAACATTTGCATTCCATGTTACCTGTATCATTGCACTACTCGCATCATTTGTATTATTTGTAACATTTGCATTCCATGTTACCTGTATCATTGCACTACTCGCTTCATTTGTATTATTATTGTATTATTTGTAACATTTGTATTCCTTGTCTATATGTATCATATCTGCAGTGTATCTTACATGGTATTCATTTTCATTTTATTAGTAGGCCACATTTATGTTCTATGTTTGCTCATTCCTGCCAAAGTAAATTCTATGTTTGTTTATCTTGCATAGCGAATAAACCCCCATTCTGATTCTGATTCTGATTCTGATTCTGATTATTGGCCTCACGTTTGTTGGAGTACTGTGGCTGGCAGACTAGCTGATGAATGGGCAAACTGAAAGTCATAGGGCTGACCTTGTGGTGGTGTCCGACATCGGTAGGGCCACAGTGCAGTCGGAAGGCAGTCGCATCAAAGCTGCATCCTCATGATCAGTTTTCTCACGGCCATGGGTCCTAGATATCAGTCTGTGTTCTATGATTGCCTTGTCTGTGGTATCAGTGGTGATATGCGATACATTTTTCCTGTTGCTGACCATGAAACGTGAGGAATTTGGGTGGGCTGCCAATCTCTCAGTACAGCTGCTCATCATTCATTCATTGGGCCTGGTGGTTTGCATGGAGAGCCAGAGTAACCTCAGGCAGATTCATCATGCATTTTGTACCAGTCCATAATGTCAGGGGATGATTTTGCGTCAGCAGCTACCCCTTTGGACCCACATAAATGTACTTAGATATATGAAGCTTCCTTTCCTGCCAGCAAATCAAAAAACGATTGCTTGTACACTTCGTCATCTTCTCTGTCATAATACAAAGTAACATGAAGATATAGACATGTAGATTGCCTACTAAACACTAAAAACTAAACATGTATTTCCTGACTAGTGTGGGTAAAAGCATGCCTCAAGCTAAATTGCATTTCCATGTTTATTTCTTATGACATATTGCATTACTAGATTCAGTAATTAGAACTCGGCAAAGTAGAAAGTGGAAACATGTTTGTCAGTGGTTTTTTATACATAGTAAACAGTTTTGTCTCAGAATGTGTTCATTACTAGTCAGTAAATGCATGTTTAGTTTGTATTACCTTAAAGTGCTTTTCAGTCTTCTAGTAGCGTTTCAAATGCAACTGTAAAGTCTTGTACGTAAGTAAAAATGAACATTTTTCCAATCAACTCTTACTATTCTAACATGTTTATATTCTTGGTTTATACATAGAAAATAGTTTTGGCTCAGAAATTGTTCATTACTAGTTAGTAAATGCATATTTCGTTTTTATTGCCTTAAAGTGCTTTTCAGCACCATAGTAGCATTTTCAATGCAAATGCAATGCAAAGTCTTGAATTAACAATTTATTTTTTTGATCAAGGTCTTTTTATTGTTTTTTTACATTTTACAGATAAACAAACTCAAACAACCCCCCCACCCTCCCAGTTACCAGTCATATGCATACAAATATTACATAGCCAGACATCCGTAAAGAAAATAAAATGAATAAAGTAAATAGAAATTATACATATGAAATTGTTTACATTGTCATATTGTCAGCTTCCATTCCCTCAGCAAAAGTAAAAAAAGGCTGCCAAATATTATAAAATTTCTCAATAGACCCTCTAACTATATATCTGAATTACTCCAAATTTAGATGGCACATGACCTCCCTGATCCAGTGACTATGTGTCGGTGGAATAGGGTCTTTCCATTTAAACAGTAACAGCCTCCTAGCTAGAAGCGAACAGAAGGCCAACATGTTGGCTTCCCTTTGACTAAGAAAGGCGTCTTTGGGGGCTACACCGAACAATGCAATTAGTGGGGATGGCTCGACTACCTTTCCAAGTATCCCAGAGAAGGTCTCAAAAATATTCAGCCAGTACATGTAAAGTCTTGGACATGTCCAGAACATATGTAGCAGAGTGGCGGGATCCTGCCTACATCGATCACACATGTGGTCTATATCAGTAATCTTAGAGAGTCTGACTTTAGACTAGTGCAGACAATTAACAATTTTAAATTGTATAACAGCATGTCTAAGGCATATGGATGATGAGAAAATTCTCTGTATTATTTTGTGCCAAATTTCTTCTGAAATACGTTCATCTAAGTCCGTCTCCCACTTATTTTTAAGTAAGTCCAAAAGTGTCAAGTCGTATATATTGAGTAGTTCGGAGATTCTGCTCATGGCCCTTTGTTTTACCGATTTGCAATTGAAAATGGAGTCTAACAGCGAACTGGGAGGGCACGATGGGAAGCAATTGGAATTTAAGACTACAAAGTTCTGAAGTTGCAAATACCTAAAAAAATGAGAATGAACAATTTCTAATCAACTCTTACTATTTTAACTTGGTCACATTGGTGGTTTATACATAGAAAAGGAGTTTTGGCTCAGAAATTGTTCATTACTAGTTAGTAAATGCATATTTAGGTTTTATTTCCTCAAATTGCTTTTTTAGCCCCATAGTAGCGTTTTCAATGCAACTGCAAAGCTTTGTATGCAAATCCTGAATGAACAGTTTCTAATCAACCCTGCAAGTTTGGTTGTGACTATGTCAAAGACTTGCTGAGATACAAGACAAGCAGGGTGAAGGTGGGGACTCACTCAGCCCACTGTGTCAACAGACTCTTGTGCGTGTGAGTTTTTTTGGAGCCACTGGGTCTGGCATGACAGAGAGAGGATTTGCAAGACAGCCTTAGCCTTTAGCCAAGCAGTCACATTTCAAATATTTATTATTAATCTACTTTTTATCTTACATTCAACTTTTTCCTCAGATTTGTATACAACACATTGTCAAGAGTCTACATATAAACCTGTGATTGATTCGGACTATCAGTTTTTGCTTGGCACTTGTTTAAACATTAAATTAGCCTTAGCGATGAATTCGATTTCTTTTATTTAAATCATTTTGAAATATATGAACTATTGAATGGGGTTGTATATATTGCGGTGTGTTGTTGGTGGCATATCAAGTTTGGCGTTGATTTTTCATTTTCATAGGAATCCAAAGATGAACTTCCTGTTTAGTTGTGTTATTGCCAAATTAAAAAGGGTGTAGTGGACAAACGGTTTGGAATATCAAAATACCTTTGACATATTTTGTGAGGCTTGGTGTGAAGATGTTGCCAGCCAAAATGGGGAAGATTGGTTATGAATTGTAGAAGTAGTAGCGAAAAAACACGTTTCATAAATTTTTAATGTACAGAAAAATCGAAAGATTTGCAATTATGAGTTGTTGATGCTTTTTTGTTCGTCGTGAGGAATGAGGCACATGGAATGAATTTCAGGATTCTAGGATGAAAGGGGTACAAATGGCATCTTTTTAAAAAAGGGCACAAATGATCAAATTGGGGCGTAGCCTGTAGCGCCCCTTTTGGTCTCAAGTGTACAAAATGAGTGTGGTAGTCCCCCCTCCAAGCTGTTCACCAAACTTGGAGGGCTGGGTATCAACACCTCCCTCTGCAATTGGATTATGGACTTTTTGACGAACAGACCACAGCAAAACATCTAAGCAGAAAACGAGTCTGTAAAAACCCCTCCTGACCAGTGACGCAGCTCTGCTTAGATGTTGCTAATGTGATAGAAGGGCTGAGCGGAGCGACAGCAGAGCAGAGCGAAAGAGTTTTTTTTTTAGTTACTCACGATAACAAGAGGTCGGTTTACCGTCAACAAAGTATTTATTCAGGTATTAGATGACTCAGATTCCTTAGAGGAATGACATGCAGTCTGTCTAATGAAGCATAAACTGACGTTAGTAGTGACTGCGCGTCCGTGCACAAAGTCCACAATCAGCACACTGTATAGCGGATGCTTCACCTCAGCCTATTCCCTTATCTCAAACTACTTTCAAGTTATAGCCTTTTGAAACCACCAAATTGAGGTTTCCATTTCCCATTATAGCCGCCACCTTGTGACATCATCATATGCAAATTAGATGAAAAAACTTCATTCCCATCACAAACTTTGAGTCATACTGAACAATTTCCTCATTGACAGTATACCTGTATCTCAAACCACTTTCAAGTTATAGCCTTTTGAAATCTTGATATCAAAATTTTATATTTTCTTGAAAAAACCGGGTTAAGTTTGCTGATAACACACCACGGTGATTGGCCTCATCACCAACAATGATGAGACAGCCTACAGTGAGGAAGTACAGCACCTGGCCATGTGGTGCGGTGACAATAACCTGCTCCTTAATGCCACAAAAATGTTTGTGGACTTCAGGAAGAAGAGGGGAGGCACGCACGACCCCATTCATATCAACGGGATGGCCGCTGAGCGTGTCTCCAGCTATAAGTTCCTGGGGACCCACATCTCGAAGGACCTGTCCTGGATCACCAACACCTCCAGCCTGATCAAGAAGGCTCACCAGCGTCTCTTTGTCCTGAGAACACTGAGGAACACCACCTGTCCTCAGCTTTCATGGTGAACTTCTACCGCTGTGCAATTGAGTGCATCCTGACCAACTGTGTTACAATGTGGTATGGGAACTGCACAGTCGAAGAACGCAAGGCACTGCAGCGGGTGGTGAATCTGCATCACACATCACAGGGACTCCTCTTCTAGCCCTCTTGCCCACACAGCAGCCTCCGGTCTAAGGCTAGCAGACTGAGTAACAGCTTCTTCCCCATAACTGTGTCACTTCTGAACTCCACCCGCACTAACACCCGCCCCACTATATTTGCACTATCTGTATAATTTCTGTATCATCTCCCTATATCATATATCATCATCCCTACCTGCATATAGTAGCATTTTGCTCAACTGTATTTTTCACAAGTATTTCACAGGTATTCACCTGTACATACACTGTAAACACCGTAAAAATACTGTAACATTTTGTACAATACAGCTGTATATTTGTTGCTACCAAATCACTTTAATACCCTGTATATATTCTGCTTACACTAACTGTTTTAGACTTCTGGTTGGATGTAACTATAGCAAGGGGGGAGGTTGGATCCTTTCTGAAGTCCACTACCATCTCCACTGTCTTCAGAGCATTTAACTCAAGGTTGTTCTGGCTACACCAGGCCGCCAGGCTGTCCACTTCCCACCTGTAGTCAGACTCATCCCCACCAGAGATGAGCCTAATCAGGGTGGTGTTGTCTGCAAACTTCAGGAGCTTGACAGATGGGTGACTGGAGGTGCAGCTGTCGGTGTACAGGGAAAAGAGCAGAAAATGAAAGTCCTGAAATTCATTACAGATTCCTTATTTGTCACAATGAACAAAAAAGTCTCAACAACTTATAATGGCAAGTCCTTAGATTTTTCTGTACATCATAAATTCATGAGACATGCTTTTTTTACCACTCCTCCTACAATTTTTGTCCAATCTTCTTCATCCTTGCCAGTTATCATCATCAGAAGAACCCTCACAAAAGTTATCAATACGATTTTTGATTTTCATAATTGTTTGCCAGCTAGAGTCAAGAGGGCGCTAAGGGCCACACCCCAAATCGTTCTGTTTCTAAGTGATGCCACTTGTATGTCTTTCGTCCTATAATCTTGAAATTCATTCCATGTGCCTCATTCCTCATGATAAACAAAAAAGCCTCAACAACTCATAATGGCAAATCTTTACATTTTTCTGTACAATATACAGTTATAAAATATGTCTTTGATACTATTCCTACAATGTTTGTCCGATCTTCCCCATGTTTCTATAGTAACATCTTCAGACCAAGCCTGACATACGTTATCAAAAGATTTTTTATATTTCAAACCGTTTGTTCGCTACAGCCATTTAAAACTAACTAAACCAGACGTTGGTCTTATAATATTATTAAAGTCAACAAATCTTTGAGATATCAATATCAAACTATATATGCACGAAGAACACACTACAAAATACAACCCAGTTTAACAGCTAAGTTCATAACTTCCAAAATGATGTAAATAATGGTCATTTAATTTAAGGCTAAGACTATTTTACTGCTATAAACAAGTAGCTTTTAGCTTCAAGCAATCGGGTGTCTTTGATTTGTTACACCGTGGCAGGCCACTCGGCAGGTTGACTTACAACAGCCAATGGCTGATCAAATGTTTGAGTCAGCGGTGGGAGGTGAGATAAATCATTCATCATCCATCCATTTACAGAAAGAGAGTCAGAGAGTCTGAACTAAGTTCAACAACGGAAGTCCACCATCTTTTTCGTCTTTTCGTGGACTGAAAGTGTAGTGGTTATTTCTTCTCCTATAATAATTACCCCTTTGGTGGCCAAGCAGGAGGTCTTGACGCTCAGAAATAAAACAAAAAGGTCTAAAAAACACAAAGAAAGGGTCTGTCCAAAATAATGTTGTTTATTTTGCTTAATGAAACAAAAAAGATATTCAGAATGAATTTTAGAATTAAACTTAAGATTTCAAAGATTTATCAAGGATTGAATAACAAAAATGGTGAGGCCTATGCTTCACGGCATGAGGGGAAGTGAGGTCAAAAGACTGTCTTCCCGTTGACCACACCCTCCAAGGGATGGCTCCTCCTTTATGGCTTTCCTTCCAACCTCAAAAGAAAAAAGAGAAAATTAAATGCTCCAAGGCTTTTTCTATTTTGGCTCCTACACATCCGGCCCCTAAATGTTTTGGGCTTAACATAAACATTTAATACATAATAATGGAGCCACTAAATTAAGTTATACATTACATCAGTCTTCCTCCAGAAACAGGCAGATCTTCGTAATGGGCCGTTCCAAGGTGCCGGTCTTCGTCCTCAGCTTCACGGAGCGTACCAGTCCATTACGATCAGGCTTTGTGTCTAAAATTCTGGCTAAGGGCCATGAAGATCTTGGAGAGGAAGGGTCAACAACTACCACTATGTCTCCAACTTGGAAGTTTTTCCTTACTCTGGACCACTTCTGTCTCTTCTGCATGAGTACCAAACACTCTTGCGTCCATCTCCTCCAAAACCAGTCAGCTAGGTACTGCACCTGTTTCCACCGTCGTCTGGTATACAAGTCGATGCTGGAAAACTCACCAGGAGGCAGGACAGGCTGTGAGTTGAGCAATAGAATGTGGTTTGGGGTTAAGGGCTCCAAGTCCATAGGGTCAGAGGAGGTGGTGGTGATTGGACGATTGTTCATCATTGCCTCCACCTCACATAAGAGTGTTTGGAGGCCTTCATCATCTAGGGTTTGCTGATGTAGAAGGGACTTTAGGATCCATTTTACTGATCAAATTAATCTCTCCCACACCCCACCATGGTGAGAAGCCCCTGGGGGGTTGAAGTTCCAGCTTATGCCTTTCTCAAGTGAGGCACTTTGGATTTTACTGCTATTAAAACTGGACAAAGCTTGCTTCAGTTCCTTTTCAGCACCAACAAGGTTGGTACCATTGTCAGACCAGATACATTTTACCTGCCCTTGTCTGCATACAAATCTTCTGATTGCATGGATGCAGGAATCTGTATCCAGGGAAAAGGCCATCTCCAGGTGAACGGCTCTGCAAGACAGACATGTGAAAAGCACACCATACCTTTTCACAAAACTTCTCCCTCTTTTTGTCTCTATTGGGCCAAAATAGTCCATGCCAACATTTGTGAATGGCGGGATATCTGGTTGAATCCTCTCTTGAGGTAAATCAGCCATTTTCTGTTCTCCTGTTTTGCCTCTGTACCGTCTACATGTCACACATTTAGAAATGATGCTTCGTGCAGCACTGTTAGCACTGATGAGCCAGTATTTTCTTCGTAACTGAGCAAGTATGTAATTTCTGCCACAGTGACCATACCTTTCATAAATATGCCGAATTATTAGATTAGAGATGTGACACTGTTTGGGAATGATGATAGGATGCTTTGTGGCCTCCACCATGGCTGCTCTGGAAAGTCATCCTCCTACTCTTAGCAGCCCATCCTTCAGTACTGGATCTAATCTGTAAATCATACTACCTTTGGAGACAGCAGCTGGTGCAGATTCAGTTATATTTAGCCTTTTAAATTCATTGGGGAATGCCTGCTTCTGAGAAATGCGTACAACAGCTTTCTCTGCCCTATCCAGGTCTTAAGGAGATATGAACTGACCTCTGAATGTCAATTTTAAAACTTCCAGCTGAGACGTCACCTTTTGCTGGCGAGAACGTGTCGTAACATCAGAGGTGAGCACCTTCCTTTTAATGGCCAGGGCTAGCAGGCAGTCTCCTAGCTTTTGAATCCAAGCAACAGCTTTCAACAGTCTAGTCCAATCTGAGAAGAAATAAAGAAGTTTATGGGTTGGACTTAAAAAGGCTGGAGTCATAGCATTGCAAACCACTGTGTGACCTTTGACCTCTGGGTCGTCTTGTTGCAGTGAATCACAATCCACAATTCCAACTGGCCATGTGTGCTTGGGTTTCCAAAGGAATTCCGGGCCAACAATCCACCTTCCACTCTCAAGAAACTTTGACACACTCAGCCTTCTTGAGGCATCATCTGCTGGGTTGTGCTTACTGTCAATGTATCTCCACTGCAAGACACTTGTGTTTTCTCTTATGGCAGAGATCCTATTCGCCACAAAGGTGTGAAACCTTGTAGTTTCATTGGCAATGTATTTTAGTACTGCCTGGCTGTCTGTCCAAAACAGTGAAGTCTCTAGGGGAAGCTGCAGTTCGGACCTTAACATCTTGTCTACTTTAACAGATAATACTGCAGCTGTTAGTTCAAGTCTGGGTATGGTTACTTGCTTCAAAGGGGCAACCCTGGATTACACCCTCAGCATTAATCATCCTTAGATAAGTTTTTCCTTAGACTGGTTGAATATCAAGTTGCACAAATCTTGTTCAAAGCTAGAAACAAACTGCTACCAGGTAACATCCAAAAACTTTTTTTGACAGAGAGGGTGGTTATAATTTGAGGGAACCATTAAACTTCAAGACACTGGCTGCACGCATGACTTTAAAATGTCATAGCATTTCAATTGGTGGTGTGAAACTGTGGAATGGTATGAGCACGGAGTTAAAGCAATGTCCAAACATTATTCAGTTCAAAAAAAAATTCAAAGCAATGATTTTTAACGGGTACAGGGATGAGGGAGAGATTTAAGACGGAAAGTATATGTATGTGTGGATATGGATATGTGAGTTGTACAAATATAGAGATATGGATGTATGAATTGTGTTGATGCATATGGTGGATGTATTTTTGTATTTCGTATGGACGTATGTAGTGGATATTTCATTTCTTTTTTCGTTTGACTTTTGTTTATCCTCGGGAGACCAATTGAGGGGTGTCCCTCATTTGTAACGGCGTCGAGTAAATAATGGATATATTGATTGTATAAATATTTTAAAAAATATATATATATATACATATATAAAAAATTATTATACAGCTATTGAGCTGTGGAAAAGGGGTAGGATTAAATAAGTTTATACTTCTTCCTACTCCTTTTCAGGCATATCAATTCAATGTTATGTTTATTTTGTGTTTATTTTGTTTATTTTTATTTGTGAAATCATTTGAACATATTCTTTGTGTTGTGTTTTCATGCTCTTAGTTGTTCTTTTTTTCTGATATGTCTGAAATAAAGTTTAATCTAATCTAATCTAATCTAATAATTTACTGTTCTGTAACCACTCTCACTGGCATTGGCAAAGTGATGTAATTGCAGGAACTGTGGCCTTCCAAAACCACTAGGCTTGATACAGCGAGGTAGGCTAAAATCATTCAGTTTGTGAAGGTCTTGCATCCAATTAACCCACAGCGTAGACTGACCTGTGGGGATTGGCTCATCCCACGCGTACTTCTTTCCACAAAGTTCCTGCAGCATCTGTTTGACTGGGAGTGTGGGGGGTGCTATAAAGCCAAGTGGATCATAAACAGAGCTCACCATTGACAAGATACCTCTCCTTGTGTGTGGCTTATCTGTGATTTTAATGTCAAACCTGAATGTGTCCTCTTGAACACTCCACAGTAGCCCAAGAATAAACCCCCATTCTGATTCTGATTCTGATTCTGAAGTGCATGGTCTGTTGGCAGCTGATCTTTCTCTAGATCCAGAGATCTGAGGTCTTTCCCTCTGTCTTCCTCCTTTATGGTGGATAGCACCGCCTTGCTGTTGCTCATCCATTTAGTCAGCTGAAATCCTCCTTTGCTGCACAGTTCCATCAGGTCAGAGGTCAACTGCACGGCGTCCTCTACTGTAGGCACAGATTTGAGACAGTCATCCACATAAAAATTTTGCTTAACAGTGTCTGTTACCTGTGACCTTATGCCTTGATTGTCCTCAGCAGTTCTTCGTAGAGCAAAACTGGCACAGCTTGGGGGGGAAACTGCTCCAAATATATGGACCAGCATGCGGTAGTCCACTGGTTCCTGTTCGGTGTCACCATTTGGCCACCACAAGAACCGTAAGAAGTCTATGTCTGGCTTGGAGACTCTCACTTGGTGGAACATGGACTTAATATCTGCCATGAGTGCTATTGGTTCCAATCTGAATCTGACCAGGACCCCTACGAGTGAGTTAGTGAGGTCAGGACCCTGTAAGAGTTCAGAGTTTAAGGACGTACCCTGATAAGCAGCACCACAATCAAACACCACCCCGAGTGTTTTCTTCTTGGGGTGGTAGACCCCATGATGTGGAATATACCAAACTTTACCTTTGGTTTGATCAGCTGCTTCTTGTGGGACCACCTCAGCGTATCCTTTTTCCAAAACGTCATTAAGAAAGTCTGTGTATTCTCTCTGGAAGGATTCATTTCTGCTAAACTTCCTTTTCAGGTTAAGAAGACGTTGCTTGGCAATGTGACGGTTATTAGGCATTCGTACATCATCTTTCCTGAAGGGTAAGTTAAGTGAGTAGTGACCATTTACCAGTGAAACCGACTCATTGGCAATTTGGAGGAACCTTTTATCCTCCATTGACATCTCCCGCTTTTCTTCTGAGGCCTTCTCATTAAAATCATGATTGTACTGCTTAACAAGCAACTTTTCTAAATTTGCTACAGAGATCCTGTTTACTGTGGGAGAGTAACAGTCACTGTGGGGTTTGAACTGTGCACCTCTTAAAGGTCCATTAATTATCCAACCGACCAGGGTCCTCACTGCATAGGGTCCTCCATCTTTACTGTTTATAACTTCCCATGGCTCTGTAACTCTGGGAGCATTAGCTCCTATTAGCAGCTCAACTTTTCCGTCGATCTCAGGAATTTCAACCTTTCCCAAATAAGGCCATTTAATGAGATCTTCCTTTTGTGGTATATTGTGGGCAGTGACTGGCATCTCTTTTTGTGTGAAGGCGTCAGGAAGCTGTATAAAATCGTTCTCATTCAGTTCAGAAATTTCAAGGTCTGGGACTACATATGTTGGTACTCGTTTCTCATGACCCATTGTTTTTAATAAGACATTGTTTTTGTTGTCTTTCTGCCCCTGATATTCAATTGAGACATTAGGCGTTCTGTACAGAAAGTATCTGTGCTACCAGGATCTATGAAGGCATACACCTGGATGACCTTTTGACCTTTGCCGGACTTTACTTTTACAGGCACAACAGAAAGGACACTGGCTGCTTCAACACCGGCCCCAATATGCCCACATGCTTTGGGGTGTACCGGCGCTGCATTGTTCAGGGGATCAGCCGATTGCAAGGCTATTTTCTCAAATTGCTTTGTTCCTTCCTCGGGGGGTTGCTCAATATGCAGGACACTAGGGTGTTGTTTAGAACACACTGAACAGGTTAGTTTGTTCTTACAGTATTTGCTAAGGTGGCCCTGCAACAAACAACCAAAGCAGATACCATTTTGCTTTAGATAGTTTATCTTTTCCTTATGTTTCATCTTATTAAAGGCACTACAATGCTCCAGTGCGTGAGCACCATAGCACAGGGAACAAGAACTCATAAAGTTTGGAGGGTAGCGTTGCAGAGTGGGCTGATAAATGGCAGTGGCAACACTAGTAGCAAAACTGCTTCCACTGGACTTAGCTTTGATTTTAGTTGACATTTTTTCTTGGTTATTCCTGGTTATTCCATTCTTACATACCTTTCAAGAAATGCAACGAGCTCTGCAAACTGAGGTCTGAGGTTTTTTTTTTTCTTCTCCTGGAACTCACATACATACGACCTCCATCCTTCTCTTAATCTGTATGGGAGCTTCATAATCAGGGTCTTTAGATTGGATGACAGGTTAATTTCATTTGAATAGTCCATTTCTTCCATAGCATTACAGCAACTCCTCAGAAACAATGCAAAGGTTTGTAATGAATTTGAGTCCTCAGCTTTAACTGCAGGCCATGCCAATGCCTTCTTCATGTATGCAGAACAGATTTTAAACTCATCTCCATAGTGCTCTTTTAACAGAGCCTTTGCTCTTTCAAATCCTCTGTCTGGGACCATGTGGAGGCAACTCTTTACAAGATCTCTTGGTAGGCCGCTAGTGTACTGTTCAAGAAAGTACAGTCTATCTGCACTGTTGTCAGTTTTATGTTCCACAGAGTACTCAAAGGCTCTGACAAATGATCTGTACCCCAGAATGTCACCACTAAAGACTGGGATGTCCTTACGAGGTAGGTTATAGAATTGTTGTTGCTTCACCAACATAGATGTTATGTCATTTTGCCTTTGGAGAATATGAGCCAGATTTTCATCACAAAGACTTCTCTGGGAGGTTTGAAAAGTTGTTACAAATTGATCAAAGACCTTTTCATATATATTGGGAGTTGGTGATGGATCCTGTACAGCAGAAATATTAACTGGACTTGAGGTCTGATTTGTGCTGCCTTTCCTTTCTGCGGTGCACCTTTCTGATTGGATGGGGACAGGTTGGAAGTGAACACCCTGGGACGAACACTTGGAGTTTGCATCACAGAAAGGGCCTTATAAATTTTATCTAAAGAAAGAAGTTCACTTTCTGCTGTCTCACTTTTAACAGACATTTCTGCGAGATAATCAATCATTGCATCTTTACCTCCATTTGGTTGGTGCTCCCCAGGTTCCTGAGCTGCTTGCTGTTCCTCAGCAGACATGAGGACAGCAAGTCTAGATGCTGATGCTGCCAACTGTGTTTTTAACTCCAGGGCTTCACGCTGCTGCCTTACTGTTTTCACTGCTTTGTTCAATGCATCCTCCTTCTCCTCCAGGCAGGGCCGGCTCTAGGCATAGGCAACATAGGAGGTCGCCTAGAGCGCCATCGGCTGGAGGGGCGCTGCAGGGGCACTGGAGGGGCGCTGGAGGGGCGCTGCAGCTTTAATCGATAATTGTGTGCGTGCTGCAAGGCGCACACTATGTTATTACTAGCGTTTATTATTATTTTGCTTATTCTTACGCCGTTTTTTTGGCTCAAAACACCTACCAGAGTTTTTGACGCATATACACAAAAGTTATATCAAAACGTGCGGCTCGGCCCCGACATGTGTGCTATGATTTATCTAAGACTTTTGGCGAACAATTTTGCCCAAAAATTGCCAAAAACCACACCAAAAAAATGAATAGGTGTCAATGGAGAGAATGTTTGAGAGGTAGAGTGGTGATGTCATCGCTAGAGTGTGGAGAAGAGAAAGAATTGTGTAAAAAAATAAAACGTATTTGACTACCATGGCCTCAAATGCACCACTACACAATTTATACATAGAAACGTAGGAAAATGTGTCCTCTAGCTCACACTTGCTTTACTTTATCTGTCAGATTTATTGTTTTAGCTTGACATGCGAAGATTCGGCCGCAGCACCCATGAACAGCCTCATAGACTCCTATGTTAAGAGAGGCGGGGCTGTAACTGAAAAGATAGAAAACAAACACTTTTTAGAATTGCTCCCAAGAGCACATTTCTTCACTTGTCAACACAAAATGCCTATGTAGACGTTCAGGAAGGGCTCAGCCGGCTTCACGTTAACCTGGTTTTATGATTGGAAACACGGTTTGGCCAGAAATCCTTCCTGTTCGAGGGGTGCTGTAAGCCTTTTCTCTCTGTCCAACTGCTATGACCGTTGCAACAGTTGCGAAGTTCGTTACTTAGCAACGTGCTTGAAAGAGGAGAGACGGTGGCCACGAATGACGGTGGCTATTTTACGAACAGTAATTAATTTCACATTTAATAACTTTAATTGGAGGATATTTACTGGAGGAATCAAATTGGTTCTTTTTGTTTCGGGTGTATTTATAAACTGTACTCCAACTCAACTCTTCAGTCTTCTAGTAGCGTTTCAAATGCAACTGTAAAGTCTTGTACGTAAGTAAAAATGAACATTTTTCCAATCAACTCTTACTATTCTAACATGTTTATATTCTTGGTTTATACATAGAAAATAGTTTTGGCTCAGAAATTGTTCATTACTAGTTAGTAAATGCATATTTCGTTTTTATTGCCTTAAAGTGCTTTTCAGCACCATAGTAGCATTTTCAATGCAAATGCAATGCAAAGTCTTGAATTAACAATTTATTTTTTTGATCAAGGTCTTTTTATTGTTTTTTTACATTTTACAGATAAACAAACTCAAACAACCCCCCCACCCTCCCAGTTACCAGTCATATGCATACAAATATTACATAGCCAGACATCCGTAAAGAAAATAAAATGAATAAAGTAAATAGAAATTATACATATGAAATTGTTTACATTGTCATATTGTCAGCTTCCATTCCCTCAGCAAAAGTAAAAAAAGGCTGCCAAATATTATAAAATTTCTCAATAGACCCTCTAACTATATATCTGAATTACTCCAAATTTAGATGGCACATGACCTCCCTGATCCAGTGACTATGTGTCGGTGGAATAGGGTCTTTCCATTTAAACAGTAACAGCCTCCTAGCTAGAAGCGAACAGAAGGCCAACATGTTGGCTTCCCTTTGACTAAGAAAGGCGTCTTTGGGGGCTACACCGAACAATGCAATTAGTGGGGATGGCTCGACTACCTTTCCAAGTATCCCAGAGAAGGTCTCAAAAATATTCAGCCAGTACATGTAAAGTCTTGGACATGTCCAGAACATATGTAGCAGAGTGGCGGGATCCTGCCTACATCGATCACACATGTGGTCTATATCAGTAATCTTAGAGAGTCTGACTTTAGACTAGTGCAGACAATTAACAATTTTAAATTGTATAACAGCATGTCTAAGGCATATGGATGATGAGAAAATTCTCTGTATTATTTTGTGCCAAATTTCTTCTGAAATACGTTCATCTAAGTCCGTCTCCCACTTATTTTTAAGTAAGTCCAAAAGTGTCAAGTCGTATATATTGAGTAGTTCGGAGATTCTGCTCATGGCCCTTTGTTTTACCGATTTGCAATTGAAAATGGAGTCTAACAGCGAACTGGGAGGGCACGATGGGAAGCAATTGGAATTTAAGACTACAAAGTTCTGAAGTTGCAAATACCTAAAAAAATGAGAATGAACAATTTCTAATCAACTCTTACTATTTTAACTTGGTCACATTGGTGGTTTATACATAGAAAAGGAGTTTTGGCTCAGAAATTGTTCATTACTAGTTAGTAAATGCATATTTAGGTTTTATTTCCTCAAATTGCTTTTTTAGCCCCATAGTAGCGTTTTCAATGCAACTGCAAAGCTTTGTATGCAAATCCTGAATGAACAGTTTCTAATCAACCCTGCACGTTTGGTTGTGACTATGTCAAAGACTTGCTGAGATACAAGACAAGCAGGGTGAAGGTGGGGACTCACTCAGCCCACTGTGTCAACAGACTCTTGTGCGTGTGAGTTTTTTTGGAGCCACTGGGTCTGGCATGACAGAGAGAGGATTTGCAAGACAGCCTTAGCCTTTAGCCAAGCAGTCACATTTCAAATATTTATTATTAATCTACTTTTTATCTTACATTCAACTTTTTCCTCAGATTTGTATACAACACATTGTCAAGAGTCTACATATAAACCTGTGATTGATTCGGACTATCAGTTTTTGCTTGGCACTTGTTTAAACATTAAATTAGCCTTAGCGATGAATTCGATTTCTTTTATTTAAATCATTTTGAAATATATGAACTATTGAATGGGGTTGTATATATTGCGGTGTGTTGTTGGTGGCATATCAAGTTTGGCGTTGATTTTTCATTTTCATAGGAATCCAAAGATGAACTTCCTGTTTAGTTGTGTTATTGCCAAATTAAAAAGGGTGTAGTGGACAAACGGTTTGGAATATCAAAATACCTTTGACATATTTTGTGAGGCTTGGTGTGAAGATGTTGCCAGCCAAAATGGGGAAGATTGGTTATGAATTGTAGAAGTAGTAGCGAAAAAACACGTTTCATAAATTTTTAATGTACAGAAAAATCGAAAGATTTGCAATTATGAGTTGTTGATGCTTTTTTGTTCGTCGTGAGGAATGAGGCACATGGAATGAATTTCAGGATTCTAGGATGAAAGGGGTACAAATGGCATCTTTTTAAAAAAGGGCACAAATGATCAAATTGGGGCGTAGCCTGTAGCGCCCCTTTTGGTCTCAAGTGTACAAAATGAGTGTGGTAGTCCCCCCTCCAAGCTGTTCACCAAACTTGGAGGGCTGGGTATCAACACCTCCCTCTGCAATTGGATTATGGACTTTTTGACGAACAGACCACAGCAAAACATCTAAGCAGAAAACGAGTCTGTAAAAACCCCTCCTGACCAGTGACGCAGCTCTGCTTAGATGTTGCTAATGTGATAGAAGGGCTGAGCGGAGCGACAGCAGAGCAGAGCGAAAGAGTTTTTTTTTTAGTTACTCACGATAACAAGAGGTCGGTTTACCGTCAACAAAGTATTTATTCAGGTATTAGATGACTCAGATTCCTTAGAGGAATGACATGCAGTCTGTCTAATGAAGCATAAACTGACGTTAGTAGTGACTGCGCGTCCGTGCACAAAGTCCACAATCAGCACACTGTATAGCGGATGCTTCACCTCAGCCTATTCCCTTATCTCAAACTACTTTCAAGTTATAGCCTTTTGAAACCACCAAATTGAGGTTTCCATTTCCCATTATAGCCGCCACCTTGTGACATCATCATATGCAAATTAGATGAAAAAACTTCATTCCCATCACAAACTTTGAGTCATACTGAACAATTTCCTCATTGACAGTATACCTGTATCTCAAACCACTTTCAAGTTATAGCCTTTTGAAATCTTGATATCAAAATTTTATATTTTCTTGAAAAAACCGGGTTAAGTTTGCTGATAACACACCACGGTGATTGGCCTCATCACCAACAATGATGAGACAGCCTACAGTGAGGAAGTACAGCACCTGGCCATGTGGTGCGGTGACAATAACCTGCTCCTTAATGCCACAAAAATGTTTGTGGACTTCAGGAAGAAGAGGGGAGGCACGCACGACCCCATTCATATCAACGGGATGGCCGCTGAGCGTGTCTCCAGCTATAAGTTCCTGGGGACCCACATCTCGAAGGACCTGTCCTGGATCACCAACACCTCCAGCCTGATCAAGAAGGCTCACCAACGTCTCTTTGTCCTGAGAACACTGAGGAACACCACCTGTCCTCAGCTTTCATGGTGAACTTCTACCGCTGTGCAATTGAGTGCATCCTGACCAACTGTGTTACAATGTGGTATGGGAACTGCACAGTCGAAGAACGCAAGGCACTGCAGCGGGTGGTGAATCTGCATCACACATCACAGGGACTCCTCTTCTAGCCCTCTTGCCCACACAGCAGCCTCCGGTCTAAGGCTAGCAGACTGAGTAACAGCTTCTTCCCCATAACTGTGTCACTTCTGAACTCCACCCGCACTAACACCCGCCCCACTATATTTGCACTATCTGTATAATTTCTGTATCATCTCCCTATATCATATATCATCATCCCTACCTGCATATAGTAGCATTTTGCTCAACTGTATTTTTCACAAGTATTTCACAGGTATTCACCTGTACATACACTGTAAACACCGTAAAAATACTGTAACATTTTGTACAATACAGCTGTATATTTGTTGCTACCAAATCACTTTAATACCCTGTATATATTCTGCTTACACTAACTGTTTTAGACTTCTGGTTGGATGTAACTATAGCAAGGGGGGAGGTTGGATCCTTTCTGAAGTCCACTACCATCTCCACTGTCTTCAGAGCATTTAACTCAAGGTTGTTCTGGCTACACCAGGCCGCCAGGCTGTCCACTTCCCACCTGTAGTCAGACTCATCCCCACCAGAGATGAGCCTAATCAGGGTGGTGTTGTCTGCAAACTTCAGGAGCTTGACAGATGGGTGACTGGAGGTGCAGCTGTCGGTGTACAGGGAAAAGAGCAGAAAATGAAAGTCCTGAAATTCATTACAGATTCCTTATTTGTCACAATGAACAAAAAAGTCTCAACAACTTATAATGGCAAGTCCTTAGATTTTTCTGTACATCATAAATTCATGAGACATGCTTTTTTTACCACTCCTCCTACAATTTTTGTCCAATCTTCTTCATCCTTGCCAGTTATCATCATCAGAAGAACCCTCACAAAAGTTATCAATACGATTTTTGATTTTCATAATTGTTTGCCAGCTAGAGTCAAGAGGGCGCTAAGGGCCACACCCCAAATCGTTCTGTTTCTAAGTGATGCCACTTGTATGTCTTTCGTCCTATAATCTTGAAATTCATTCCATGTGCCTCATTCCTCATGATAAACAAAAAAGCCTCAACAACTCATAATGGCAAATCTTTACATTTTTCTGTACAATATACAGTTATAAAATATGTCTTTGATACTATTCCTACAATGTTTGTCCGATCTTCCCCATGTTTCTATAGTAACATCTTCAGACCAAGCCTGACATACGTTATCAAAAGATTTTTTATATTTCAAACCGTTTGTTCGCTACAGCCATTTAAAACTAACTAAACCAGACGTTGGTCTTATAATATTATTAAAGTCAACAAATCTTTGAGATATCAATATCAAACTATATATGCACGAAGAACACACTACAAAATACAACCCAGTTTAACAGCTAAGTTCATAACTTCCAAAATGATGTAAATAATGGTCATTTAATTTAAGGCTAAGACTATTTTACTGCTATAAACAAGTAGCTTTTAGCTTCAAGCAATCGGGTGTCTTTGATTTGTTACACCGTGGCAGGCCACTCGGCAGGTTGACTTACAACAGCCAATGGCTGATCAAATGTTTGAGTCAGCGGTGGGAGGTGAGATAAATCATTCATCATCCATCCATTTACAGAAAGAGAGTCAGAGAGTCTGAACTAAGTTCAACAACGGAAGTCCACCATCTTTTTCGTCTTTTCGTGGACTGAAAGTGTAGTGGTTATTTCTTCTCCTATAATAATTACCCCTTTGGTGGCCAAGCAGGAGGTCTTGACGCTCAGAAATAAAACAAAAAGGTCTAAAAAACACAAAGAAAGGGTCTGTCCAAAATAATGTTGTTTATTTTGCTTAATGAAACAAAAAAGATATTCAGAATGAATTTTAGAATTAAACTTAAGATTTCAAAGATTTATCAAGGATTGAATAACAAAAATGGTGAGGCCTATGCTTCACGGCATGAGGGGAAGTGAGGTCAAAAGACTGTCTTCCCGTTGACCACACCCTCCAAGGGATGGCTCCTCCTTTATGGCTTTCCTTCCAACCTCAAAAGAAAAAAGAGAAAATTAAATGCTCCAAGGCTTTTTCTATTTTGGCTCCTACACATCCGGCCCCTAAATGTTTTGGGCTTAACATAAACATTTAATACATAATAATGGAGCCACTAAATTAAGTTATACATTACATCAGTCTTCCTCCAGAAACAGGCAGATCTTCGTAATGGGCCGTTCCAAGGTGCCGGTCTTCGTCCTCAGCTTCACGGAGCGTACCAGTCCATTACGATCAGGCTTTGTGTCTAAAATTCTGGCTAAGGGCCATGAAGATCTTGGAGAGGAAGGGTCAACAACTACCACTATGTCTCCAACTTGGAAGTTTTTCCTTACTCTGGACCACTTCTGTCTCTTCTGCATGAGTACCAAACACTCTTGCGTCCATCTCCTCCAAAACCAGTCAGCTAGGTACTGCACCTGTTTCCACCGTCGTCTGGTATACAAGTCGATGCTGGAAAACTCACCAGGAGGCAGGACAGGCTGTGAGTTGAGCAATAGAATGTGGTTTGGGGTTAAGGGCTCCAAGTCCATAGGGTCAGAGGAGGTGGTGGTGATTGGACGATTGTTCATCATTGCCTCCACCTCACATAAGAGTGTTTGGAGGCCTTCATCATCTAGGGTTTGCTGATGTAGAAGGGACTTTAGGATCCATTTTACTGATCAAATTAATCTCTCCCACACCCCACCATGGTGAGAAGCCCCTGGGGGGTTGAAGTTCCAGCTTATGCCTTTCTCAAGTGAGGCACTTTGGATTTTACTGCTATTAAAACTGGACAAAGCTTGCTTCAGTTCCTTTTCAGCACCAACAAGGTTGGTACCATTGTCAGACCAGATACATTTTACCTGCCCTTGTCTGCATACAAATCTTCTGATTGCATGGATGCAGGAATCTGTATCCAGGGAAAAGGCCATCTCCAGGTGAACGGCTCTGCAAGACAGACATGTGAAAAGCACACCATACCTTTTCACAAAACTTCTCCCTCTTTTTGTCTCTATTGGGCCAAAATAGTCCATGCCAACATTTGTGAATGGCGGGATATCTGGTTGAATCCTCTCTTGAGGTAAATCAGCCATTTTCTGTTCTCCTGTTTTGCCTCTGTACCGTCTACATGTCACACATTTAGAAATGATGCTTCGTGCAGCACTGTTAGCACTGATGAGCCAGTATTTTCTTCGTAACTGAGCAAGTATGTAATTTCTGCCACAGTGACCATACCTTTCATAAATATGCCGAATTATTAGATTAGAGATGTGACACTGTTTGGGAATGATGATAGGATGCTTTGTGGCCTCCACCATGGCTGCTCTGGAAAGTCATCCTCCTACTCTTAGCAGCCCATCCTTCAGTACTGGATCTAATCTGTAAATCATACTACCTTTGGAGACAGCAGCTGGTGCAGATTCAGTTATATTTAGCCTTTTAAATTCATTGGGGAATGCCTGCTTCTGAGAAATGCGTACAACAGCTTTCTCTGCCCTATCCAGGTCTTAAGGAGATATGAACTGACCTCTGAATGTCAATTTTAAAACTTCCAGCTGAGACGTCACCTTTTGCTGGCGAGAACGTGTCGTAACATCAGAGGTGAGCACCTTCCTTTTAATGGCCAGGGCTAGCAGGCAGTCTCCTAGCTTTTGAATCCAAGCAACAGCTTTCAACAGTCTAGTCCAATCTGAGAAGAAATAAAGAAGTTTATGGGTTGGACTTAAAAAGGCTGGAGTCATAGCATTGCAAACCACTGTGTGACCTTTGACCTCTGGGTCGTCTTGTTGCAGTGAATCACAATCCACAATTCCAACTGGCCATGTGTGCTTGGGTTTCCAAAGGAATTCCGGGCCAACAATCCACCTTCCACTCTCAAGAAACTTTGACACACTCAGCCTTCTTGAGGCATCATCTGCTGGGTTGTGCTTACTGTCAATGTATCTCCACTGCAAGACACTTGTGTTTTCTCTTATGGCAGAGATCCTATTCGCCACAAAGGTGTGAAACCTTGTAGTTTCATTGGCAATGTATTTTAGTACTGCCTGGCTGTCTGTCCAAAACAGTGAAGTCTCTAGGGGAAGCTGCAGTTCGGACCTTAACATCTTGTCTACTTTAACAGATAATACTGCAGCTGTTAGTTCAAGTCTGGGTATGGTTACTTGCTTCAAAGGGGCAACCCTGGATTACACCCTCAGCATTAATCATCCTTAGATAAGTTTTTCCTTAGACTGGTTGAATATCAAGTTGCACAAATCTTGTTCAAAGCTAGAAACAAACTGCTACCAGGTAACATCCAAAAACTTTTTTTGACAGAGAGGGTGGTTATAATTTGAGGGAACCATTAAACTTCAAGACACTGGCTGCACGCATGACTTTAAAATGTCATAGCATTTCAATTGGTGGTGTGAAACTGTGGAATGGTATGAGCACGGAGTTAAAGCAATGTCCAAACATTATTCAGTTCAAAAAAAAATTCAAAGCAATGATTTTTAACGGGTACAGGGATGAGGGAGAGATTTAAGACGGAAAGTATATGTATGTGTGGATATGGATATGTGAGTTGTACAAATATAGAGATATGGATGTATGAATTGTGTTGATGCATATGGTGGATGTATTTTTGTATTTCGTATGGACGTATGTAGTGGATATTTCATTTCTTTTTTCGTTTGACTTTTGTTTATCCTCGGGAGACCAATTGAGGGGTGCCCCTTATTTGTAACGGCGTCGAGTAAATAATGGATATATTGATTGTATAAATATTTTAAAAAATATATATATATATACATATATAAAAAATTATTATACAGCTATTGAGCTGTGGAAAAGGGGTAGGATTAAATAAGTTTATACTTCTTCCTACTCCTTTTCAGGCATATCAATTCAATGTTATGTTTATTTTGTGTTTATTTTGTTTATTTTTATTTGTGAAATCATTTGAACATATTCTTTGTGTTGTGTTTTCATGCTCTTAGTTGTTCTTTTTTTCTGATATGTCTGAAATAAAGTTTAATCTAATCTAATCTAATCTAATAATTTACTGTTCTGTAACCACTCTCACTGGCATTGGCAAAGTGATGTAATTGCAGGAACTGTGGCCTTCCAAAACCACTAGGCTTGATACAGCGAGGTAGGCTAAAATCATTCAGTTTGTGAAGGTCTTGCATCCAATTAACCCACAGCGTAGACTGACCTGTGGGGATTGGCTCATCCCACGCGTACTTCTTTCCACAAAGTTCCTGCAGCATCTGTTTGACTGGGAGTGTGGGGGGTGCTATAAAGCCAAGTGGATCATAAACAGAGCTCACCATTGACAAGATACCTCTCCTTGTGTGTGGCTTATCTGTGATTTTAATGTCAAACCTGAATGTGTCCTCTTGAACACTCCACAGTAGCCCAAGAATAAACCCCCATTCTGATTCTGATTCTGATTCTGAAGTGCATGGTCTGTTGGCAGCTGATCTTTCTCTAGATCCAGAGATCTGAGGTCTTTCCCTCTGTCTTCCTCCTTTATGGTGGATAGCACCGCCTTGCTGTTGCTCATCCATTTAGTCAGCTGAAATCCTCCTTTGCTGCACAGTTCCATCAGGTCAGAGGTCAACTGCACGGCGTCCTCTACTGTAGGCACAGATTTGAGACAGTCATCCACATAAAAATTTTGCTTAACAGTGTCTGTTACCTGTGACCTTATGCCTTGATTGTCCTCAGCAGTTCTTCGTAGAGCAAAACTGGCACAGCTTGGGGGGGAAACTGCTCCAAATATATGGACCAGCATGCGGTAGTCCACTGGTTCCTGTTCGGTGTCACCATTTGGCCACCACAAGAACCGTAAGAAGTCTATGTCTGGCTTGGAGACTCTCACTTGGTGGAACATGGACTTAATATCTGCCATGAGTGCTATTGGTTCCAATCTGAATCTGACCAGGACCCCTACGAGTGAGTTAGTGAGGTCAGGACCCTGTAAGAGTTCAGAGTTTAAGGACGTACCCTGATAAGCAGCACCACAATCAAACACCACCCCGAGTGTTTTCTTCTTGGGGTGGTAGACCCCATGATGTGGAATATACCAAACTTTACCTTTGGTTTGATCAGCTGCTTCTTGTGGGACCACCTCAGCGTATCCTTTTTCCAAAACGTCATTAAGAAAGTCTGTGTATTCTCTCTGGAAGGATTCATTTCTGCTAAACTTCCTTTTCAGGTTAAGAAGACGTTGCTTGGCAATGTGACGGTTATTAGGCATTCGTACATCATCTTTCCTGAAGGGTAAGTTAAGTGAGTAGTGACCATTTACCAGTGAAACCGACTCATTGGCAATTTGGAGGAACCTTTTATCCTCCATTGACATCTCCCGCTTTTCTTCTGAGGCCTTCTCATTAAAATCATGATTGTACTGCTTAACAAGCAACTTTTCTAAATTTGCTACAGAGATCCTGTTTACTGTGGGAGAGTAACAGTCACTGTGGGGTTTGAACTGTGCACCTCTTAAAGGTCCATTAATTATCCAACCGACCAGGGTCCTCACTGCATAGGGTCCTCCATCTTTACTGTTTATAACTTCCCATGGCTCTGTAACTCTGGGAGCATTAGCTCCTATTAGCAGCTCAACTTTTCCGTCGATCTCAGGAATTTCAACCTTTCCCAAATAAGGCCATTTAATGAGATCTTCCTTTTGTGGTATATTGTGGGCAGTGACTGGCATCTCTTTTTGTGTGAAGGCGTCAGGAAGCTGTATAAAATCGTTCTCATTCAGTTCAGAAATTTCAAGGTCTGGGACTACATATGTTGGTACTCGTTTCTCATGACCCATTGTTTTTAATAAGACATTGTTTTTGTTGTCTTTCTGCCCCTGATATTCAATTGAGACATTAGGCGTTCTGTACAGAAAGTATCTGTGCTACCAGGATCTATGAAGGCATACACCTGGATGACCTTTTGACCTTTGCCGGACTTTACTTTTACAGGCACAACAGAAAGGACACTGGCTGCTTCAACACCGGCCCCAATATGCCCACATGCTTTGGGGTGTACCGGCGCTGCATTGTTCAGGGGATCAGCCGATTGCAAGGCTATTTTCTCAAATTGCTTTGTTCCTTCCTCGGGGGGTTGCTCAATATGCAGGACACTAGGGTGTTGTTTAGAACACACTGAACAGGTTAGTTTGTTCTTACAGTATTTGCTAAGGTGGCCCTGCAACAAACAACCAAAGCAGATACCATTTTGCTTTAGATAGTTTATCTTTTCCTTATGTTTCATCTTATTAAAGGCACTACAATGCTCCAGTGCGTGAGCACCATAGCACAGGGAACAAGAACTCATAAAGTTTGGAGGGTAGCGTTGCAGAGTGGGCTGATAAATGGCAGTGGCAACACTAGTAGCAAAACTGCTTCCACTGGACTTAGCTTTGATTTTAGTTGACATTTTTTCTTGGTTATTCCTGGTTATTCCATTCTTACATACCTTTCAAGAAATGCAACGAGCTCTGCAAACTGAGGTCTGAGGTTTTTTTTTTTCTTCTCCTGGAACTCACATACATACGACCTCCATCCTTCTCTTAATCTGTATGGGAGCTTCATAATCAGGGTCTTTAGATTGGATGACAGGTTAATTTCATTTGAATAGTCCATTTCTTCCATAGCATTACAGCAACTCCTCAGAAACAATGCAAAGGTTTGTAATGAATTTGAGTCCTCAGCTTTAACTGCAGGCCATGCCAATGCCTTCTTCATGTATGCAGAACAGATTTTAAACTCATCTCCATAGTGCTCTTTTAACAGAGCCTTTGCTCTTTCAAATCCTCTGTCTGGGACCATGTGGAGGCAACTCTTTACAAGATCTCTTGGTAGGCCGCTAGTGTACTGTTCAAGAAAGTACAGTCTATCTGCACTGTTGTCAGTTTTATGTTCCACAGAGTACTCAAAGGCTCTGACAAATGATCTGTACCCCAGAATGTCACCACTAAAGACTGGGATGTCCTTACGAGGTAGGTTATAGAATTGTTGTTGCTTCACCAACATAGATGTTATGTCATTTTGCCTTTGGAGAATATGAGCCAGATTTTCATCACAAAGACTTCTCTGGGAGGTTTGAAAAGTTGTTACAAATTGATCAAAGACCTTTTCATATATATTGGGAGTTGGTGATGGATCCTGTACAGCAGAAATATTAACTGGACTTGAGGTCTGATTTGTGCTGCCTTTCCTTTCTGCGGTGCACCTTTCTGATTGGATGGGGACAGGTTGGAAGTGAACACCCTGGGACGAACACTTGGAGTTTGCATCACAGAAAGGGCCTTATAAATTTTATCTAAAGAAAGAAGTTCACTTTCTGCTGTCTCACTTTTAACAGACATTTCTGCGAGATAATCAATCATTGCATCTTTACCTCCATTTGGTTGGTGCTCCCCAGGTTCCTGAGCTGCTTGCTGTTCCTCAGCAGACATGAGGACAGCAAGTCTAGATGCTGATGCTGCCAACTGTGTTTTTAACTCCAGGGCTTCACGCTGCTGCCTTACTGTTTTCACTGCTTTGTTCAATGCATCCTCCTTCTCCTCCAGGCAGGGCCGGCTCTAGGCATAGGCAACATAGGAGGTCGCCTAGAGCGCCATCGGCTGGAGGGGCGCTGCAGGGGCACTGGAGGGGCGCTGGAGGGGCGCTGCAGCTTTAATCGATAATTGTGTGCGTGCTGCAAGGCGCACACTATGTTATTACTAGCGTTTATTATTATTTTGCTTATTCTTACGCCGTTTTTTTGGCTCAAAACACCTACCAGAGTTTTTGACGCATATACACAAAAGTTATATCAAAACGTGCGGCTCGGCCCCGACATGTGTGCTATGATTTATCTAAGACTTTTGGCGAACAATTTTGCCCAAAAATTGCCAAAAACCACACCAAAAAAATGAATAGGTGTCAATGGAGAGAATGTTTGAGAGGTAGAGTGGTGATGTCATCGCTAGAGTGTGGAGAAGAGAAAGAATTGTGTAAAAAAATAAAACGTATTTGACTACCATGGCCTCAAATGCACCACTACACAATTTATACATAGAAACGTAGGAAAATGTGTCCTCTAGCTCACACTTGCTTTACTTTATCTGTCAGATTTATTGTTTTAGCTTGACATGCGAAGATTCGGCCGCAGCACCCATGAACAGCCTCATAGACTCCTATGTTAAGAGAGGCGGGGCTGTAACTGAAAAGATAGAAAACAAACACTTTTTAGAATTGCTCCCAAGAGCACATTTCTTCACTTGTCAACACAAAATGCCTATGTAGACGTTCAGGAAGGGCTCAGCCGGCTTCACGTTAACCTGGTTTTATGATTGGAAACACGGTTTGGCCAGAAATCCTTCCTGTTCGAGGGGTGCTGTAAGCCTTTTCTCTCTGTCCAACTGCTATGACCGTTGCAACAGTTGCGAAGTTCGTTACTTAGCAACGTGCTTGAAAGAGGAGAGACGGTGGCCACGAATGACGGTGGCTATTTTACGAACAGTAATTAATTTCACATTTAATAACTTTAATTGGAGGATATTTACTGGAGGAATCAAATTGGTTCTTTTTGTTTCGGGTGTATTTATAAACTGTACTCCAACTCAACTCTTCCTCTCTGGCTCTAAGTCTCTAAGGTAAGCAAACATCTTTTTCAACTCTTTCGCTAGCATCCTATCAAAAATGTAGGTTTTTGACTTCTTTAACATTTGGGCTCATAGGTTTTCATGTACTTACCAGTCAGGATTTACAACTGACATTCCAACTAGCTGTAAAGATATGCTGTTTGCTAACATTAGCGACCAATGCTGAAATTAGCGCTTAAGCTAATTGCTAGTGCATCAGCATATGTTTTGCTAGCATGCTATCTGAGATGTGGGTTTTTGACTTCTTTAACATTTGGGCTTATATGTATCCATGTGCTTATCAGTCAGGACGGTGGTGGAGGGTTGTAAGGAGGGTAGTGGGGGGGGGGGTTATTTGTGTGCATTTTGACCGTTTATGGTCGTTTTCGGAGGGGGGGGGGACGATCGGCGTTCGCGGGGGGCGGGGGCGGGGGGGCTCGTGCGGGGAGGTTTGAGGGCAGGGTTCATGTGGTGGGGTCCATAGGAATCTAACAAGATATTGGGGAGGTGTGTGGGAGGTCGGGATCGGCAGTTAATGGAGTTGGGATTAAATACAGGTCTTTTAGGAATTGCTATTTAAATTGTTGGGGGGGCTTGCTGTAAAACATTCATAATCGTCTGGATACTGGTTGACCTTGCAAACTATTGGCTAGTGTTGTATGGGGAGTCCTGTAGTTTATAGATGATTGAACCTGTGTATCAGCTACTAAGTGATTCATTGCACTGAATGGTTTGATTGACAGTTCATCATTAAGTCATTAATGTACAGACTGCCTGTGTGTATGCACATATATGTATCTATCTATATATATATATATACGTGTGTGTGTGTGTGTATGTGCGTGTGTGTATGTGTATGTGCGTGTGTGTTTTTCTCAATTAATGTTGGATAAAAAGCACTGTTTTTGTTAGTGTGATATCAGAACTGTGTGACCTAGTGCTAGCTTATTGCTGAATCCTGATTTGTTACATGTTTGATTGCATGTGGATTGATTTGACATTTAACACAGCTGTATAACTTTATAATGTTATCTGATATTTATAATGCGGTATCATTTTGATAAAAGGTGTATTTCTAATACCAAAGTCATAGCCATTGATGGCCTAATTCTGGCATTGGATGTATTTGGGTCATTTTACACTCTAAGTTTTTGAAAGCATTTATCACTATTATCAAATTAGAACCAAACTATGCTACTGAACTGTAATGTAAAGTGCTACCTGACACAGAGTGACCAATTGTTTACTGCTTGCTTACTACTTAAACTTAAACTGTGGCAGTGTGCTCAAGTGGAGCTGTCTTTAATCCTGCTGAAATTAGTGTTTACGCTACTACTAGTGCATCAGCATATGAACACCTGTTGAAAGCTTGATCAGTCACATACCTAAGCAATGGTAGAAGTCATATTGTGAAAATTACTCAACAGTGTCAGTGATGTATGGGGGAGAGTCCCGGGCCAGAGTCACGCACACTCAAAATTTCTTTAGGAATTTTTTTCTAGTTATTATTATTCTTACGCCGTTTTTTGGCTCAAAACATCTACCAGAGTTTTTGACGCATATACACAAAAGTTATATCAAAACGTGCGGCTCGGCCCCGACATGTGTGCTATGATTTATCTAAGACTTTTGGCGAACAATTTTGCCCAAAAATTGCCAAAAACCACACCAAAAAAATGAATAGGTGTCAATGGAGAGAATGTTTGAGAGGTAGAGTGGTGATGTCATCGCTAGAGTGTGGAGAAGAGAGAGAATTGTGTTTAAAAAATAAAACGTATTTGACTACCATGGCCTCAAATGCACCACTACAGACACAATTTATACATAGAAACGTAGGAAAATGTGTCCTCTAGCTCACACTTGCTTTACTTTATCTGTCAGATTTATTGTTTTAGCTTGACATGCGAAGATTCGGCCGCAGCACCCATGAACAGCCTCATAGACTCCTATGTTAAGAGAGGCGGGGCTGTAACTGAAAAGATAGAAAACGAACACTTTTTAGAATTGCTCCCAAGAGCACATTTCTTCACTTGTCAACACAAAATGCCTATGTAGACGTTCAGGAAGGGCTCAGCCGGCTTCACGTTAACCTGGTTTTATGATTGGAAACACGGTTTGGCCAGAAATCCTTCCTGTTCGAGGGGTGCTGTAAGCCTTTTCTCTCTGTCCAACTGCTATGACCGTTGCAACAGTTGCGAAGTTCGTTACTTAGCAACGTGCTTGAAAGAGGAGAGACGGTGGCCACGAATGACGGTGGCTATTTTACGAACAGTGATTCATTTCACATTTAATAACTTTAATTGGAGGATATTTACTGGAGGAATCAAATTGGTTCTTTTTGTTTCGGGTGTATTTATAAACTGTACTCCAACTCAACTCTTCCTCTCTGGCTCTAAGTCTCTAAGGTAAGCAAACATCTTTTTCAACTCTTTCGCTAGCATCCTATCAAAAATGTAGGTTTTTGACTTCTTTAACATTTGGGCTCATAGGTATTCATGTGCTTATCAGTCAGGATTTACAACTGACATTCCAACTAGCTGTAAAGATATGCTGTTTGCTAACATTAGCAACCAATGCTGAAATTAGCGCCTAAGCTAATTGCTAGTGCATCAGCATATGTTTTGCTAGCATGCTATCTAAGATGTGGGTTTTTGACTTCTTTAACATTTGGGCTTATGTATTCATGTGCTTATCAGTCAGGACGGTGGTGAAGGGTTGTGGGGAGTGTTATTTGTGTGCATTTTGACCGTTTATGGTTGTTTTCGGAGGGGGGGGGGGGGGGGCGATCGGCGTTCGCGGGGGGCGGGGGGGCTCGTGCGGGGAGGTTTGAGGGCAGGGTTCATGTGGTGGGGTCCATAGGAATCTAACAAGATATTGGGGAGGTGTGTGGGAGGTCGGGATCGGCAGTTAATGGAGTTGCCGCTCCATAGAGAAACAGTGGGGATTAAATACAGGTCTTTTAGGAATTGCTATTTAAATTGTTGGGGGGGCTTGCTGTAAAACATTCATAATCGTCTGGATACTGGTTGACCTTGCAAACTATTGGCTAGTGTTGTATGGGGAGTCCTGTAGTTTATAGATGATTGAACCTGTGTGTCAGCTACTAAGTGATTCATTGCACTGAATGGTTTGATTGACAGTTCATCATTAAGTCATTAATGTACAGACTGCCTGTGTGTATGCACATATATGTATCTATCTATATATATATATGTGTGTGTGTGTGTGTGTATGTGCGTGTGTGTATGTGTATGTGCGTGTGTGTTGTTCTCAATTAATGTTGGATAAAAAGCACTGTTTTTGTTAGTGTGATATCAGAACTGTGTGACCTAGTGCTAGCTTATTGCTGAATCCTGATTTGTTACATGTTTGATTGCATGTGGATTGATTTGACATTTAACACAGCTGTATAACTTTATAATGTTATCTGATATTTATAATGCGGTATCATTTTGATAAAAGGTGTATTTCTAATACCAAAGTCATAGCCATTGAGACTGCCATCTAAGACTTTTGGCGAACAATTTTGCTCAAAAATTGCCAAAAACCACACCAAAAAAATGAATAGGTGTCAATGGAGAGAATGTTTGAGAGGTAGAGTGGTGATGTCATCGCTAGAGTGTGGAGAAGAGAATTGTGTTTAAAAAATAAAACGTATTTGACTACCATGGCCTCAAATGCACCACTACAGACACAATTTATACATAGAAACGTAGGAAAATGTGTCCTCTAGCTCACACTTGCTTTACTTTATCTGTCCGATTTATTGTTTTAGCTTGACATGCGAAGATTCGGCCGCAGCACCCATGAACAGCCTCATAGACTCCTATGTTAAGAGAGGCGGGGCTGTAACTGAAAAGATAGAAAACGAACACTTTTTAGAATTGCTCCCAAGAGCACATTTCTTCACTTGTCAACACAAAATGCCTATGTAGACGTTCAGGAAGGGCTCAGCCGGCTTCACGTTAACCTGGTTTTATGATTGGAAACACGGTTTGGCCAGAAATCCTTCCTGTTCAAGGGGTGCTGTAAGCCTTTTCTCTCTGTCCAACTGCTATGACCGTTGCAACAGTTGCGAAGTTCGTTACTTAGCAACGTGCTTGAAAGAGGAGAGACGGTGGCCACGAATGACGGTGGCTATTTTACGAACAGTGATTCATTTCACATTTAATAACTTTAATTGGAGGATATTTACTGGAGGAATCAAATTGGTTCTTTTTGTTTCGGGTGTATTTATAAACTGTACTCCAACTCAACTCTTCCTCTCTGGCTCTAAGTCTCTAAGGTAAGCAAACATCTTTTTCAACTCTTTCGCTAGCATCCTATCAAAAATGTAGGTTTTTGACTTCTTTAACATTTGGGCTCATAGGTATTCATGTGCTTATCAGTCAGGATTTACAACTGACATTCCAACTAGCTGTAAAGATATGCTGTTTGCTAACATTAGCAACCAATGCTGAAATTAGCGCCTAAGCTAATTGCTAGTGCATCAGCATATGTTTTGCTAGCATGCTATCTAAGATGTGGGTTTTTGACTTCTTTAACATTTGGGCTTATGTATTCATGTGCTTATCAGTCAGGACGGTGGTGAAGGGTTGTGGGGAGTGTTATTTGTGTGCATTTTGACCGTTTATGGTTGTTTTCGGAGGGGGGGGGGGGGGCGATCGGCGTTCGCGGGGGGCGGGGGGGCTCGTGCGGGGAGGTTTGAGGGCAGGGTTCATGTGGTGGGGTCCATAGGAATCTAACAAGATATTGGGGAGGTGTGTGGGAGGTCGGGATCGGCAGTTAATGGAGTTGCCGCTCCATAGAGAAACAGTTGGGATTAAATACAGGTCTTTTAGGAATTGCTATTTAAATTGTTGGGGGGGCTTGCTGTAAAACATTCATAATCGTCTGGCTACTGGTTGACCTTGCAAACTATTGGCTAGTGTTGTATGGGGAGTCCTGTAGTTTATAGATGATTGAACCTGTGTGTCTGCTACTAAGTGATTCATTGCACTGAATGGTTTGATTGACAGTTCATCATTAAGTCATTTATGTACAGACTGCCTGTGTGTATGCACATATATGTATTTATCTATATATATATATATATGTGTGTGTGTATGTGTGTGTGTGTGTGTATGTGCGTGTGTGTATGTGTATGTGCGTGTGTGTTTTTCTCAATTAATGTTGGATAAAAAGCACTGTTGTTAGAGTGATATCAGAACTGTGTGACCTAGTGCTAGCTTATTGCTGAATCCTGATTTGTTACATGTTTGATTGCATGTGGATTGATTTGACATTTAACACAGCTGTATAACTTTATAATGTTATCTGATATTTATAATGCGGTATCATTTTGATAAAAGGTGTATTTCTAATACCAAAGTCATAGCCATTGATGGCCTAATTCTGGCATTGGATGTATTTGGGTCATTTTACACTCTAAGTTTTTGAAAGCATTTATCACTATTATCAAATTAGAACCAAACTATTACTATGCTACTGAACTGTAATGTAAAGTGCTACCTGACACAGAGTGACCAATTGTTTACTGCTTGCTTACTACTTAAACCTAAACTGTGGCAGTGTGCTCAAGTGGAGCTGTCTTTAATCCTGCTGAAATTAGTGTTTACGCTACTACTAGTGCATCAGCATATGAACACCTGTTGAAAGCTTGATCTGTCACATACCTAAGCAATGGTAGAAGTCAGAAGTATTCTGAAAATTACTCAACAGTGTCAGTTATGTATGGGGGAGAGTCCCGGGTCAGAGTCACGCACACTCAAAATTTCTTTAGGAATTTTTTTCTAGTTATTATACTTATTCTTACGCCGTTTTTTTGGCTCAAAACACCTACCAGAGTTTTTGACGCATATACACTAAAGTTATATCAAAACGTGCGGCTCGGCCCCGACATGTGCTATGATTTATCTAAGACTTTTGGCGAACAATTTTGCCCAAAAAACACATCAAAAAAATGAATAGGTGTCAATGGAGAGAATGTTTGAGAGGTAGAGTGGTGATGTCATCGCTACAGTGGAGAGGAGACAGAAAAATCCGTGAAAAAATGAAACATAATCGACTACCATGGCCTCAAATGCACCACTACAGACACAGTTTATACAGAGAAACGTAGGAAAATGTGTCCTCTAGCTCACACTTGCTTTACTTTATCTGTCAGATTTATTGTTTTAGCTTGACATGCGAAGATTCGGCCGCAGCACCCATGAACAGCCTCATAGACTCCCATGTTAAAAGTGTCAGGAAAATTTCAGGAGGAAAACAAAACTAACACTTTTTAGAATTGCTCCCAAGAGCACATTTCTTCACTTGTCAACACAAAATGCCTATGTAGACGTTCAGGAAGGGCTCAGCCTGCTTCACGTTAACCTGGTTTTATGATTGGAAACACGGTTTGGCCAGAAATCCTTCCTGTTCGAGGGGTGCTGTAAGCCTTTTCTCTCTGTCCAACTGCCATGACAGTTGCAACTGTCACCAGCTGCAACTCATTAGTTCGTTACTTAGCAACGTGCTTGAAAGAGGAGAGATGGTGGCCACGAATGACGGTGGCTATTTTACGAACAGTAATTCATTTCACATTTAATAACTTTAATTGGAGGATATTTACTGAAGGAATCAAATTGGCTCTTTTTGTTTCGGGTGTATTTATAAACTGTACTCCAACTCAACTCTTCCTCTCTGGCTCTAAGTCTCTAAGGTAAGTGAACATCTTTTTCAACTCTTTCGCTAGCATGCTAACCAAAATGTAAGTTTTTGACTTCTTTAACATTTGGGCTCATAGGTATTCATGTGCTTATCAGTCAGGATTTACAACTGACATTCCAACTAGCTGTAAAGATATGCTGTTTGCTAACATTAGCGACCAATGCTGAAATTAGCCCTTAAGCTAATTGCTAGTGCATCAGCATATGTTTCACTAGCATGCTATCTAAGATGTGGGTTTTTGACTTCTTTAACATTTGGGCTTATATGTATACATGTGCTTATCAGTCAGGACGGTCGTGGAGGGTTGTGGGGAGGGTAGTGGGGGGGGTTATTTGTGTGCATTTTGACCGTTTAGGGTCGTTTTCGGAGGGGGGGGGGGCGATCGGCGTTCGCGGGGGGCGGGGGGGCTCGTGCGGGGGGGTTTGGGTTCCATAGGAATATAACAAGATATTGGGGAGGTGTGTGGGAGGTCGGGTTTATGAGCTATGAGCCTATTTGGGGGAGAGGTTTGAGAATCGCGATCGATTTACTTGCACTTTCAAGCGAGATTGTGACGTTGCGGGGTGCTCGGGGGGGCGATTTCGGAGTGGTTTGAGGCCAGAGTTAATGTGGTGGGGTCCAGACGAATCAAACCAGGTATTGGGGAGGTGTGTGGGTGGTTGGGATCGGCAGTTCCATAGAGAAACAGTGGGGATTAAATACAGGTCTTTTAGGAATTGCTATTTAAATTGTTGGGGGGGGCTTGCTGTAAAACATTCATAATTGTCTGGATACTGGTTGACCTTGCAAACTATTGGCTAGTGTTGTATGGGGAGTCCTGTAGTTTATAGATGATTGAACCTGTGTGTCTGCTACTAAGTGATTCATTGCACTGAATGGTTTGATTGACAGTTCATCATTAATTCATTAATGTACAGACTGCCTGTGTGTATGCACATATATGTATCTATCTAGATAGATATATATGTGTATGTGTGTGTGTGTGTGTGTGTGTGTGTGTGTGTGTGTGTGTGTGTGTGTGTGTGTGTGTGTGTGTGTGTGTGTGTGTGTGTGTGCGTGCGTGCGTGTGTGTTTTTCTCAATTAATGTTGGATAGAAAGCACTGTTTTTGTTAGTGTGATATCAGAACTGTGTGACCTAGTGCTTTTTGTGAATTTTGATGCTAGCTCATTGCTGAATCCTGATTTGTTACATGTTTGATTGCATGTGGATTGATTTGACATTTAACACAGCTGTATAACTTTATAATGTTATCTGATATTTATAATGCGGTATCATTTTGATAAAAGGTGTATTTCTAATACCAAAGTCATAGCCATTGATGGCCTAATTCTGGCATTGGATGTATTTGGGTCATTTTACACTCTAAGTTTTTGAAAGCATTTATCACTATTATCAAATTAGAACCAAACTATTACTATGCTACTGAACTGTAATGTAAAGTGCTACCTGACACAGAGTGACCAATTGTTTACTGCTTGCTTACTACTTAAACTGTGGCAGTGTGCTCAAGTGGAGCTGTCTTTAATCCTGCTAAAATTAGTGTTTACGCTACTACTAGTGCATCAGCATATGAACACCTGTTGAAAGCTTGATCTGTCACATACCTAAGCAATGGTAGAAGTCATATTCTGAAAATTACTCAACAGTGTCAGTGATGTATGGGGGAGAGTCCCGGGCCAGAGTCACGCACACTCAAAATTTCTTTAGGAATTTTTTTCTAGTTTTTATTTATATTTTTGATAGTAAATTTTTTGAATTGATAGTTTACTGTACTTGCCTATTTAAAAAAAAATGCTGTGTATGTTTATTGTTTGTACCATCCTGCTACACTAAATTCCATGTTTGTGCAAGTTACATGGTGAATAAAACCAATTCGAATTCTAAGGGTCAAAAGAGCTCTAACTTCAAACCTGAAATAAAGCAGGTTAATTACATTTTTACCCTGTACCCTGTTGGCCATGTTGCACATAAATCAGAAAGATGTATTTTTGTCCAAGTTCAAACAAGTGCATACAATCTAAATCTCTCATTGTGAGGGTGCGTTAAACATAGTTCCGGATAATTCTGATCCCCGATGAGAACACAAGGGTTCAGTCTTACCCTAAGCAAGTCTGAGAAGCTGCTCTGATCTCTGTCTTTAACTGCCCTCTATAGGCCATATAGCTTCCTCAGGTAAAATATATGTGCGGATATGTTTTCTATTCATTCACCTTCACCGTTGGATGTTTTGAGAAATGTGTTACTCTCTTGTCTATTCCATTGCCTCTGTATTCATCTTACCAATCTTGCGCAATGTAATGGAGAGGCTGCTGTTTAAAAGCTCCATGATAATTTGGCCTCCATGACCTTTGAAATGCACAAAATTAATTCAGTGTTGTATGCTGTTTTTATTCAGCAGTTTACAGAGAGCACACAAAGTATTTTGAATCTAATAATTGAATTATTGGCATTTCCAAGTGGTTGTGGTCCACGCAGAGATATGTAAACAGGTCAAAAAGTACTGCAGCTAAATTTGTAGAGGGCTCCAAGATTATAAATTAATGTACTTTACTTTATAATCAACATTTGAATTAACTCTTATTTGTTTTCATATACATGCATTTTGTTTTGAACAGTAAATGTTTATTCCTCTATATTTAGTGAAATACATTGGTGTATGGCAGCCTGTCTCAATCTAGTATTTCTCAGTTCATAGTTGCTGGTTAACCGATTATTTATCAGCATTAATTGGAATTCATGGTAAGGGAAACTTCCAAGAATCTTCAATTCTTAAGAAAATATTGAATCCTTCTTCACACAGACATAGACCTTGCCAGTACACTCTTACCGACAGTGCGGTTGGGCTGCACAGTATTAAGCAGCCTCTTCACTAGGTCAAGTCTCCCTCTCCTGATGAGAGCCCTAGAAAGTTCTGTGACCTCGGCCGTGTGTGTTCGACACAGATACCTCAGCTCGGCCTGCACCTTGTCCTTCGCGTATCTCTCCTCTGCTCGCCGCACCCACACCTCCATCTGGCTGATGGCAGGGCCAGGGTCCGGGCCACTTTGGCCAAACAGGGCCAGAAGGGCTTCCAGGAGACAGCGCAGAGCAGACGTGTCACCGCTGCCTGTGCGATCTAGCTCGAGGGCCCTCTTGAAGCAGTCGGCTGCGTTCTGCTCCTCGCCCTTCAAGAGGAGGCAGCGCCCCCTGAGGAGGTGGAGGTCGGGCAGGCTGTCGCCCAGGTGGCACTGCAGGGCCTGGGAGAGACTCACCAGGGCGTTGTTCAAAGCCCCCTCGTCCACCAGCAGACTCTCTTGGACAGCATCCACACCCATATAGTAATATACCTGCACACATAGATCAAGGCTTATTTATTCAGGTATTGTGTGCAGAACCTATAACAACCACATGATCAAGGAAATAGTGTTCACATTTCTGTGTTACACATAGGTACTTCACAGCCCAAAAGCACTCATGCCTAAATTCCATTAACAATACAGTATGTTGATTTGAAGGAAGAGGTCACATCCACTAGTGTACACTTGTAAACAGCTCATTTTTAAACAGCTTTTATGATATCCATAACCAACCATCCCAATGTCATGATTGATCTTTGCCTAAAGTATAATGCTTTCATTAGCTATCATGACTGTGCCCTCTTCCCCTCTCACCTGTCCCATCTCCAGGTGGGTGCGTAGGCAGGGCCTTACTCCCAGGACCTTCTCCAGGTCTGCCTTAGCTGCTATCAGATTGTGCCTGTCAGGTATCCCAGCCTGATCCTTCTTCGCTCTCTCCAGATCCCTCACGTAAGCCGTCACATTGATCTTGGGGGGCAACCAGCAGATCCAGTTTGTCTCCAGTTTCACATATTATAGATTTAAAATACCCAACTACTACGGGGGGCTTGAAACTACTGTACATTTACATATTGTATTTATTCATTTAGCAGACGCTTTTATCCAAAGCGACTTACAGTAAGTACAGGGACATTCTCCCTGAGGCAAGTAGGGTGAAGTGCCTTACCCAAGGACACAACGTCACACAGCCGTTGTGTACTGTATATGGATAGTGAATGTAGAATAGATTGGTTCACCTTTGCACGTGTGCAGTAGGCCTGCCAGTTAAGTTCAACATTAGGTAAGACGTTTAGCGCCATGTTGCAGATCCCTGTGGCCATTTCGTGTTTACCCAGTAGGACGAACACCTTGGCCAAGCGATTCAGGATGAATGCGTCATCCTTGGCTAGTTTTATAGCCTGGGAGAAAAACAAATTACATCTATGGTTACAGATAAACAACCCGACTTTAAGTTAAAAACATTTTTTTACCTTACTAATATTTATTGTGTTTTGCGGTTGACGTACTGTTCCATAGCAGGACAGGGGATCTGAGCCAGAGAAGCCGCAGTCATGCACAGACATGGGGACGGTGGTGAACGCCTCCTTCCTCTCCAGCATGATGCCAACGTAACACCAGGCAAGAGCTGTGTATGTGTGTGTGTGGGGATAAAGAGATTTTAAAGAAGATAATTTTCCAGGGGCCTCATGTACAAAGGTCGCGTACGCACAAAAACGTGGCGTACGTCCTTTCCCACGCTCACGTTCAGATGTATCAATCTACAGCTATTGTTCCTTTGGAGACACTTAGAGGTGATACTGGGAAACTGTTAATAATGTGAAAACGGTCATCAGAGTGATGCGCACATCAGAGACACCGTTATGAACAATTTACACAACCAGGCGTTTGTAATCATATAGGTGAATTTAAAAGCATGCGCAATGTGATGAAGAATATGGTATTAACAATGGCAGCGTTAGTGTTGTTTGTTAGCGTCGTGAGCGAGCTTTTAGGGAATGCGAGGATTTACTTGCAAACAATAACGGGCTCATAAGTAAACCAGCGAAATGCACATTTGGGCAAGTGCGCATTCAAATGTTTTTATTTTATTTTATTGAAATTAGAGCTGCAAAGCTTTCTATCAAGCCCCTGATTGACTCTTTTCTTCCCTCTGCTCATTTTGATTTATCTGATCCAGGGCCCCTGATAACTGTGTAGAAAACTAATGTAAACTCATTACAAGCATAAACAGCGCCGATGCAGTGGGTATTTCACATTAAACACGGTGTAGCTAGCAAGCAGAAATGAATAAAACGTCTTCACACAAAACGGCATGATTAAGGGTGCCTGGCAGCGCCCCTCCAATCGATGGCGCTCTAGGCGACCGCCTATGTCGCCTATGCCAAGAGTAGGCCCTGATCTGATAAAAGAGCATGCGCAATGTGAGACACAAGAGGGAAATCTCAGGTCCAGGGCCTATTTACATTAATTTGCATATTTAAATGTGGGCGTGGACAGGGAGGAGTTCGGCACATCTGCATGTGCGCTCAATTCCACGTTGATTGTGATGTACAAAAGAAACGTGCTTGGATCCATGCCTACGCAAAACGTTTCTGGGTTTTGGCGTACGCCAAGTTTCAGTAGGAAATCCACGCAAGTCTTTGTACATGAGGCCCCAGGTGTTTTCAGACTTCAGTGTCTTAGCAAGCAACTTCAAGCCCTTGTTATAGTAAAACAGTCTGGCATGTGTATGTGTGTGTGTGTTTTACATTATTTTCCAGGCTTACCTTTATGTTGCGTGTTTTCAGACTTCAGGGTCTCTGCAAGCAACTTCAAGCCCTTGTTGTAGTAAGACAGTCTGGCATACTCAAAGTCCTCTTTGTCCTTCACAATATCATCAAGTCTACAGGCAAAGATGTATGGTATTACTCTTACAACACGACGGCTAGCTATGAGAAACTTTTGTCAAATATCTGAGTCTGTATTAATACAGCTTTCACACAAATGTGAATCCTACCTTATATAAATTGTTGCCATCTTGAAATACCAGCCTCTTTTTTCTACGGTTGGAATCTTAAGACAAAAACATCCTCCCATGAATGACGTACAGCATGAAATAAACTTGGTAATGAAATTACTTTTGTGATGTCAGATCTCACCAGCTGTCCTCCGTAGTGTAGAGCTCGGTTGTACAGTGTCAATGCAGCAGTCAGCCTCTCTTTCAGGTCCTCATCTTTGTCCAACTCCACATCGTAGGGGTAAGCGTAAGCCTGCTCTGCCAGGCACCGGGCCGCTAGAAGCCTGGACTCCGCTTGGCTGGCCTCCCCAGCCTCCAAGCCCATCAGCTGGGACACCTTTTCCACACACTCCCCGGCATCCAGCTCTCTCTTCAGGCGGTCGTAGACGTATCCCAGGTTGGCCCAGGCGTTGAGATTTCCAGGGTCCTCCTGGCAGATGCTCCTAAAGGCCTCCTCAGCTTGCTCTAGATAGTCGAGGTGGAAGGCCAGAAGACCCAGGAGGTTGCGGACGGCATACTGCAAAGACCCAGCCTCAGCCTCCAGCTCGGCCCATAGGCTGTCCTGCCTCAAGTGTGTGTCCCTGTGTCTCAACTCCCCCGGGCCTTCGGGTTCACAGTTGAGGTTGAGGTCTAGATGGAAGTGTCCCGGGATGTAGTCCATGCCATTGATGAGCACCTCAATGTCTTCCATGCTAGCCTCCTCCATAGCCTCTGCCATGTAGTTCACTGACTCACTATGGAAGCTGACTCGCTGACTTGCTCATCGACTGGCTGTTGTCTTCCAGTTGCCAGCAGGTTTTACAGGTTAGACTAGTGAAGGACTGGGTGGGGAAAGGAATAAAGAAAGACATTCTCATCTGTAGTTACTCTACTCCTCCTCATTTCTCAATCACTTCAATAGGCTATTTGTATGTGTTTGATTCCTTGTACAATCTAGCTATATGCTTGGGGGAGAAAATACCATGCGATCGCACTGGCATCCAGTATTGCGCTTTTGACTCGAATCATATGTATCATGTAACATGCTTTTGTGTTCTTACCAATCGCAGCGTTCAAGTCACAACTGTTCGCTCGTTCCTCAGACTCGTTCAGCTCACTCAGACTCATTCAGACATAAAACAGCAGAAGAAACGTCAGTTTTGCTTTCTTTGTAACATTCGGAGTGGCAAGTTGGGAACAACGGATGGTCACCCATCTGGCTTTGGTGGGACTGCTGAAAGAATGCAGTGAGCAGCAACAAATTATCTGACAAACTGATAAACTGACATCACTCAGTTAAATGAAGAGCTTTTCAATCCACCCAGTCCTATCAGCATCCCCACTGCGCAATGAGTCGTTGAAAAGACGTCTATTCCACGTCATTTCGCGACGTCCAGATCAGGTCTAAGGATGGTGCTGGATGAAAGGTTTTTCGTCCGTTTCTGACGTCTTTCTGACCTCCAGTTTGGACGTTCACACGACGTGCAAATACAGTCAAACTTCGAAGTCGAAATCAGGTCTTCTGGAGGTGCAGAATGAAAGGTTTTTTTACGTCTTTTTCGGACGTCATTTCGACGTCCGTTTCTTTAGTCTTTCTGACCTCCAGTTATGACGTTCACACAACGTACAAATTCAGTCAAAATGTCACGTCGACTTCAACTTTATTGTCATTACACAGGTACAAGTACAGGGTAATGAAATACAGTCAGCATCCAATCTGAAGTGCAAAACAGTTATTACAACAGAATATAATTGTAATTGTATACTCAGAATATACACACTATGAACAGTATAATTAGAATATACAGGGTATGTACAGATTAAAGTGATTTAAGACAAATGTAAATCAAATCAACATTTATTTGTATAGCCCAGTGTTTCTCAACGGGGGGGGTACCGCCCCCCAGGGGGCGTTCAGAGAACGTCGGGGGGCGCTGGGAACAATATTTTTAAAAGGGGGGCGTTGAGGTGCGGTTGGGGGGCGTTTGTCTGTGTCTGTTTTTTAATGCCAGTTTTTTAATGCCAGTTTCGTCTAACCGACACTTACTCATTTTTACGGAGCCGCTCTAGGGTCACATAGGAGAGAGAAGAACAAAATCTGTGCGCACCGTTTTGTTAATTGTGGCACTATTTTTAAAAGGGGGGCGTTGAGGTGCGGTTGGGGGCGTTTGTCTGTGTCTGTTTTTTAATGCCAGTTTTTTAATGCCAGTTTCGTCTAACCGACACTTACTCATTTTTACTGAGCCGCTCTAGGGTCACATAGGAGAGAGAAGAACAAAATCTGTGCGCACCGTTTTGTAAACTGTGGCCTCGGATTCATAATCGTATGCACCTGATAGTGATACAAGTTAGATCAGCTATACTCATTGCGCGTCTCGCAAGCCAAATGCGTCAACCTTGAATTGGTGGCTCGCACTGGCATACTATCTTATAACAATATGGTAACACAGCCAATATTTTTTCCAAATGTGCTACATAAACATGCAGTGAACGCAAGTGCAAAAATCTGCATAATACTTAAGAAGTAATAACTAAGTAAGTTTCTGCGGTCTTGCGTGAATACGGCCAGCCTACCAACCCGCGCGCTGTTACGCACCAAGCGAGGATTGACGACTGACATAGGATGGAGCAAGCCAGTGGACAACCTCCACTGCAGAGCATTAAACAGGGGCATCTTTTGAGATGGCTTGGATTTTGGCGCGGGCCAAAACACCGTTCTCAGACTCATAAATAGTAAAAGACTGCTTTTTGTATTACATAAATACATACTACAATGTATATTGTGTGTTGTATTGTTTTAGTGCTGTGATTTTAAAAATTATACTTGTGTACATAATACATAAGAATAAAACACATAAGTTTGTTTTCAAACAGTTGTTTTAAAATGTATTTATAATAATAGTTGTATATATTGTTAGAAGAAAAAGTTGTTATGGGGGGGGCGTCGGTCGGACCTGGAAAATGGAGAGGGGGGCACTGGCCTAAAAGAGGTTGAGAACCACTGCTGTACACTGTACCTGCGTAATGACAATAAAGTTGAATCTAGTCTATTCCAGGTCCTGCAACTATCAAGGATTGGGGGGAGAGACACAAAGGATTGTGTCCACAGAGTTCTTGACAGGTATTTTTCAACACAAATAATAATGTTTAATCTACTTGTGTGATATTAAATATTTCGTTACTGTATTTTTTCAATTTAAAAGGCAAAACTACCTGTAGCTTTTTATTGACTGAACCTGTTTAAGAAAGTTTTTTGTCCGTCTCTTCATAAACGGAGTGACAGTTAAGTTGAGTTCTGGGTTTAATACATATTTAAGAATCTGCAGATTGGGAGAGAAATGACCAGTCCTCTGGCAACAAAATGAAGACAGTACAAGGCTTAGGTCTAAATCATGTCTCTCTCCTGGACGAAGAGGAGACAACATTCTTTTATAGGGCACAAGAATGTAAACATAGATAGTGACAGTCATGCAGTAATGATGTTACAACAGTCTTCATAGAAGGTGTGTTCAGTAGTGATTAAGATAAGTACACAGGAAATCTAATTTCCTCCACAAACCCTGATTCAATTATATGATTCATGTCAAATGAAATACCCAATATAATTTTTTGTACACGGCTCTATTGAATGCTGCTCTCTGATTGGTCCATCTCTGCTGTCTGTTGTTTCTGTATAATGCCTGTTGTCAAGTATAGACCTTTGCTAGGGACGCCACTCTGATCAGCGCAGCACAGAAAAAATAATGGCCTGATGGCCCAGTTCAATTTAAAAGGAAAGCGGAAATAATGATAATCTGGCATTTAAGTATCCTTATTCTTTAAATATGGCTAAATATGTTCTGTTATGATAAAATATGTGTTACAGAGAAATGATGACTATGCATGTGTCTCTTTGTAGATGCTGTCATGGGCTCAGGCTCAAGCCACTGAGGTGACCATCAAACAAGATATAGATGAACATCTTAAACATGCACCAGCAAGAGGGAAGACTGGGAGACCTAAATTTCAAAAGTTGTTTAGTTTTATAGTTTTGTTAGTATTATTAAAAGTCCATAGTTCCATATTTGTTCTATGTTTGCTCAATCTGGCCCAGTACGTGTTTGTATAATTTGACTGTGAATAAAATGTTTTTAATTTTTTTATTAACATAGAAAATGATAGTCCTCCATGCATGCAGTCTAAGTGTAACCCAAATTGATCAGAGGCAAAGACTCTTGAAACAACTAAATGGATGGAGTAAGTGATAATGATGTATTTAGGACATCTTGTATCGATATCCTATGAATGTTTTTCAAATGTAGATCATTTGGTCATTTTGAGTGAATTTGTATTGAACTTTCATTCTGCACCTTCAGGCGACCTGATTTCGACGTGCAATTTTGACTAAATTTGTATGTCATGTTCATGTTCATTTTGCACATCTGCACATTGCATTATTTGCACTAACTGTACATACATGCAACTCTGTAAATTCTGTTAAATACTGTACCATCTTGTACAATACAGCTGTACATTTACAGTTGAGCATTGAGTATTGAAGTTTCAAAGACTTATTAACTCTCTCTAGAGATATGACAGTTTAGCCTGTGTTCTGCTCCTCTCTTTGCCCAACCGTCCCTGGAGGAGGGGATCCTCTGACATTGCTTGTAAAAAGGGCTATACAGGGTAACAAAATACAGTTAGCTTCCAACCAGAAGTGCAAAACAGTTACAATAAGCAGAATATACAGAGTATGTACAGGGTATTAAAGTGCTTTGGTAGCAACAAATATACAGCTGTATTGTGCAAAATGTTACAGTATTTTTACAGTTTACATTGTTGTATCAGATAGTGCAAATGTACTATGTGTAGATGTGCAAAATGAAACAGATGCAAAGTGCAAATAAATGAGAAGTCTACATTGAAATATTCCCTGAGATATCAAAGACAACATTAGAACGGGTAGAGTGGTGTTCTTATAACGGGCATGAAAATTGGTCAGGGGTGGAAAAAGGTGAGATGGATACGAACCCTCCAGGGGGTCTAGGGACAAGCTGCAATGAAAGATTTATTTTTATTTTGAAAGCATTGTTCTGATGCATTTTGAGAGAAAATTCAAGCAGTACGAGTTAGGGCGGGAAGAGACTACTTCCATAATACACCAGAAAAACTGTAAATACAGAAGAAATTGCACATCATTACCTTATTAGTATGAAGGTTCTCTGTTCAGCCCATGGATCTATAATATTAACCTGGATACGGTATTGAAAAATGGCGGCCGTTGATTTCAATGAAGTTGCTCAGCAAGCACATGTGCCGAAAAAGTTTTTTGACTTCCTGGTTTACTTCCGCGGTATGGGGAATGGAATGATGGGAGGCTGATGACGCTCTTGGGCAATGAGAACGAGCAAATCGCGTTCTGGACAAGGGCTGCTCGCTCATGAGTGCTTGTGGAAGAGTTTGACCGATAATGACGAATCTACACAATCAAATGATGGATTTATAGGACACATAAACCGATTATGTTTTCATAATCATGGTTATAGAATATACTAGGTTAATTCGTTTTGTTTGTTTTTTAAGTTTAAGTAAGGATAAAACGAGTCATTTGTATTAAGGTTAATCTAAAATAAACAATAAGGGATTCTCCACAATACAAGCTGTCATATTTATCAACCAAATGCTGGTAGTCAAATCTGTTTTGTCTATCAATGATCCCGTATGTGATATAGACTACGAATTCTTGTCAGATTAAGTTCTTATTGTTTTATAGGCTATATCGGCACATTCAAACAGGCAAGTCTTTCGTTAGCGTTATGCAGCTTCTCTGTTTCTTTTACAGCTACGTGATATAGTTTGGAGGAAGGACCTCCTGGACATTAAGTGTAATTCCTAGCCTGATATATTTTTATAGTCCACCCTAAAACACTGTTTTCTCCTGTAGTGAGATGTCAGAACCTATACTGAGCCACATGTTACTGAATAAATAAATACAAATTCCGTTGTATGGTGTATTTAACATAATTTGGTGTTCATATGCAAGGCTTTATAATTAAATAGTTCAAGACTTTTCAAAGTAATAATTTGATTTGACTGAACATTAACTATTTTCAATATAACGAACATAACAAAACAAAACAAAAAACAGACTTGTGATAGAGTGGGTGAACAGTGTGATGAAAAAAGGCACAAAAAAAAGAGAGGCCAGCTTCACTTTGCCTGGTCTATTCGTGGGCTTAAATTTATTTATACCAAAACAATAAAAAGGATATTGAACTTCAGTCAAGGTGAGACCGAGACCTTGGTGACACATCACCTAAAGTATCACATGCATGGTAAATAACTCAAGTGCAATAACTGTATATGTCTACTTAACTTACCTATTTTGTATTTGTTATACTGGACTTTATCGTGCCCCCCTATTGTTATTATTGTTATATTACACTGCAACTCTGTGTGCTGTACTTTACCCTGCTGCTGTTGTGAACTGCTATTTCCACCCCTGGGGGACAAATAAAGGTTTATCTAATTTTTGATTTTTACACAGCAGTGACACTGGCAGTAAGTGAAAATGTCATTACGCGTGTAATTTAACGCCAATATACATTTAAAATAGCATTTAAAAATGAATGCCGTTCAAATAAGAAACTTGTATCACAACTCTGTCTCGAAAAAAACTCACTCTGGAGTCGTTTAATTCAGGGGTTCTTAACCTTTTTGACCCTGAGGCCCAATTTTCTCAGTGCAGAGTGGCCCGGAGCCCATTAAATATTAACACTGTAGATTAATTGATCTCACTCATTTGTATTCAATAACAGATCAAATCCATGTACAGTTTAACATGCTAACAAGCTAAAACCTTAAGTAGTTAAGTTAAATAAATAATCCAATGACATGATAAAATGTGATCACCATTTTTATTAAGCTTTCATTAACTAGGTGCCGCTGTAGCTTCGAGAGCTTCAAAATGTCATTAGATAGCGTCAGCCCACACTCCACACACTGGGCTCTCGGCTCTTCCTCACTACCCACGTTCACAAATCCATACGAAATGAAGTTGGGATTGTATTTTTGCACACATTTAGTCTTTTGGGGGTGTCCAGCACCACTTTTGTCTTCATTTTCCTCTTTAAAACTTATCCATCACTAACTAGCTGAATGTCGATCTTCTTCTGTTATTCTGTGAGCTTGTTAAACTGACTAACGCATTACCGACACCATGTGGTTGGAGGCTGCATTATAACTGATCGTCTCATGGATAACATAGCATAGTAGCTCTGGCGTCACCCGAATCCGCGCGTACACATTAATTAACATAGCAACTTACAAGCTCTCTCTTGTAAGTCGCTTTGGATAAAGCGTCTGCTAAATTAATAAATGTGAATGTAACATCTCTGGTGTATTCAGTTGATAACCTATGTAGTCCCACGGCCCAAGCGGCCCACAGGTGCAAAACTGAAAGTTTCTTGCGGCCCTCTAGGTAGTACTCACGGCCCAAGTGTGGGCCGCGGCCCTATGGTTAAGAATCACTGGTTTAATTCACTTTTCCGACCACGTTTAGCCCCGTTTAGAGCTGTCATTAAGCCAACAGGCATCCTCGTTCCCGAGACACAGCGAGACCGCGCTTGGGAGTGCACGCACACAGCTGTGACGTCACCATTAGAATAAGACTTTACGGGGGCTTTTCTGGCCTTTAGAACAATTTTTGACGTTTTAAAAGTCCATGACTTAAAAATATGGAATAAAAAAGATTTGCAATGAATAGTGGTTACAGCTGTAGGTGTCCTGAGAACCTTTTTACAGGCTTCTCTTTTACTATGACGGTCTATGGGAAAAATGCTTTCTGGGCCCCATGGGTATTTTATGTTGCAATATCACGAGTGGCCACCGGGAAAAATCGGCACAGCTGCTGAGAGGCAGACCCGGGGCTTGGTTCAGCCCTGCTCCTTACTGCTAAACTGGCCATGTTAACGTCGAGCCTCACTCAAACAAAAGCCCGAAACTTTTGGTCTCGCCCAAAAGTTTGGACAACTGTTCTAACTCGCTCAAACAAGTAGGCGATAGATGAAGTGAGACATGTAAATAACATTTTATGGTCTTACCTTTAAGTAATTGAAAGGTTTTTGTCCAAAACCAAGACTCGAAAAGCAGAGAACCGCGAAATTGATGTGTAGAACGGAAAACGACCTCATTAGTAGAATTGCAGCGATGCGAGCGATTCCCAAAGACGACAATTTTTACTCGTTTGCAGATTTAACCGGATTTAACCGAGAGCATCCGGTAATTTTTCGAAATAAAAGACTGTTATTAATTATCGATTAGGGTGCAGCGCCCCTCCAGCGCCCCTGCAGCGCCACTACAGCCGATGGCGCTCTAGGCGACCGCCTATGTCGCCTATGCCTAGAGCCGGCCCTGGGCACACCACCAATCAAAAATACATTTTAACACAGTACATATAATACTGTTACAGCCCTGCTCGTTTTGGAGAGCAGTAACTTATTTTGGGATTGAAATTGAACTGTAAGCAACAACCGGACAGGTTCTAGTTAGTGAAAGTGTTTAATAAAAAAAAAGAAAAAGGATGCTTGCACAAATAAAGCAGGCCTCCTGGCTGCTCAGCAGAGAGAGAGATGGACTGCCAGACCAGCAGCCCTAATAACAACATGGCCACTCCCCTCTCAGGTGCAGCCACTTCTCTGATCAGCTTCTAACAGTTACCTAGACAAGACAAAAGTGAATATCCAGGAGGGGAGACAGTCGTCACATCCCCCCCTTTACAGATGAAGGCGCCATTAGGGCCTTTACCATACTGTAAAAGCAATCAATCATCAACATAGCAATATTCCCAGTCTATACATTAACTATACATGTTCTTGAACCAACTAACTCACCCACTCCCAATCAGCAACTTTTGGGGCCTCATGTACAAAGACTTGCGTGGATTTCCTACTGAAACTTGGCGTACAAAACCCAGAAACTGTCATACGCACAAATAAATTCAGATGTATCAAAGTTTGCGTAGGCATGGATCCAAGCACGTTTCTTTTGTACATCACAATCAACGAGGAATTGAACGCACAGACCTGGATCAGATAAAACAGATAAATCAAAATGAGTACAGCCAGTTATTGTTTGCAAGTAAATCCTCGCGTTCCCTCACGTCGGATTGCACCATTTGCAAGGTCCTCAAACAACACTAACGCTGCCATTGTTAATACCATTTTCTTCATCACATTGCGCATGCTTTTATATTCACCTATATGATTACAAACGCCTGGGTGTGTAAATTGTTCATAACGGTGTCTCTGATGTGCACATCACTCTGATGACTGTTTTCACATTATTAACAGTTTCCCATCATCACCTCTTGTCGCCAAAGGAACAATAGCTGTAGAAACGAGCGTACGACAGCTATGAAGTTGGCGTGGGGCACCGCACATTTCCACGGTCATTTCACGTTTGATACATCTGAACGTGAGCGTGGGAAAGGACGTACGCCACGTTTTTGTGCGTACGCAACCTTTGTACATGAGGCCCTTGGTACCTTAAAGAGCATTGTGGTGGCTGTTTACATTCCACCTTCCGCAAACCCTACATCGGCGTGCAACACCATTCATAAGGAGATTGCGCAACTTCAGACGAAACACCCCAGCGCACTGATAGTGATATCAGGTGACTTCAACCATGTCAGTGTGTCATCTACACTGTCTACCTTTACCCAGTATGTGAGTGGCCCAACTAGGGAGGAGAGGACACTGGATCTGCTGTATGCCAATGTTAAGGAGGCTTACGACCCCCTTCAGTTCGCCTACCAGCCCCAGCTGGGAGTAGAGGACGCCATCCTCTTCCTGCTCGACCGCTGTTATACTCATCTAGACAAGCCGGCAAGCACTGTGAGGATCCTGTTCCTAGATTTCTCCAGTGCTTTCAACACCATCCGGCCAACTCTGCTGGGTGAGAAGCTGGCAGCGATGCAGGTGGATAACTCCCTGGTGTCCTGGATTGTAGACTACCTGACTGGCAGACCACAACATGTGCGCTTACAGCACTGTATGTCGGACAGTATGGTCAGCAACACTGGGGCCCCCCAGGGAACTGTCCTCTCCCCCTTCCTCTTCACCATCTACACCACGGATTTCAGCTACCACACAGAGTCCTGCCACCTTCAGAAGTTCTCTGATGACTATGCTGTGGTGGGCTGTATCAGCGATGGAGAGGAGGCCGAGTACAGGACTATGGTGGGGAACTTTGTCGCATGGTATGAGCGGAATCATCTGCAGCTTAATGCGGCTAAGTGCAAGGAGCTGGTCATCGACCTGAGAAGGACCAGGACAACAGTGACCCCTGTCTCCATTCAGGAGGTCAGTGTGGACACCGTTGAGGATTACAAGTACCTTGGTGTTCACTTGGACAACAAACTGGACTGGGCAATGAACACTCAAGCCGTCTACAAGAAGGGCCAAAGAAGCCTCTACTTTTTGAGGATGCTGAGGGCCTCCGACGTCTGCCGGACAATGCTTAGGATGTTTTACGAGTCTGTGGTGACAAGTGCTATCCTCTATGCTGCTGCCTGCTGGGGCAGCAGGTTGAGGGCAGCAGATGCCAACAGGCTCAACAAACTGATCCGGAAGGCCGGTGACATTGTGGGGGTTGAGCGCGACTCTCTGACGGTGGTGTCAGAGAGGAGGATGCTGGCCAAACTCCACGCCATCCTGGACAGTACCTCCCACCCACTCCACAATGTGCTGGCCGGTCAAAGGAGTACTTTAAGCGAGAGACTCATCCTCCCGAAATGCACCACGGAGCGCCACAGGAAGTCATTCCTGCCTGTGGCCATCAAACTTTACAATTCTTCACACCAGTAGTATGTAAGCCAACTGTATATTCTGTGAAATAGCATAACACCCAGTGATATAACAATGGACATTAGACAATAGTCTGACACAACATTCTGTAACATAACAGAATGTTATGTTACAGAATAATACATATTTGGCAATATTCTGGTACAACTGTAATATAACTATGTACATTCTGCTAAAAACCTGTAAATCCTGTATATCCTGTATATGCTGCAAAAAACTGTAAATCCTGTACATCCTGACATAACACTGTATATTCAGCAAGACCAATACTTGTATAATTGTAATCGTATAGCCTGTACATAATCATAATCCTCCCTGTGAGGATTCACCTCACCTACCGTTTTTTACTTATTGTTATTGCCCCCACCCCCCATCCCTGTGTACACTTTCTAATCTTTTACCTCACACCCTTACCCTTGTGTGCTTGCGAGACTGTGCGCAGTTGATACAAAGGAGTTTCTGAATCTGAAACACCTAATTCATTGCACATGTTTCAGTTAAGCAGAGAGCAAATAACTGAAATGGCGTGGCCTTTTATTGAAGACCCTATTGATTAAGAGGCTATTTTAATTCGTATGGAATTACGTTTACACCGACAGAGAATTGTAATTTATATTTTATCACTTTCCTCTCAATTTTTATTTGAGCGATACCGTTTTTCTTTACAGGTGCGCACCGTGGTGCGGCTTTGGAGCGCTCCAAAATACATTGTATAATTTTTCAGTTAGTGCGGTCCATGTTCACGTTTTTTTTACTGTACTCGAAACGCCGCACCGTACACCATGTGACAACTGTCAGCGCTGTCATTGGTCTCTGACAAGTCTGACCCCCATGACCACCCCCCACATGTTTCCATGACAACCAGCCTAACACGCGGAAGCTAGAGCGATGGAGATAAACAAACCACGTCTGTTTACCCTGGCGCTGGTTATTAGTTTTTATATAATTTGTTTATTAAACTTTTGGCAAATTGTTCAGTTTGAAAATGAGACCCGTCTACGTCGGGAGAGGAACGTGCTGATGCATTACAGGACACAATGCCAAATTTTACGACTCATGAAAACCCTTTCTCGCGGAGCCGTTTGCTAAACACCCCGTAAACATCACTGATTTTGTGGGTGGAAGACAGCTGTGCATTAATAAAATAATCGCTCCAAATATCCAGTAGACAGCGAATCTCAGTGACGTGTGAAGAACTTCCTGTATTTGGTTTGGCCCGAGGTCGAGCACCGTTCACACCAGAGATGGGTCGCTCCGAGACCGCTCCGAGACCGCTCCGAGACCACCTGTTTAGAGCGGTCTCGGAGCGGCCGTTTAGTGCGCACCAGAGTGCGGCTGTTGTGTTGACCCAACTGACCCAAACGAACCGTACTCAGAGCGACACGTCATTTGGGCCGACCTAAACAGTGTATGTGTGAAAGCAGCCTATCCACAAGCTCATCCATCCGTATATCAAGAACTTCACCCATCATCGCGGCCGTGCGCTTTCTTCAGAGCACATTCTTTGCGTTGTGTTACGTTTTTTTGCCAACGGGAGTTTTCTTTACAATGTAGGAGATGCAGAACATATCGGCAACTGTTTGCAGAGCGGTCAAGAAAGTGTGCCTTGCTCTGAAGCGCTTTCTGCCTATTTTTGTTATGTTTCCTGGGCACAAACCAGTAAGACTCATCAAAGAGGAGTTTTACAGGATTGCAGGTCAGTGGTTTAAATTGATCTAAATAATGCTAACCTGATAAATAACATTCAGTTAAGAATATTTTGCTGCGACCCCTGGAAGTAACCTAATAATTTGAATTCCCTTTAGGATTTCCAAATGTGGTTGGTTGCATTGATGGGACACATATTCCCATCATTGCACCTTCTCAAAATGAGGCAGATTTTGTGAACAGGAGGTCCAGCCACAATATTAATGTGCAGGTACACTGACAGCCTTTTGTTTCTAATGGTCAAAGACATTACAATACTGTACGTCTCATTCTTTGCACTGTCCACAGATCATATGTGATGCTAAACATCTCATTACAAATGTGGAGGCCAAATGGCCTGGCTCAGTTCACGATGCGAGAATTTATTGTGAGTCAACACTGAGCAACAGACTGGAAAGGGGTATGTAAATGTATGTCCTATATATTTCAATGTATGCACTACACACTTCAAGGGAATTTCTGTGCAGCTCTAAAGCAATGTCAACTTATTTTTTTTTACAGGAGAGGTTGAAGGCTTTCTGCTGGGTGATAGGGGTTACCCATGCCGCCCAACCCTCATAACCCCTTACCCAGAACCTGAACCAGGCCCCCATCAGCGCTTCAACCTGGCACACAGCAGGACAAGAGCCAGGGTAGAGATGACCATAGGCCTGTTAGAAGCATGTTTTCAGTGCCTACGTCACCTCAGGGTAACCCCTGAAAGGGCCTGTGACATTATTGTGGCATGTGTTGTTCTCCATAATATTGCCGTAATTAGAGGGGAGCAACACCCTGCCCTACAGTCACAAGATCCTGAGGACGACCCCATTTACTCTGCTGATGTCCAGGATGGACGGCTTGTCCGTGATACGATATGCCGCAATGCCTTTTCAAATTAATAATAACATCCACCACAGAACAAATGAACACAAATCACAGCAATTTATATGGTGTCTTTTATTTACAAGAAAATAAGATAAATAAAAAAGGTTAGATCTTAATATAGTTTTAATACTTTAACCAAGAATACACCTATGACTATACACTCACCTTTAGCTTTTCTTTCAGAATTTCGATTTCCAGATCGTTTTTTTGGATCTTTTTAATGAGAAAAAGTCTATATAACTCTTTAACTGGCAACAACTGAAAATACAGTAGATTAGAGTTACATAATGTTGTTCTAAAATTCTACAGAATTAACCGGTGGCATTTACTGTAAATCACTGAACTGTGTTCATCTGTGCACCAGAAGTGGATGGACCTTCCTCCTGCTGTTCTTCCACACTCTGGGGGGAGATTAGAATGACTATAGATATACTTAGATTCTGTAGGCTACTCCACATTAAATGTAAAGAAATGTAAATGTGTAGATTGTTTGACGTGTAGACACATATTAACATTACCTCTGTAGGCCTCTCTGTGGCAGCAGAAACAGTTACTTCATCATCCTGTAAAGATGAGCATTCAATAAAGTACACTATTTAACATGATTTGCCACAATTTATGGTGTATTAAGTAGGCTACTTACAACTACCAGGGGTTCTGTTGGGACAGGAGGCTCCAAAGGACAGATATTACCATGTGAATCTGTTGGGATAAACAAAAAACCCCAACCAAAAGTAATGTTAAATGGAAATATCACAAAAATTCTATATGGAAAGAGAAATGAAACATACTGTAGGTAGACCTCTTACATTTTAGGTAGGCACTTAAATCTTCTGGAGTGACTTGTTCAGAAGAAGTCCCTCCAGGAATTCACTCAGCCATTGGCCTTCCTGCATTAAGGTTGAGGACCATCTCCTCAGCATTTGTCAGAGGTGGTGGTGCAGGTCCTCCCGCTGTTTTACGGGCCTCTGCCTTCTTTCTGTTGGCTGAGTAGTCAAAAGAGAATGAACATTTAGACCCATGATTAAAAATGCTTCTGCACTAGTAGACAAAGAATGGTATTTAATGTGTCAAATGTTTGTAAAGCCAGGTAGCCAACACCTATGATATGTTCAAGGCTTACCTGATTCAATTATGTTTTTATATTTCATTTGAATCTGCTGCCACATACTTTTTATGCCAGCAGGATTGCACCTATACAGGAATATTAAATTAATAGGTTTAATAAAATACTGTTCTCCTAGTCTCACCTCTGATTTAACAGTTGGGAATTTACTCTAAAACAGTTCTTAATTACTAACAACAAATTACATCTTTAACCAGTCTAATTAGATTCATGTAATAATTACTATCTCTAGAAAGTATTGGTTTACTTACATTTGATGTTACATCCAGTCTTGTTTTATACAGAATTGTATTTAAATTACAGTATTCAGATTGGTTAGTAATTACACCCAACACTGTAAAAAAATAAAATAAAAAAATTGTACACTTACGCATTGACTCTCAGCTATTTTCTCCCAAGCTAGCTCTCTGTCTGTCTCTTAATATATGGCTTCATATTCGCCATAAACTTGAACTAGCATGTCGAATTCAGTTTGGGAGAAATACCCCCACCTCTTCTTTCCTGAATCGGTTTCCATTGTGAATCGTTATATCTGCGTTCCATTGATAATGGCTTTTTATAGTTGCGGTCCTCACGCGCAACTCGGAGTCAGTCAATTTAGAGTTAATAAAACTAATTATTTTTCAGCTGTTCTGAAGCCGAAAAACCAGAGTTTCCCCATCCTGGGGTTTGGCAACTCACCCTATGTGCACACGTAGCCGGGTATTTCCCTTCGTTTGTACCGTATTTTTTGCACTATAGGGCGCACTGGATTATAAGGCGCACTGTCAATGAATGGTGTATTTTCGATCTTTTTTCATATATGAAACGCACCGGACTATAAGGCGCATTAAGCAGGGAAAAAAAACAGTCAGATAAATCCACGTTGTAAGCGTGTCTTTTGACAAGTGCCACTTTGGGATCCTTATACACACACACACTGTAATATTATGGTGAAGCACAGTATGTATTACTCCGCGACGCTCCTGGCTACCATAGCCGTAATGCTGCAAGCGGTGCGGCTTTGTAGTTTACCAAAGTCGTACTAAAACTTTTTGATTTGTACCACACAAAATCGCTTTGAGCCCAGGCTTGGCATAGTTATGATGGCGCTAGATGGCGTATTTATGCGGGTTGATGTAAACAAAAACTTTTTGGAAAACGGAGGGAGGGAAATATTCGTTTCTCAAAATACCCGGCTACGTGTGCACATAGGGTCAGAGTTCAAGTTTAAACTCAGAGTTGGTTGAACCTCCTTTCTGAAACGGGCCTCAGGTGTCAGGCTTGGACCGGGAAGAGGACTCGGGATACAGAAATAGAGCAGTACCAGATCTTTATTGGAGACGTACTCGGAACAAAAAGTTTCCAAACGAAAAGACTCTCACTTTAGAGATAACAAAATTCGAGTTTACAAACTTCAACTGAAAGACTCACTTTGGAGGAAACAAAATTGAAATTACAAACTGAAAAGACTCCCTGGAACCTGGGCTTTTTTCTGTTAATTTAATTTATAAATGTCTGGTGAATCTGCTGGACTCAATCGAACTTCACCTGCTGGCTAAGGGGGCGGAGACTATAAATAGTCTGCTCCCCTGGCAGTTCACCTTTTTCCACTCCCTGCCAGTACTCCACCGTATCCTGAAGTGTGCGTCTTCCAGTTAACGTGAGCGGTCAATTCAATTCATCCTTTTGATTGTTTAATTTGTATGCCTTTTGTGATGCCTTTTTTGTGACATGTGCTATATTGACCAATTCCTTTGTTCTCAAACATGTGCCAGTAGCCATGTAGAATTGTTTGTTGTTTGATTGACCATTCCGTTATTTAATTTAATTGTATTGTTTCTTTGATTATGTTTTTGATGCAGCACACAGAATAAAGATCAAGCTAACAAAAAAGGAATAAAACTACTGGTGTTACATCCAACCTGCCTTCTCTCTTGCATCATTCTCTCACTCCACTCCTTGCCGTTCGGGTCTTCTGACCGAGACTCTGTCTGCTCACCCAACATTCACTCCCCCCGAACCACATCATCCTACAGTTCCTTCAATGGTCCTTCGAGCCGGATACTGAGTGAGTGATACCATGGCAGGCAACGGTAAGGAGTCAAGAGACTTGGACCTGGAAGAGAAGGCTTCCCGAACTGGAACCAGTAGTGAGAAGACGGTAACCAGGCCTGAGCGTGAGAGGCGTCCACCAGACCGCTATGGCTTCTCGGATCCTGGAGGAATCTCCAGTAAGAAGCCCAAAAGCCTCCCTCATCACAGCCAAGCAGGCGAACGGCCTCCACCCCCAGATGCTGCTGATGTCCAGGCGTTGGAGGAAGGAGAGGTCACCCACGACTACGGCCAGCCTGAATCAGCAGTGGGAGAGCAGCCCGCTCTGCAGCCCGCTCTGCAGCCCGCTCTGCAGCCCGCTCTGCAGCCCGCTCTGCAGCCCGCTCTGCAGCCCGCTCTGCAGCCCGCTCTGCAGCCCGCTCTGCAGCCCGCTCTGCAGCCCGCTCTGCAGCCCGCTCTGCAGCCCGCTCTGCAGCCCGCTCTGCAGCCCGCTCTGCAGCCCGCTCTGCAGCCCGCTCTGCAGCCCGCTCTGCAGCCCGCTCTGCAGCCCGCTCTGCAGCCCGCTCTGCAGCCCGCTCTGCACCCAGCTCTGCACCCAGCTCCACAGTCGGCGCCAGCTCCACCCCATCGGGGAGAGGTGAGACCCAGCAGGTCTAGAGGCAAGCGCGAGCCAGTACCAAGGTCCTTCTCTTCTAGCTACACTTATGCCAGTGGGAGTTCCCGAAGCTCACGCAGGAGCCAGCAGGTCGAGCTCACCCCTCTACAGGCGGCCATGATTGGGGAGAGGAGAAAACTTGGAGAACTGCAGGAGATACAGAATCAGATTCAGGAGGAACAAGCTATAGATGAACGGGCACAAGAACTGGATAGGCAAGCACAAGAAGCTTTAAAGGAGCGAGAGAGAATGACCCGGTCTCTTACTCTACAGCGACGGCTGCGGAAAGTCCAAAGAGAATTGGAAGAGGCTCGATTAATAACATCCTTCACAGGAGATGTAGGAATGACCACAGAACATCCACCCGCTCTGCCGGCTATGTCCAGTGTGAATGACCCACCTCAAGTGCTGGCTCCTTTCTTCATGAGAACCAGAGTTCTATCTTCAGTCGAACCTCTTGACCCGTTCTCCGAGCAGCAGGCTCCCTCTGCGGATCCTCAAATATCTGCCTCCTATCCAGTTCCTGTGAGTCAACGATCCCCTTCTCTGTTCCAACACTTACCTCCAGCTGTGAGTCTACCCGTAGACGCTGTGAGTCAGGCTGCGACTTCTTATCCCACCACAGAGGGTCACCCAGTAGTTCAACCTTCCAGTCCAGAGCATGCAGCTCCCTCACCTCCTTCTTTTTCACCATATAGCGCTGACCGCACCTCGTCCGGCCAGGAGTGAAAGGCCCTCAGATCCAATTCGTGAGAAACCTGCACCTCTTTCCTTGCCCAACCCCACTGAGAGGGTATCAGAGGGCGCTAGTATCATGGAGCTATTAGTGGCGACTGCCTTTGGCGTCCCGAAGCCAAGATTGCCTTATTTTGAGAGCGGAAAGGAAAGTGACTTTGTTCTGCTTAACATGGCGTTGGAGAATCTGTTAGATATCCACGCTCACCTTTCTGAACAGTACAAGTTCCAGGTCCTTATGGATCATTTGAGGCTACCAAGTGCATACAAACTAGCGAAGTCTTATATGCACGCCTCAACTCCCTACACATCTGCTCTTGCTGCCCTTAAGGCAAAGTATGGCCAGCCACGGCAGTTAGTCCAAAGCGAAATCGCTAGCATCCTTCATTCACCACCTGTCAGACTTGGTGACAGCAACGCATTTCAGGACTTTGCTCTTTCTGTGCATTCATTGATTGGCATGCTGCGGTCAGTGGAAGGTGCAGACGGAAGTGAGTTGCGATGTGGCTCTCACGTAGACAGGCTACTTACCAAACTTCCCATTCAAAACCGAGACGGCTTCATTGAGCACTGTCTGCTTCGTGGCATCCTAAGAGAGGGTTCAGAACAAACATACACCTTGGAGGACTTTTCGGCATGGCTCCAGGTTAAAGCCCGGGCCAAGAGTATTGCCCAACAAGCCTCCGGACTTTCGTCAATGGAGAGACGAGAGCCAGTGCAGAAGAACCTGGGGAGAAGGGCTACGCCGACTACGATGTACCTGAGCAACACAGCCACTGTTGAGAGCCAGCCTGATGTCCAACAGAGCCGTGGAAGGGGGGCGATCATCTATGGGAAACCCAAGTTCCAACCTTTTTGTCCATACTGTAACAACAAGGAACACTTCCTGGGAACTTGCCCGAAAGTTAAGGAGTTCAGCCCATCACAACTAAGAACATGGATAGAGAAGAATGATCGTTGCTACAGATGTGCCCGCTGTCATAAGCCAGATAACTGCACCCTCAAAAAGCCTTGCAACATCTGCAAAGAGTTGCATCTCACCATCCTGCATAACATCGTACCTCAACCATCCACAGGCCCCCATGGCTCAGAGAAATCAGCTACGGGGAACACCCTCAATCTGCTCGTCCGTGCACCTTGCCCTGCCGACACTCTGTACATAGATCAGCCAAACAGATCTCCCCGTGTGATGTTGAAGGTAGTCCCAGTTTTCTTAATCAATGGCCGGCAGAGGCTGAGGACATATGCCATACTTGACGATGGTTCAGAAAGAACGATCATCCTAACCTCGGCAGTGTCCCAGCTGAAACTAGAAGGACCGGAAGAGATCCTGAATCTCAGAACAGTGCGTCATGAAGTGATTCCCATAAGTGGTGAGACAATCTCCTGTTCAATCTCCCCAGTGAACCAGAAGAAGAGAAAATTCCTTATAGCCAATGCCTTTAGTGCCCCTGTCCTCAACTTGGCTGAGCACTCCTGTCCAGCCTCTGACCTGCAGAGGGAGTATTCTCACTTGCGAGGCCTACCCTTACCAGACTTTGTCCACGCCCGGCCACTGATCCTGATAGGCTCAGATCATTGCCACTTGTTGGTGCCCAAAGAGCCTGTCCACATTGGCCCTTATGGGGGACCCATCGCCGTCCATACTGCCCTGGGTTGGGCTGTTCAGGGCCCAGCCAATGCCTTACCTCGACCTCCGACTTCTGGTGTACAAGCCTTGTTTACACTCTGCAATACTGTCTCCTGCCCAGCTACTGCCGAGTTGATGGAGAATGTGGAGAGACTGTGGAGACTGGATTCCTTTCCACACCGTAAGGAGAAGGACGTAACCCGGTCTAAGCAAGATCATTATTGCCTGGAGCTGCTTGAGACGAAAACTGCAGTGACAGAAGCAGGGGGAGTGTCTCGGTATGCTACCCCATTGCTCAGAGCACCCAACAGTCCACAGTTAATCTCTTCAACCCATAACTTGTTGCCATGGCTGCGAGGAACTGAACGCAGGTTGAAGAAGGACCCTGAGCTCGTTGAGATCTGCAACCAGGAGATCCAGAAACTGGTTGAGATGGAGTATGTGAAGGAGGTGGATCCCAAAGATGATCAGCCAGGTTCAGAATCTTGGTATGTTCCACATCACATCGTCAAACAAGCAAGTGGGAAACATCGACTGGTGTTCAACTGCTCTTTCCAGCTTCATGGTCTGAACCTAAATCGCAGCCTTCTTCCGGGTCCAACTCTGGGTCCCTCTCTTCTTGGCGTGCTCCTCCGTTTCCGCGAGCATAGCGTAGCCATCAGTGGCGACATAAAATCCATGTTCCACCAAGTTCATTTACTTCCTGCTGACAGGCCACTGCTCAGATTCCTCTGGCGAGCTATGGCTCAAGCTACACACCCAAAGACCTATGAGTGGCAGGTGTTACCTTTCGGTACAACTTGTAGTCCTTGTTGCGCCATTTACGCCCTGCAGCGTCAAGCAAAAGAGCACCCAGAGAGTGATAATGAAGTGATGACGTCAGTGTTGAGGGCGTTCTATGTTGACAATTGCCTGCAAAGCTTCCCTTCTTCAGCCACAACCAAAACACTTTTGGACAAACTTCGTGCTACACTGTCTCACGGGGGATTTGAAATTCGCCAATGGGCGAGTAATGACTCCAGTGTTGTCAAACACCTCCCTCCAGAGGCAAGATCTGTTAGCACGGACTTGTGGCTCTCTCAAGCGGGCATTGACCCCCAGGAGTCCACCTTAGGCTTGCGCTGGAGCTGCCTTCCGGATAGCCTGGGATACAAACACCGTGTGACACCCATTAAGATTCCCACGCTCCGCCTAATCTATCGCACTCTTGCCAGTCAATATGACCCCTTAGGGTATATCTTGCCTTATACGACCAGGGCCAAAGTGCTGGTTCAAGACTTATGGAAAACCAAACAAGGCTGGGATGACCCCATCACTCCATCTGAACTGGTTGATCGATGGCTGAAGTGGGAACAGGAACTGGCTGACCTCTCAAGCATCAGACTGCCTCGCTGCTATGGGCCCGCTTGTGCTGACCAGTCAGGTGTATACAGAGAGCTGCATGTCTTCTGTGATGCCTCGGAAAGGGCCTATGGCACCGTAGTCTATTTACGTGTCCATGACAGCCAAAATCATGTTCATATGGCATTCGTTATGGCCCGCTCTAGAGTGTCACCAAAGAGACAGTTGTCAATGCCTCGACTTGAACTGAGCGCTGCCTTGTTAGGGGCGCAGTTGGCCACCACCTTGAAGTCTGAACTTACCTTGTCATTGGCCCGAACCATCCTTTGGAGTGACTCCACAACAGTATTGACCTGGTTGAAGTCCGAGTCGTGCCACTATAAGGTCTTTGTTGGCACTCGTATCGCAGAGATCCAAGAACTCACAGACCCAGATGACTGGAGATATGTGGACAGTCCAAACAACCCAGCTGATGCCCTGACCCGAGGCAAGACACTGGGTGACCTAGCTCAACCTAACTGCTGGACGGACGGACCTTCCTTCCTTCAACACCCTGAGACTTGCTGGCCTGTTGCTCCGGGTGTCTTCCACACCTCATCACTCGCAAACAGCACTGAATTAAGGAAAGCTGCTACATGCCTGAATGTTTCTGCTGCCACCGGTATATGGCCGAATGCCTCTCAGTATCAAAGTTGGAGTGACCTCATCACTGCCACTGAGCAAACATTGAGCCAATCCGATGAAGTGGCCAAAGGTGCAGCAGCGGAAACCTTCCTTTTGCAACAAGCCCAGGAGTCCTGCTACCCTGAAGAACTTGACGCTCTCCGTAAAGGAAAGCCTCTCTCTAGGCAAAGTCGTCTACTCCAACTCTCACCTGAACTGGATCCAGATGTTGGGCTGATGAGCTGATGGGCTGAAGACTCCGTAGATCTCCGGACCTGGACCCAGACATCATCCACCCAATCATTCTGGACCCAAAGCATCCCACTACGCAGCTCATCATTAAGCAATATGACGAGTCCCTGCTGCATCCGGGCCCAGAGAGGGTCTTTGGAGAGTTGAGACGCAAGTACTGGATCGTGGGAGGAAAACCAGCCATCCGTAAACATCAGCACGGTTGCAGGGAGTGTCAGAGGTGTAAATCTTCTCCTAAAGTGCCCAAGATGGCTGATCTGCCCCCGGCAAGGCTGCGTCTCTTCAAACCACCATTCTGGTCCACCGGTGTAGACTGTTTCGGACCATTTATCATTCACCATGGCCGTAGAACAGAAAAGCGATGGGGAATTATCTTCAAATGCTTAACCACTCGTTGCTTGCATCTGGATTTGCTTGGAATGATGGATGTTGATGCCTTTCTCCTAGCACTCCGTCGTTTCATCTCCCGTCGTGGCAAGCCCTTCGAGATCTGGGCAGACAGGGGAACAAACTTCCGCGCTGGGGACAGGGAGTTGAATCAGTGTTTCCAGGCCATGGAACCCAAGCTTCAGGAACACTTGGCCAATCAGCAGATTTCTTTTAACTTCAATCCGCCAGGTTCTCCACACTTTGGAGGAGTCTGGGAGCGCGAAATCAGATCCGTCAAGAACGCCCTAAGAGTGATTCTCGGGAATCAGACCACTTCAGAAGCTGTCCTTCACACTGTCCTGATTGAGGTAGAAGGCATTATGAATTCAAAACCTTTAGGCTATCTTTCATCTGCTGCCAGTGATCCTGATCCTGTCACTCCCAATTTGCTCCTGATGGGGCGGCGGGACGCCTCCCTGCCACAAGCCATCTTTGCCAACAGCAAGCTCCTTGGGCGAAGGAAGTGGCGTCATAGCCAGATGTTGGCCGACCATTTCTGGACACGGTTCATTCGTGACTATTTGCCTAACCTACAACCCAGAGGAAAGTGGCTGAGGGAGGTCCAGAATCTGGAAGTAGGGAAGACTGTTCTGATCCTTGACCCACAACTGCCTCGGGCCTCTTGGCCAACAGGTCGAGTTACAGCTGTCACGGCCGGTAGAGATGGACGCGTTCGGTCAGTTGACGTCCAAGTCGGCTGTCGAACTTACACCAGACCTGTGTCTCGTCTGATGGTGCTTCCGGAGTTGGCAGAAGAGTGAGTCTTCCTTCCAGGAGGAATTGATCCCAATTCCGGGGCGGCTGTGAAAAGACTCCCTGGAACCTGGGCTTTTTTCTGTTAATTTAATTTATAAATGTCTGGTGAATCTGCTGGACTCAATCGAACTTCACCTGCTGGCTAAGGGGGCGGAGACTATAAATAGTCTGCTCCCCTGGCAGTTCACCTTTTTCCACTCCCTGCCAGTACTCCACCGTATCCTGAAGTGTGCGTCTTCCAGTTAACGTGAGCGGTCAATTCAATTCATCCTTTTGATTGTTTAATTTGTATGCCTTTTGTGATGCCTTTTTTGTGACATGTGCTATATTGACCAATTCCTTTGTTCTCAAACATGTGCCAGTAGCCATGTATAATTGTTTGTTGTTTGATTGACCATTCCGTTATTTAATTTAATTGTATTGTTTCTTTGATTATGTTTTTGATGCAGCACACAGAATAAAGATCAAGCTAACAAAAAAGGAATAAAACTACTGGTGTTACATCCAACCTGCCTTCTCTCTTGCATCATTCTCTCACTCCACTCCTTGCCGTTCGGGTCTTCTGACCGAGACTCTGTCTGCTCACCCAACATTCACTCCCCCCGAACCACATCATCCTACAGTTCCTTCACAAACTTTAAAAAAAGACTCTCACTTTGGAGGACACAAAAAATTACAAATTTATAACATTGTAAACTTACTTACATTACACACTTCGCAAAGTTCTTGGTCAAGGCTGTGGATGTGGGCTGGGTTGCGGGGAAAACACAAACACTCTGGCACAAGACAAGGGGAGAACGCAGACTATAAGCATATAAGGGTAATGGGGAACAGGTGCAAACAATCAGGGTTTAGGAGAGACAATCAGACTGGTGACACGTGAGGATGGGCCAGTGATCGCGGTGTTAGACCTTATGAAACTTTGTTTGGCAGATCTTATAGAATACCACAATTTAAGAACGAATGGGAAACTAATAAGGGAATCAAGTCTTGACGATTATATGAGAAAGGTTTTGGAAAAGCAAAAACAACAAGATGTTAATGTTGATTCTCCTGTTTCCCCACAGAGCGACCAGTTAGTGGGACCTGGAGATTGGGTCTAGATAAGGAGCATTAAGAAGAAACACTGGTATTCTCCTAAGTGGGAGGGGCCACATCAGGTGTTGCTGAGTACCCCAACGGCCGTCAAAGCTGAGAGGTCCACCTGGGTACACTTGAGTCACTGCAAAAAGGTCATTTCGGCTGAAACTTCCACCTGGCAAGGTGAGCAAAAGACTGATAATAGGGTGGACCAGACTGTATAGAGTTTGTAGACCTGAAAGTCAGTGAAGAAATTACAAGACACCAACCTTATAGGGAAGCCGATTTCAGTCAAAATGACGCCCATATGGTTAAATTTTATGATACAGTGTTGGGGTGCTGTGCTATTTTTTATGGTGATTTTTCTTTTTGTATGATATCCTTTGGTACCACCTAAATCAGGAAAGAGAGTAACACTGTCAGATCAAACGTATGAAATAAATCATACGGACCGTCGATTCAGGCGAGGTGTTTCAGGAGCCCATCATGGCAGTAGCAGATATCAGATGTATTGGTATCACGGACCTCCTGCACGAAGGTATAAAAATCCCTGTATAACTGCTAAGAATGAAGGCTTTTCTAGTACTGACAGTCTGTATGTTTGTTATAATTCTACTATAATTGATGCTAGTGTAGTGATACCCCTGTCTTCGATTAGAATTGGTGGTTATCCAGGTACAGACTGGTCAAGTTATGAATGGTATTTGTCTGCAGCAGATGTGGAGGGGGGCTGGGAACATGTTTTTACATACACAGGAAAGGATTGGTCTCCCACCCCAACGACATTTGCAGCAGTGCAGTGGAGAAAAAGACTTGACAAAACAAGCAGATAAGTTACAACTGGTGTTAAAAACTGTTGATGCACCTTTGGCTCCACGACCTCCCAAAAGTAATGTCTGGTCAAACTCTCCTTGTTATCATCTAATTCTTTATGTTTACAGACCAGGGGCCCGTTCTTCGTACGTCGCTTAATACATCCGAGATCAAATGACACATCCAAGATGATTTCATCGTGCGAATCATGATCTGGCTAACTGGGTTCTTAGAACAAACTTGTTGTGTATGATTAGTATCACTGGATACGATCATGTGTTGGCTTAAAAGGGGATATGTATCGATAGTAGAAACATTGATCAGAAACGCTGCTATTGGCTGTTCAGCATGGCCAAAGAACGTGCCCACTTTTTCTCTCAATCAGAACAAGAGCTTTTAATGGAAGGTTATGCCGAATTTGAGTCGTTATTTAAAACGACAGGGAACACCTGAACGTCTGCAAATGCCAGGAGAGTGGGCTGGCAAAAAGTAGCAGACAAATTAAAGTAAAAGTGAAATGCAAGAATATTCTACAAAATGGTAGCCTTTAATTCATACTGTCTTTATTTTAAAAAGCCACTTATTTTATTTTTCCTCCCTTTTAAAAACCACTGTTAAATGATGTGTTTGTCTATTTATAACAGCCACAAAGAAAAAGACTGAAAAAAACTGTATCTCTCAACAATTAAACTTTATCCCGCAATACCCGATTCATTTGAAAAGCTCTGCGAATTATTCTCCCACCTTCCGCAAGAGGTTGCTCGCGTATGGCTGCGACAGACTTCCCCATCTCCTCCGCTTATAAAGCCTCAATCTAATCTTGTTTACATGAAGTAAACCTGCTCCCGAGCAGGTTTGAGCTTACGGACCTGTTGCTATGACGACAAGTCTAGGATGAGCTTCGAAGAACCAAACGATCCAAGATCATGCCAAATCGTCAACAATCAAATCCAGCTAACTGAGTTAGCGACATACGAAGAACGGGCCCCAGGAGTGACAGCTCCTGTAGCAGTGACAGCTCTACATCTGTAGCAACATTACGACATCAAAGACAAACAATCCTGTTGACCCCTGGTCCAATGAGTACAACTACATACATGCATATTGTGGAAAATGATGCATCTGTTGACGAATGGTTTCAGGTGACTTCAGGGATATCAGGACTCAGTAATAATTGGTTGTTAATGGTGGAACAAACCGCTAAACAGACTAAAACAGATTGCGTACTGTGTTTAGGACCCAGGCCACTACTACGCATTGTACCATAGAATTTTCCTACTACTTGTATACTTGATGTAATGACTAAAACGAATCCTAGTGCTAACTGTAGTGGTTGGGACACAGTTTATCCCATCACTCTATATGAAAAAAGTAAACCAGTCTTTTCTAAAAAAGTTGCCCCTGGTAACTTTTTGTGTCTGTATAACTGGGAAGGGTAAACCATTGACACAGTCAAATGGTTCCTTTTGTACAGAAGTGATCTATGTACAGATAGGATTCCTCCCACTTTCTAGAGCTGATATCTGGTGGTGGTGTGGTGACAATCGACTGTTTGATAAATTACCACAGAATGTAACTGGAATTTGTGCCCTAATATCTCTGCTTCTTCCCATTACAGTATACCCTATTACTTATATTGAATTAGTTGAGAGATTAGCTAATGTAAAATCACAGCAATTGATTTCTAGAAGGAAGCGAGATGCTTGGATATCTGATAAAGATTCTACTTATATAGATGCTATAGGTATATCACGTGGTGTTCCTGATGAATACAAATTGGTTGATCAAATAGCGGCTGGATTTGAATCATCACTTTGTTGGTGGTGTACGATTAATAAAAATGTGGACAGGATCAATTACATCCATTACAACGTTCAAAAATTAGGAAATTGGACACAAAGTGTGTTTGAATCTGTTCATGAACAGCTGTCGGCGACTTCCCTTATGGCATTCCAGAACAGGATTGCTCTTGACATGTTATTGACTGAAAAAGGAGGTGTTTGTGCAATGTTTGGAGAACAGTGTTGCACATTTATTCCCAACAATACAGCGGCTGATGGCCGCTTGTCCAAAGCCATAGAGGGGCTTCGTACCCTCAATGGAAAAATGAAAGTGCATTCTGGAGTGGATACATCCATGTGGGATTCCTGGCTGGACATGTTTGGAAGATACCGGACCCTAGTGTCATCAATATTAGTGTCAATAGCAGTATTTGCTGCAATATTAACCTTGTGTGGATGTTGTTGTATTCCTTGTTTACGTTCTTTAACCACTCATCTCATAACCACAGCTATTTCTCCCATGGAGGGAGAAAGTAGCTCAGCTTTTTCCACTTTTAGAGCATGAAGACGCTCGGGACAGTAATGATTCAGATTCAGAATATTCAGATTCAGAATACTTTATTAATCCCCTTGGGGAAACTCTTTGGCAGGACAGTGCCCACCGTGGCAACACGACAAAGTACATTATCGGCGCACAAGCCTTCTGAAATTGGGAAAACACAAATAGATTTTCGAGGAGAAAAAAAGGATACCTGCCAGAGCCTGTAACCAAAAAAAAACACCTCAGCAGACAGATAAGCAACAACAACAAGCAGGTGGAGGCGTTGGATGAGTCTGTGTTCGTAGCCAAAACACAGAACAATCTGCCTCATGGCCTTGAGGTCAGTGTTAACCAGAGCTTTGAGGAGACAAATAATAGTCCGAGACCGGATGCCAGTTCTGTGAACATTCACTCTGTTTATTCTGTGCAAGTGCATCAGTTTTTATAGGGTCACATGACACACACCTGATAGGCATCAGAAATAATTGGGAGCACAATCAACTTGTCAATTATTCAATTAACACCCCCACTTGATCACACATTATTGACAACCATAGATCATACACAAAAATAATAATAATAATGAAAGAAAATAAACATGGAAACCAACTGCACTTAATTGGCTATACTCCAAACAGGAACATGGAAAAAGTAAGTAGCTTTGCTTTAGTAGCTGGTTTTGTCATCAGGTCAGCTACCATCTGGTCTGTTGGGCAATACTCCAAACATACTTTAAAGTCATTAACAGTTGATCTCACAAAATGGTATTTTATATCAATATGCTTACATCGCTGTCTACTAACTGGATTCTTGGCTAATGCAATTGTACCTTGGTTATCCTCAAAAATCTTAGGTACATCATACAAATAGTCATCCAGATGTTCAAGCAGTTGAGATAAGTAAAGACACTCTTGTGTGGTGGCAGCCAATGCCATATACTCTGCCTCACAAGTTGACAGGGCTACAGTTGGCTGCTTCTTGGTCTTCCAGGAAATCAGAGGACCATTCTCACTCAGACTAACACAATAACCAGTGGTACTGTGTCGGTCAGTTGCGTCACCTGCCCAATCTGCATCACTGTATGCAAACAACCTCAGTCCATCACATTTTCTGTAACACAACATTTTGTCATTCGTGCCCTTCAAATATTTCAGCACATGCTTAACAGTTGTCCACTGCTCTTCTGTTGGCTCACTGAAATGCTGTGACAGTTTGCTCACAACAAAACTCAGATCAGGTCTGGTGCATGAGGTTAGATAGATTAGGCTACCCACTGCCTCTCTGTATTTTCTGGGGTCACCTAGCTTCTCATCGTCAGTGTAATGCAGCCTTGGTTCACAAGGTGTCGACCTGGGTTTACAATCCTGCATATCAAACCTGTCAAGCAGTTTGTCAACATAGCTCTGCTGTGACATGGTTACACGTCCATCATGCTGGTCAAAAGTGATACCCAGAAAATTCTTCAGTCTACCCAAATCTTTCATCTGGAACTTCACAGTAAGCATCTCTTTTACTGCTTTTAAAACTCTCTCATCACAGGCTGCAATAACCAGGTCATCAACCCAGATCAGTACGATCACTTTGTCATGTTCCGTTTCTCTCTGATAAACACAGTGATCGGCTGGGTTCTGTACGAACATGTTTTCACATAGATAGTCATGCAACATTTTGTTCCAGTTTCGACCTGATTGTTTAAGCCCATAAAGTGACTTCTCTAGTCTACACACCATCGTCTTCGGATCTTTTACATCATAACCCTCTGGCTGGTCCATGTAAATTTCACAATCAATTGGTGCATGTAGGTAGGCAGTTTTTACATCCATCTGATGTAGGATCAGATCTTCCTGGGCAGCTTTCTGCATCAACACTCTCACACTAGTTAGGTCGGCAGTAGGAGAAAACGTTTCTCCATAGTCTACACCCATCTGTTGACTGTATCCCTTTGCTACATAGCGGGCCTTGTACCTTTCAGATCCATCAACATTGGTTTTGAGAGTATACACCCATCTACCCCCCACTGCTTTCTTGCCCTCAGGTAAGGTAGTCAGAGTAAATGTGTTGTTATCCCTTAGTGCCTTCATTTCCTCATCCATTGCACATACCCACTCTCTTGAGTTGGATGAAGCCACAGCATCACTGAACGTCTGAGGTACATTACAAACTATTCTATAGCAATAGTCAATGTTGATCTGAGCCTGATCACTCTCTATCCCATAGAAGTCTGGCCTCCTCCTCTCTCTAGCAGGGTATCTCCGTGGAGACTGGGATTCTGGCTTGACCTCACCTGTCTGTAGGCCTATCTGGCTTGGACCTGGCCTAGCCTCTGGGATGTCATTCTGCTCGGGTTGGTCAGAGTCAGATCTGGTTGTGCTGGACTGCACGTCACTGTCATTGTCGGACATGTCATCAGTCTGCTGTCCCTCAACACATGACATGAACCTCACCAGTCTGTGCTTCATCACCTTCCTGCTGTCAGGGTAGTAGACCATATAGGCTGGACTGTTCTTGTCATAACCAACAAAGATGCCTTTGTCAGACCTTGACTCTAGCTTCTTCCTGTCCTGCCTGTAGGCATAACACACAGTACCAAACTTCTGCATCCTGGAGACATAAGGTCTCCTTCCTGTCAGCATAAAATAAGGTGTCTCTCTGGTGCGGTGGTTAAAACATCTATTCCTCACCACTGCTGCTGTCTGGACTGCATATGGCCATAGCTCCTTGGCTAACTGGCTCTCCAAGAGCATACATCTAGCCATGTCAAACAGGGTTCTCCAGTTACGCTCGGCAGTGCCATTCTGGTGTGGTGAGTATGGTGCTGATGTTTCATGTCTGATTCCATTTCTACACAGTAAGGCTTGGTAACCCTGCCCTGTGAACTCACTACCATTATCAGACCTGATACACTTCACTTTCCCATATGGCGCTGTGTCGGCTAGAAACCTCTCTGTGGCTTCTACAGTGTCACTTGTGCTTTAGACAGTACACAAACACTGCACTTGAATAGTCATCAGTAAACGAAATAGCATATCTATACCCTTCCTTGGACTCTGGGTCAATGGGGCCTGCCAAGTCAGTGTGAACCAGTCCTAAAGCTGACTTGGCCCTCACATCAGGCTTCCTGTTCCTGCTCTGAGTGAACTTGCCCTGAATACACACTTCACATATCATGGATTTGGACGCTTTACCCCTGATTGACATGCCGTCCACAACATGCTCCAACTTTATGACATCATCAAAATTACAGTGCCCTAAAATCTCGTGCCATGTCTGGATATCATGACAGCTCATACATTGATCAGTGTTATTGTTTACTGGCACAGTAGCAGTAGGCAAATAAAACAGTCTGTTATGCTCATGAATGAGGAAGCGCGTACCGTCTCTGTACTGCAAGACGTCTTCTCCTTCCTTGAAGATCACCGTTGCCCCACCGGAAGTCGCAGATCTTACAGAGAAGATGTCTTGGGGATACGAGGGGATGTAAAGCGCCTGCTTCAGTGTGGCTCTGAGGCGCCGCCCCCTGCTGTCGACCAGACACACCTGAGCGTCTCCTCTGCGCTCCGCGACCCCCGTGCATCTTGTGCCATCGGCCAGCTCCACGCAGTGCGTCTCGGACTGAAATCGGTCATCGAAGCTCTTGAACTTCGCCAGGTCAGTGATGATATGCGAAGTCGCACCGGTGTCCACCATCAGACCCTTTCTGGTGACACCACTGCCTGGTTCACTGGTCACAAGCTTGAACACGAAGGTGTTGTCATCCGTCTCCTCGGACACTCCGTGCACGTTGTCCTGCTGCCGCTGTCGCCACCCTCCTCGCCGTGCGGTACTCTCGCCCTGGCTGTACCACTGTTGACCACGCTGACAGTCTCTTACCTTGTGACCTCTCTGGCCACAACGGAAACATATAATGTCCCCGCTCTCGGTGCTGCGCGCACTTGCACCTGCTGGGGTAGCCCTCCTTGGATGCGCACTGGCCCCCATGACATTGTCGTCGGCTGCAGCTGTGCGCATACTTTCAGTGTTCTCATAACTGCGCAACTTTGTCTTGAACTCCGCAAAAGACAGAGTCTCATCACTTTGAGTGACAAAAATGGAAAAAGGCTTAAATGATTCAGGCAGCCCCTTCAAAATCATTGCAAGCAATAGTCCATCGCTCAAAACCTCTCCAGCATTACGCAGAGCTGTGATTGAAGTCTCTGCACGTATGACGTAATCAGTCACACTCTCACTACTCATCTTTTGCAAAGAAGTCAGTTCTGTATACAGGCATACAATACGGGGTTTACCCTTGCCTGCATAATAGTCGCGCAAAATCCTGAGCGCTCCGCGGCCGTCATCCGCTGCCTCTCGCATGACCAGAGACAAACTTTTGTCATCAAGGAATTGGATCAGTTCCGCGTACGCTTCCGCGTTCTTCACTGCATCTTCAGCCAGTACGTTTTCTTCCGCGCCATAAGCGGGCTGATTCAAAATTGTATCCTTCAACTTCTGCAGTAGCAAATGGCCCAAAAACTTAGTCTCCCACAGTTCATAGTTCCTTTCGTCTCCGTTAAAAACAAGACGAGACCAACGTGAACTTGTTCGTTCGCTCATAGTGCTGGCACTCCAATCCGTGGGACACGCATTCAAACGAGTATACAAACAAATGTCTCTCGGTGGCTACTCACATATCTCTGCGCACAAACGTCAAACGCATCTGGGCCCATAACCTGTTAACCAGAGCTTTGAGGAGACAAATAATAGTCCGAGACCGGATGCCAGTTCTGTGAACATTCACTCTGTTTATTCTGTGCAAGTGCATCAGTTTTTATAGGGTCACATGACACACACCTGATAGGCATCAGAAATAATTGGGAGCACAATCAACTTGTCAATTATTCAATTAACAGTCAGGACATCTTGTTCCAGCCAGACAACTCTCACAGAATGGGGTGGGGGGTGTGGGGTTGGGGTGGGGGAGGGGGTGTAGAGAGACGTCGTACCTCAATCTTGCAAGACAGAAACAGGTAGGGGGAGGGGTAGCCCTGCACGGTACCAGGCACAGCCGTACAGGAATTTGGAGCCGAAAACATATACTCATGTCGTTGCTCGTAGAGTTAGTTTACACCCTACAAACAAGTCTCACTCAATGTCTCTCAAATGTCTCTCAAATGCCTCTCAATGTCTCTCAAATGTCTCTCAAATGTCTCTCAATGTCCCTCAATGTCTCTCACTCTTCCATTTTGTTGGTCAATACGTTCCTCTGTCCCCTGCAGAGCCATCGGTATCCCGCGATGCGCGTAAAGTCACACTTTGGCCACCAACAGCCCTGCCCATCACATCAATCAAGTGGGGCATCTTAAAGGGGCCGTTAACGGCTGCCTCAGTTTTTATAATTTGCCGATGTCCCATGGCATGCTTAATCCAATCAGCAGAAGCCCGGCCATCATAAATCCCAATATGTAGAGATGAAATGTTTGATGCTAATATTTCTGTTTTCTTCTCAATTTAGGTGTTTTCTTCATCATTAATCTCTGGGTGTAACATGTTTGTGTTCATAAAAATGACCTTGCAGCTGAAAATCCTAAGTGAAGTGGCTGATTTCAAGTGATGTGAGAATTTGAGCAAATATGGATAAACAGGAGGGAAATGTTAGAATAATTTTTAGTTATCTTATATTTGCTGATACATCTTTCATATAATTGATAGAATTGTAGCTTTTGTATGTGCTTTTGGAGAATGTGCTTTGCAGAGAGGACCTCCTTTGACCTGGAGATTACCATTTGGTTGATGATCTGCAGGACTGGGGTTGTGTTGAGAAAACCAGGCCCAACTCAAACAAGCCATAAAACAGGCTTCCACGAGAACATTCTTGAATGACATTTATTCTGATTGATGTACTATGATTGTGTGAAGACTGATAATTTGTGAACTGATGTAATAAATGAGGTACCAGAGAGATGTGGGCCAGAACAGATTTGGGATTGCCATAAGCACATCTCTGCTGGTCTCCTCATGAGTATATTTTAGACGTTTGTCTTCTTTCTTATGCGAATATAGATTTATATTGAATCTAACACGCGGTGTGACACCAGGTTGTATGGTTGAAGGAACAGACACCACCGCATCAGACGCTGATTCGGGTTCTGCAAAGAGTTCAAGAATGTTAAAGGGTTATGATCAGTATATATTACAATGGGCTTACTCCCACCCACATAGACCTCAAAGTGGCTCAAAGCCCAAATCAGAGCCAAGGCCTCCTTCTCCACAATAGAGTAGTTCTCTGGATGATAAGCAGTTGACCAAACATGTTCAATTTGCAGCTCTTTTATTTATTTTTATTAATTTATTTATTTTTATGGTTTTCCTGTAAGTTGACAAGTGTGGCAGGTTCTAACATATGCCAAAATATCTTTTTTCAATTGGGGCCAGTAAAAGTACTGAAAACGTTATCATAGGTCTTTTTAACTCCAAAATGACCCGCCACCACGTCATGAGCAGATCTCAAAACCCCAGTTCTAAGTTTAACTGGAACCACAATCTGAAAAATTGCATCACCAATACATTGAGGAAACCACTTTCTCACCAACAAACCCTCCTCAAGGAAGTATCCATGTGCAGCATTTCTCATCACATCTGTAAGAGCCAATTTTAGTGTAGTTCCTATTTGTAAATATGTGTTATTTTTCTTGTTATATTTTTATGTAAGGAAATATTTTTCAGTAATACTTATAGTTTTGCATTTAGTTAGTTTACGTTATCTGTTATCTGTCATTATTTTACTACCTGTCATGCGGTAAGTGGGAGCCTTGCGCATGACTTAAAGGGTAGCCAGTTACGTTGCCAAATAAGGAAGGAAGTTTGTTAGGCATGGGTCGATATAAGTTTTGACCGTAGTCAACGAAAGGACGTAGTCACAGTGTAGCGAACATCATGTCAATTGTTGACTAACATGTTATTGGAAGGACTTGTTAGAAGCCAAAAAAGGAACAAACAATCGTATTCGGTATTGGACCGAGGAAATTAAATGTGGACTACTTTGGACAATAAACCCTTAAAAAGAATTCATGCCTCTCGTGGATTATTGGAACTGGATACGTGACACGCGTCAAGATTCGAATTAGTGCCTGCAAGCTAAAGGGCCATTAAGGTTGGTTGGCCATAACATTAAGTCAAAACTTTCGAGTTTGGATAACGCGCCCAAGGGATCAGGCTCGTTTCTGGAGCCGTCGGGCTACTTTGGATTGCTGGCAGTGATCAAAGAAGAATAAAGGAGTATAAAGCGCTAAGTGGACAGTGGATACATTCTTACCTTTGTGGCTGGACATTGACTGTTTGCACTGTTTGGCGTGAGCTAATAGAAGCCGGCTGCGTCATGGCTGAGAAGGCGGTCGAAGACACAGGAAAGGATGTGAGTAAAAGGTTACATGAATGTATTAATGCAAGAAGAGGAAGATTAAGGCAACTTACTGGAACATCTAACAAAGTTGAGCAGTTAATGGAAAATGGCCTTAACTTGGAGGAAGTTAAAGACAGGATGGAATATTTCAAAATGCTTTTTGAGGATTTCAAGGAATGTAACAATTCAGTTCTGCTTTATCTTAATGATGAAGAAAAGAGTGCCGACCAGGATGATTGGTACACACCTAAAGCAGATAAATTTGAGAGCTTTATACAAGCAGCTGATGTGTGGATTATGGATGTTGACCTTACTAAAGCAGGCCCTCAAGCATGTGATGATGGAGTTACTCAAATGGACAGTGTTTCTTTGGTGACACGTTCCAGTGGCTCCAAGTCTGGCAGTAGACGTTCCAGTGCATCATCAGCATCGTCTGCACGCTTAAAGGAAGAAGCTAAGCGCGCAGCTTTGGAAGCCAAGGCGGCTGGGCTTAAGCAAAAAAAAGCTTTGGAATTAAAAGAGGCACAGCTCAAAGCAGAGCATGAGGAGTTGAAAGTTAAAACAGCGTTGGCTATGTCTAATGCTAAAATCAAGATTTATGAAGAATATGACGCTCAGGAAAAGGGCAACATCACAGACATGTACGCTCATGCTGCCAACACATCCGGCATTCCTGCAGCCATGCAAGCAGTAAATGGTTCCCCAGCCAGAACATTGAAGCCGCCAGTCAAGTCATATACAGTTGCTGGAGCTAGACCAAAGGTGCTAAGAGTGGACAATACTTACCAATCAGCCAGCGGGCTCCCTCAGCGACAAAGTAGCGCTGCAAATGACATCTGCAACGTTATGAAGCAACAGAACGATATCACAGAGCTGCTTGTAAAAAGTCAGCAGTTGGCTCGTTTGCCACAAAGGGACGTTCCTGTGTTCAGTGGCGACCCGCTTGACTTCAGATCGTTTCTGAAAGCGTTTCAGCACACAGTGGACTCAAGAGCCGACAACAGTGCAGATAAGTTGTACTTTTTAGAGCAATATACAAAGGGTGAGCCACAAGACCTTGTAAAGGGATGTCAGCACATGCCTGCTGACCATGGTTACCAGCACGCTATGGACCTGTTGGAGGATCGCTATGGCAACCCACTTAAAATCGCCACTGCATTATTGGAAAAGGTGTTTAAGTGGCCGCAAATAAAATCAGAGGATGCAAAGGCACTCAACAACTTTTCAGTTTTCCTTCTGAGTTGCCGTCACGCCTTGCAGGATGTGGATTATATGGATGAGCTTGATAACCCCACAAACATGAGAGTTATCATCTCTAAATTGCCCTACAAGTACAGAGATAAGTGGAGGTCGCAAGCTTTTGACATTCAGGAAAGGAACCGGCGGAGAGTAAGATTCAATGACCTCGTCGCCTTTGTAGACAAGCAGGCTAAGATCGCCACAGACCCTCTCTTTGGAGATTTACAAGGCGCCTTAAATGAAAAGAAGGAACAATCAAAGTTTCAGGAGGGAAGAAAGCATGAAAGACTAAAAAGGAGCAGCTTTGCTACTAATGTAGCTGCATCAAAACAGGAGGAAAATTACCATTCAAAAAGGAACACCAATGGAATGCCAATCTTTGCTGCCCTCAATAGGCCATGTTTGTTCTGCAAAAGGAATCATGCACTAGTGGACTGCCATGGCATCGCAGAAAAACCGCATAAGGAAAAGCTGGATTTCATCAAGAAGGCTGGTCTCTGCTTTGGATGCCTAGTTAAGGGGCATGTAAGTAAGGACTGTAAAAAGAGAATGACATGTCAGGTATGTTCACAAAAACATCCGAACATGCTGCACATTCAAAGATCGGATGCTGTTTCCCAACTTTCAGGTGCAGAAAGTCAGGAGGAGGCCTGTTCAGAACAAACAGTAGTGTCAAGCGCACTGGTAAGTTTGAATCAGAAGAAAATTACCTGTGATGGGGCCGGAGACAAGTGTGTCCTTGCTATTCTTCCAGTCTATGTCAAAGCAAAGAGAGGAAGCAAAGTTGTGCAAACATATGCATTTGTAGACCCTGGGAGCTCTGCTACATTCTGCACGGACTCCTTGGCAAGGCAGCTGAATCTTCAGGGAAAGAGTACTGAGCTCGTCTTAACTACAATGAGTTCAACTAAACATGTGAAAAGTTGCCTTCTCAGAGACTTGGAAGTCAGTGGACTTCAGGACAATAACTTCATCGACTTGCCTAAGGTTTTCACCCAAAAAAGCATCCCGGTAACAAAGGAGCACATACCGTCCCAGGAGGATGTGGGAAAGTGGCCATATCTTCAGGAAGTGAAGTTGCCATGCATTGATGCTGAAATAGGGCTTCTCATAGGTAATAATGTTCATGAAGCTTTTGAGCCATGGAAGGTTATCCACAGCCAAGACAGCGGCCCATATGCTGTGAAAACCGTTCTTGGTTGGACTGTTAATGGCCCGCTTAGAGAACACAGAGACAGTGAGTTAGACAACAGTAAACTGCATCCAGTCACAGTCAACAGGATCTCCCTAGAGTCAGTTGAAGAACAACTCATCCAGCAATACAATGCAGATTTTCCTGAGCATAATTGCAACGACACTCTGGAAATGTCACAAGAAGACAAGCGGTTTATCAGCTCTGTGTCCGGGTCAGTACGTTATACAGATGGGCATTATTACATCAACCTCCCCACGAAGAAGCCTGTGATCAATATGCCAAATAACAGGAGTGCTGCAGTGCAGCGTGCGCTGAATCTCAAGAGGAAGCTCAGCAAAAACAGTGGTTTTCACCAAGAATACACACGCTGTATAGGTGACATGCTGAAAAAGGGGTACGCAGTCAAGGTACCAGAAGTTCAGCTGACCCGACAGGACGGGAGATTGTGGTACATCCCGCACCATGGGGTGTACCATCCACAGAGGAAGAAGCTGCGTGTGGTCTTTGACTGCGCTGCTAGTTTTCAGGGGACTTCACTAAATAAAGAGCTGCTTCAGGGTCCGGACCTGACTAATTCCCTTATTGGAGTGCTGGCACGCTTCCGACAGGATTATGTTGCTATGATGGCTGATGTGGAAGCCATGTATCACCAAGTGAGAGTTCCAGAAGAAGACACAGACCTTCTGCGCTTTTTGTGGTGGCCGGAAGGGGATCTGGAGCAGAAGATGGCAGAGTACAAAATGGTTGTCCACCTCTTCGGGGCCACCTCTTCTGCTAGCTGTGCCAACTTCGCTTTAAGGAGAGCTGCGGAGGAGAACAGAACTGGAGCCTCATCCGAAGCAGTAGCCACTGTACTCAAGAATTTTTACGTCGATGATTGCTTGAGGTCAGTCAGTCACGACGCTGACGCCATCGCGCTGTATAATGACCTCACAACCTTGTGCGCCTCAGGAGGTTTTCACCTGACAAAGTGGACGAGCAATAGCCGCGCCTTTTTGATGGAGATTCCAGAGTGTGAGAGGGCCAAGGAGGTAAAAGACCTAGATCTGGCTAAAGACGTGCTTCCTGTCGAAAGAGCGCTAGGCGTTCTCTGGTGTATCGAGTCTGACTGTTTCAAGGTCAGAGTCAACATAAGCAGGAAGGCAAATACAAGAAGAGGAGTCTTGTCAGTCGTAAGCTCCATATACGATCCACTAGGGCTCCTTTCTCCAGTTGTGCTTCCAGCCAAGATCTTTCTCCAGCAGTTGTGCAAGGAAAAGCTTACATGGGACGAGGAAATACCAGACCACCTTGCACGTTACTGGAACGCTTGGATTAATGAGCTGTCTCAGCTTACCACCTTTCAAGTAAGGAGATGCATTAAGCCAGAGACATTTGGACCTGTAGTTACTGCACGGCTGCATCATTTCTCGGATGCAAGCGAGACTGGCTATGGAACAGTGGCATTCCTGAAACTGACAAATGGTGAAGGACATGTGCATTGTGCCTTCATGATGGGCAAGGCGCGGGTGGCTCCGCTAAAGCAAACCACCATTCCACGCATGGAGCTAACTGCTGCTGTGGTAGCTGTCAACATGGACAAAATATTAAGAAAGGAGCTCCAGCTGGAGATGCAGGACTCAGTCTTCTGGACCGACAGCACCGCTGTGCTGAAATATATAGCAAATGAGTCACTGCGTCTTAAAACCTTCGTTGCCAACAGGGTGGCTACCATCAGAGGGGCAACTGCAGTGGAGCAATGGCGGTACATCAGCACCACAGACAACCCAGCTGACTGTGCCTCCCATGGACTATCTGCAAAGCAGTTTATGGCCAAGCAGAGCTGGATTGAAGGGCCGTCAGTCTTAAAGGTTCCAGACGCTCAATACTCAGAAGTGCTTGACTCGGAGAAGCTTTCTGAGGATGATGATGAGGTGAGAAAGGCTGTCAACGTGCACCGCACTGCGGTCACCAAAGGCATTGATTCCGTGGACAGGTTAATGAACTACTATTCCAGCTGGCATTATTTAAAAAGAGCAATAGCATGGATGCTCCGACTCAGAGACAATCTGCTGCTTTTGAGCAAAAAACGTCAAGAGTTGGAGGTTGCAGCTACCCAGGATGATGCTGGCTCAAGCAAACATGTGAAGGATAAGAAAACCAAGATGCAACATTACAAGTTGTCATTGAACAAGGGGCCACTTAAAGTGGAGGACTTGAACAAAGCAGAAATGGAGATCGTCAGTTACTGCCAACGCCGCAGGTTCCAGACAGAAATCTCCGCACTGGAACAAGAGAAAGGGCTCGTTAAAGGGAACAGCCCAATCCGCAAGCTGGACCCAGTGCTACAAGATGGCATTCTGAGAGTCGGGGGTCGCCTCGGTAAGTCAGCTATGCCTGAGGAATCAAAACATCCAATTATCATGCCAAATGACGTGCATCCCACAATGCTGCTCCTGCGGGACATACATGAGAAGACTGGACATGCTGGGAGAAACTTCATGCTTTCTCGCCTACGCCAGAAATTCTGGGTCCCAGCAGCTAACTCAGCAGTGCGAAAACTCATATCCAGGTGTGTCACATGCAGAAGGTTGCAAGCAAAGGCTCTTGGGCAAAAAATGGCAGATTTACCACCAGATAGACTGCGAGCAGACAAGCCACCTTTCACCAATGTGGGCGTGGACTATTTCGGGCCTATGGAGGTCAAAAGAGGTCGCAGTATTGTTAAAAGATACGGTGTGCTGTTCACTTGTTTGACAACCCGTGCTGTGCACCTAGAGGTCTCTCACACACTAGACACAGACTCCTGCCTCAACGCCCTACGTCGCTTCATGTGCAGGAGAGGTCAAGTTTCCATCATGAGATCGGACAACGGCACAAACCTAGTCAGTGCAGACAAAGAGTTGAGGGTGGCTATGCAGCAGTGGAATCAAGCCAAAATGCAGGATGCTCTTGCACAAAAGGGTGTGCAATGGATTTTCAACCCGCCTGCTGGTCCTCACTTCGGAGGAGTATGGGAGAGGCAAGTAAGATCTGTAAAAAAAGTCATAAAGTCAGTGTTGCATGAGCAAACAATAGATGATGAGTGTCTACAGACACTGCTATGCGAGGTCGAGAGCATACTTAATGACAGACCACTGACTATGTCCTCGGGAGACCCAAATGATCTGGAAGCGCTCACGCCAAATCATCTGCTGCTACTAAAGAAACAGCCCTTGCTTCCCCCAGGACTGTTTAACAAAGATGACAACTACTCACGTCGCAGATGGAGGCAGACTCAGTATCTTGCCGACCTGTTTTGGAAGAGGTGGGTGCGTGAGTACTTGCCCAGCATACAGGAACGCCAAAAATGGTTTAAAGTCAAACAAAATCTTGTACCAGGAGACATAGTGATGATCCTGGATGACAACGCACCCCGGAGCTCGTGGCTTCTGGGAAGAGTGGTGCAAACCACATCAGACGCTAGAGGACTTGTTCGTCGAGTGCTGGTCAAAACCAAGTCCAGTAGATTGGAAAGGCCCGTGGACAAGCTTTGCCTCATATGTGAAACGGACAATTGATTGATGTGCTAAGTTAAAGTACACTTTAGGGGGTTAGGCATATTGCTGCCTCATATGTAAATGTATTTTGAGTTTTCAATGTGTAAAATGGCTCTTGTTGTTTAAGTTGCATTTGTATAATTATCAGTCCTATTGCCTCATAATTAGGGGCCGGAAATGTAAGAGCCAATTTTAGTGTAGTTCCTATTTGTAAATATGTGTTATTTTTCTTGTTATATTTTTATGTAAGGAAATATTTTTCAGTAATACTTATAGTTTTGCATTTAGTTAGTTTACGTTATCTGTTATCTGTCATTATTTTACTACCTGTCATGCGGTAAGTGGGAGCCTTGCGCATGACTTAAAGGGTAGCCAGTTACGTTGCCAAATAAGGAAGGAAGTTTGTTAGGCATGGGTCGATATAAGTTTTGACCGTAGTCAACGAAAGGACGTAGTCACAGTGTAGCGAACATCATGTCAATTGTTGACTAACATGTTATTGGAAGGACTTGTTAGAAGCCAAAAAAGGAACAAACAATCGTATTCGGTATTGGACCGAGGAAATTAAATGTGGACTACTTTGGACAATAAACCCTTAAAAAGAATTCATGCCTCTCGTGGATTATTGGAACTGGATACGTGACACGCGTCAAGATTCGAATTAGTGCCTGCAAGCTAAAGGGCCATTAAGGTTGGTTGGCCATAACAACATCCACTGGCCGTATCTGCTGGAACAGCTCTGAGAGTAGAATCTTCTTGCTGCTCCTGTATTAGGTCAGCACGAGATACTGACATGGGAAAAAGAGGTAATGGAAATGCAAAATGTTTATAAGTTTTCTTCATTTTTTCCTTCACCTTATTTCTTCTACCCTGAGCCCTGGTGACAGCACATACTGGAAAAATCTGTGACTGGTCTCTATCCTCCATCTCAATTCTATCCACCGAAGGAGAGCTTGTAACCACTGGAGAAAATGAATCCATCACAAAAGGGCCATCAACTAGGTCATTCCCCAAAATCATCTGCACTCCATTTACTGGCAAAGCAGGCTGCGCCGCACTTCCCCTTTAACCAGATATGAAGACAAAACAACTTGCAAATGCAAAAAATGCAAAGAAACAGGTAACATGAACATGATTTTCCAGGGGAGAGCACAGGAGTAGAGAACTGCGCGGGACTGTTTTTTTCATCCCGCTCCCGCCCGCTCCCGCTGAATTTCTGACCATTACCGCCCGCTCCCGCTGAATTTCTGACCAATCCCGCCCGCTCCCGCAGAATTTCTGACCATTACCGCCTGCTCCCGCAAAGTGTGCGCAACGTGCCCGCCCAGACCCGCGATGTGTCTCCAATATAGTTAGCAAGCTCTTACCAACAGGGCTGTTTGAATGAGCTACTATACAATCGTTTTAATGGGAACATAAATAGTCAAAGCAACAAGCATTTAAATATAACTTTGTTTTATTAAAATACCTTTTATATAAACCTTGCATAATCACATGGCACCTAAAACATGCTGCTTTGCAAATCACAATATAAATATGAAAATTGTCAGCCTACTAGTAACACCGCCAACACGCCTCTTTATGTAGCCTATGACCTCAATAACAAATGGCAACGAGAGGCTGAGTGGCTCAAACAGTAGTAGCATAGCCTAAAATAAACTAAGTTAATAAATGAATTTAACGAATCACTTGCCAATATTGCTATGGAGGAAGAGAATGTTGCTGACCGACTGCGGCCCCATTCTCGTGCGTCTCTCTTCCAAGATGCGCCCACAGACACTAAGGCTGTGTCCGAAACCACTCACTCATTCCCTACTCCCTACTCCCTATATAGGGAAATAAATGTAGTGGACTATATAGTGAGCTCAACAGAAAAGAAACTTCGGACACTTCTTTTGGCGCCCGTAATTACGTCATCAATGTCGCACAATTAAAACATACCACATTAATGTCTGAAATAAATAAATATAATTTAGCAGGGACTTTAAGGGATCTAAAAGCGACTTACAATAAGTACATTGTTCATGTACATAGTACTTGTACATTTACGACTGCCTTTTTATTAAATTAGAGTCTTTTGCTTACTGTCCTGTACGTTTCATTTTCCGTATTTGGTTTTTTATTTAAGCAGATTTGCATATTGTATTATCTTGGCTCTTTAGTAACAGAGTTACAGAGTAATCGACTGGAATGTTTAAATATATTCTGTTCGTTTAACATTTTGTTTTTCAATGAATGTAGAAAGCCATTTAATTTGCCTTGTTTTAAAATGTGGACTCCAATAAATAGAATAAACTGGCTCGTGACTGTTGTACTGCTCTACAACTCATTTGTTTTGCGCCTCATCCTTACATCCATCCGCCGAAAGAATAGTCTTAAATAGCCGTTAAAATAGCCTACATACATTTGTACACAGTCTCCCGTCCATCTGCCATATTTACGTTCCTTTGCCGGTTCGTAACTTTGCCCGGAGAAGTTCTGGCAATGCATGATGGGTTATATTGCTCATGTAGTGACCATCCGATGCTCACTACTTTTCGCGGTGAATTGTGGGATACATTCAGGGCACTATATAGGGATCACCTGGTGATCCCTAACGTTTCGGACACCACTACAAAATGGCGTGATCCCTATATAGTGCCCTATATAGGGGTTAGGGAGTGGTTTCGGACACAGCCTGAATGTACTAAACTAGATGCGGGAATACTGAGGATGAAACGTGCTAGCTTTGAGAGCGCTTGTCAGACTTGCCTTGTTTAGTTTTAATGGTGTACACAACTTGTTTAATGTTCTGCTCTACTTCGTTGGCTGACTGAGTCATGACTCACTAGTACCTAGCTATTACAGTCCCGCACAAACCCGCAGTATTTTTTTTTAGCCGCCCGTTCCCGCCCGCAGTTAAATTGAAACCGCCCGTTCCCGCGAGATTTGCGTTGGGTCCCGCGGGACCCAGCGGGACCCAATCCCAGTGCAGACCTCTACACAGGAGCTTCCTCAGGAACTTCTACAAAATATCTCTCCAGGGAGGACATAAGCTCAACATAAACACATCTTGGAACATCTACTGCAGCTGACTTTGTGTGCTGTTCAACAGCTGCAATAGCCACAGCCTTCTCACTCACCTTTGCTGGTGCAGAAAGCGCCACAGGTTTCACAGGCCGGTTACCTGTATGGGACTTGTTCTTCGATTTCAACACTGGACACTCTGCTATCCAGTGACCATTTTCCAAGGCAATAAATACAACAGTAACAGGACAGTTCGACCAGGCTCCCATTTGCTTGCACTATTACCCGACGTAAAGGAAGAAATCTCACTCCCTGAACCTTTCTGATAACCACCAACCATATTATCCCTGCGTCCAAAATCACCTCGCATGTTATGTGTCAAGGCATACTCATCTGCAATAACAGCTGCTTCAGTCAAAGTTTTAACATTTCTCCCTCTCAAATAGGTAGCTATGCGCTCAGGAAGTGTTCTTTTAAACTGCTCCAATAAGACTAGCTCACACAAGTTTTCACAGGTCACAACTTCAGAAGCCAGTCTCCAGCGGCCCCAAAAAAAGGACAACTCACATGCAAACTCCACATAAGTTTGTCTCATATTTTCTAGCGCCTCTGAACTTCTTTCTGTAAGCCTCAGGCACTAATTCATACGCCTTCAAGACTGCACTCTTTACCTGAAGATAATCCTCACAGTCTGCTGTAGACAAAGCTGAAAGTGCTTAATGAGCCTTTCTGGTCAACACACATTGAAGCAACAGGGTCCGCACCAAATCATTCCAATGCTTGTTCCTAGCCAGCCTCTCGAACAACAAAAAAATGGATCTGGATTCTTCTCTGAAAATTTTGGAACCAACCGCAGATAATTAAAGACATCAAATTTTGAAGAACTGCCCCTGCCAGGATCCAACACGGAGAATTCCAAAACCTTACCCTCCTTGATCAAATCCAGCTTATAACGCTCTAAACGCTGACGTTTTCCACCGCAAATAGTACCGCAAATAGTACCTCCGGTCGTCAGCGGAAGGGCCGTGACGTATTTTTGTACGCGACGTAAATAACACCAACGCATTAAATGCTAAAAGATTCAAATATTTAAGAATAATCTAGTAGTGTGATAAAAACATTTGACAGGGAAAATGCTCTAAACACCTTTTAAAAAATGTGAACTTGGTGCTGGTTCCTCTCTGAACCGTAATGAATATATTAGAGCCAGTGTAATGGCAGATGAATTACAAAATCATGAAACAATCACAGAAGTCACTTATAATTTATTAACAAACAATAAGAGCAAATCAGTGCAGCACAGCAAACTTTCAAACAAAAAGGTGGAATATAAACAATTTACAAAAAGGTGGAAGGCTTTTCACGACACTGTGCGTACGTCCTGAAGTAACCATGCTCTTCCATCAATTTGGCGACCTCCTTGTACACCTTTTCATTGCGGGTGGCTCCGTCCATCTCTTTTTGTACTTTATCCTCGGCCACAAGACACAGAAGCGTCTGCACCTCAGAAGTGGACCACGGCGAAGACCTGTTATTAATTTTAGCTGGCATGTTGACGAAGATAGATATTGGCTGCGGCGCTGTTGCTTTATGTCGCTCTTGTGACTTCGTCACACTCTCTGGCCAATCAGTGGCCGGCCGTCTGCCGATGTCACCTTTTAGCTCGACTCAGCTCGCTTGGTCCCTAGAGCGAGGTGATACTAAAAAAAGTACCCGCTACCAGGTACCAGGTACCATGAAATTGCAGTGGAAACGTCAAAAATGCGAATCGGGCTGATACCATGCGGTGGAAAAGCGCCATAACAATGTGGTCCTTACGCCACTGACTGGAGATTTCAACAGGAAAATGTGAAGCCACCTTTCTCAACTGATTTTTAGTGCAGGCCTTCAACAGAACCTCACTTGGACTCTCCACAAACTCCTCTGCAGCCAACATGTTAACACCACTACAAGCCAACCAGAAACTAACTACAGCCCAACCTCCAAAACCTCCACACAGCAACTAGCATGTGGAACACACTTTCCCCTGGCTAACTACCTACCTAACTATCAACCTAGTCTTCGTGCAAAAGTTGTGATGGGAGATTGAAACACAAAGCCCAGTGACTCGGCCTGGCGACCAGCATGCTGGCAACCCACTTAGACAGCCATGGAGGTGTACAAAAATAACAAACTAAAACAACAAACAACAAACCCACAAATATCGTTTCTAATACCTATCAGAAAAGCATGTCCACCTGCTAGGCTGTCTCACAACGTTGGAGGTAAACAATAGTTAGGTCTCACAGGCAGGTATAGCCTCAAAACACTGGTACGGCTAGACACAAAACCAGAGGGGTATTGCACAAAACCAAGATAAGGGATTAAGCCGGGATATGTTGGTTATCCTGGCTGAATTTAGCCTCAGGTCGGTTGCATGAAAGCAGATGAAACATAGCCTGGCCAAGTCACCATGGTGATTTATACTCTGCAGCTAGCCTGCTCCGGACCAGGCTAACAGCCAGGCTAACATTAATCCTAGTGATTCACCTGTATTTCCACCGTCAATCCTGTGAGGAATTCATGTGTTTTATAGCATGTCCATGATCTTTTTATATATGTTGCATCATTTTAATTATACTGCATAAAAAATTTACATGTATATATATTGTCATTTCTCATTTCATTTAAATCTACAACAGTCTTTTTATATTGATTTAAGTGGTATTATTTTTACTCTGGCCAAGTGTTATATTGATATGCTGATGAAGACTGCTTGTCAAACTGCCGTCAGAGGTTTCAGAAAGATGTGTTTTATTGCAGTACAATGAACCGTCGCTATATCATGGTTCAGTACAGTGAACCCTCGCGAAATCACGGTTCACTTTTTTTAAGCTACTTCACGGATTTGCCTCGTGCATTGTGTTCTGCATTCTGATTGACTAAACAGTCTCCTCGTCTTTACCTGTGCATAGGCGCGGTTTACTGTAATATGTACTGTACACGTACGTAACTTTCGCAGAAAAGGTTAAACTTATGGACATGCTTAATTGTAGCGCAAGCAATTATGACAGCTCCAGAGGATTGTACAATTTTTGAATACAAATGCATTAAACCGGTACGCTATTGTCTGCCAGGGTTATTCTCTTTCTTTGATTATGGCTTGAGTATTGCCTTTTTAAATAATATCCTTCTCCTCCTCATAAAACTCCATCAGGAACTGTTGTTCTGTGGCCGTGAAATATGTTGCGTGAATCTTGTCCATGTTCTGATCGATGATTCTGTGAGCGATCGCGAGGTCTATTTAAGAATGCCGTGAACACGCATTTATACTGACTACCTACACCTGGCTTGACATAGCCGCGCCTTTTCATCCTGGCTTGGCAAACGTGCAACCAATTAAGCCAGGATACGACGACCAGACTAGGTCAAGCCGCGCTTGCTCAGTTATTCTGGATTTCTTTATTCTACTTTTGTGCAATACCCCCCAGAAGCTCAAAGCACACTAAACTAACCACTCATCCTTTAACTGTGTGTGACACTCCAATTACTAGTGCATGCTTTAAGCTACGGCTACAAGGATACACAAAAAAACTCAGCAAACCCAGCAACTCTCTACTCACCCTAGCAGTTAAACCCTGGGAATCCTTGCTGCACTAGCCACTAACAGTCTACACTACAAAGGTTCACTAATGATGAGCCCCCATTTGTTACAAACCTGGCTCTCTGTAACAAAAGAGTTCACACACCTACTCAAAATTAAAGAAATTATTTATTTTACCTAAACCTACCAAATAATAACAAAGTATGTAAGAATGAGGCATCAGTGGCGTTATGAGTGTATAGATGTGTGAATGGTGTTGTGTGGAATAAAAGTAACAGAAAACACAATCAAACAAATCCCAAATTAAGCCGTGTGGCAGGCCTCCTGGCTGCTCAGCAGAGAGAGAAATGCACTGCCAGACCAGCAGCCCTGATAACAACATGGCCACTCCCCTCTCAGGTGCAGCCACTTCTTTGATCAGCTTCTAACAGTTACCTAGACAAGACAAAAGTGAATATCCAGGAGGAGAGACAGCCGTCACACAGCTCACACACGGGCCAGCACTTTGCCGCGCTACAGCCACCGGACCTCCGTGTGTAACAGTAAGACTTTATGTTCTGCTCCCATTTCCTCACACAAAGCTGCAAATAAGCTACCTTCAAAGGTTACGTCTTCACAAAGTTCACTGTGCACAACATCGTCCAACACAGGAGATAGATCTGCTGGTAAGGTCTTTGCAACGAGGGCCTCACGGTGCAAAAAACAGTTCAGTCAAGACACTCACGTGATTGATTGATAATCGAACATTTATTGATAACCATGATATGTAATACATTTGACTTTGGCAGAGTGGAATTTCTAAAGGGGCAGCGCTCCTTACCGCCTTGAGCGACACATATGTGCATACATATGATATGAGGCATGGAGCAATAGATATATATAAAATCCCCAAACATACGACCACTCCGCCGGACTATGTGTAGCGGAGCAACACTGCTCCTGGCCTTGACATCCCACTTAATACTAGTAGCGAAAAACAAGTGTTTTTCTGGATACTTGATAACATTAACTGATTAAACCATGTGTGCATATCTTTCGTGTTACATACCATCTGATGTGCAGTTTACCAGACCATTTGCTGAACGGAAGGTGAACATGTGGCTAGCCGAATCCACCGACCACCTCTCTGGTACCCTTCTCATCCGACCTGCAACCTCTAAAGAGCTGCCCCTCTGTGCTCGTCAGCGACCCATCATGGATGTACGCAACGGCAGCTGATGCTGGAACACGAATGATACTGGTGTCAATTCATTGTGTCAGCAACGCGCTTGCTGTTCCCAACTGGTAACCAGGGTATCTCCGCAGATATCCCGACTCGCACGCTGGCTTCTGATCGTTACCTACTGCATCAGATGCACGTCTGCGGATCACCAGTGCCGAGCCGAGATCTTACGGAAACATTCTACCATGATGTAGATCCGGTAACCTCTCAATCATACAGAGCAGGTTTACAGCTACCTCTAGAGACTCAACCTCTAGCACACGACGGTGACCCCAAAGCTGTCCACGAGGCTGTGTATGCACCCAGTGTAACTACATGAATCAGAATGAGCAACAAAATGTGTCGGCAGAGCGCCCACCGCTATAGTGATTTGTCATCCTCTCATCCAAGGGGCAGGTTTACAGTTACCTCTAGAGACCCATTCCTCTAGCACCCGTCGATGACCCAGGATGTGACGCGAGGAGTATGTCTCAGATGTAAATGATCGAACAATGTGTTGGCAGATAACTCGCAATTCCCTGGAGTACAGGGCATCTCTGGAGATATCCCGATTCAGAACTATGGATTTTGATTGATGTGATCAATTCAGAGCACATCTGCGGATCACCATATCCGAACCAGGATTTAAAGAGATATTCCATCTTTATGGGTTAAAAAGCCAACCCAACCATCTGTGATATAACTTTTATTACAGCTGAAACCATCACTGGCCGCAAGCTCCTTCTATACCAAGCTCATAGACCTCTGAGCCCCCACTATGTCCATTGCATTAGGGCGTACGTAGTGCTCGTATGCCGCCAAAGACCAACATCCCATCGCTTTCAGCGTAGATGTTGGCACTTTGGTCGAAGCCCAGGTAGCTGCCCCAATTCAGAAGCAGTGAGTCGTGTATAACTCCGGGCACAATCCGCAGCTAGTACACAAGGAGCGGAGCCGTTGAGCGAACCAGGATCTTGTCATGGCCAGCATCTGTGACGAACAGGGGCTCGGATGGCGTCGCCTGAGGCCGACAAAGCAGGTATCGCGACATAGAGAAAAATGGGCAAAACACACAGTAAGTTTTAGCAATCACAATAGAGCACCTTTGCATGCAACGTCGGTTTTAGAATGTTTAAGGATGATAGTGAACATGTCACTGGACATCAGACATGGTGAGGTCACGACATGGATTGAAAGTAGCACACCTGGTGGTGAATTCCTCGCACCTTAAAAATCCATAAAAAGCTGTGAGAAATACTGACTCTAGAAGTGTGTCTACATAAGGCCCAAAGTGCCCCCGTCTTAAACTAGAAACCAATAGGTGCAAGATAGGTAGGGTTATAGGTAGACGTTTATCTTTAGTCTCAGGACGCTGCTTCTTTAACCCCTTCATCAGCAGGCGTATACAGGGGCTCCCGAGCAAGCTGCACGCTGATGGCTCCAAACACCGAACATTAAATTGAATGCCCGACACCAATGTTTTGATGGTGGACGGATGCAACTTCCGTGATTCAAAACAATGAACAATAAAGGCACATAACACAGACATATTTACAGGCATAGGACTGAGACCAAAAGCAGAACAAAAGCTTGAGAATTGAAGCCATGCGCTGTCATATGATTTTAATGTAGATGAGGCAATCCCCTGTCTCATTTATTACCCGGCAGACGCCACATACTTTTCCAGATACCCGGACCTAATCTAGCACGGTCGAGGGAAATGACGGACAAGCCAGCCCGTCCAGCAGTGAATGGGGACGTAGTTCTCGGAACTCCTGAAATTTGAGGCAGGACAACGCGTCAGCACTCTACTTAGGCCCAGAATGAATGCGGCTCTCAGTATGAAGTTCTTAAGCACGCTGATCCATGTAAGCCGTCACTGAATACCTCCCTCTATTGATGATGTGAACCATAGCTTCGTTGTCGCAGAACACGGTTATCTTTTTTCTGCACCATAAGTGCCCCCACAATAAACGTGTGTGCGGTTGAAAAGATCTCTGGATCCAGGGAAGTTATCTCTACTGGCCACTCTCCTGCCAACCATTCCCTCCCGTAGTACCCCCCAAACCCAACAGAGGGAGCTGCGTCAGTGTAAAAGCAGCGGATGACTCCACCGAATCAAGATAGAAAAAACTAATGCCATTCCAACTATCGCACAACAATCCCCAAAAACGCGAATCGGACCTGCAGCCGGTATCCAACGGGACACTATCTGTGAGTTTGGGCACGCTCTTGGTTACGTGCAGCAGACGAGAAACGAAAGCGCTTGACCATAGAAACTGCGCCCAAGGCCGCCCTCAGAACGCTGTGCACTCGCTCTAACTTCTCCAGGGGTAAGTTAGTTAATGCCTGCATGGAAACGCTGTCCAGCTTAATGCCTAGGAACTCAAATGAGGTTAAGGGCCCAATGGTTTTCTCCGGAGATAACGGAATGCCCAGACACCTGAAAGTGTCTGTTAACACTGAGATGCAACGGGCGGGCGGGGTTAGACGTCGAATGCAGCCGCTCGTCTGGTTTTCAACCTACCCAGACGCTGTCATGTCACCCCACTCCTCATCGCCCTCCACTGGTTTCCCGTCAAGGCCCGCATAAGATTCAAGACCCTGGTGCTGACCTTCCGGGCTGTAAACTGGACTGCCCCGACCTATATCAACTCTCTCCTCCAGCCCTACACCCCCACCCGTCACCTACGGTCATCTGCTGACAACCGTCTAGTGGTACCTCCTCTCAAGAGCGCCCAAGCGCAACACAAACTCTTCCACTGCCTGGCTCCCCAATGGTGGAATCAACTCCCCACCTCCATCAGAAGCACAGACTGCCTTCTCACCTTCAAGAGAAGGCTTAAAACTCACCTATTTAAAGAATTTAATGGCACTTAGGAATAGTATGGCACTTCACATAATATAATGTGCTTTAGAACAATCTGTTGGTCCCCATATGGTGACTTGCCAGTGTTGTTGTTGTATCTCTTGCTTTATGTTCACAATTATTGTGTTATGCATTTATAGTTCTTCCCTTGGCACTTATTGGTTCTCATGATGTATGATTCACGATCTAAAAACCGACTGTGTTCGGGGTCTATCACGTTGCTATGCTCAATGAATGATGCTCTTTGTAAAAGCTCTCTCTTGTAAGTCGCTTTGGATAAAAGCGTCTGCTAAATGAATAAATGGAAATGGAAATGTAAGACGGGAAATCTACCACTAGGAAATCGTCCAGCAGGTGTAACACGAACGGCAGTCTGTGCACGTTAACTAAAATCCAACACAACGCTTCCGACAGTATGTCAAATATGTGTGGGCTGCTGCGGCAGCCAAAAGCCAACCGCACCGAAAAGTACAACTTGCCGCCCCGCCGAATAAATGCCACTGGGAGGGGTGAAGAGGCATGATCTTAAAAGCGTCAGTGACGTCCGCCTTGCCTAACCAGGCCCCCTTTTCTTTTAACCATGCGAATTGCATCGTTCATGCTGGCATAATAGAGATAAAACGGCTGTGAAGGTATCAAACTATTAATACTCGGCACGACCCTGTCATGGGGAGATGACAGATCTATGATGAAGCGTTTCTTGCCCGAGTACTTTCGTGTTGCTACGCCGATGGGACTGACCCTGTATGTGGAAAAGGGGGGGACTGAGAAAAGGCCTATCATGTAACCCCTCGCTACCTCCTTACGCAGAAGCTTGTCTACGACAGCTGGCTCTGTGAGCGCGCTTCGCAAATTGCCACACTCATGAAGTAAAACAGGAACATCACATAAACCAGCATAAAACCCATACATCAGACCGTTGAGCAAATAGGACACAAAACAACGGTCAGGATGGCACTCCAGGGCTTCAGAAAGTCTCGACACATCAACGGGGTTGACACGTATTTAATCAATTCCCCTTCGGGGCCGGGCGGGCGTGAACACCCTGCTCACCAGGTCGAGATGTAGCACCGACCAATCTAAGCCAACATTGAACTTTTGGATGTACAATGCCGATTTGGCGGAAAAACATTTATGGTATTCATAAAACAATGTCCCACCGCAATGCTAAATCCGACACCATGCCTAGATAAGTGTCCAGCTCCACTCGACGATCAGGGAATGCATCGCAGAGCGTGTCACAGTATACGGTATACGCTGAAAACCATGACAAATTCGGCCACAGTCAGATTTTTCGACATTCTGGGGTCACTGCCTTTGACAGATCGACCAGGTCCGATGTACATAGCAATATTTTTACCAGGTTAACGTCCGTGCCTGAGATGATCTGATTCCTCAGTTGGGCTGATATACCCGCAGCGGGAGACAGAAATTACGCCCCGAGAAGTAGAAGCCACAGGAGAGGGGCTGCGGCTTTCCTCCTGAACCTGCGCTCTTTTGGTGGGAGCCAGCCGGGAGAAAGAGCCCCTCTTCCCCCTGCCTTTACCGACCGGAGCGCTCGGGGCGACGGACGGGATCGACTCTGCAGTCCATGAAAAATGCAAATAATTCCTTGTGGGTACATCCACCGGGTGGGGAAATCCCCCGACCATATAAATAATCCAAAATACGGTGCGTCGGCCACTCTTGGTTGGCGTTTTCTGGGCCAGCCTTGAACTGCGCCTGACCTGGCCACCGGCATCCTCACCGACGCATCCGATGTGCGATCCTCCTGGCGAGGGGCAAGATGGGCCTCCACCAAACTCCCCCAGTAAACACTCCACCGCGGATTCAGACGAATCGGACATGGCGACAAAGAACGGAATGCAAGATGACAGTAATACAACAACGAACAGATGGCATACGAACGAGCAGGTGATACATGACGAGCAGGTGATACACGACGAACAGGCGGCACGACGACAAACGGCAATTCTACGAAGATCAGGTAGGCAACAGTACTGATCATTAGACAGTCGGGATGAGTGTTCATATCCGTGCAGCTTTTAAGGGCTGTCTTACCGGACGAGGCCCAATGATCTTGCACTAGCCGAGTCAGGTGTGTTCATGGTTGATTGCTTGCGCTACCTGAGTGCTTGTGCTGCTAGTGCATGTGTGAGAGAGTGATGACGTGTTCTGAGGTGTATCAATGAGTGAAGATGTATACTTAAGTATGTGAATGAATGATGATATACACTGAGGTGCATAAATGGTAATGTATACTGGTTTGTATGATAAATTATATTTATTTGTTACATTATATTTATATGATATGTAATTATGTAAGACTGAGTGATGATGACGAACGAGGGCTGCCCGATTGTCATGCCTGAACTCACTGCGTGACAGTTAAGTGACAGTAATATCTGGGTTTCTTTCTTTGACCATACTTACGAAGCCTTTAATGCAGTGGTTCTCAACCCTGGTCCTCAGGGCCCACTGTCCTGCATGTTTTAGATGTTTCCCCCTTCCAACACACCTGATTCAAATGAATTGTCATTATTAGGCTTCTGCCGAGCTTCATAATGACTCCTTCATTTAAATCAGGTGTGTGGGAGCAGGGAAACATCTAAAACATGCAGGACAGTGGGCCCTGAGGACCAGGGTTGAGAACCACTGCTTTAATGCACCCGACCATTGCTGCTGCTCCGTCAGTGCAGACACCTGTGCAGTTTTCCCACGTAAGCCCGCTTTTGTCAAGATATTCCGACGTAACCCGAAATATTTCCTCTCCTGTTGACTTTTCTGGCAGTGCCTTGCAAAATAGGAAATTTTCTCGAATGGCCTCTCCATCCACAAAACACTCTTTGGCCAAGAGCTGACAATGTCCACTAATGTCGGTCGTCTCATCAAGTTGTAAGACTAAGTTTTACTGACTCAAATCTTTTCCAAAACAACTGTTTCGATGTCCCCAGACATGTCATCAATGCGTCTGGCAATTGTACTATCTGAGAGAGACATTTTAGCTATCTCCTTGGCTACGTCAGGGCCAAGCATCTCATTAACAATGGCTTTACAAGCTGGCAGTATTAATGATTCTGCCACAGTGTGGGGCTTTTTTGATTTAGCTACAAGTTCAGCAACAAGGTAGCTAGCTTTGAGGGCTTTCTCGTTTACCTTTGTGGTTTTTCTCAAAAAAGTTGCCTGTTTCTCATTGTTTGTACGTAACGGTTTATTTTGAACGGAAGGGTGTTTAGTTTGAAGATGGCGCTTAAGCTTGCTTGGCACCATGGCGCTTTTGGAAAGCTTCTCACCACACACCATGCACAGTGGAGTTGGCACCATTGCATCCCCGGTGAAGGTAAATCCAAAAGAAATATAGCTTTCGTTGTATTGCCTCAAGCCCACCGTCTTGACTTTTTTCTTTTGTGGCTGCGTCCGTGTCTGTTAAAAGTGCGCTGGCCTTAATGAAGTTTACAAACGCAAATAACTTCGCTTAGTGTTTTGTCGAGGGTGGGGGGACACCTGCTGTTACACTTTCATGCGTTTTGTGTTAATATTAGTTATTAGTTAATGAAAAACGTGTTATTTTCCCTGAAGAACTGTGACTTGCATGTATGGTGTTCTCAAAAGGAAGCCTGTCGTCATCAGAGGGTCAGAGATGATCAGGTAACGGACAGACATGTAGGCTAGTAGACTGACACATGAATGGATGGATGTTGGCATGGGATGGCAACCATTGGGTGATACTGATAGCTTGTGGTAGTTACAGCACTATACTTAGCTGTGTTCTCAGTCATGAACAATATATTGTCACCACCTAAACAAAGAAATACATAAAACATTTGTAGATTATTTTTTATATTTTATTGAACTAATTTACAGCAACAACAAAAATCGAATGAAATGTACATTTCCTTTATTAACCCTGACACATAAGCACTATCAGAATCAGAATCAGAATGGGGTTTATTCGCTATGCAAGATTAACAAACATAGAATTCACTGTGGCAGAAATGAGCAAACATAGAACATAAATGAGCATACATAGAACATATATGTGCATACTAATAATAAAATAAAAATGAATACAATGTAAAATACACTACGAATATGATACAAATAACAAATAATACAAATGATACACATAATACAAATAATACAATTATACACATAATATAAATGATACACATAATACAAATGATACCAATAACATGGAAGTATAAATAACATAGGTACAAAGTGGAATGGGTATATATAGTACAGGGGGGGTGTACACAGGAAATCTAATTTCTTCCACAGTCACTAGAGTCTAGTGATAAAAGAATGAATCGCACTTTGAATCCACATTTCATTCCTTATCCACGAGCGCTATCTACCGGACATTTATATAATATGACTTACAATGGGAAACACAAAACCATCTTAGGGTCAGGGTTCTTTAGAATGTATGTATTTGACGATATATTTTTTAGATATTTATTTGGACCACCTTGTACGTCATGATATAGGCTACTTATTTTGTATCTGCAGGTGACATTAAATAACTAAATAACTCCCCAAGTATATGCCTATTGTTGAGGAAAATATATGACGGGACATGGGAGGCCGTGCCTGCAACAGTGTTCTTATAGTAGCTCATTAACATCAACTAAAGAGAATTAATGATTACAGCACAATAATGTATATACGTTACAGAACTGTGACAAAACAAGCAGCATTTCCATGTAATTTCTCAGAAACATATAATATTCAGTAGAGTTCGTAATCTCAATAGAAGACCACTTCTTACCACACTAAAAAATTACATCTCAAAACGAATTTATGATGACCGGGGAAATAGGCTGCCTACCATAGGATTGAAGTGGTTTAAGAAATAAATTATTAACACGGAAACAGAATTTCCCCAGCGTTCTTGTTTTGAAGTGCTAAAACTTCAGATATTACATGTTTTTAGCCCAAAAAAATATAAATGTTACACAGCGCCCGTGGTTTCGAACCACAGCTACGAAAATACTTTCTCTAGAATGTAAATGTAACCACTGAACTAAACTACCAGTCATACTGATCAGTTTTAGATTATTTATTTGGCGCAGCTACTTGCTACAGTCGTAATCTACTTGTTTTGACGTTAATCATTTTTTTGGGGATGGTTGCGTTTGATTCTCTTTCATAAGTGACAATTCTGCACTGACCACTTTCTTTGGTTAAAATGTTGATATGTCATAATGTCGGCTGCTATATTAAGTCTAACATGGTTTATTGGTTTAGTTCTCCAGAAGAGGAGGACCAAGTTATTACATTGTACTTGTATTTGTACTTGTTGCACTTAAAATTTAATGATTGTAGTTGTCATTTTATATAAAATACACCCATTTAATTCCTTATCCTAGAGCGCCATCTACTGGACACTGGTAGTCTTCAAGAGACAACTGAAAATACAAACATTGACTATATGTAAGTCCGTGGACTATAAAATAATTTATGTATGTTTTGGGGGGAAGTGCACTTCTCAGAATACATCAAACGTCATATATCAAAAAGACCATAGTTAGATGTCAAAACGCTAGACTGCGCCCGCGGTTTGATCCGATGGCCCGCGGACCTTCGAAGAACGATTGTTATGACAATGGAAGTAACCGCTGAGCTAAACTAGCGCGACTTTACCACTGTTCAGAAAGGTTAAAACGTTATTACCTGTGTCTACGTCATAGCGGTGGAGTGGAGGTTGGGTTTAATGTCTAATTGCCAACGAGTACATAATTTTGTTAGATATCTGCTATTGAAAACAAAAATCAGTTAACAATGTGTTGTATTAAATATATTAATATAACAAAATCAGTTTCATGTAGGTTATATGAAATGACTTCTTTTTCTTTTTCTTTTTTTTTTTGTCGTTGAAACTGAACAGTTCGTTTTTCAGAAAATAAAAGACTTGGGCTATTTGAGTGACCCAAGCTGTCCACTGTTTGGCTAATACTTCGATTCGACGCAACAACATTTTTTTGTGAATAGGTAGCCAAGTTTGAAGTAAAAACCAGTTCACATACTTGCTAAAACTGCTTGACAAATGCGGAAGAGAACCGTATGGATTAGGGCGATGTGCCTCCCTCAATATTCCACTAGGGGAAGACAAATACAAATCAATGTCGAGGTCGGTTGTGTTGACATCATTGATCTATTATATTAACTGGATACGGTATCGAAAAATGGCGGCCGTTGATTTCAATGAAGTTGCTCACCTGGCGCATACGCGGAAAAAGTTTTTTGACTTCCTGGTTTACTTCCGTGGTATGGGGTAGGATGGACAGACCAAACATTTCTTAAATGTTTTGAAAATATTGTTTTTGCTATTCGTATGCAACATCAGCCAACTTAAACTAATCTGAAGTCAGATTTTATTTATCTTTTGCCGTTTTCTTATAAAAACCCTTTTTATGCGAGATTTTTGAAAAATTCCACCGCTTTAATCTTGGATTTTGTGGCACCGAGAATCTGTCAGGTTCTGATCAGGCTCTGCATTGTTCTACATCACATCTCTGCTTCTATCCAGCGCGCGAGCTGCTCAGACACTCCAATCCTGATGTTACAGGCTGGTAAAAAGTCTTATTCAAGAGGCCAAAACATAAAATGTATATCTTTCGATTTTTTTCTAAATTTGATAGATTGCGTATCATTGCAGGACCCAGCTATACAGAAAGTAAAAAAGTTGTGCTGATATGCTAAAATAGGTTACAAGGGAGAGAACCAACTTTTGTCATCATAGAACGTTCAGATTTCCATGCATTCCTATGGGATTTTCATCAACATGACTTCAACTTGATTTTTCTCAAAATGTATATTTTTTTAAATTGATTAAACATACCTTATTTTGAAGAAAACAACCTAAGCTTTCGTTTAAGATATGTCTCCCGGTTGTGCTGACCCTCTATGAAAGGTAGCCAAAGCTTCAAAAACTATAAGCAATATTTTCATGTACTTTCTCAATGTTGATCGCAACCAACATTTGATAGAATTAAGGTGTAAGTGTCTACATGCTAACTGTCATATTTGTTTTTAATTTATTGCAAGTAGTCGCTCCACAATACAAGCTGTCATATTTATCAACCAGATGCCGGTAGTCAAATCTGTTTTGTCTATCAATGATCCCGTGTGTGATATAGCCTACGACTTGTCAGATTAAGTACAATCTGACAATCTTGTCAGATTAAGTTTAAAGTTCTTATCGTTTTATAGGCTGTATCGGCACATTCAAACAGGCAAGTCTTTCGTTATTAAGCTTTGTGCGGCTTCTGTTTCTGTTTCTTTTACAGCTACGTGATAGTATTTGGATATTACCCCGAGTCATGGAAGGAGCTCCTGGACATTAAGTGTAATTCCTAGCCTGATATCTTTTCATAGTCGACCCTAAAACACAGTTTTCTCCTGTAGTGAGATGTCAGAACCTATACACTGAGCCACATGCTACTGAATAAATAAATACAAATTCCGTTGTGTGGTGTATTTAACATAATTAGGTGTTCCCATGCAAGGCTTTATAATGAAAAAAGTTCAAACTTTTCAAAGTAATAATGTGATTTTACTGAACATTAACTATTTACAATATAACGAACATAACAAAAACAACAGACAGAGTGGCTGAAAAGTGTTCCCGAGACACAGCGGCACAGCGGGACCGCGCTTGGGAGTGTAGGCGCACAGCTGTGACGTCACCATAAGAATAAGATTTTGCGGGGGCTTTTCTGGTCTTTAGAACAAGTTTTGGACAAGTTTTTGAACGGTTTAAAAGTCCATTACTTAAAAATATGGAATAAAAAGATTTGCAATTAATAGTGGTTACAGCTGTAGGTGTCCTGAGAACCTTTTTACAGGCTTCTCTTTTACTATTACGGTCTATGGGAAAAATGCTTTCTGGGCCCCATGGGGATTTTATGTTGCAATACCACGAGTGGCCACCGGGAAAAATCGGCGTGTCTGCTGAGAGGCAGACCCGGGGCTTGGTTGACATGGGTTTACAGGAGTGAGAGAATGAGTGACATATGGTCCATAGCAGTTCCCTATGGTCCTTACACCCTACTAGACCATCAGGTATGACCTCACCACCCCAGCTGATGTGACTGCCCCCTGGGGGAGAATTCTGCATACTGCCCTCTGTAGGTCACTATTAGTTATTACAGAGGACTAAGAGTTTTCAACAGCAGCAGGATACATTACAGCACTCAAAACTATATACAGTAATCCCTCGTTTTTCACGGGGGTTACGTTCCAAAAAGCACCCGCGATAAGTGAAATCCGTGAAGTAGAAACCTTTATTTTTTTTTACAATTATTATACTGTACAATTAAATTTAAATTAAAGATTCATGCATTCCGTAATGCCGACCTACAGCCACACAGCTTTTACCCTCCTTTAGCTTTGCCAGAAGTTTAACTTTTTCTGCGACTGTTAACATCTTCCTCTGCCTTTTGGGCCCGACCGCAGGTGCCTTTGTCGGTGCAGAACGTTTTGTCGACATTAGTGTTTAAGAGAATTTGCTTGTACAAGAGACATTTACATGTATTTTATTTGGCTAGCTGTTTTGCACGTGTACAGTGCATACAGTATTACAGTAAACTAAAGTAACGAAAGTAGCGAAACTGTGAAAAGTGAACCGTGATATAGCGAGGGATTAGTGTAATACAATATATTATGTATACAATATATATATTTTTACTCTTAGATCCTTATCTTCATAGGTTTCTTGTGTATTATATATATATTATAGAATATATTATATATATATATATATATAATACACAAGAAACCTATATATATATAATACACAAGAAACCTATGAAGATAAGTATCTAAAAGTAAAAAAATATATAATAATATATAAATAAGTGAGCGCTAAGAGGTGTTAATATAAAGTGTGTTGGCAGAGTAGGACCATACGCAGCACAGCATTGGAACCCAAACTAGAGACGATGACAAACTGAAGAGTCAAAAATTTGAGACGTTCGGCTTTGTTTCATGTACACGCAACTGCATTCAGCTGCGAGAGGCTTTTTATTTTGACACACCCACAACTTAAACCTATCAGCAATCAGCTGACGATTCAGAACGATCCAGCACACAAAACAAAACGTCACATCTGTGCACGTGAAGCTAAGTACTTAATTGGGAGCACCATCTCAACAAATTGAGAGTTGAGAGGTATTCATATAAAGTGAGAGTCAAGACATGCTGCCCAGACAATAAGCCTCTGACTGCGACTGTGTCAGCTGTTCTTCAGTGTGTCTGTGTGTCCCTGCAGGTGTGCTGACCACAGCTGGGGTGGAGATGCAGGCGTTCAGCGGTCCTGCAGCCAGCGGGGGGGACCTATGGTCAGAGAGCGCAGCAAAGACACGTCAGCTCAGGGGGAACAGAGACGCCGAGGACGGCCACACCAGGCGCAGGTCCAGGAGGACAATGTATGGACAATGTATCCCCCTGCGTGTGATGCTGCGCCAATCATGGGCCCAAGCCCAGTGACAGCCTAAACTGGCTTTCAGTCAAGACACTCACGTGATTGATTTGATAATAAATTCTCTTGTATCTCTTATATCTCTTGCTTTATGTTCACAATTGTTGTGTTATGCATTTATAGTTCTTCCCTTGGCACTTATTGGTTCTCATGATGTATGATTCACAATCTAAAAAAACGACTGTGTTCGGGGTCTATCACGTTGCTTTGCTCAATGACTGATGCTCTTTGTAAAAGCTCTCTCTTGTAAGTCGCTTTGGATAAAAGCGTCTGCTAAATGAATAAATGTAATGTAAATGTAAATGTAAATTGATGATGTATTGATAACCATGACATGGAAATATATTTGACTTTGGTGGAGTGGAATGTCTAGAGGGGAGCACTCCATAGCACCTTGAGCGACACATACGTGCATACGTATGACAAGAGGCATGGAGCAATAGAGATATATAATCCCCCTGATAGACAGACCTAAATACATGCATTTAGACAGACAGACAAACAACAGGGGGAGAAAGGGGATGGTGGTGGGCGGCAGCAACACTGATCATTAGACAGTCAAGCTCGATCTATGCTTCTGCGATTCGTCGCCCGTATTGCTCCGCCGACAACGCGGACCCTCCCGCATTGCCCATCGCGCGCCTCCAAAAAATCCTAACTGCGCATAGCGTTGTCGGCGTCGCAAGCGCTGTGATTGGTCCGCTCAGAACGTGACGTAGTTTTGTAAATAGTTGATACGTGTGTTGTATCGTTTGAGTGCACTTTTTGCCGTGACTTTTTATATTACATTTATACATACTACAATGCATATTGTTGTTGTATTGTTTTAGTGCTGTGATTTTTTTTATTATACTTTTTGTATTACATAATGCATAACAATAAAACACACAAGTTTGTTTTCAAGCAGTTGTTTTGATATTTATTTTCAACACACAGAGCACAACACAGTTTACACACCATGCATAGTTCACAGTTTATTATCACTCAATGAGAGTGCTTCGGGACACCAATCTGAAGTTCGACTCATCGGCCACCACTTTTCTTCACTCGCCAGACTGTATACGGCGAAGAAGCTTGTCAAATTGGCCCGCTGACATTCGAAAGTATCGAAAGTGCATTTGTTCATCCAGGTCCCTCAGTGGGTGAACAGGTGTTGCAAATTCACCTGTTTCCAGCCTCAAACGATCGTACAGAACCTCCGCAAACGTCTTCTCTGTCGCCTGTGCTTCCACATCATTTGCAAAATAAGCATTTGCTCTTCAATAATGAGCAAGGATTCGGCTATAACCCTTGAAACCACACAGCCACACCCCCTGGTGGCATGGCGGTGAATTGCAGAGTAACGTGGACCTACCTGAATGCCTGCGCTGCTAGTGCATGTGAGAGAATGAGTGATGATGTAGGTGTGTGAATGAGTAGTGATGTATACTGAAGTGTGTAAATGAGTGATGATATATACTAAGCGTGTGAATGAGGGATGATGCGTGCGGCCTGATTGTCGAACCAGAATTGGCTCCGCCCATTTGTGCTACCTCAGACCCAAGTTGAGCATTGATTTTTGATGTTTCAATGACTTATTAACTCTCTCTAGAGATATGACAGTCTAGCCTGTGTTCTGCTCCTCACTTTCACCAGCCGTCCCTGCAGGATCTCTCACTGAATTGCTCCTTCCAAGGTTTCTTCCCATTCTTCTCCCTAGTTATTTTTTTCTGGGAGTTTTTCCTTGTTTTCCTTGAGGGTTTAGGTTGATTGAATGGCAGTTATCTGGGCATATGTGAAGCCCTTTGTGACATTGCTTGTAAAAAGGGCTATTCAAATAAAGGTTGATTTGATTTGAATTCGATTTTGTAAAACACTTTGAAGTTTTCTACTAAGTTTTTAGTTTTAGGACCACATTGTTAGATCCATCCATTCATTTTCTGCCGCTTATCCAGGGCCGGGTCGCGGGTCGTTGTCCCTGATAGGTTCCTTCAGGCTCCGGCCAGGATGAGAAGCCGGGCACGCAGAAGCAGAGCCTTCTGAGAAGGCAGAGCAGGTACAGAGCACCTCCTCTGGGCAGAGGAAGGCCGACTCTGACGACTCGGGAGACTCCTCCCCCAAGAGGAAGTCCCTGCACTTATGAGGAGCTCTGGTGGCCATGGCAACGCGGAGAGTGTTGGTGAGGGATTTGTCAGGTGCAGCATTGGACTGGGTCTCTGGGAAGTGTACCTCCCATGGCTGCCAGCGTTACGCTGAACATCTATTTTTAATGACTCCTCTCTGTACTGTCCAGATTAGTCAAGTAGTCTAGTAACAAACCACGTCTTTTAGTTTGTACGAAGGTGTTAGAGGGTATGGGTACACCAGAGACCAGGCATAGTTATCCCTCAAGTACCTCTTGTCCACATAGCGGATGAGGAGAGGGTAAAGGGCGTACAGGTCTCTGCAGTGCATGCTGACACATACACACACACGCAGGTCCTTAAACTGGGTGAACAAAATATGTGAAGATGTCTAAAATTACATAACAATCTATGTATTGTCTATCATGTAATACAAGAAAATGGTCTTAGGTGAAGTACTCACAAATAGTCTAAAACCCACACCCACGATCTTGACCTTAACATGGGACTGAGACACACACTCACCAGCCAGCCTCTTCATCCGAGAGGCCTTGTCAATGCGCAGGTTGTTGACCACAATCTTTATGATGGTTGAGCTGTTCAGAGGTGACGTTGATACAGATCTGGTCCTTCAGCTCCGGGAAGTTCTCCAGCCCCCTCTCCCACCAGTCATATATTAATAACTATAGTTTGTTGTATTTATTTTATTTGATAATAACACAAAGTAAACTGGTTAAATTGTGTTGGTTATACCTGTTATTATAAAGGGCAACAACAACTGCAAAAAACAGTAGGCCTAGTTATTAGCTATTAGCTACACAGCTACATATAGCAACTAACTACAGATCATGAAAATATTTGCTCTAATCAGCTTTCCGCTAAAGTTCCGAAGACGCTCTTCATTCATCTCCAGTTTTGAACTTTTCAGCAAATGTTGCGAGTTTGTTCTGGGAATGTGTTTTAGTATATTTTGTAGGTTCTTTGATAATTTCTCGCCACATATCAAGCATAGCGTACATGTAGGCTAAGTTAAAGCAAATTGATCTGTCCGCGCAGACATAAACTATTTTTCTTTGTTTAAGGGTTAGCTGCCACGGCCCAAAAAGCAACATCTACCCGCAGTGGGGAAAAGGCAGCGACAGACTTTGCAGGATGGGATGCATGGTTTGATTGACAACATATTAAAACGCTTTTTTTTTTTAATTAATTAATTATTGTCATAGTATGACATCGACCTCTGATATTGAGGCGTTCCGCCTGAAAGACCAAGCGGCAGGGGGCCACGGAATAAGGGTTAAAGAGCCGTTTGGGCTCCAGAGACACACACACAAACATAACCTCTCACTCCCCATACACACCCCTAACACACTTAACTCACTTGCTGAATACTGGAGAAGGTTTCGTGGTGTTAATAGTGCTTTAATATGAGTAAGTTCTGAGTATACAATTACAATTATATTCTGTTGTAATAACTTTTTTGCACTTCTGGTTGGATGCTGACTGTATTTCGTTACCCTGTGCTTGTACCTGTGTAATGACAATACAATTGAATTTAATATAATCTAATATGACATTTAAAATCTCCTAACACAAATATTTACCTGAGTTTAGCAAGATCCACAAATGTTAAGCAAGATCCACAAATGCACAAATGCAATGATCATGCTGTGCATTTGTGGACAATGCTGTGCATTTGTGAATAGTTTTGCTACAATGATTGAGGCTTAGGGAAAAGATTCTGTCACAGGTCGTTTTCCTTTTCTACCACTAAAGGTCAGCACTGACTGTCTGAGCTTGATCTCAGTGGTGCAACAGAGTCTACAACAACAAATGAGCAAAAACAAACAACAGTTAACCTGTTCCTCAACTAGAGGGCAGAGCCGCTTGCTACATTTACATAGGTATCCACACCCAGGAACCAACAGCAGCTCCACAGAAACCGACCCAGCACACGTACCCAAGCAACCGAACAGGAAAAGCCACAGAGTTGGCAGGGAATTGCCAGGAAGAGAGACCTAGCAATGGACAGATACAACTTGGTCTGGGTTAACTCACAGGACTGATCCATAGGTGGACCGAGCCATGATCCCAGGTTAGTGGTGGATTTGTGTATGTGTGTGTAAGTAGGAATGCTACAATATATCCAGTGTCTGCAGAAGAAAATAGCTGTTTACAGAAGAAAGGATTGTGATAGTGAAAGATACCTTGGGTGTGTTTTAATTTAGGTTCCAGCACTGCTAGAAGTATTGGTGGCAGTGTTGTGTTGTCTGGCTGGGTGAATTAATGAAGAGAATGAGAAGGACAGAACATCACGTGTTTGATAGAACATGTGTTTGATAGAGGCACAACATCAAGGAGTGGCTTTCCTTTTTATTGACTCAGTGGAGGCTTATGCAAACCCCAGCCAGTACCGGGGAGAGTTGGAGAGAGAGAAAGGTAGTAGTAGTAGTAGTAGTTTATTTGTCAATTTCTTTACATATACACGACACCTAAAGAAATCAAAATTACGTTTCCCACTATCCCATGCAGACAGACAAGTCAAGGTGATCAACATGACAGGACAGGACAAACAATAAAAATATAAAACAGCAGCAATACATTCTATTTTAAGACTCTAAAATAATTAAGACCATGATAAAAAAAGTGCCAAGCAGAGAGACAGGGAGGGAGAGAGAGGGAGAGAACATGTGATGAGAACCAGGAAATTATTGCGACAATACTGAATAAGTTGGGAAAATGGCAGATACAGAAGCAAAGGATTTGGAGACGCATAACAGGGTATGGGGTTGCTGGGACGGCTAGAAGGGACGGGAGCCTACAGGGGTAGCAGTCACAATCAAGGTGAAATAAAAGACGAACAAGCAGAGGAGATACGTCTCTGGAATGTGGGTGGTGGACCTGTGACAATAGTGTAATTCGGTCAGCGCCACAAAGGCTGCTCTCAAACAAAAGAACTGGTTTAGGGTCATGGAACATTACATGACATGACATCATTACAGAACACACACACACACCCATGAACACTGTCTCCCAAACACAAGATCAAATTGTTTTTTGTTGTTCGGTATGCAAACTGCAGTTTATCATTGGTGCTTTGTCCTACAGAACCTGTCCACAGTAACAGAGAGCAGAACGACCAAACCAGGCCACAGAGAAGAGAGAAGACCAAACTAACCAGACCCAGAGAGGCAGCCCAGCCTATCTAAACACAGGGAGGAGAGCAGAGTAGACCAGCCGAACCAAGACACCACACTCTCTCTCCAGCACGGCCCTTCACCCAACAACCGACAAAGACTGTTCCATCGTGCTGCTTCAACAGGCTCCTCTCGAAGTGCGCTGTCGTGTGCGTACATGCAGATGATGATCTGTGAACTCTGACCCCCACCCTTCTGACCTCCATCCTCGGTTGAGTGACCACCCCCCCCACTGGAGCCATGTTCTCTCACCGGAACGACAGCCTTCCATCCCCGAGTCTGGAAGACACCTTCTTCCCTATTTCCTCCTCCTCGTCCTCCCTCTCTCTCTCCCTGGCTCTCCCCTCCTCCTCTGCTCACTCCCGGGTGGGGGAGAGCGAAGAGGACATAGAGACGGACCTTATCCTGGCCGCTGAGTTGGGGCAAGCTCTGTTGGAGAGGAACGAAGAGCTGACAGCCACTCTTGAGCAGAAAGAGCGAGAGGTTGAGGTGAGAAACTAACATGGAGAGTGAGAAATAGCGAAATCCCCTGCATGTCATTTCATGATTTTATATTTACTTTTAGTAGACGCTCTTATCTAGAGCAATTTACAGCAAGTACAGGGATATTATGCCCGAGGCAAGTAGGGTTAAGTGCCTTGCCCAAGGATACAACATTGTCTACCTTAGCTGGGAATGGAACTGACGACCTTCTGAACACTAGTCCAATGACCTAACCACTCAGCCAGCTGACTACCCATTATAACATTTACATTTGTTCAATTAGCAGATGCTTTCTCCAAAGCGACTTCCAAGAGAAAACAACAGAACATTGGTCACTGATCATATCAACGTCATAGTCCCCAAACATAGCGGGTATATACTGTACATAATGAGACATACACCAGGAGATGCCAAGTTGTAGTGAAACCATGATTTTCCATGGATTTACTGGGATGCTGTATATGTTTTGTTTGTTTGGTGTATGTGTGTGTGTGCATGTCAGGTTCTGCAGCAGGAGAAGCATGTGCTCCAGAGAAGGCTGGATATGAGCGAGATGACGTTAAGCCAGCGAGAGGCAGAGCTCATGACTGACATCGCCAGCTTGCGCGAGGAGCTGGAGCGACATCACAGCCGGGGGAGGGACCGGAGGCGGGACGAAAGCGAGCAGCTCACGCAGCTGGCCAATCACAACCACCGACTAGTCGAACAGCTGGCTGAGGTAAATCCTTAACTGCAGTACAGGGATCTCTCTGGGGGGGGGGAGGGGGGAGGGTGGGGGAGACAAAGAAACTGAGGAGAGAATTTAAGAGAGAGAGAAAGTATTATTATGTTACATATATGTTCTATGTTTGCTCTTTCCTGCCAAAGTAAATTCTGTGTTTGTATATCCTGCATAGTGAATAAAATAGATTATGAGATTCTGAAGTGGGTGTGTGAGTTTTCGAAGCAGTCTCGCGGCAGCAGGAATGCAGACCAACAGGTTGAAGGAAAACATCTGATGAAGAAAAAAAAACATTCCATCTCCTTCCATCTTTGCGTCATCTCCCTGTCATTCTGCACCGCTCTCTCCCCCTCTCTCCTCCTCCCTTCCTCCAGGCCGTCTCGGTCGAGCACAGCCTGAGGTGCGAGTTGCGGTCTCTCAAGGAGGAGATGGACGACTCGTCCTTCAGCCGGGACATCAGCTTCACCCAGCTGGGCAATACCCAGGCGGAGGTACACAAACACACAACTCCCCTCCAGCCAGCAAGCCGAACGTTGTTCTGGGTGCCAGTCAGAATGCAATCCCATACGTGACCATCTTGTCCTGCTCTCTCCGACCCTTCTCCCTGCTCACCCCCGTCCTCCGTTCCTCCACTTCCAGAACAAGGTTTTGCTGGAGCGGCTCTCTCTCATAGAGAAACAGCTGGCCTCGTCCCAAAACGACACCGACAGGTTGAGAGCGGAGAGGGAGGGGATGAGAGAGAGGCTGACCGAGATGCAGACCAGTCTGAGAGAAAAACAAGCGGAGGTAAAAGAATGGGAAAAAGAGACGCATAGGGTCAACAGCGCTTGTAAGAGTTTGTTGCGCAGGCTAACCTTTCTAACCTGTGTGTGTGTGTGTGTGTGTGTGTGTGTGTGTGTGTGTGTGTGTGTGTGTGTGTGTGTGTGTGTAGCTGGAGCAGGAGCAGGGGTTGGTATTTGAGTTGCGGACCTTGAATCGTTCTCTGCAACAGAGAGGCCTGAGCCAAGGAGAGGGGAACAGCATGGAGAACACACACACACACCCCCAGTCTCTGCATAGTGAGATACAGCAGTCCCAGGTACACACACACACATTTACAATACCAGTCAGAGGTTTGGACACATTGTCCCATTCATTGACACACCATACTCACAATGGTACACCTCATAACAAAATGTTCTAACGCATAGGTTTCAACCGCAACAATCTAACAAACTAACAACTCACTTTCACTGTCTCTGACTGACAAGTTAAGGATGTGATATACAATGTGATCGTGCTTTAAAAGGACAGGATGTGATTTCATTTTAGTTCACGTTGTTCATGTTACATGGGAGTCAGGTGGCTCAGCGGTTAAGGCGTTGGCCTCATGATTGGAAGGTTGTGAGTTTGATCCCCGGCTGTGGCTATGTGATGTTGTGTCCTTGGGCAAGACACTTCACACTACTTGCCTTAGGGGGAATGACCTTGTACTTGCTGTAAGTGGATAAAAGCATCTGCTAAATGGATATTTCTTTTCTTTTCTTATTTACTGATGCTTGACTGTGATTCTAATGAGCCCTGTCTCACTCTAGGCCAAAGAGGCTCACCTGGTCTACTCTGCAGCCCTGCAGGTTAAAGATGAGGAAATACAAACTCTGAAAGAAGAGGTGGGGGTCTGATTCACACACAGCAGTCACATGTACAGATTTCAATCGTTCATGCTTGAAGACGCAAAATAATTCTGTGCCTGATTTAGCTGAGCGCTAAACAGGCTGAGCTTGATTCTCTGAAGAAGGATCTTGAACCATTTCCAGGAAAACCCTCTTACAGGTAACGCACACTCACACGTTTGCATTGCAATTTTGTTTACTATTGTGGCTTCGTCCCGCGCATGCCAATGATGTGTGTGCACGTACGAATGCTCAGTTCCTTAGAGAACGAGGTGATCACCGTGCGCCAGGAAAGAGACTCTCTCACCCAGCAGCTGCTCAACACCATCAAACACAAGGTGGCGCTGTCTCAGGAGGTCGACGCGTGGCAGGTGGGGGTCCTCGTGTGTCCGCGCTCACAGAAAGGGAGGCTCGGGGGCACATTTGGTTTCCGTTATTTTACATTAAAGCGGACCTCGTTTTTTAGTTTCCTGTGAAGGTTTTGTCTCTTTCGTCTCCCTCCCTACCTCTCTCTCTTGTTCTGGTTCACGCACTCTTTCTTTCCCCTCCCCCTCTCATTGTCTCTCTCTGTCTCTATCTCTTTCTTTCCTTCTCGCTCTCTTTCTCCCTCCCTCTTTCTCCCTCCCTTTCTCTTGCTCTCTCATTCTCTTTCACACTTTCTTTCCCCTCTCTCTCGCTTTCTGTCTCTGTCTCGCTTTCTTTCCTTCACCCTCTCACTGTCTCTCTTTCACTCTCTCTCTCTCTCAGGAGGATATGCGCTTGGTGATTAGTCAGCAGGTGCACCTGCAAGAGGAGGAGAGACTAAAAGCGTTGGAGAAGGACAGAGAGAGGGGCCTACAGCGAGGCTCTCGCACCAGGTCCCTGAGAGTGAAAGGGGAGGGAGGGAAAGGATTCTTCTCCTCTCTGTTCAGAGGGGACCCATAGGAAAGAAAAAAAGAAAATAAATATTTTCATACCCTGCCAATGGGCCAACATATACCTTCCGTAGCACAGCCATCAAGAATGGATTCAAAAGACAAACCATTTGATGAAATATATTTTGAATATAATGTTCACCTGTATTAACTATTATTTGTATTATTATTATTATTATTATTATTATTATGTATCTATGTAATGGAAATAAACATATTTTAGAAGCAATTCGTGCCAATGCTTGTTTTTGTTTTTTATTCATAATTTTTGCATGTGAACTTCCTTGATCAGACGGCCTACAGGAATACTAGAACAATACCATTAAGAAAAGAAAAAAATTAAGCAATTATTTGCAATATTTAATAACAGCAAACATAAAAATACCCTGTACAACGCAATACAATATCCTACATACAGCGCCGTCATACTACATCGTTGAATGCTTCTCCATCAATGGCTACCCAATATCTGATCGAACCTGAGCTTCTACCATAAGGGTTTTTAAGAGGGAAAAACAACCAACACAATTCCCTTTGATTTGACCAAATATGATGAAACATACAATAAAAACCGAAATAACATTTTACTCTGTGGTTTCATTCGAGTAGGGATTCTCATTTCAGTCCTTTCCCTCCGCTGTCCATTTAAGTCAGGTGTGCTGGAGCAGGGAAACATCTAGAACACACAGAACAGTGGACCATGAGGACAAAAATTTAATATCTGTTTTAACTCAAATGAATGGTCATATCACGCATCTGCTGAGCTTTGTAACAACCCATTGATTTAAATCAAGTGTGTTGGAAGAGGGAACCATCTCAAACATACAAGCAAAGGGTTACGAAGAACTGAATTGACGAAGACTTAATTATTCCACAAGAACGCAGTAAACCGGAATGAAAAGCGGACAACGTCAAGGCATCCAGTGAGTCTCGTACTCCGAGCGGACGAACACCAAAGGCTCCTCCCTCATCTCTAACCCCGCCTCCCAGGGGACTGGAGGGCCACCTGGGGCAGCGTCTTGCACAGACCCATCCCTGCCTCCCTCATCATCCGAGCATGCACCTCCATCCCTGCTGTCTGTCTCCCCCCGCTGGACTGGTACTCCCTGACCCACTATCCTGCCTGAGTCGGGGGCTCCAGAGTTGGTTGCTCTCCCCTGGTTGCCTTCCCCCTCTGAGTGCAGGTCTTGTTGGAGCTGGGTCTCTTCCGTTGAGCTTGCAGATCCCTCAGGTGTCTGTGTGTCAGGATGGAGGTCCCAGTCCAGGTCCTCACTAACATAGTTGTAGTCCGACTGGATGAACGGGGGGTTGGGTATGGCTGGGGAGGGAAGTCCTGACCCCTGGGCAGTACCCTGGTTTCCAGGGTTCAACCTAGGACCTGAGTTTGGCCCGGATGCGACTACTCTGGGTATATAGAGATCGCAAGCACCGTCCACCTCCTCCTCCACCTCCTCATCCTCCTCCTCATCCAATGGTCTCTTCAACGGCTCACAAAGCACATACTCTGGGGTTAGCAAAAGCTGCTTGGCGGGCTGCCTGGTATCCTATCGTCAGAGACAAAGAGATAGCAAAAGATGGGATGAATTCAGACACTGTGTGGGCAGAAGCAATGTGCTAGATGAATAGGCTTATGGGTCAAGGGGTCAGTACCCGGATGATGGGGGTGTGGTCTTCATCCTTCAGGCAGCACCATGTGACTGCTATCAGTGCAATCAGTGCAACGAGCAGCACCCCCCCCAAAGCCACGCCCACGTATGTCTTAAAGTCTGGGAAAATGTGAAAACATCCACGCTGATCAGACTCACAGCACTGCCCAGATGGGACCAGACACATGGCTTCACCGGGAAGGTGAAGGAAGGGAGGAAACGTGGGTTATGGGGTATGTAGATCCCACTAGGCTACCTTGGCGTGGCGGCAGGTCGAAGCATTTTTCCGCAGTCTGGTGGACAAGTGCCTGGTGCTTCGCTGAGGCCGAGAGACAGTAGGAGTGGTTAGGAGAGAGTTCAGAGAACTCTCGATAGGATGATGCCTCCACCTGAAATCAGAAAAATAAACATGGAAAAGACATGTAGGCTGGCTGTGGACAGTGCTTGTGGGCGTGAGCGTGTAGCCTTACTGTACATACAACATTGTATATACTGCCAATACTGTAAAAACAGAATTTTGTTCAATACATCTACATATTTGTACTTACAAATCACTTTTAAATACCTTGTACATACTCTGTATATTCCACTTATGCTACCTGTTTTGCACTTCTGGTTGGATGCTAACTTCATTTCATTACCCTGTACTTGTACGTGTGTAAAGACATTAAAGTTGAATCTAATCGAATCTTACGGTGGCAACCAGGTCTCCTGACCACTCACGTAGTGTGAGAACATAAGTGAGGCTGGGGAGAAAGGTCTGGCGGTGGGTCAGAAACACGTGCACTCCCTCACTTTCCACCTTTACATCCATTATGGGAGCACTGAGCAGAGCTGGATAAGCAGACAGATTAGCAAACGCACATGTATAGCACATTTAAAAACAACTTCTGTCGACCAAAGTGCTTAAATACATAATAAATAAATTACTTAAATAACATCAATCAAAACACAAGAAAAATACACACTGGAGCATAAAATAAGATTAAATTGAATTAAAAAGAACAAAATCAGCTGGTATTCGGTAGGTAGAGCAAATGACGGAACTGTTTATCAGCGCAGGTGAAAGCTACTCACTGTCTCCGTAAGGCTGGAAAGTTCTGTTCGGCGTCGTCCATTTGGACGCTGCCTCCAATCTCTCGGCCCTGACTCGGACAAAGTATTGGGCATAGAGGTTTGACGTGAGCGGATCGATGTTCAGAGGACACTCGGTGGCGACGGTTCGATCGCACCCTCTCAGGTCATGCCAAAAGTTATCCTGTCTGCACAGGAGCATGAGATGTAACTGTCCGCTCGGTCTCTCTTTCTGTCACGGTCGGTCGGTCTGTCTGTCTTTCTGTCTGACCAGTTAAAGCACAGATACTTCAAACCCCACCTAAGAATCATTGGTCATGGACTGTCTGCGATGGGACTAATCAATGGAACTAAAACTGCAACTTACTCAACCGCTTTGAGTTGGGCGGTGTAGCTTGTGTCCCTGGGGTTACCCGGGGCAGGCAACCAGCGCACTCGACCGGTGAAATCAAGGAAGTCCACATGAATACTCTGAGGAGGGGCGAGTGGAACTAACATGCACACACACACGCTCACACATAGATACAAATGATGTAGCCTTGGGATGAGGATCAAGTGGGAGATGAGCATTGTTTGAGTACGAACGCCTGTTAAGCAGTGTTGAATTGCTAGTGCCTGTGTTATGACACTATGGGCTCCTGTATGGATCCTGCGTAACAAAAAAAGAGGGGACTCCAGGTTAGAGCACAACTGGTCAGGGAACAATTTCACAGTGAAACAGGCAAATAGTTATTCTCTAGTTTGTGCGTACCTTCATTAGGCAAGTGCAAACCCTATTGTAATCACCTCGAGTCACTTTCTATAAGTTCGAAATCTGGGGGTAATAATACACTCAGACTTGAACTTTAACAGCCACATTAAAGGGATAACATCAACCAGAATCAAGCGTATTGTGCCGAAACCAGACTAAAAGAGTGGTGTCAGATAGCTCAGTGGGTTAAGCTGTTGGCCTAATGAGCGGAAGGTTGTGAGATCGAGCCCCGACTGTGGCTATATGATGTTGTGTCCTTGGGCAAGGCACTTCATCCTACTTGCCTCAGGGAAAATGTCCTTGTACTTACTGTAAGTCGCTTTGGATAAAAGCGTCTGCTAAATGAATAATTGTTAATGTTGGCTTCATGATCGGAAGGTTGTGAGTTTGAAAGCTGGCTGTGGCTATGTGATGTTGTGTCCTTGGGCAAGGCACTTCACACTACTTCCCTCAGGGAGAATGTCCCTCTAATAACTAAAGTCACTTTGGATAAAAGCGTCTGCTAAATGAGATATTATTATTATTATTATTATTATTAAAAGAGACTTGTCCATAACACTTCCCCAAAATAATCAAAAGGGAAATATTTCCAAAACAGCTGTTGTAGTTCGACCACGTGGAGACTTTGTGATTTTGGAGTCTCCATACTGTATAACAGTGGAGTTTGCAGACGCGCCCCGCGCCCATCATCTAGCCGCTGGCTGCTCGTACAGATCAACTAGGCGTGTTGATGGCGCTGGCCACAGAAACACCTGGCAGCAATTTTTGTATAACCCAAGTAACGCTTGCTGTTCGGTTCCATGACGCCACAGTAATTAGGATTGAAAAAAAGGACAACCTCTTTGTGGAGCAGTAAACACACATAAACACGTGTCTTTTTGGCAGAATGTTTTTGGGCGAGTCTTAACGGAACGTAAATAAAAATACAAGCAACTCAATGGAAAGCAAGACGAACATTTGTTCAAACATTGACGAAGCCTTAGGGTTGGGAAAATAATAATGAATCATATATTGTTATCTATTATAATAGGTTCTATTGCCAAAGCCCTAATTATATGTGCGTCTGTACACTGACTTGAGGCTAGAATAATGAATCGACTGCACTAGCACAGACTCGTTCAGGCGCGACCATCTCTCCCTCAACCCACCCCCAATTAAAGCTATTTATAACATGTGTAATCAACTCAATACTCCTGGTGATGCGAACATCTACTTCATACACTGGTCCTCCTAGCTTGCGCAACAGGTGATTAGACATGACACATCAAATTACGTAACGCGACTCACCGATCATTGGCCAGTCAGGATGTTTTCCCATGGGAAGAGGAAGACCCCCACTCACTACTGACAACCTGCCCCTTCCAAGGGGTTTAAACCCATATACATTAAGATTTCTGTCTGTTTAAACCCGCGGACATTTCTGTCCCTATCGTTGAGCCTGAGAACTTGAGAGTTCGTTCAGAGAGCTCCGGACACAGATCAAGAGTGTGTTGTCACAGGTTGGAATGAGTGAACTCAAGCATATGTGGTTTGACTGAGGATTTGCGAGTCAAACCGGCTCAAGCAGAGAAGCAGGAGGGGGAAACCGGTTTATCTGTGGTCTGATCACGGTACGAGCTCAGCTTCTATGTCTATGTCTATATGTCTACTTATGTCTATGTCTACTTAACTTACTTATTTAAAAAAAATATATACTGGACTTTATCGTGCCCCCCCCCCCCCCCTCTATTGTTATTATTGTTATACAGTATTACCCTGCAACTCTGTGTGCTGTACTTTACCCTGCTGCTGTTGTGAACTGCAATTTCCACCCCAGGAGGACAAATAAAGATTTATATAATCTAATCGAATTGTTTTGGCAAATGATGGTCACATGAAATAAGAGATCATTCTGTCCCGGAAGCCGGTTGAACCAGAATTAAATAATTCCACAGCTGCTGATAAGCAGATGTTTTTCACTGTTTTGGTGGATAACAAAGGCCTTGTTCCTTTCTGCAGATTGACATTGGGTTGCCATGCACTTGACACAAATTAAACACAGAACTTTTAAGTCATTTTTGTTTCTTTATGCTTTTTTGTATCTTATGAATAAATACTAAACTGTGTGCCATTGACGTGCAACAAAATACTGGAAATACATTTTCACGGCAATGTGTCGGTGAACGCCTTCATATATTTATGATTTATAACAAAATCACTTAAAACAATGCAAATTAGTAGTAATAAATAATGTATTCAATTAGAACAAAGAGACAACGGACAATAGTTAATGCATGATCTCTCACTCACCCACCCAGACACTTAAAAGACGATTCCTTAAGTAGATAACAACAAATAGGTAGAAATGACATTGGTCAATGAGTTACATTTCATTTGCCAAAGTGTTGAGGCTGCTGAGTATGTGAGTAGTGCAGATTGCATACAGCTCCCTGTGAGACTGGACGTTTTGCTGCTATAGCTGCATGTACAGTTCATGACTACATGGTTATGGCCGTCTCCATCCCCCTTAGTTCGGAGGGGGAGGGTCTTGGTGGGGAGGGGGTTGAAGTGGGAACACCTGAAGCAGCACCGTGTCTGTCTTCTTCCAGTTAACTGACCCGAATACACGTGCACACACACACAAACACGCACACAGTGCAGCCGCTAGTCATTTTGGTGCCCCCCCCCTCAGAGTACCATTCAGAGTCTTAAAGTTTTATTGTCTACATATTGGCATGAATTTACAGTTTTGTTCATTTTTAGTTCGGTTCGGTGTTCGGTTAGTTTTAGTAAGTGATTTTCGGTTTCTTTGAAACCCCCTCAGCACTTGGCGCCTACGTGCAGAGCTTGATGCACATGGTAGGAGCGGCGGTACTGCGCACACACACACATACACAGCCGCACATTCCTATAAATACAAACTTGCCCTAATCTCCACTCTGAGAGACTAGGAATCTAAATTTATTTTGTGTGCATTGACCCCTCCACCAGTTTGACTTGTGTACCCCACAGCTAGCAGAGGTAGGCTCACAAAGGGAGAAGATTTGTTTTCGACTTCCTGCTAGGCTTCTTTAGCCTGGTGGGTGGGGTGGTGGGTTAATGACGTGTCCAGGAGGAGTGATGTGCAACCCTGTGGCTGCTTGGAAGAAGGTCTCTGACACAGGAAGTTCATCATCCAGGAGGTCTTTGAACTGGGTCGAGTGGGCCTGTGAAGGGACTGGGTTCCCCCAGTGACTTCTGGAAGACGTAGTCTTGATAGGAGTTGAAGTCTAACCCACATTGATGCCAAGACCAACTTGGAGCTTGTCGCCACGATGATTAACAAAGGCTCCCATGATGAGGGTAGCAGGTAGCGGTGAGAGCCGCTTCTCTAACACTCCTCCTATTATACACCTGCTGTTCACCATACCTACACACACATACAAACACACACACAATAACCATAAATTCCTGGTGTGCGTGTATGAGTGAGCCACACCCTTTGTAAGAAAGTGCTGAAAGTTTGCAGAGAAATGCGGTTTACCTCTGAAGACCATGTTAGCCTCAGGAAGATCCATCTGATACCCAAAGGAGGCCGTTGTTTCCTGGGTCCTAGTGCTGACCTCAAACTCCACCCCTACTTGGATCTGAAGCACACATACACAAGAATGTTGCACCAATGGTCAAAAACCCCAGCTCCATCTGCGTATGCGTGTGTTTATTTACCTGCTTGTTAGCTCTGTGGTAATAACTAGCATGAGCTCCTCCTTTGCCAGCGTTCAGCGTGGCTACCCAGTTTGGACCTGACACAGACCAGCGATAGGAATAAATAAACCACTGAATCACTGGCGCACAGGTCAGATGATGAGCAAGATCAGGTGAACAGTCAATTGGCGAGTGCCTAGAACAGGATCATAACCATCCTTCATTACCTGCCTCCCTCAAACAAATGTAGGCTGCAAACATAAACAAACCTGAGTACTGGCCGGCAAGAGTGAGGATGCCGCCTTCCTCTGCTCGCCCACGATGGTACACCAGCTCTCCCCCCAAGACCAACGCAGACGATACGCTCTGGAGAAAGTGAGCTACCAGAATCACTGCTCCACAACACACACAGACACACACACATACCATGGATGACATTAGACAGGTGAAAAGGGTGAAACAGCCCTGAAGCGAGCCATCGCCACTGGTTGCTGACTTGTTGGCTTGTGCAGTGGTTGGCATGCCTCCCTGGCTCGGATCACCTGACTCTCGTAGAATGTCGGGATTGGCCATGGTCACGGCCGCAGTGAAGTCGCTTCCTCGGTACTCTGTCTCAAACTGCCATGTCACAAACTCCGCCTGCTGTGTCTGAGAGAGAGACAGAGAGAAAGAGTATGAGCGAGAGAAAGAGTATGAACGAGCGAAAGATAGAGCGAGACAGAAAGAAAGAGTATGAGTGAGCGAAAGAGTATGAGCGAGAGAAAGATAGAGCGAGACAGAAAGACAGAAAGAAAGAGTATGAGCAAGAGACAGAGTATGAGCGAGACATAGAGAGGAAGCATGAGACAGAGATACAGACAAATACATAATCTGTTAACTATTTACCAAACACTATTTGTCCCTGTACTATGTACCACTTTGGCAATGTATTATCTACTGCATTAATAATTCAGGCCAATGAAATACAAATAATATAATTTCTCCTTCACTTCAGTATACTCTTATCAGAGTATCCACAGCTTCCTTTTCTAGCTTTTAGGTAGGCAGTTGCCTGCAGAGGGCAACGGAGCACAATGGGAGGAGGACCAACACAGTGGGAGCTATTTATAGAAAAAATAAAAAAAAACATTGTCAAAAAAACATTGGCCTGGCCAAGTCTTCAAGCATAAAGCTGTCATCCTTAACAGTTGAATATGCAAACACGTCAGACATTGAAGGGAGTATTTTAAAGCTACTGTTCAAACCCAGACATGGCTCTCACACGGTGTTGCTGTGACTCTCACCTGGAACACCGCCTTAGTCCTGATTCGCTCGCTCAGATGCAGCAGCGAATGAGCGTTCAGACTGCCTGATGAGTCCATCTCCCCTATCAACACCGGGGAGTCCTGGTAAAAGGACACATATAGAGAGTACAATGACAAAACATTTAGCAATACGAGACTTAATAATAATAAGAATATTAATTCATTATCTACCGCTTACTAGCGGTGCTGCTTATTCCTGTTAGGGGTCACGTGTGACTGGAGGCTATCCCAGTTACTTTCAGGCCTTAAGCGGGGTACACCTTGGACTGGGGCCTCTAGTTGCAGACAGTTACAAATAACATAGAGACATTTACTCTCACAGTCATTCACTAGGGGCAATTTCCAGAGCGTCCAATTAACCTACTACATGCATGTCTTTGGGTAGTGGGAGGAAGCCAGAGTGCCCAGAGATAACTTATGGTAACACAGGACATGCAGACTCCAACCACAGAAATCATGGTCAGGCCCGAGATTCATACTCATGATCTCCTTGTTGGGAGGCAAGAGCACTAACCACACTGCCACCGTGCACCGCAGAAGAAGAATATTTGATTGGTAATGCACCTTTCAGCAAAAAGCTACGAATCAAATGAAAGATCCATCTATGACTCACGCTTGGTTTAGCGGGAGCCAATGACGACATAAGCACATGCGAAACCTGGATTTTTTTTCTTCGCATTTTCACATTCTACTTTCACGCATCCGCACATGCAGTAACAAGCGCAGCAGAGGGCCGTATCTCACCGTGTCTTTGCCGTAGTCGTCGGACTGTAGGTGCTCCACGTGGAAGCGGTACTGCGAGGGACTCACAGCGCTGAGGTGAAGCGTGTGGCTTACCTGAGATGCAAACAGACACAAACACCCACACAGTACACGGAACCCCCCAAAAAACCTCAGGCATGCTGGCATAGTTTAAAGCTCTACAAAATGCTTGCTTGTGGGGCTGTACGGGTGTCCGAGAGAAAAAGAGAGAGAAAGAAAGAAAGAGAGAGGGGCAAGAGAGAGAAAGAGAAAGAGGGGGGAAGAAAAGGACAAAGTCAAAAGTCAACCTTAAAGAAGCTGCTCAGCGTCTTGTTGACAATCATCTTGACACCTTCAATCTGCTGAGGAAACACATCTGAGAAGGAGAAAAAGAAAAGGAGAGCCGTGAGACATCGCCGACCCTCTCAGCTGAGAGCTGGCTAGCTTCAGCAGCCGTTGTGGCGTTACCCTTGCAGCTCCTGTGCAGAGCACGGAAGCTCCCAGGGTTAGGAAGGCGCCCGTCTCTCCGCTCCCAGCGAGGAGGAGTGTCCCAGTAGGCGGGTGGTGTGTCCCAACGAGTAGGAGGGCCGTCCGTGGAGAAAGGCCAGTTGTGACGGCTCGGACCAGAAGACAAGGCCAGGACGCTGCCCATCAGGGCACCACAACTCCTGCATGCACAACACAGGCAACACAATCAAAACACTTACAAGGGTCCTACATTTCCTCACATCATCCTTCCAGTCTGTGACAACATGTTGGAGCACTAAACCCCAGACCCACACACAAACTGACTCTAGCAGACGATCAACCCCATGCATGCATCACCTTACAGTGATTTAGTCATTTGTTATAGAGCAGCAGCCCTTGATGCTTAAGGCAACACAGTACTGTAGCTATGACCTTAGCTGGCTAGCAAGAAACATCATGAGCATCACAGAACTTACTTCCACTGCTAATAAGTGATCCACACAAGTAAAACACGCTGAAATATTGTCAACAAGATACAATATTGTTGTAGATTATCAAACGATTCGCAGAAAGTGACTAGGGCACAGAGATGCTTAGCTGATCAGGAAAACCTCTGCCAGATGTAGAGTGTCACCTACATAGAGATCCTGTGTGAAACGTAAAGAGCGTGCTTCGGTTCCTGTTTTTTTTATTTATATATTTGTATATATTTGTCATATAAACATGCAAAAAAAATCAAAAGAAAAAAGAAATATTACTACATGCACACATTTTCTGTAAATTATTACATTGATTTTACTTTTCATTTTAAACATATCGAATAATCTTGTCATCTGTTTCCCTGACGTCGTGACGTCAGAGATCCTTTTGGTTCCGTTCAACATGGCTGATGAGTCGACGAGAAAAGCGGTGTCTGACATTCCGCTTTTGAAAACCAACTCCGGTCCGAGAGACAAGGAGTTGTGGGTCCAGCGGCTCCGAGAGGAGTACCTGGCACTGATCAAGGTGAGACTGGGACAACTATTCGGACTTTATAGCGTCCTGCAAGCGAGAACGGCACTGTTGTTGGGATGACAAGCGTAGTACTAGCTCAGTCTGCTGTGCTGCTGGCCATCCAATTCGTACGTGTCACTGTCGAACAGCTGGTCAAATCAGATTCACTCAATCAGAATCTATTTTATTCGCTATGCAAGATCAGTGGAGTTCGTTAAATCATATTAACTAACAAGTTTGCCTCTACCGATCTGTCGTCTACGTTTAGTACGATAATGACAGGCAGATACGTTGCATCTAGCTGCCATTGTCGTATTACGTTATTGTTATTGTCACTGCATTTTTGGTAACCGTATGGTATTAAGGTGGCTTCTTTACTCGTCCACTTGAACCACTCATTCAGAGATTGTAACTGATTAACCACAGTCTTTTAATCGGACTGTCTACATGCACCACCAAAACTTTCACCACATTTGAGCCCTTAGGGCAGGGCTCTTCAGTTAGTTTGGAGCTGGGGCCGGTTCTTACATTTACATTTATTCATTTAGCAGACGCCTTTATCCAAAGCGACTTACAAGAGAGAGCTTTTACAAAGAGCATCAGTCATTGAGCATAGCAACGTGATAGACCCCGAACACAGTCGTTTTTTTAGATCGTGAATCATACATCATGAGAACCAATAAGTGCCAAGGGAAGAACTATAAATGCATAACACAACAATTGTGAACATAAAGCAAGAGATACAACAAACAACACTGGAAAGTCACCATATGGGGACCAACAGATTGTTCTAAAGCACATTAGATTATGTGAAGTGCCATACTATTCCTAAGTGCCATTACATTCTTTAAATAGGTGAGTTTTAAGCCTTCTCTTGAAGGTGAGAAGGCAGTCTGTGCTTCTGATGGAGGTGGGGAGTTGATTCCACCATTGGGGAGCCAGGCAGTGGAAGAGTTTGTGTTGCACTCGGGCGCTCTTGAGGGGAGGTACCACTAGACGGTTGTCAGCAGATGACCGTAGGTGACGGGTGGGGGTGTAGGGATGGAAGAGATAGTTGATATAGGTCGGGGCAGTCCCGTTTACAACTGAGGCAAAGTCAGGGGTCGGAGGGTATGAGTAATTACGGTAACAAATAAATAAATTACAACAACATACTGAAGGAGAGCACACTCCGGGGGCCAGTCCAAAGCAGCTCGGGGACCGGATTCGGCCCTCGGGCCGCCTGTTGAAGAGCCCTGCCTTAGGGGAATCTGATATGGGAGAATAGTGTTGCATAATTAAATGGAGTCAGGTGGCTGAGCGGTGAGGGAATCAGGTCCTGGGCAAGGCACTACACCTTACTTGCCTCGGTGGAGTGTATCTGTACTTGCTGTAAGGTGGTCTGGATAAGGGCGTCTGATAAATTACTATATTATTATGGCATTATTATTATTATATGTAAGTACTGTTTGAAGGAATTGTGTTGTTTTGCTCTTATTTCCAGTACGTAGAAAACAACAAGGTAGCCGATAATGACTGGTTCCGCTTGGAGTCCAACAAAGAGGGAACAAGGTCTCACACGCACCACATCTGTTAAGTACAAAATACAGATCATGGGATGAGCTGTTCACATATTTCTATTGTATTGTTTTGTTTTCATTGTTGCTGTGCTCAGGTGGTTTGGAAAGTGCTGGTACATCCATGACCTGATGAAGTATGAATTTGACGTTGAGTTTGATGTGAGTGTTTAAACAGAGCGATAGCCATCACAATCAGATATCAAATGTAGAGTGCCTTTGCCACTTATGCACAGGATAGACATTTTAAAGGTCCGTTATCAGTCCTCTCCTATTGGTTAGATCCCTGTGACCTATCCCACCACTGCCCCAGAGGTGGCAATCCCAGAGCTGGATGGCAAAACAGCTAAAATGTACAGGTGAGCCATACAATCGCTCAAGCACATTTTGGTGGCTGACATGTGCATTCACATTCATGTGATTTGTGACGTTTGTCTGTGTTGCAGGGGGGGAAAGATCTGTCTAACGGACCACTTCAAGCCCTTGTGGGCGAGGAACGTACCAAAATTTGGCCTGGCTCATCTTATGGCCCTGGGGGTAGGTGCTGCTTGAGTTAGATGCAGGTGTGTGTGTAATGTGTGTGCATTGGACAGTGTCAGCATTTATACATGGTACTCTTCCCACTATGAATGTGTCTTAATATTAGAACTGATGAATTTGTGTTGTGAACTATTGTTACACAGGAACGACTAGCCACATTTTCTGTGATGAAAAAACATGTATGTTCTACTTAGCTGGGTCCTTGGTTGGCTGTGGAGATTCCTGACCTTATCTCCAAAGGCATCGTTGTGCACAAAGAGCAGCAGAACAGTTGAGACTGAAGACGTGAGGACCGTTAGGCTCCACAACCCTGCTGCCCCGAGAGATAAAACAAGCCTACACCACCCCTCTTGTGAAACCCCACAGCACCAGCTCAGTCATTTAAAATTGCATACTGGGCAACGCCTGTCTCCATTTGAGCTGCAACTCCTACACTCTCTAAAGACATTGAAGCTAATAATGTTGCAGTCATCGACAATGCTTTGTATGGAGGACCAAATAAAAGCATGTAAGAGTGGAAAGAGAGGTGACTGTAAGGTGTTATTATTGAGAACATAGATGTTTATTGCACTTGTCTTAAACTCCTTAAAAAGTTTAGAAGGATGCCATCATTGGCTGTGCATACCACTTGTTTGTAAGTTAATAAACACTCACTAAATACCATCTTAATACATTGCACTGTACTGTTGTCTCTAAGTTGTGTCCCAAATAAATGCCTACTTCTTGCCACTATAAAAAAAATACGTTTGTGCAGTGATATAAGGCTTTAAGCATGATGTTATTACCAATTATCTTAGAGTATATAAAACCAAGTAAAATAAAAGGGTTTGTTACAGTATAATGTATAACCCAAGAACAACTATAAGAACAAAATAAATGAGTTTGTCCACATTTTAATGTCATCCACCTATACCGTCTGATACAAGAAATGAATAAATTAACTGTACTCTCAACACTACCATTTGAATCCAGAAAAATGATGCAGACTCTTCAAAACTGATTAACTTTCACTCTTAATGCTATGAGTTAACACAAGTTTGGCTGTATATGGATGTTAACATTGACAAATATTTGTTGTATGATGAATTAGAGAAGAAGAATTACCACTATAGTGAGAGAAAAACAAATCATTCGATTCCTGCATGGAAATGACTGTTGAGTCACTTCACTGACAATGTTAGAGCACAGTTAGAGCACATCTCTGGTCAGATGATACAGGAGTAGTCAAACTTGCATGATTCAGAGAACCATGAAGACGTTCTCTACAGAATAAGAATGTTTTTTTTAATTCGCCATGAATGTTTACACATATAAGGAATTTACTTTGGCAGGAGCCTGCTGAGGCAGCTGTATACAGCGCCATGAATTGTTTAGTTTTTAGTTTTCTTCAGAAAAACAGCTGAACAAACTCCTATCTCGGTCACGTAGGGAGCACAGAGCCCGAGTTCATTATCAAAACATGCCAGAAAATCAATTTTAGCATATCAGCACAACTTTTTTACTTTCTGTATAGCTGGGTCCTGCAATGATACGCAATCTATCAAATTTTGAAAAAAATCGAAAGATATACATTTTATGTTTTGGCCTCTTGAATAAGACTTTTTACCAGCCTGTAACATTAGGATTGGAGTGCCTGAGCAGCTCGCGCGCTGGCTAGAAGCAGAGCTGAATGCAGAGCCTGATCAGAATTTGACAGATTCTCGGTGCCACAAAATCCTAGATTAAAGCGGTGGAATTTTTCAAAAATCTCGCATAAAAATTGTTTTTATGAGAAAACGGCAAAAGATAAATAAAATCTGACTTCGGATTAGTTTAAGTTGGTTTATGTTGCATACGAATAGCAAAAACAATATTTTCAAAACATTTAAGAAATTTTTGGTCTGTCCACCCTACTGATTGGTAGACGTCAGCTCACCTTCGAGGACAAAACCTACGAAAGCCTGGTGAGTAACAGAGAACATATAAACCTGCTGAGGAACCCAAGTGAACATGTAACCCGGGTGTACATCTACACATGCTGAGTAGATGACTAAATGTGAGTAACCCAGGTGAACATCTAAACCTGCTCAGTAACCCAGGTGAACATCCCATGTATTCCGCAGATGCTGTTGTCTAAAACAACAATCTGAATTTCTGAACTTTTAATTTTCAGTCAAATGCCCTAATGCACCTAGCTGGATCCATCCCCATGTTCTACCACTGAGCTAGACCTATTCCCATGTTCTACCACTGAGCTGTACCTCATCCCCATGTTCTACCACTGAGCTGGACCCATCCCCATGTTTTACCACTGAGTTGGACCTCATCCCCATGTTCTACCACTGAGCTGGACCCATCCCCATGTTCTACCACTGAGCTGTACCTCACCCCCATGTTCTACCACTGAGCTGGATCTGTACTTTCACAATACAGGCAGTTCCAGTTGAGGGTAGGGAAGAGTGTCCTTAACAGAGAATGTTGCAGGTGTTCTGAGTGTTACCCTGTCCCCCAGGTACAGAAAGTGGTGGAGTTTGAGAAGCTGGAGGACTATGCAGCAGTCTTCCAGGGTCATGATGTTGGGTTCTGCTGTCTGGGAACCACCAAGGCCAAATCAGGGACAGTGAGAGGAACTTAGTGTTGCATCATCTCTGGTCAAACACACAGACATTAGCTATTCTATTAGTGTGAGAGTTTGTGTGTTAGAAGTGTGCGTAAGTGCTGTGCGTTAGTGTCACTCTACAGGTCACACCACAGTGAGATGATCACTGATCTATGGATGTTGCTTGTAAACAGAGTTATAGAGATCAATTGTTATTTAAGTCTCATGGGGGTGTGGTTTCAGGAGGGGTTCATCCGAGTCGATCATGATTACGTTCTGAAGGCTGCTGAGCTGGCCAAGGCTGGGGGCTGCTCACAATTCCACCTGGAGTCCTCTAAAGGAGCTGAAAAGACCAGCAGCTTCCTCTACCTCAGAGTCAAGGTACTGTTGGTGCCTTTTCCCTGCTTACCACACACACACGCACACACACAGGCAGCAGGGGTAACGAGATGCTTGTTCTGAAGTGATGTGAGGGTTGTTGAAGGTGTCTTGCTGTGTGTTGTTCTCAGGGGGAGGTGGAGGCAGAAGCTGGGCTTCCAGAGGTTATCCATCTACAGACCTGCGTAAGTCACAAGCTGTCTCAGCCTCTCTCTTCCTCTCAGCCTGGCTCTGCTACTCTCAGCCTGTCTCTCTCCTCTCAGCCTGTGTCTCCTCCTCCTCCCAGCCTGTCTCTCCTCCTCTCAGCATGTATCTCCTCTCAGCTTGTCTCTCCTCCTCCTCGCAGCCTGTCTCTCCTCCTCTCAGCTTGTCTGTCCTTCTCCACTCAGTCTGTCTCTCCTCTCAGCTTGTCTCTCCTCCTCTTCTCAGCCTGTCTCTCCTCCTCCAGGGTTCTGTTGATTGATCGTCAGGAGAGCCGTCCCACTGAGTGGTTGGCCAGGAAGTTCTTGAGCTCTTTCTCGTCTGTGTTTCCAACAGCGATGTCCATCCCCATCCAGATGGTAGCCCGGGCCATGCTGGCCAACACCCTGCTGACACCCCAGAAGCCACTGGAAATCCTGGAGAACAAGGCCATCTACGAGCTGGGGAAGAGCTCGATGAAGTGAGGGGAAGACAGGAAATGGGGGAAGAACAAGGAAGTGAGGGGGGATGACCAGCAAAGGGAATCTTTATAAATCACAGAAAGTGCCACTATTCTGTTAACAGGCTCTGTTAATTTGAGTCCATTGTCAATCTTGCTGCTTGATAAACACTCAATTTTTGGCTTAGTGAGAATTTTGTTATTGTATTTGTATCAATCTGTTACTTTCCTGTCTGCATATCTGTTTCCGTCAAATATTTACTGCAAACTTTTGTTTTAATGGTTGAAAAGGTAATCCCAACAGTATATTTACCCTCTGCCAATGGTGTCATGTATCTCTCGTGCCTTCAGCAGCTCCTCCTCCAGGTACGTCCTGGAGAGATCACAGTGTCATCTCTCTCTCACACAAACACACACACACACCACTGCTGCTTTCAAACGCCTCCGTCTCTCCCATGCTCGCTCGCTCACCGGCTGCCCATCTTGCATTGTGGGCTAGTGCAGCAATTTAGCAGACCAAGACAGCACCAGCCCCCTTAGTTGGAACATAAATCTGCCCTGTCATCTCCAGCTAGCAACAGAATCATACATTTACATTTTATATTTATGTAGCAGACGCTTTCATCCAGATGACTATATAGACCTCACCTGTCGTCACCTGATGACTGAGAGTGAGACCAAGAGCGTGCCAGTGGTGGCTATACCACCTGCTGCTGTCAATCCACCTAGGAGAGATCCCCAGGAAGGCCCTCTGATCAAGGCTGCTTCTTCTATCCTGAGAGGACCCAAGACATACGAAAGGATCCATCTGTTTCTTCCTTAGATTGCTCACTGTCCTTAATTATGCTGGGGGGATCCAAACCCAGTTCAGAACACCCGTACCGTCCAGTACCCTAAATATGTTCAACTCTGCAAACATATCACTAGTATAATCCAACATTTCTTGTAAGAAGGACCACACATACTATTGATTTGATTTGACCTTCAAGCCTGATCTTCAGGGCCCTCTATCGTTCATGTTTTAAATGTTTCCCTGCTCCAACAAGCCTGTTCAAATGAATGGTTCATCATCAAGTTCTTAGTGATGATTATTCATTTGAATCAGGTAGGGTGGAGCAGGGAACCATCTAAAACGGCAGGAACGTGGACCTTGATGCAAGGGCGTAGATTTGTTTTGGGACATGGGCGGGACAGATTTTTGTTATATATAATATATATAACATATATATAACATAATATATATAATATATAGTTAAATATGCTTTTCTTAATTGAAGAACTTCAAAGAAAAGTTCTACCCTGCCCTGAGGACTGTTGAAGAGCACTGGTGTAGATTAGACATTCAAATAGCGCCATCTTGTGACTTAAAATCGAATGGACACAGTTTAACATGGGCAGGCATCAAATCCGACAGCGAACCGGAAATTGCAAATCATGTACTAAACCCCCTTGGATGAATTATAGGTTGTTCATCCCTCCATAACACAATAACCACAGAGACACATTTAAGTGTGACATACTTAATTGGACTCGTTCCGTTATCTGTGTTCCTCAGATCAGAATGGTATCACTCTGGTGTTCCACGGGGGTCTCTACTGGACTGTGTCATCAGCGGGGGAGGTGAGTTCCCCTCGGATCCCTACACAGTCGCTGGGCGGAACTGGTACTCGCTATCGAAGCGGCTGCTTACTCCCTATTGGACAAGAAGTTCTTCTTTTTCAAAGGTAATACACCGACATGGCAAGTATGATGCATGACTTTTAAATGTCTGGTGTCCAAACTGGATGCACCTCAGTATTTGCACGGGTGAAAGATTGAAACAATGGTAATCTCACAAAATCGGGATCTTTTCACGCTGTATTTTAGGGGTGCTAAAACCTTTTTCCCTCCCCTCTATCTCAACCATCCCTTCCTCCTTCCACCCCGTTTCTCCCTCAGGCAGACGAGTGTGGCGCTATGCCAACAGTAGTCTGGAGCCTGGCTTCCCCATGTGCAGCAGCAAACTCGGTCTGCCAGGCCACCCAGACTGTGCCTTTTACTACCCCCGACTTGGCCACCTCGTGCTGTTCAAGGGCCAGTACTACATCCTCAACCTGGGCTCCCTCAGTCCTGAGCCCTATTATCCACTGTTGGAATAATATATAGCCTTGTATCTACTATCATCTGAGTTGTCAAAATATCAAGGCTTGTAAGGCTTTTTCCCTGCGTGTTTAAGTCTAACATGGTTTAATGAAAATAGTTGAATAAGGTTTACAGAGCTCCGGGTCGAAAATAGTGTCCCTAACCGCAACAGAGTTGAGGTTGGTTCACGAAGTCCAACTGGCTGTCTCTCCCTGACCCGGCATATTTATTACACACAGTTTCATATTAGGGACGTCTTTGAAGATAGCTTTCGTGAGATAAGCGGAGAACTCCAGACAGACTCCTCTGTTCTTCACTTCAGCAGCTCGTTAGCCATCTTCCTGTTTCACACAAAATAGGGAGAGAACCGTACACCTGCCAAACACTTCTACTTTGCAAAGTTCTAATTACTGTATATAGTAATGCAATATATCATAATGGATGAACATGGTGATGCAATCAGCTTGTAACATGCTTTTTCCCACCCCGGGTCTGCCTCTCAGCAGAACCACGTAGCCTGAAGCGACTGGAAGGGAATCCCCAAAGGGGGCTGCTGCGAGCGATTTCCAAAGACAGGGGGCGCGCTCAGTAATCTCGCCTAGGGCACTAAATTAGGTAGAGCCGGCCCTGCCCAAAGGGACCAACGATACCCTGGGTCACCCTGATGGCCAGGTGGTCTTCTTCAGGGAACAGGAGTCCTGGAGCTTTGACCCAGAGAAGGTTCAACTAACAGGTGGAGGAAGGTGGGACCGAGAATTGAGCTGGACTGGCTGTGGGAGACCTCTCGCGGGCAATGACGTACTTTGACCACAAGAGAGGCAAAAAACTAAAAGGCACTTTGATGTACTAGAGGAAGAATGTTTACTTCATATTGAATTAAATGAACAGTCATTACATATAAAAAATATACGAACTGCTTTTCCCGATTGGGATTTTATTAATAAACATTAAGAGGTGTTCCCAGAAGTATGTATATTTTTTGACACAAACTAGATTCATCAGGTCACATTAAAAGAGGACTTGGTTACGGTCTCATATTTTATGTTTATTCAGTATTATTGAATTGTAGTCTAATAATATTTACTTTGAAATGATTTGTTTAGTTTCATTCTTTACAGTATTGAGCTCTCTGTATGAGTCACTGCCCAACTGTGGGCTATAAATTACATGTGGCTTTTCAGACAAACAACTGATTTTTGTGTTTTTCCTTCCTTTTATTCTGAGCAAATTACTTTTTGGAAACTCTTTAATGCAATTTCACAAAGACATGACTCAATGCTAGTTTTTCAATCGTAGGGACTGTAAGTGTTTATAATATGTCATTCCTAATTCTCAATTGTTGATGGAAATCAAGTTGACATGCCCAGCAACATTTGTCATGATAGCATTCGGCAGGATTTTTTATACAAATTAAGGTGATGTTAATGATTCCTTTTCAACCTTCAGGTGATTTAAGAATCTTAAGGTCCGTTTGGTTCATTGCAGCAGAGTTTAACACAATTACAAAGAGAGTTTGGAATTGAGTTCCTTCAGGGTTTAGGTAGGTTGAGGGGCAGTTCTATGGGCATATGTGAAGCCCTTTGTGACATTGCTTGTAAAAAGGGCTATACAAACAAATGTTGAATTGATTTGTTCCTAGCTGTTGTTGGCTAGTCTACCTCTGGCCTGTAACCTTCTTGATCCTGCCAAAAAAAAAGAGAAAAAAACGGATGAGAGGATACTTCTTGCAGCGTATATAAAAATAACCAAATGATGGATACATTTAATACGTCCTGTGCGTGTACATGTGGCGATAATGACTTAATAACATTTCATTAGGTATGATCATGCTGTGTTGCTACCTTTATATAACCATTGGGTTATTTGGTAGGTAGATTCCTTTACTAATATTAGATTCTAATATATATATATATACTAATACTATATTCCAGAAAACATCCAAGTCTTCAGCATCGGCTGCGCGGTGGATTTCTCCCAGATTTCAGTGAGTTGCAGCACAGACCAGTCTGGCAAGGCAGTTCCACTATCTGGGAGTCAAAAGCCAAAGCAACACGACAAAAGGCGGGGACCGCCAGATCGCAGAACTATGCCTGTCAAAGTTGCGATTTCGTCCACGTTTCAACTTATTTATTGTTAAAATCGAAGAAAAGCACGCCGTCGCTTTTTTGGGGTTAGCCCCCCCCCTCCGCGCGCTTCTCGAAACTTTATGCATTCGCTTCGCAGGTAGCGTTATTTGCACCTTTCACACTTGAAGGAACTTTCTTACACAGGACCATGACAGCTTCGGTCATTTTAAGTCTTCTTTTTGCTTGGATGGTGTCGCCCAGTCTGTCCCGAGGGACCGAGTTTCTCTACCAGTTTCCAGGTGTGACACTGCAACGCATCAATGCGGAACAAATGGTCGGACCCCCCACAGGCTCCCATGCAGGACGCAGGTCGGTTTCTAATGTTTAGTTTATTTCTAATGATTCCCTTTATAGCTGATTTATCTCTCAAGCAGTGCAGTGATATAGAAGGGATATTTCTCGGGAAAAGAATAAGGTGCAAAAGGTGAATAATGAAACTTCTGAATCGCTGAATTACAGAAAAGTAAAACGTAAAACATATCTATAGGGCTCTCCGAACCTATTCCTGGAAGGTTTCCGTCCTGTTGTTATCAGCCACACCTTAATTAAGAGGAGCTGATTCTAATAACTAGTTTGTGGACAGTGGCGATTCTAGAAAATTTTACATGGGGTGTCAGAAGGGTGGCAAGTTGAAATTCAAGGGTGGCATATCACACACACACACATGCCTGGTGTCTATATGTATTTATTTATACAAATCCAGATCGTGAAAACAGACAACAGCAATGTCTTGCCAAGAGTCTAAATATTGTTGCCAAAACAAATATTTGTCTTTTGTAATAAGACTTAAAACACTGTCAGATATTACATATATTTACATATTCAGCAGCAAAACAATTCAGTTTTATTTAATTCCACAAACAATTAATGTATATTCAATTCTAAACAGCAGGTCATGGAGCTAAAAAAGATCAATACGGCGATTGCCATGTTCGACAGCAAATCGTCTCACAAACTCATCCAGATCCAGATACTTTGCACGTGCTGACTCTATACTAAGTATAGCTAGACTTGACTATCTATTCTCAGCCATGGTAGAACGTAAGTGATTCTTGACCAGCTTTAGAGTTGAGAAACTCCGCTCCCATGAAGCACTACACTGAAGCGGACTCATGGACTCAACCATTTTAAAGGGGAGGGGGAACTTAACGATTTTAGTTAACAAGTTAACAAGTTACCAAATAGATCAACAGCTTAAATAGCAAAAATATAATACCATTCAATAAATGTATAGTATATTATAGGAGACACTAATGACAAACTGGGTGGCAAGTGGGGTGGCAAGCATTTCTTTTAGGGTGGCAGCTGCCACCCCTTGCCACCCCGGTGGTTTCGCCACTGTTTGTGGATAATATGGATCAAGTAGTTAAAGCTGGGGTTGGCAGGATATGTATCCAGGAACAGGGTTGTACAGTTCTCGTCTATAATGTCTTAAACATACTTACACAAATGACAGCCAGGTTCGGAATTTCTCATGTGGCTGTGCGGTTAGGAAGTTGGGGCTAGTTATCAGAAGGTGTCTGGTTTGAACCCCTGCTGGACCAACATGACATTGTGTCTTTGGGCAAGGCACTTCACCCCACTTGCCTCAGGGGGGAATGTCCCTTTACTTGCTGTAAGCCCCTCTGGATAAGAGCGTCTGCTAAATGACTAAATGTAAATGTAATGAATTGTATCTCAACCTCTCTGTCCCACCGACTGCTCAATGACGTTCTCTAATGGTGTCGCCCACCACGCTCTCCTCCCGAAGGAACTGGTGTCAGTACACCGTGTCGAAGACGGTGTCGTGCCAAGTGCACAATGGGACGGAGACGCTGGTTCAGCGTGTGTTCCAGAGCTGCCGCTGGCCTGGCCCCTGCTCTAACCTCATCAGGTAAGCGACGACACCGTCCCCATATCTCCTCTCGCCTTTCCGCTCCAAATGATGGCCCGCAGCGACAGCAGTTCCTCCACCCTGCACGCCGAAGGGACATCTTCTCAAGGCCGGGTCGGGCCTTGCACACAAGGATCATAATACACTGATATATGGTGTTTGTGTATATTTTGCCTAATAGGGCTTTAACTTCATCCAGAAGGACCGTTTGTCTTTTGCCTCACACTACACCCCCACTTCTTGAAAACACACTCTTTCCCATTGTTTGTTGGTCATAGAATTGATTGATTTCTCCCCCCATTCCCATTCCTCTATTCCCCAGTCTGCCATCGCTCCCAGGAAAGACACTGATATAAGAGTGGAGCTGTTTATCATATAGATTGGTGTGATTTGTAACTGTATGGTTGCATTCCATTGTTTTTATTTTTGGGACCCATCCAATAATTCTAAATAGACTCAAAGCATTCAGTCATAATGTCAGCCTGGACCAACCGTGTTGTTTTATGGCTTCAGAGTTGATAAAAAAACACACCTCAAGTGACTCAAAGCTGAATGCATAGAAAGAGGGGTTCCGAATGACAGATGGAGTGGGTGGGTACGTAGAGGACCTGAACAGGTGTGGTTTTTTTGTGAGGAGAGGAAGTCAACGAAACGTCCCGCCGCTGTATTGAGTGACATGCGGTGGGTTTGTCAGTTACAGGACCCTGGTCAGGCCCACGTACAGGCTAACGTACCGGCAGGTGACTGCCCTGGAGTGGAAATGTTGCCCTGGTTTCCTGGGAGAAGACTGCAGTAAGGGTAAGTAGGACGCCACAGAGCTCCTCTCCTCCTCCCTACCTTCTTGGGTGTGATTAGTGGAAGGCTAAGGCTACGCAACAGCGTTCATGTTATCTGAGGATGCTTCAACATGTTGCCCATGGCCCTCACTGTTGTTGTCTAGATACCTTTTGTTTGTCTTCAAGTTTCAACTGTGTGTGTGATTTGATATGGTCACCTATCATCACCCTTGCATGTTGTACCCTTGGCTGCATATTTGGTCTTTAGGTTTGTGTAGCTTTTTTGAATGTTCCGGCTGTGGTGAGAATGAGTCAAAGGAAAGGCCCTGTTGCTGAGGACAAGTACCACTTAGACGGAAATTGCATTCCTACATTTGCCTCACTGTCATGCTTCTCAGTCAGGATGAATCTGGCAGACTACTGTTTACATCCAATGGGCCGAGAAGTAATACAATCCTAAGCACTAAGCTAGATAAAAAGATGTTGCACTTTTAGCAACCTTTCATTGGATGCATGTTTTCCCAAACAGTCAGAGCACAGTGAACGCGTGAGAAGTGGTAGCTGGCTCAACAACACGAGAGGATTTCAGGATCTTAAGGGACGTCAAGAAGGGTTACCAAGGGAACTCAAGACCGTATACATCTGTTCCCAGGTCACCGACATTTTCTGTTTCAGATTTAAGATCGTATCGGATGCTGCTCGTTGTATTTTGCATTGGAGTTGCGTTGAACGTTGAGCGACGAAACATGACCTCCCCTTTGTGGCGGCACAGCGGAGTCAATTTACTGAATGCAAACACATGTTTTGAAGACGCGAAATGAGGTTAATTGCAGAAGAATGTTGGCAGATACTGATATAACGTTGAATAGGTGTTCATTTTAGATTGACCACCAGGGTTTGCATTGTTCTATGTTTACGGCACAGCAACAACACTATTTCTCCCTTTCGCTCTCTCTGTCATACACACACATACGCATGAGAATGAAGTCTCTCACTGAACTTTTCATTGTATTAATGGGTAACCTGTGGTGAGCCTGGGCATACTCATCCCCCAACCCCACCCCCCAGCCCCTGCTGTGTTGAGGTGGAGGGTGGGAGGCGAGGGGACAGGGGGAGGCGAGGAAGGGGGGCAGGTCTCGCCGAAGATTTCAGGGGAAAACAAGGTCATCCAGCTCCAGCTGTTGTTAATGCTGCAAGCCCCACTCTTACCCCCCTTGCTCCCCCCATTCTCTGCCTCTCTCTGTCTCTCCAGTCCTTCTTGGATCAGACTCTGGAGCCCTTTGAAAAGGTAGAGCGACTCTAGAGCTGGAGAAACGTCAACCGAAGATGCTCCGTTTGTGACTCTTGACACTGAGACAGGAACGTCTGCCTTGTTGCCCCATCATTGATTGTAATCTACAAGCAGATAGTCCTTAAGGAAAGGATTACTCGTTTTACGAAATCAGCTATTGAAATCTATGAAAACTTAAGAGAGTGAAAAAAACCTGCCCAAGGGACCGGAAATAAAGGCAAAAGGGTAGAGACAGGGATTGATGACTTGACAATTTTTTTGACATATTATGATGTAATATTCCACACCCTCTGACACTGTGCTGTACATGATTAGGCGGACCCAGTTAACTTGTTGAGACAACCAGGTTCCTCAGCGTGACTTTCATCATATGAAAAAAAGCTCAGGTACAACTTCTTCAGTTTGAAAGTGCACCTGGGCCAGATCTCGGGAGCTGGCGTGGCAGCGTAAATCGTAGCTCCAAAAGTCTTCTCACTTCAGTGGCAAGACCCACATGTGGCACAAGCTTGCTTTTGGGGGAGTGGGGTGAGCTCATCCGGGGATGGGAGGTCCCCCTCCCCCCAGTTGACGCACTCGTCTGAGACAGCCTCCGCTCCCAGGGCCGACACATTAATTGAAACCAGCACCCGCTTGTTGATTCAGGCTGCAGGTTGCGACGCCTCTGCAGCGAGCTTCTCCAGGATGTCAGCGTGCTGTAATGTGCTTGGGCGGCGAGTCTGTCCTCTGGCCTTGATGCCTGCCTGTGTGTGTGGGTGTGTGTGTGTGTCTCAATACATCTGTAATGGTGTACTTGGTGTGTGAGATGAGAGTCGGGCCTCAGCTTTTTCTGACCAGCTGTTTGTCTCAAGCCCAGTTTTCGCCGGTCTAATGGAAACAACTGACCAGGAGATGAGTCATCTCGTCGTCCACTCTCCAGGAACAATTGGACACAGAGTCTTCCAGCACAAGGGGACCGTGTAAACAAGGGTTCTCATGAGATGTCAGTCCAGAGACCCATGACGGGAGCACATGGTACGCATTCCAGCTCAGTGAAGCGCCTTCGTTTAGTGGAATTGATGTGCAGATTCAGCCATTTGGTGAAATTGATGGTGGTGAAAGGGGGGGGAGGGGTGGGGACGTTTAGATCGTACTCTTCCAGGAATCCAGACCACCCTTCTCCTAACTCCGCATGCACCGAAAGAGTCTGTAAAGGTCCCCGATCCAATGGAATACACAGTTTTTACGCAAGCTGTTCTGGAATGTCGAGAATAACCGACAGCAGCAGATTATTTTTCGATCAGTTTCATCGAACTGTCTGCCCGTGACATGTGCTTCCCATATTCGCCGTGTCTCCTCTGTGTTCCAATATGCATCCCATCCATTAAGGCTCTAGGGGACCTCTGTTTAACCTCATTTTACATTGAGGAGAAGAATGAGCCTTGTGGTCATAATTTTTCATTTGACTCATATTTTTGCTCCGCCTCAGTGGCTTTCATGACACAAGTCTGAGGAAGCTGCCATAATCATTTGGTGTGCTCAGTTAAAACGTGTGCTTTGTAGTGATTGGTTCCCTGGCATGACCCATATTTGATTGATATTTTCCGGACTGTATTTCAATTGACTGTGACCAATGACTGCTGTAATTTATGTCAAGTACATTCTTTTATTCTTTCATGGTTGTGAGGTTGTCACGATGGTTATTTGGTTATTACTAAACGTTAGCTTGGAAGTGACAACAGATTAATTGGGTTCAGTTTATAACAGACTTGGTGTTTTGATTCTAGTCCATCATCACCTAAATCCTCTCCGTCTGTTCCAATCAAAGGAAAACACATCATGATTTTGAAGATCAGGACAAACTGTAAGGAAAAACAAGTCTGATTCAACAATCAGCCAAGTCAAGCATGGACATAAAATACATATCCAAATCCCTATAAAAATACAATTTTTATTGTGTTGTCTAGAGTCCAAGAGCAAAATGGTTGTCAAGAGAGTTTCAGTACACAACCATGTCAGCGACCACCCCCCACTGCTAACTTCCATTTTTTTTGTATAAATAAATGAGGCACTGACCTGTGTGTCGTCTAATGGGTGTGTGGGGTGCAGGTGGGGGGTCTGTGAGGCGAGGGGGCGATCGGCATGGCTGTGAAGTGCATCTGTCTGTCTGTGTTATTCCCTGAGGGACAGGCTGGACGTGAGTTATTGTGGGCCGGCGGGACCAGCTGGACCCGCCTGGCCCGATCCCCTGACTTCTGTGGGCCATGATCTGGAATGCATTTGTCAACGGAAGGAGTGAGACACAGGAAAAAGCGCCCCAGCCTTTGTTGTGACCAATGGGGGGATTTCGATGATAAGTTATTTAAAGAGGGCCTCTCCTTCGCTCTCCAGCCTGGCTTGAGAACATCTGGCCTCTCTTTGCCTGGCTTAAACTCTTCATTTACAGCGGAAGCACTTGGATTAAGGTGTAAATGCCCGCTCTCATTCTGCAACTTCACATCTGTCTCCTGTTCTATTTCGAGAAAGTTTGAACCAACATATCTCCATTCTGAGTTACTGTCAAGGAGCCAGCTGGAGCCAATGTACAATATATAGTATTTTCTGTGTGCACATGTATACATGTTAAGATAAATTCCCATTCTGCGTTGAATAGGTCTGTGTTTGTTCATGAGTTAAGATCTACATTCTGCATTGGGATGTGTATTAAGCATACGATACTGTACGCAAGAAGCAGATTTGGCTTCCCTGATTGTCTGCAGGCTACAGACACTTATCTGCGTGTTTGGTCGAATATTTGGACAGCCTGAGCTCCCTCGGGATACAGGGTTGCCTTTCCCGGAGGGAGCCCCCTTCTCCCAGACCCAGCTTGGGTTACAGGGACCAGATTTCAGGAGTCGAACTGGAGCTGCTCTCTCACAGCCAAATGCCAACTGCTTTGTTTTGATTCACAACCTGCAAAGTCAGCCCCTCCACATCAACCGCTCCCCCTACCCCTGCGCCCCGATCCAGGGACAGGGAGATATCCCTGGGAACGTACCCACAATCCAGCCCCCTCAGCACGGGCTGACTTGGGAGACTAGTATCTTAAGCTTTGTGGGTAAGTAAGTTCACAAATCATCATCAGCGTACAATCCAATGAGTAGCTTGAATTCCAGGTGCAGCTATATATCCATTAGCATGACATAGCACTGGCTAATTGAATTATGCCTGATGATGGCAGATACTTGGTCAGGCACGCTCGCATGTTCCAGTTCCTTGTGATGTTTCTATGGCAACACAATAGACGTTCGTCTAGACAGGCCCAGGTAGTAGACAAGACAGAAATTGACGAATGTCTGTCTTCGATTGTAATACCAACATTACCAACTCATCTCTGAGCCTGAGCACATATAGTAGGTCTCGTTATTCAACTTCATTACTAATGGTGTAGGGATTCATATGAAATGTGAAGTGAAGGTTTGTGTGTGTGAAGGGGGGGGATGTTCTGATAACATCAGAACTGCCTGTGGGAAACCAAGGTGCATAGATTTTGGATGTTTGCTTAACCCTTTGAAAATGTGTCTGCGAACATTTTTTGAAGTGGTCAGAGTGCTTGAGCTAATTGTGTCCATATGGAGCCTCTTGGTATGGTGGCTCCTGGCCTCATCCCGGCGGGGCCGGCCTGGAGGACGGCGGTCAGATGCTGTCTCTCGCAGGGCGATGGAGGGGTCAAATGCGACGGCTCGAGGTGGAAAACCAGAGTATTTGTGGGTGTCAGCAGTTTCTTTGTGCGAACTGTTGGGGGGTTTCTCCCAGTCCAGTGAGCGATACAGAGGGACCGTTAGCGATGCCAGGAACTACATCTGTCCTGGGAGTTCTCTGACTGGCCTGTTAGCAGGCTCACTGCTCCCAGTCCCCGTAACTCGATAGGCTGAGCGGTTATGGAGTCGGCCTGGTAATCAGAAGGACCCTGGCTGTGCCAACATCATCAGAGTCCTTTATTAATCCCTGAGGGGAAACTCTTTGGCAGGACCGTGCCTACTGAGGCAGCAAGACAAAGTAAATATATCAGTGCCAGGGGGGGAATGTCCTTGTATTTGCTGTAAGACGCTCTGAATAAGATCATCAGGTAAATGACTAAATGTAAATGTAAACTAAGATCTACTTAGCACCAGGAACACAAGACCTACCTGTGGGCCTCGCATGCACCCGCACACCCTCGGACTATTACTGCCCTGGACAGAACCAGTCATCCTGGGTTGCGCCATCCCAGCTTGGTCTCCCTGGTGAGTGGCGAAGCATTAACTGCTTTTGTATCGACGTCTTCATAAATCACAGCTGGCATAAACTCCCGCTCCGCTTGTTTAAATCGCCACTTAGCTCGGTTTGTGGCACACCTGGCCATCTCTTGGGATGAGCTGGAGGTCTGGGAAACTGCTCTAACGAAGCAGCGTCTCCCTATCTGTCTGTAGTAATGACCGTTGGAGAGGATATCCCCATTATAAAGCAATAAATCTGTAGTGGAACACCAGCCCTGGGTTTTAGAGATTGCCTGTGGCAGGTCTCCAGCGCTGCTATAGTACAACAGTGCTAGTTGTCTTGCCAAAAGTAACTGCAGTACAGTGCTGTCACAACCAACGGCTATTCTGTTCATCATGATCAAAAAAGGTCGGAAGAAAGGAGTTAAGAAGATAAAAAGAAAACAAGCTAGAGACTGTACAATTTCAGGGGAAATTGTGAGGGTGTGCTTGTGGCTGCCCAGCTGCCCATAGAGTCCTGGGGTCTCATTTAAAAAACTGTACGTAGGATTGTTACTAAAAGTGTACATACGCCCAAAAGCCTAGTTGTTTTTCGAATGTGAGGCAAATGTCGAACATGAAACTAACTTCACCTCGTTAGGAAGATGTAACTTTTTTGAATTAGCTAGCTAGCCTCAATCAAAAGCAATACGAACATTTTGACATGGACATTGTCTTTGTAGTCAATATATTGAAGAAGTTTTAGGGGTGTGAGAAATGTGAGATTACAATAGGCTGTGCTATTGCCAAAGGCAAACACACCCTAAGAAACATTTATAAAGCTCTTTACAGGGAATACATCTGCACTTTTATTGACAATCAATAGACCAGGAATGTTCTGGCCTCAGTTTGGAGACGTATATTCCTTTAGATCCAGGAGATCCCATTTCACTTGACAGGTAAAGCCATGTAGACTTCAGAGTGCTCTCAGATCTAAATGATAATGACGTACGGGGATGTTTGACCCACCGTATAGACACTCCCCATAAGTCAGCAGAAGAAAGACTGAGGCAAAGATCTCCCCCGGACCTTTCTAGACCAGCTCGTCTGTTCAGGGCATCCTGGCTCTGCATTAGATCCCCAGTGAGATGTGTTGCATTTGGCTTGGTTCATGTCCAAGGGCCCCCACGCTCCTTTCTGGCATGGTAAATCAATCAAGTTTCCATCCTCTCCCCTTTCCCTTTTTTGCTCCCTCCCTCCCTTTTCTGGCCTTCTGCTCAAGGCTGTGGGCAAAGGGCCTCTTAAAAAACTCAAGAGCTGTTGGTCTAAGAAAATATTTAGGGTGAGGCTGTTGCATGAAAGGGTGTCCCATGGAGAGTTGGTCAGCTCCATCCACTGACCAGCCCCCAAGGTGGCCAATCAGTTCCTCTCCTAGCTCCAGGAGACCACCGCCAACATCTGATGACAGCAGATCCCATCTTTACCAATTAAGGGAGAAAACCTTGATTGACAACATCACATGTGGCCTAAATATAGCCCACCCAACTCCCTGCACAAGAGGCTGCGTATTTAAAAAACATCAAACATGGGAAGACCTGCCAGATGTATATCCCTGCTCTGTCTCGACATCTCTTCTCATCCCAGAACATTTAAGGACGGGGCTCCCATACTGTGAACATGCTAATGCGAAAACCGGACGTCTCTCAAGACAAGATGGAGTCCCTCCCAGTTGGCTTCACTTCTGCTTCCACCCTCAAAACGTTTCTGGCAGAAGCACCCCCATGTCGAACAGCTATCTTTACATTCAAATGGTATTTGAAAATTACTGTTCGCACTGAGAAAGGTAAAGCAAGGGATGCAATTGCTTACGATTCTTGATTTTTTTGTGAGGGCCATCCCCACTATTATATGTAGAACCATTTTGGATCTGGTTCTTTACTGCTCTTTGTGGTAACTTTGAGCCCTATACAGTATCTTTGAACTCTGCAACCTCTCTTCAACAATCAAGAAAGCATCATTTTGCGACAGCGATTGAAGTAGCCCAAACAAAATGTTCCACAAGCAGTAGTCCTGGCTAAATCCGTGACAATCATCCCATCGTGCCCGTCACCAATTTGGGAGTTTAGTTGGGAGAAGAGACAAAGCATCTTAAGTTGTTTTAGGCTAGATGCTGATGGAGATTTGATGGGCCAAGTTGCAAAGACGGTTGTGTTTATGCGAGGCCCAGATAAGCTTTCCCCACTTCCCGCTGATTGTGAGGCTGGAGGGTAATCATCATACTGGGGGGGGCGGGGGGGGTGGGTGTTGAGCCTGTTTCTCATTTCCCTTTCCCTCCGCTTCCCATTTCTTCTCCCCTCCGACACGGTCATTCTGATAGTTATCTGCCTGTAGAGTGTTTGACAATATGTCGGCCTTCGTAGCCAGCGCAGCAATAGAACGGCCATAAAGAGCTTGTCTAGACCTACAGGGTCTTTCACCCTGTCCAATATTCACTCCGGGTGGATTGCTCCTGTTGACGAAAATCTACATTGAAGTCTGCATGATTCAATGGTTTCTGTCTGTGTTTTAAACCCTCCTTTTGTGTCTTTTCTTCTGTTAAAGGATTGCATACGAAGTAGGCATATTGAGTCAGGATGTGTTGTCATATTTCAAGGTGAAAGAGGGCTTTTGGCATGTCTCACGGTAATTTGAAGTAAGCGAGAATTAGATTCCCAACGAGCAATCCAACACATGTCCACCGAGCCTTTTGTTGTTTGTCTTTCAGGTGTGCGCGTTTCACGATCAAGAGTTCAAGAGCGCTAGAAAAGCGGTGTTGCATTGGGTTTGTTGGGGTCATGTTGAATCTGCACGCTTCAAAGAGGTCTAGCCACATGTACTCCCTGCAGGAGTGGGGCTAGCGGAGCGCGCCAGGCCAAAGATGTTGTGTCTGGTATAGTAGTTGGTCGAGTGGATGTTTGCAGTTCATTAATGCTCTCCAGATGTGCGAGGGTTAAGTCGCACACTCTCACCGGTCCACTGGGAAGTAGGCCCGGAATTGCGTTTTTGTTTGTCCTCAAATTAACTGATTATGATGCAGATTAGGTTTTTCTATAACAGTGTATCGCTCATGCCTGCACAGAACATCTGAGTACACAACAAAGTATGACTTTAAATGGATTGATCTAAGTGATTGTATTTGATGTACAGATACTGGGCCTGCCCTTGCAAATATTGAAACCCTGCCTGAACATGCCCAAAGTAGATACTTGGATTTGATTGTCCCATCCTTAATCTAATCATAAAAGCTTGGCCAGGATTGAAACATCGCAAGAGGATGTATACATACAGCTATGCATTTGCATGCCTATTTCATCCAATGAAGAAATATTTAATGATTTTAGCCAAATGCGATCCACTGTTTTTCCAGTCCAGTCGAACACATTCAATGAATGAATGAAACACAGCCAAAAATGTACAGTTTAAAAGCATTCTAGAGAAGTTTGAATGCCATCCCATTCTGTGAGCAAGCATCCCAGCTGCAGACTGTAATTAGACGTCAACAGAATGAGGAGCGATAAACCTTTGAGGAATTGCCTTGCACAGGAACTTGACAAACAAGACAAACTGAGCCTGGGGAAGAGAGTTGCTGCCAGGAAATAGAGGAGAACAGATGAAGGCGACAGGTGATTACCCTGAAGCTCTGTACGCCCAAGAGAGGCCTATTCTCTCTGCATCCTATCAGTCTGCTGAATCCTTGAAGAAGACTGCAGCGAAAACCGTCCACCATCAAAGACGACCAGGGACGTGTAACTGGGCCAGTGATGGCACGGTTAACTAGATTCCTTCAGTGCTCACTGGTTTCCTCAGAACACTGGTGACTGTGGGCCTCATAGCAAGAAGGACGGCTAGGAAAGATAGCTAGCTATTGCAAGCTGCACAGAGAGATATAGAGATACAGTTTATGTTGGTCATGAAGACTTGAACCCAGACGAGTGCTTGGCCCATCTGTTTGCATGTACACTCACAGAAGCTAGCGTTCAACACTTTCTCCAATAGTTACTTGGCTATGCTGTGTGGGAATCAGCGATGTCCTCTCAATTATAAATAACAGGAGTTACTGTGACGTACGATCATGACAGCTACTAGACGTTATGTTTCTGACAAAAAATGTTGTGATACATGGACAGTATTCGAGGCTACGGGCCAAGATGCTAAAGGGGCACGGCCGTCTTTTGACAAGTCTATTACTGTGTCTCGGTTCTGCTGTGCAGAGTTGAAGCATGGCTGCCTTTGTGATATACTGTGCTGCTCATTTCTCATGTGTATCCTGGGGGATTGACAGGAATTGACCCTCTTGTAAATCTGCAAGCCCCAGGGCCAGAAACTCCAACAGCTCTGGCCACCAAGGACGGACTGGCTGCTTAGAAGTTACCATCTTCTCCCAGATAGCTTTATGTAGCATCCTGCAGAGGCTGCCATCTGATTGCCGGGCTCCTGCCAGATGTCTAATCAAGCCACATTCCACCAACTCCATAATACTGTAATTCCAGAATCTGCCATCATTTTACCACATGTCCGTATGAGCAACTGTTTGGAATGGGATACTTGTCAGGACAGCTGGGGTACCAGTCTGTCTAGTATTCCAACACAGGGAATGCCTTATACTTCTCCAAATCCTGATACGTCTATAGGGCAGATGGCTAGCCTAATTACCAAGCTATTTGACATGCATTTCTCCGGCGTCAACGGTTTTAATCAGACAGCATAATGCAACCTTGCCAGCGGTTCATCGATTTTAACCTTTAACACAAATTACTCCTCCCCCCCCTCCCTCCCATATTTGCTCAAAATGTAGTCAAGTGTTTGCCAAGAGTTGTGAACTTAACAAGAGCTGTGTAAGTGAGAACACATGACCTCTGTTACGACACTGCACCATGAGGTCTGAATTACACGAGATGTAGCATCGTTCCCTCCTTGGAATATTTTTTACATTTCACGTCGTTTTGAAGTCTTTCAGCTGAGAAATATGTCAACTGCCCCACATCAGGGAGGTCTCCCCCACACTGTAATAAATGTGACCGCATACGAGAAGCTTGCTTCTTCTCATTGAAGTCAGATCATACTCTTTTCATGCTACTGCACTGCGTACCTATCACAGACAGTGTCCTGTGCATATTATTCCGCTGCCACTTCTTAATAAGCCTCAAAGTGCTCAGCAGATGTTAAAAGTACGAAAGTAATAGATCGCAATTTTGGGGGCCTTTGAGTCACGGATGGGAGAGATTCAACTGTGTACAAAACTCGTTGAATCACTGACCATTGCGTTGATTTTCGACACAGGTCAAATCGTGTTTTCGTCCAAGGGTCAACAAAACTCTCTTGCTGCCTGGATTGGCCAGATTGAGGCTCTCCTGGCACGCCTTGCTACCACGGTTCAACCACCAAGTGATGTTTATGCCTTGTTGCGATCCCCAATGGCGGGATGAGATGTTAAATTGTTTGTGAGGACTGACAGACATGGACCTCCTCTGAGAGCAGTCTGCGCTAACTTGCATATGCGAGACCTGGTCCAACCCCTTCTGACAGCGGGAGCCAGACATGGCTCTGGTTGTGCGGTTGCTTATTGCTTGTCTTTCGTTTACCCATGTATATTGATGCATACCTTCTGTAGGCCTGGGAAAGAGCTCTGGTGTTTTGTCTGCTGCGAGAGAGAGAAAATTAGAGACAAAGAGAGTGAGAGAGGCAGAGAGAGAGAGAGAGAGAGAGAGAGAGCGCTATTATTAGCTCAGCTCTGCTGGTGAGGGAAACAGGGTTCATCAGTGTGTGTTTTCTTCACGATGCGATCTGCAACCAAACATTTCCAGAATATTCCAGACTGTTTAGAAGATGAGGCTGATTTATGCATGTGTTGTTTGCGGAGGCCACACCGGGGATACGCCGAGCGCCTCTTGTCGGCCCTGGGAAGCGTGCGTGCGGGGGTGATTTAGTGCGTGTCTACTTTTATAACCGTAATTGTGCTTATCATCTTACCTCTTTGCAAGGCCCTGCTGGCAACAGTTTCAAATGGGTCCACCCCACCCCATCCATCTGGAGAAAACATTCACCTTCACCGTCTGCGTTCACCATTGTCTTCAGGGGTGCCTCTTTTTTTTTTTACTGCCGGCTCTGAAGTGAACATCTGTATTTTTCAACCTCCCCTCTCCCCTGTCCAGCGATCTGAGGTAGACCTTTACCCAGCGGTGCAACTACACGACAGGAAAGGCACGCCTGTCTTCAGAGCCGATGATCCACGCCCGGACCCTGGCCCCCAAGAGCACCGTGCCTGAGTCTTCCAAACGCAACAAGCACAGTGAAGGTTGACGGGTTATCCAATGATATGTCGGACTTGGCTAAGAGAGGAAAGGGGAGGAGGATAGTTGTACAGTATCTCTAAGAAAGGGCGGCGGGGTGGAATCAGCAAGAGGTCAAATTTGTCATCATTTGCTTTTGTTTGAAGTTAAGCCAACAGGCAGACAGATGGATTTAGCTTCACGGCTCACAGTGTGGGATGAGTAATTCCAGCAGGTGATGAAGATCTGTTATCTGTCTAGGAGTCGTCTTTTATTTCAGCAGATGAAGGAACGGATTAGACAGACATGCCGATCTGTTGTTCTTTATCCAGATTTCATCTAAGCTAAGCAACATATGCACTGAACTGCCTATCTTTCACCTGGTGTTTTAGAATTGTTAAAAATACACTTAAATCTTTGTAATGGATGAGGCAGCTCAAGCAAAAGTGCAGTGAAATGATGCGTTCAGTCTCATTGGCTATATCAGTCATCAAAACGTTCACAAATTAATCGTATAATTACTCAATCTTTTCAAAACAAATGATCGTGGCTAGTCTAATTGAAATATGTCTGTGCCATCATACTGACATGGCACATTTATAACGGGGCTTGTTGAGATAAGGCCTTTCGTGTATGAATCTAGGACTACTACACATTGGAATCTTTTGTTTTAATTAAAAGCAACAAAAAAATGCACAAAGGGAGGAAGCAGTCTCCGAGTAGGACACTGGATGATATGTCTGGCCTAGTCATCGGAGCGTACTCCAAAACAACAGCCCTCTTAACAGCCTCAAGTACTGTCTGCCAAATAAGAATTTTTTTCCTTTTTTGAGAAGTCTGCATCTGTACTTCTACCGCCCCCCTCCCCCACACACACACTTGACCTGTGTGAGGCTGACTGGTCAGGTGAGGATGTGGCTGAACGTTCTCCTGAGGGGTCAAATGAAAACATGTCTTTATGAGGTTTGGCAGGCTGCAGTCAGGCTGTTATTTTAGCGGCTCATCTATCTTTCACTGCCTTAACCAGAAAGGGACGCTTCCTGAGGGCTGCAGCCTCATCTTCAGAAGCCTCTTAAATGATGCAGACCCTCATCTTGATTTAGATCGGCATATTCTGCTCAGTGATGTCAATATTTGGTTGGCTAGTCACTCCACAACTGGTAAGCATGCTGTCTGTTGGTGTTTGTTGACAGAAGAACACATACATTTGGAAAGGTCATTGTACACTTTGCCAGGAACAAATTTAAAACATGTATTCTATTCTATTTCCAGGATGTGGTCTTATGACACATTTCCTAAAGCATTTCCAGGACAGTTCTGTAGACACGCTTTTTGCGATTTCCCGGATTATGGTCATGAATCCGTTATCAAAGTTGGTCTTATTGATAAATGCTCACCAAAACGATCACTTTCATCATCTTAATGAGACTACAGTACCTATGACAACGTAACACACAAACACTGCATGGATTTGACCATAAAAGGTTATTTTCTTGTTGTCCAGAATAATATTCAGCCTTTCCCTGCAGCCAGGAGAAATATCACCATTTAGCCTTTGCTTCTGGCAGTCATTATATAGCCATTTGAATGTGTGTGTGTGTGTGTGTGTGTGTGTGTGTGTGTGTGTGTGTGTGTGTGTGTGTGTGTGTGTGTGTGTGTGTGTGGGAACAAAAAGCTGCAAATGTACTTTCAATGCTTGATCATGCGTCAACTCTAAAGACAGCTTAAGTGTATGAATTAATAATTCTATTCAGAATCACTCATGACTGGAACTTTTCTCAGCCAATGAACTGCTGTGCCTATCGTTTTCTGTCTTTCTCTCTCCATCTATCTCTTTCTGTCCATCTCTCTGTCTTTGTCTCTCACTTTCTCTCTGTCTTTGTCTGTCTCTCTCACTTTCTCTCTCTCTCTCTCTCACACACACACACACACACACACACACACACACACACACACACACACACACACACACACACACACACACACACACACACACACACACACACACACACACACACACAGAAGAGTGCACACAAGCGCTATTAACACATGCTGTGTTGTCAGCATCTCTTCAATCAACAGATCCAGTACTCATTACGCCGGCATTACGTCCTCTTTTTTAAACTGTGGTTAAACTCCAAGCTCCAGCGTTGCGTTATAAGCGAGCTACGTGTGGCCGCACGCATCTCAAATCGTCTTCTCGTTGAATGCCAGCTCTGAACGAGAAGGTGTTTAAGTTCTCTTGTTTGCTCATTATCACCATGTCTCCCTACATCACCACATCATCCTTTTTCTTGGCGTGGAACCCCCACATCGCTTCATTTTTCCATGATTCCCAGCACACGGCACGCCTCGCTAACGAGCTGAGAACACGCTGATGAACGACTCCAGAGATCCACTTGTCAACAAATGCTAAAATGTTGATGTCATGCCCACCCCACCCCTACCCCCCCAAACAAAACATTGCTTTTGGAGGGTTAATGTTCTTTTTTGACAAGGGGTGGATTCACGAAGAAAAGGCACGATCGATTTATCAAACTTTCCCTGTAAAAAAGTCCTTGGTAAGAGCGGTTTTCCGTTTTAAAGCGGCGTACACAGGGTAAATGGAAGTGCCTTTGGGGCTCTGAAAATGCTGCTTGTCTTGTTCTATTGTCTGTTTATCTTCTTCATGTCACACGAAGACAATAACAACAATGAATGGATCCCACTATTCCTCCACGAAGGAAGGAAGTTCTTTTACATTTGAATAGTGAATAGAGCTGTTTGCCGACCGTCAATCCCAGAGTATGAAAGGGCAATTTAGGACATGCCAACCTGGTTCTGGCCCTCAGTCTCAACCCCATGTTGAGATGTGTCATAAGGCGTGTTGGCACACGCCCGGACACCTTGGCACGGGGATGGGGAAATGGGCGGCTGGCACGCTGCTCCATCAGTGGGTGACGGAGCTTGCGGAGAGTCCCTGACAGTCGCTGGGGTGGAGCAGGGTGGCCTTGCTGATGGAACACACAGCAGGAAGATGCCAAGCGTCCGTCAGAGGGAAACAGCAACTGACAGATTTGGCAGGGGATGGGTAGAAGGGGGTAGAAGGGGGAAAACAGTGGAAGTACACTTGTTTGGGGGTAGGTTTTGTTTTCTCAGGGTCCCAGAGGGTCTGTCTGGCATTGCTCTCTTTACCCTTTTATTACTCATATTGTAGCTTTGTTGAAGTTGAAAAGTAATAAAAAAAAGATTTGCGCTGATTAACATTACGCTCTCCCTTTCTGTGTCTTTCTCTCACTGCACAGAGTGTATGAACTGCACTAGCTTTGCCGATGTGAACGACCGGCTGAGCACCATTGAGTCCAAGGTAAAAGAAGAATAAAAAAATATTTGGTTGACAATTCTCTCAATACAGAACCATAACAAAACAGAGAAGACAAAAAGTTTATTTTGGACGAAATCATAACATACTTCCATTTTGGGTCAGATTCTTTTGCTGGAAGAATCTGGGCTTCCGCCTATTCCCCTCAGGTACACTGAGAGGGCAGTGGACAACGAGGTAAGACCCCCCAAGCCCACCCTTTCCAGTCCTCCTGTCCACGGAATACCAGGTGAGGAAACAGCTCTGCTTCGATAGTCTGACCCTCTTGGGACTACCCTAGCAGACTTGATGTGTTCTGATATTTTCCTAGGGTTAGGTAAGTGTCGTGAACGATGCATCCTAGCCGTGGTTATCTGTTGAGGTTCAACCATGTTTCTTTCTTAAGGATCCCGGGGCCCTCCAGGGCCTTCGGGGCCCCCGGGTATTGCAGGCCCTCCAGGACGCGCAGGAGAGATGGGCATCTCAGGGAAACCTGGACCAATGGGACCCAGAGGTACAAGTCTGAAACCTTTTACTCGTCTCCCATTGCTACACATACAATGCTGCTGACTGAGAAGCGTCTTACAGATCCACTGTACCAGGATGTTTCTATCATCTTCCATAAGAGTGTTTCCACCCTCCATCCCACAGGGCCCCAGGGCCAGAGAGGGATCCCAGGGGAGAGGGGTCTTCCTGGGCCAGCGGGCCCTCCAGGACCAGCCTCTCACCTCCTCCGTGGAGATGTGTTTGGCCTCCGGGAGCTGGAACAGTGTGAGTAGATTTGAAGCGACCCCAGGGAAAGAACGTGTCTGTGACCCAGATCATTTTTCCCCCCCTCAGTGGTTGAACATATTTTGTGGCAGCGCAGTGAAATAAGTATTTCAAATGCCAGTCGGAATTTCGAGAACTTCAGTGTCCCGGACGTGTCGTACAAAAGGTCTTCATCACACCCTGTGAAGATTATTTTCACATTTCGACCAGCAGTCTCATATATCTACCAGTCTCATATATCCTGAGCAGATAACTCTCTCTTCCCATATTTCTCTCTTGGCGTATGCGCCAGTTCCAGGCATATGTCACAGAAGTGTCAGTTAATAATAAAGGGAAAGAGAGATAGGTGAAATAATGATATGACCCAGACCGGCGCTCCACCCCCTGGTTCTCAATGGGTAGTGCACGGACAATCGGTGGCCTTGAAAGCCTCTTCCTCCGTATCTACATGTTAATAGAGATTTGTGGCCCTCTCGTGACATATAACAGATTTTACACTGTTTAAAATGCATTTTTTCCCACAACCTTGGGAGGGAGTTTAAACCAGGCCCTTTTTTTGCACTTCCGCTGAGCAATGGTGTATGCAGTGGGACTTGTGGAAATGTGCTTGTCTGTTGTCCAATGACAGCTTGTTGAGGACCAGAGAGATTTTACAGGCAGAGAGAGAGAGAGAGCCTTGTTCCATTCTCCCTGCTTTGATGAACTTCCCAGAACTGGGCCAGCATGGCATTGGTCGGCGCTGGAAGGGAGACAGAACGGTTCTATTTCGTACACGGACCGCACATGTGACGGAACAAAGTGGTCCAAGAATGAGAGCCTACCTTCGAGACTGCGCTGTGTGCCCATGTATGTGCGGTGTGTGCGGTGACATGGAAGATTTGTAGATGGTGCATGTTCCTGGCTAAAGGTTTAACATCACTGCTGTCTCAATGTAATTCGATCCATTTGCTTACCTCAGATGCACTTTCAGTTTTCACCACTAGAGTGCATTAGAGGCCCACGCCTGCCTCCTCTCCATCAGAATGGGTGGAAAGCTGTATTTAATTACTGCTGTTGGGCTGGCTTTGTTTAAGCCTGGGCTCTGTCTGCAGTTGGTCTGCTGTAAATCAGAGCCAATTTGTAACCTGTCAGCACAGCTGCCTGGATCTGGCAACCTAAGGCATCCGCCAAGCCAGAAACCTGCTCTATAAAACGCCAAGGAAAGGTTCTCCAATCGAACTTCAGACCTGTGTGTGTACGTGTGTTTAAAATGGGACACCTCCTAAACATGTTCCAGAGCTACTGCTCTCTACCTCATCATTGGCCATGATACAACTGTGTCAAATCTAGCCATCTCAGTTTTGGCTGTGCTGCACTAGATGCTCTCAGACCAGAGACCTACCGCTGCGTAGCGATGTAGAGTATTATTTGAGTTCAACAAACGCAAGCTGTTTCTGTTTCTGATCTAGACGATGAGGTAGACGTCCCTCCACGGAACGGCCAGAGTCCTGTGAGTGGCCCCCCAGGGCCAACCGGCCCCCCTGGCCCCCCAGGTAAAATCCCTTACCGCTCACTGTTACAGTATAACACAGTTACCATGTGTGTTCCTTCAGAAGAAATTATGAAGGTAATGATGATGTCATGGACTCCACAGGTGGCTCCGGACCGAAAGGGTTGCCAGGCAACCCTGGTCTCCCCGGCCAAAATGTAGGTATTGAGTCCAGTTGGACTTCCTGTCTACTTGGTCTGTGATCGTGTTGTTCTATTGTTGTGTCGATTCTATTAGGATGTGTGTGTGGCAACCTGTGTTTCCAGGGCAGAAATGGGCTGTTGGGAAGGCCGGGGGATCGTGGGGCTAAAGGAGAGGCTGGTGAGAGGGTAAGGCTGCCATTTTAACGACCTGCTTGAAGTTAGCTGACATAAGAATGCCCATCTGAATATTCTGCTCCCAGTTTGTTGCACGCACTCGTTTCCACGTCACAACGGCGCCATCAGCACCAAAGCAACTACACCATGGGTGTCCAATCCTGGTCCTCGAGGGCCGCTGTCCTGACGGTGTTAGATGTTTCCCTGCTCTAGCACACCTGATTCTAATGAATGGCTTGTTATAAAGCTCTGTGAAAGCCTCATAATGATCATTCATTAGAATCAGGTATGCTGGAGCAGGGAAACGTCTAAAACCGTCAGGACTGCGGTCCTCGAGGACCAGGATTGGACACCCATGAACTACACTCACCACCACTTCATGTTCGCCCTCATCTTTCCTTTCCCAGGGACCTCCAGGACCCAGAGGTGAACAGGGCGTGCGAGTGAGTTAACACGCCGAATTAACAAACAAACGTGAACTAGCGCATTCTGAAGGCTTGCGATGAATGCGCACATTGTCTCCAGTCCTCTTGATGCGTCTTCCTGTCTGTGTGTGTGTATGTGTGTTTGTGTGTGTTTGTGTAGGGGGCTCCAGGACCTAGAGGAGAACCAGGAGAAGGGATCCCTGAGGTGACAATGCATATTTCCCCTGTATATTATTATCAACCAATCATAAGGCCCATTTTCAATCACGCACATGCACTTTTGCAAACAACACATTACACCAACACAAACAAAGCTTTTGGGGGCATCGACACAGCCTACCACAGCTATCTAACTGCTGTTTGAAGCCTTTTCTACTGTTGCTATTACGTGAGTGTGGACAGTGTGCTGCTGTGATTGTGTCCAGGGTGAGGGAGCGCAGCAGCTGAGAGAAGCTCTGAAGATCCTAGCGGAGAGGGTTCTGATCCTGGAACACATGATCGGCATTCACGGTGAGGGGACCCGCCCTCTTGGCTCCTCGATGTTCCGCAGCATGCAGGAGCACCGCAGTTGTTCTTCTGATCGCAAACCTCATCGAGCATAAGCACTCTTTTCCTTTTTTTGTTGCTTTCTTCCCTTGTTCTTTGCCTCCTTTCTCTCTTTCTTTCTCGCTCTCTTCCTCTTTCTTCAGAGAACCCCCTTGAGCCAGGGTCTGGGCTGGATATCCTGTCCGACCTCTTGCCGACTTTAAAAAACAAAAGGGAGGGTCCCAACACCCTCCTCCACGCCCGCACTGTGGGGGACCAGAAGCTGACTGGAGAGCAGAGAGGCAGGAGGGTGGGCAATTAGACCTTCCAGCCAATCACCGGAGAGGATGCTTTTTGGGGGAGGGGACCTCGACTTCTGATTGGTTTCCAGATTGAGATTGACACTCCGTATGTTTACAGGGGCTGTATAGAACCATGACTGTGCTCTTGGGCAGGAAATAACGCAAAAGACTTTCGCGCATTGATGTTGATGAGAGTAGGTCTGGTGACATTGTAGCTGTCATAGGCATAACTATATTTAATACACTTTGTGCAGGCACTGGTCCAAACACATGCATCTTCAGATAGGCCTCTCATTGCAAAAGATGTCCAAGGAATATTTTCACAATCATTTTTTTCGTTGGTCATTGTACTGGTTAAACATTTTTATAAACATAAGAGTTCGACATCTGTTTTTTACATTGTAAGCGTACTGTTTTTCTTTGACCGTATTTGCACATGACGGGTATTATGAGCTGGTATCAAGAAGCTTTGAAATTGACTTTGGTCCTTTCCATCTGGTCACCTGTTTTTACAGTCTGCCAACAAGCCAAATGACTCTTCCCAGCTGTATCTCTCTGTAGAGGTCTCTGGCACTGAGGTCACACTGACTGTCTTGAAATATCCATGGCTTTGACTGTTTCTTTCTTTCTGGCCTTACTATTTGTATAGGATTGATCAGGAAATCGTATAAATACCCATTCTGTAACTTTCTGCATGAATTCGACTCGATTGCTCAACATCGTCTTCGTCTACTTCACTCTACCTGCGTCTCAGTCCAAATAAACCTGTTTTTATGAGTCCGATTCTTTAATAATATTTGGGATGCACCTGTTGAAAATTAGATCTGATTCATTACATTGGTGCTTAATATAGCTGGAGTAACATGGATTGTGTTAAGTATGGAGTAGGATTTGTTTTGGCTCTTACTGAGGCGGCTGTTCATTATGGAGTCTGGCCAACTCATTTACACACTGTGCAGCCAGATTATTTTTGCAGTTTAACCGTCGTGTATTTTTGGCAATATCCTGAATCATTACTTCAGATTTCCTTTTTTCGCAAACCTCCTTTCAATATTTGTAATGGAATGTCTCCAAGCGTGAAGCGGCCCAAAAAGGTTACCTTTGTTACGTTTACAGGACATTTCATTGCAGATTTGTTTGACATTAAGCAAAACTGCGAGGTTATGCTGTTATGCAAAGCCGAGGGATCGTAATCTTGACTGATCGCAGGAGTCTTGCGACTTATCAGCGTTTTGGGGTTTGCGAATGACTTGCGAATGAAACTACACCCTCGGAAGCCACAGACTTCATTTTTGATGGATTCCTATCTACAGTTCACAGTATATTAATGTTAAAGTTTGGGGGTTCCATGTGTGTTATCGCAAGGAATCTTGTTTTCATAGGTGTAGTTCTCCAGACACAGACTAAAACAAAATCATTTACAACTCAAGACTTTCAGTTGATGTATCATTTTTTGTAGGACTAAGCTTAATCTATGTCCAAAAGAGTACCTTTGAAATCTTATCCTCTGTAAAGAAGGAAGAAGTAAACTCTGAAAAGGGTTATCTGTGTTGAACATCCAAGAACAAGAAACTCATGGAATGCCAAAGAAAAGGGTTAGGGTTAGTCTTTGTCTAGTATTAATAGTGCTAAACGTACATTTCCTGTGGTGCACAAGTGTGTCATAAGGAATGGTGCATTATTGCAATATTGATATTGATCACTTTTCTATTTTTTGTTTAAGATACCGTCCAACTTATCAATGACCCAATCATAATTCGCCTGTAAATGCCACACAATAACCACATCATTAAGTTTTATGAAACTTTTATTGTGGTTGGGATGGTGTGTTGTAGGAAGGGCGATGAAGACACAAACGAGGCACTGAAGACGGGGAGGGCAGACCAAGATGATTGACAGGGAATTGTGGTCGTGCGATTGGCTCCTTTACTCCTGCTCTTTGTCCTCTCCATGGGTGATGACGTAACACAGGTTCTTGTAGTCCAGGTTGCCAGCAACGTCCAAGGGGAAGTTGGTGAACATGTCGTTAACCTGGCAGGGTGAGAGTCCATACAACAGTAAATACAAAAAGGTCTGCCAACATTGAAACACAGTGAGACCAACACACACATTAGTCATTTCCAGTGGCGGGCTAAGGTCCTACACAGTCCCACCAGAATAAATCCAACCTTTTAATACCATCATTATGATTTAATACCTCTAGACTAGACAGTTTAACGCAGTATAAATGGCCAAACTCTCCTTACAATGTCTAGCTTTTCCTGAAAGGTTATTCTTGAGACTGGCATTTTAACTACCAAATCGATATCTTCTCCTTCCACCACTGTGGGTTGAAAAGACAGTTTATAGAACACGAATCAGCTCATTTATCATGTTTAGTTTGATATTTCTTTATAGCCCTGCCGCTCATCCAATCAGAGATGTGGGACAGCTAGCAGGCTTATAATAGTCAACTTGAAAGTTAATTGGTTAATTGGTTTTCTATTCCCTTTAAGGGACAGGTGCCCGCAGTGTTGATTCTGGAGGCCTGAGGACGGATTTTAGACCCTGGCAACAGATGATGGCTGAATAGGATGGATAAAAGCTCTAACATGAAAGCCAGCCCTCAAAATCTCAACCTGAGGCTGGAAGCAGTGTGTGCAACCAAGAGGAAAGTAAGGAGTATAACTGTGGAACGTCATATATATTTGTGGGAAAATATATTCAAATGAAATTATTCTTTATTATAATACTATGTATTATTATATAATATTCTGATGATGTTGAGGCCAGCAGAGAAGGCCTTGCTGGCTCTGACCACTGGTCATTTCTCACTTTTTGAGTTGTTCTACTCCGGTGAGGTTCATTTTATTTCTTGTTTTAAAACGATTTTACTGCAGCAGCTATCTCCCATGGAGCACGATTTATCTTCCAGACATTTGGTCTGTATGAAGGATGGAGGCTGCGGTCTGATGTGCTGTCAGTGTGACGTACAGTAAGACTCTTATCTGTTTTTGTGAGCTACAGATGGTCCGAGTGATTTTGTTCATCCATAACTTCACTAGACCATGATGGGGCTTTGGCCGTTGGGTTTAGGGATAACTGTGTTTGAGGTATAGCCTATGAAATACCCATCTGTGATGGATGGATCTAAGGCAGCGGATAAAGTATAACTTGACCTGACACAAAGCGGGAACGATTCCAAATGGAATTCCACAGAGCCTCAGTAAACCAGGGAGAAGTGCATTACCTCAGCCTCTGTGAACTTGTCCGCCTGAGACATGAGATGATATTTGATCCTGGAGGGGAAAAACAATGTCTTGTTAGAAACTTCCATTGTGACATAAAGACCTTTTGCTAGTTCTGCAGGAAAGCAAGAATTATTTATTTGCCAGATTAACAATCATTATGGCTCCATTAAGATTAGGGTTAATTGAATACGTCTTACTCCTCTCCTCTCAGCACACCCTTTCCCTCAGGGTCAAAGATCTTGAAGGCGTTAAGAATGGTCTCCTCAGGGTCCGTACCTGTAATGTAAAAGGCAAATGTTGTTCCAATTAGAACATTGGAACTCATTAACTCATTCATTGGAAAGAAGCTCTATTTACCTTGATTTCACACTATATATTGGTAGTTGACAATGTTTTGGCTGTGCAAAGTAGGCCTAATATATGGCTGCACAAACAAGGAACAATAGCCATGACAACAGCTATGGCATTTAGCACTAGCATTAGCCTCAAAGAGTTACAGTCTGACCTTTGAGCTTCTCTCCAAACATGGAGAGGAAGATGGTGAAGTTGATGGGGCCAGAGGCCTCCTTCACCATCTCATCGAGCTCATCATTGCCTACGTTGAGACGACCTGTAAGGAAGATACGCTCGTTACATGAGTCATCACAAAGTACAACTGGGCCACGGACTCAACGAATGGCTCGAGTCTCTCACCCAAAGCGCAGAACGTGTCCCTCAGGTCGCTCTTGTCAATGAAGCCATCTCTGTTCTGGTCCATGATGGTGAAAGCCTGGAAGGGAAACCAAGGGGAGGTGAGGCTTCACACAGAGCAGACTGGAGTTCTCATCAATCCTGGTGTTGGAGAATGTCAGGGAATGGAAGGTTCCAGACCGTCGCTGATGTGTGTGTTAGTTTCATGTCCTAAACAGCCGGTCATTGTCCATGTTCACAGTTGTATATTGTTGAATGTACGCTGCAATGAACAGTAAACACACACACACACACACACACTGCAAACGACAATTAAGTGGTGAGATCCTAACCCACCTCCTTGAATTCCTGGATCTGCGCCTGCTCAAACATGCTGAACACATTGGAGCTGGCCTCCGCGGTCTTCTTCTTTGCCTTCTTGGGTGCCTGAATCACAGGGATAATTACTTTTAGATTTCAATATTTTCCACCTGTTATTAGGAGAACACCTGGAAGATAATATTTGTACCTAAGTTCCATGTTACTATACGTTTGGGCTTGTGGTGCAGCGGTAACAAAGCCTATTCTATAATCGAAAGTTACAAGTTCTTTCTGAAGTCTTTGATTTGTACTTGGGAGAGATTGGACTCACAGTACAGTGGCCAAAATAATTGTTGAATTGCTGGTAATTGTCACATATGATGTGCGTGTGAGTGGACGTGACAAATATCAAAGACAAACTGTTTGAACTAAGCCAGAAGAAACACCATATACTAAAATATATACAATTTTTTTGGTACATCCAATTAAACAAGCACAGATTTCTTTTTCTTTTCTTTCACGTTGATCTCAAAAAAAGAGAGATGCCATCAATTAATCAGGATACACAATCCAGAGGAAAGAAATATTCTCCATTACTGTGTTAACCCCAGCAGGAAACAGTCCCGTTCTGCTCAACATGTTACCACAGTAAACCCATTCCCTTTCACCATCTCTCCCCACAGCTCTCTGACCAACCTTAGAACAGCAATTACAAATCCACACATCCACCCACTCACTCGCACCATCAAGAACCCAAGAAAAGGTGAGAAAGAGCCTTACCATTGTGAGCAGCTTCTGAACCAAGTCTCACCGCTGTCAGGAACACATAAAAATGACCCTTGGCAGTTATATAGCGGCACAGTTGGCTTGGTTGGCCCACCTGCGCTATGTTTAGACAAAGGTGGGGGGAGCATCACCCAGGCATGCCAGCCTTATAGAGGACCATCACCACCCACCCACCCCCCAGAACACCCATTGTTAAGCCTTTGTAATTGACACATGCAGGGTGCTGTTAGGCCGCCACTATCTTAGGACCAGAGGGGCTGCAGTCAGGCGGTCACGTCCGTCCCTTTGTCCCGCAGTGGATTCTGGGTAGTTGTGAGGAAGTGTCAATGCCTAAGATTTGACAGGTCCTGTTGTTAGGATAGCCACCGACCCCCGTGGGCCCCCCCGCAAAGATTACTGCAGTAATGAATTGATGCCCTGGTCTCGTTGGTGGTGGAAGATGGTGCGTTTGAACAGCTGCGGGGGATTTTCAGCTGTTGGAAGGAAGCATTATTGGGTTTAGGGAGCCCAGATAGGCTGCAGCGGGCTTTGTGGAAGGCGTGAAGGTCACAACATCATGGCTCATCGTGGCTCATCGTGGCTTCATTTAAACACTAAAAGTAGATGCAGTCACGCGTTTCGATGCGACCGTGAGCAGTTAATGTGATTTGAGAATGCTTGTTTTCGATTGGTCGATTCCACGTCTCCTTCAGCGCTAGAAGAAACGCTCATTTGGGATGACAAAATTCTTAACAAAACGGCAGATTTTGAATTGAAGATGGAAACACAAGCCCTCTTGAGTTGTACACTCGACAATGTGGCTCATGTTGACCTTAGTCGTACAGATATGGCTTGGAAGTGTGTGTGTGTGTGTGTGTATTTGTGTGCAGCTTTATTTATATTCTATCTGGAAAACAGGTGATCATTGTCTGGTTACAATGCAGTAACTCATCTCCCCACCCAAACCAACCTTGGGGCCTGTTATAACTGGTAAGTGTGTGTGTGGGCGTGTGTGAGGGGGGTGGGGGGGGCACAAAACAACATTTGTCCACAATCGGATGCCTCAGAAAACAGGCCTGGGAAGACTGTGGAGAATGTTCCATTGATGTGGCACCTGGCCCATCTGAGTGTGTAGTCAGGGTGGGGGGATGGGGGTGGAGTTTGTGTCCATGTTGGGTGCTGCTACACACAGGCAGCGGTAAAGACTCAAGGTCTCCAGGGCAACCTTGCCCGAGCATGGCATTCTCACAATAACAAAGACAGCTTGGGCTCCGGCCAGGCATGTGACACATGCAGGAATCGTGGCCAAATGTCAATCACGTCGGTTCTCCGCACCTTATAGGCCTCCCCACCAACACCCATCCACCTCCCCCATGTGCCCCCTTGCCACAATCCCTGTCAATCACCTCACTCAATCACAACACACCTCATCTTGGTTCTGAAGGCCCGATCCCTCAGCCCTTGTCACAATAACATGGAAAGAGGATTGAGAAATGTGGGCTGGGTAAACATGAGTCTGCTAGCAAAGGTGTTACATTTACATGGTTGCAGTCGCATATAAAATTACAGTATATATAGAAAGAAATGACAGAGTTCTTCCAGGCTTAGTATCAGGTGAGGTATTTATTTGGAAAGTGAGCCTGTGCCTCCAGCCATCTGTAGACCTAGAAATGATTAGCTCCCTCGACGTTGCCATGCCAATAAACCACAAATAGCTTTGAGTGTGCCATTGGTCACCAAGGGAAAGAGATTTGTCCTCCCAATTCCTTGGGAAATACATGGACATTTGTGCCGCAGTCTTGTTTACACACATGAACCCTATTCCTCTGACACCAGTGGCCCTCGGGCCCCTGCAGGGGCCTCCACTGCATTGGCTGTATGTGGTGAATGTGCTAACGGGCTCTGGGAGATGATCCACTGGAGACCCTCTCTGTTGTCACCGTCTTTAGGGAGCTCAGCAAATTACAGGCCGGTCAGTCACAGAGCCACAGCGCCCCCTGGTGGTGTGGGGGGGATGGGTTGCTAGGAAATGAAAAATCGGTTTGAATGAGCTGTGCCGAACAATCAAGTGTCTGTGGTGTCCTTGGTCACACTGATCACAAGCTTTAAATGTAGAATTTTTTCAATGACATTTAGTCATTTAGCAGACACACTTGTCCAGAGTGACATGCAGCAAGTAGACTGAATTACCTTTCCCAAGTACAAAAAGTAATGTTGGCACAGCCAGGGTTCCAACAGAGTACCTACTAGCCAGTCTTGCTAACCGCTCAGCCACATGACTCCCCATTATGTTGACATTGAAAAATGTCACTCGCTGACAGGTGTGATGTGTTGGGGATTGACAGAAAAGAATGCTATAACAAGTCAGAATCAGAATCAGAATCAGAATGGGGGTTTATTCGCTATGCAAGATAAACAAACACAGAATTTACTTTGGCAGGAATGAGCAAACATAGAACATAAATGTGGCCTACTAATAAAATGAAAATGAATACCATGTAAGATACACTGCAGATATGATACATATAGACAAGGAATACAAATGTTACAAATAATACAATAATAATACAAATGATGCGAGTAGTGCAATGATACAGGTAACTACAGGTAAAGTGACGACACATTCAGCCAGAGGTTCATAACTGCTTATGAACCTCTGGTAAAGAACACTCAGCCACTTCAGTTGAGGAGATACTTTCAGTCTTTTCAAACGTGAAAGTGAGACTTGCAGTTCTACACAAATACCAATAGATGGCGACTCATGTCCAGAGAAAGACCCTCTCAATTCATGAGATGGATGGGACATTTCAATGAAACTAGACTTGAATACTTCAATATATACATAATTCCACATACACATGTATGTTTATCGTTCATCTGTAATGTTTTCTCTTACACACAATGATGTGCGGGACATTCCAACACCCTCACACACACGGATGTGCACGCACACACACACACACTCAGACAAGCACCCAACAATGCGCGCTGGGTGGCTTTCCGCGCCTCTCCAACTCCATTCATTTTCAATGTATTCTAAAAGGCCAGCATTTCCTTAATTAAAATTTAATCCGGCGTGCAGTCTCCTTAAAACGAGGACTAGCCTCTAGAGAAACCTTATTTGATTAAAAAAAGACTCGGGGAAAGTGGGGAGTACTGGGTAGATTTGCGTGGGGGGGGGGGGAGACAGCCCTAATTGGGCTCCCCAGAGGGCCCTGAGTGAGAGAGGGAGGGAGGGATGAGTAGGAAAATGAGGATGAGCAAGGAGAGGTGCGCAGAGAACAGATTGAAAGGTAGAGGCAGGAAAGAGAGAGAGTGAGAGATTCTGAAGAGAGTGAGAGGCAGAAGAGGTGTTAAAAGACAGGAGGAATCGGACACGCAGCAGAGGAGAGGGGCTAGCGATAGTGTTCGCGTCAGACTCTGGTGGTTTCGAAAAACAAATTGCCAGTGGGACTGAAGGCGCTGGGCTGAGCGGTCCCTCAGCCCCCTCACTGAAGCGCGGGGAGGAGCACAGAGCCGCAGGGGTCTACTGGGGCCCTCCCAATCCTCACCTCAGCTCTGCACAGCAGGCCTGCAATGCTGTGTACGGCGCATTGGTGTCTGTATCTCTGTAGCTCGGCCTCTCTCTTTTTATCTGTGTGCGTGTCTCTCTCTATCTTTTATTGTTTAATGTTTCCAAAGCTTTTGCTGGATCTGGATGTCCATCTGTCTTTTATCCTCTGCCTTGTCTGTTCAACCCCCTCAGCCTCTTGTTTATTTTCTTCCATTCTGCCAATCTCCTCCCTAAAGGGTGATCCCTTTCCTGTGACAAACAGGACTGTGTACCGTATGTGTGAGAATTGTGTAGGGAGTATGTGTGTACGTGTGTTCCTGAGTGAGACAAAAAAAAGAGACACGGTTAGAGACAATGAGAGAGACACAGTAACTGTTCACACTAGTGAGTCTTGTCGGCGTACAATGACAACGTTTTGTTTGCACTGACTATACACTGTGTTGGTTCCTATTCACTGTTGTCATTGTGAATGGCTACAAGTCCTCCATGCTGTTAACACCTTTGTAATTGCAATTCAGGTATCAGCTGGACTATACATTGAGACGCTCCACTCAGGTTAGCATTCATGTTTACGTCAGCGCACACTGGTGTCAAACTGATTAACTGTAATTTTCCATTATAATTGGTGAAACCCAAACATAATTAATCATTATTACCCAACCCCCACACCCCGCTCCCCCCCTTCGCTCTTTCTTTCGTTCTCTCCTGACAGAAGATGAACACTCCTTTATCGAGCTCAACCATCCGTATCTGTTCAGGTCCCATCTTCCCTAGCATAAACACAAGCGTCAAGGCAAAAGGCCTTCTTGTTAAGCAAGACAGGTATTGGGAGCTCTGAGAGAGCGAGGGAGGGAGGGAGGGAGGGATGGAGGGAGGGTGAGAGAGAGAGGGAGTGAGAGAGAGAGAGAGAGAGAGAGAGAGAGAGAGAGAGAGAGAGAGAAGGAGGGAGAGGGTCCCTGGGATACTGACGCACTCACATGCATGATTACCTTGAAATGGTGAACTGTGATGATGCCAGGTTTGACGGCGCCGCAAATCTCTCAGACTCATTCAACGTGGCGAAGGTGTCAGAGTGAGTGGGAACAAGAGAACGAAGGATGGGGGGGGGGGGGGCATGTTAGGGTAGAGGGAGGAAGGGGAGGTGAGAGCCAGTTGGAATGAATCCAACGGTTCAGGAGTCAAGTCATTTTATGTTGATGGGATAGTCCATGTTAGTGAACTGTCGGTGAAACTCCTATTTTTTTCATTCAGGGCAATGAGCCATTTAAAAAAAGTGAACCAAACAAGATTTGAGTGTTAAAGTGAAATCATTTAGGATGGCTTCAGATGTGCAGTGTGCACCAGGCTGAATTGGTTTCCTTTCGAGCCTCCAGAACACAAGAGCGAGGCCTGTTTTTGCCCATGTGTCGGTCTGTCTTTATTGCGTGTCTGCCTGTTGATTTGCATCCTAATCGTTTAACACAACACCTGTCATGGCCGTTGGAGCTTGCCCGTTCCTACTGTCTTGTATGGGCTTCTGCTGGGGGAAAGGGCAACTGCTATGATACTGTCTCATTCATGGGACTGCAGCCTCGTATTCATTCACACTTGTGTGTTTCAAAGAACACGCAGGGCTGTCTTGCAAGTTTGGTTTTTAATCACTAGGTGTACTCCACCCTGTCAGTTTAGGGGAAATGTGAGTGAAGGGGGGGGTGTAAAAAAAGCACCCAGGAATTAACAGCTAGTAATATAAAGGTAGGAAATGGGAAATGTAAAAAAAAGCACCCAGGAATTAACAGCTAGTAATATAAAGGTAGGAAAAGGTGGGTTAGACTGAGATTGAGGTCTAAAAACATTAAGCCAAGCTGTCTTTGGATTTGGTTTAACTGCATGGCTCGTTCATGACCATGGCCATATTTGTTTTTGTCCAATCCTCAGATGTTCCATCTTGAGGTTCCGCTTGTTCTCCTGCTTCTTCAAGCGATTTAATTAGATAACCTACTGTCTGTGGAAGGATGACACATTCCATACATTTAGGGGAACTAGTTTGGTCTGTATTCCAGTGCTGTAGGTTGTATGGAGAATGTGAAACGTACAGTTGCATGACGCAAATGACAGTGTGAGTAAATGCTGCGAGAGTGGAATGGGAAATATTCAATTATATTACAGTTTTGCATATCAGATGCTCTGAAAATGTACGAAAACGTCACAGAAATTAACATGAGAAGTTTATTGAGGTTTAATTGATAGGTTTAATGGTAAAGACTATAGCAAAGACAAAAGTTGAATGAAGGTTAATTTTTCAACTGCTATGGATTATACAAAATTTGGTTTAGCGAAAGGATATATTAAAACCATCCAAAATAATCTGTAAATCTTCATAAATATTCCGTTTTGGAATACAACATAAGCATGAGTATTTTTGCCACAATTTAGCCTACAGATTTTCTCAAAATATTTTGACATCATTAATTAATTCAATGTACAACATGCACGCTTATATTAAAGTTTTATAATATTCCTCTCAATGTTCATCCATGAACATTAAGAAAATAACTATTTTAGGAAAAACTGCCAGAGATAAAAAACCTGAATAACTTAATAACTTCACAATTTCCTCATATTATACAGCATTAATGGTAACCATCATGTAACGTATCAAAAACAGGTCATCCCCTAATCACACGAGACTGTTGAAAAACACATTATTGTTCAGACTGCTTGTTGAATTGCAAACCTACAGAGGCGCTGTTCTTCTAAGTTCAAGTTCAAATTCAATGCACAGGAGATATGAGATGAATAGTGTTTGTGTACAGAAAGTAGGTTATTCACTATGGGGTAAAAAATCGAAACTATCGGCTTTACATAATAGATGAAAAGTAGTCCCATGTATGATGAGAAATGCCAGAGAAAAACATTGGAGAAAAAAAAGACAAAGACCTTTACCTTAATTACATCGTTTATTTGATAAGCTATGTACTTTACATAACGTCACTATTTTACTCAGATTTAGTTGGCAAAGGATATAACATGATGCGTAGTCTCTATGATAAGTGTATAAATACTGTAAATCGAAAGCGTTGGACACACTTCAAACAATAAAGTTATCTGATTTCGTCATTAAAAAAAATGTATGTGGTATAGGCTGCATTAAAATAACTGATGTCAAAATAACATTATCACGTTTTCAAAACAAGAAAGACAATACAATAAAATATATATGTATATTGTCACATGCAATCGTTCGTCTTTTTATTTAGGCCCTACATTTAATCTTTTTTTTAATACCACAATAATAGGTAACTAGAAGTGTAACACCGTCCAAAACAATGCCAATAACGTTAACAAAACACTTATCACACGGCACCGCTCGTGTTCTTACGTGCATAATCCATCCCGTGTTTTAGCTGTTAAAGAAATGGCCACAGCTCCCGTTCAATAATTCTATTCCGTAGCCCTACTCAATATCACAGGTTCCTGTTCAATAACTCCATTCCGCGCCCGTGTTCAATAAGCGATGTCCCTGTTCAATGGCTCCGCTCCGTGTTTTGCAGGGGCCCCCCCTCCTTCCTACTGAACTCCAGCCCCTCGCTCTCTCTCTATCAGCCTCTCACTCCGTCTCAATATGTCTCAAGATGGCGGCCAATGCGGGATCGATGTTTCAATATTGGAAGCGCTTTGATTTACAGCAGTTGCAGGTCAGCCTTTTCTCTTAAACTTGCTACGCTTTCTCGAATCCCGATGCGTGGAGAACCGTTGTCGAGTGGTGGTTTTGCTCTTGAGGCCCCTCTTTGCCGGTGTTTGTGGCCGCTTTCGGTGCTCTCTTCTCCCATTGATTAAAGCGGTTCTCTCGTTGATCGGAAATTGATCCTCTTTGTTCAATTCCCATCGATCAGACATCATGGCCGCGGGGAAGCGGTCACCATGGCAATGTGGGCATCAAAGGCGAATCGACACTCAGTAAAAGAATATTTGCATGGGATGCTGGCAACTTCATACTTTTTAGTAGAGGTTTGATGGTCTTGATGCGTTTGTTGGAATAATTTTTGTTAAAGAAATAAGTGCGTCTGTTGTCTCGCGCCCTCATGGGTGGCGCTGTGGTGCTGAAACGAGTTGTGCAGAAGAGTTGAGTGACTTCATATTGTGTTTAAATGTTTTACGTTTAATGTTTTATGTAGAAATTATGCTGTTGAATAAGAATGCACAAAGTTCTTTTTTTATACCGGTATGTTTTTCAATTGCTGTCCGTGTAGCAAGATCAGTGAAAGAGTATCGAAAAGAAGCCTGTTAAGGAAGTGTTGTATATTCTAAGCAAATAGCAAAACATTGGCTGACTGATCATTCCCTTTTCAATTGGTGCTGTTAAAGTGTCAAACTCCTGAAAATGCGTGTGCCTGGATTGTTATAGAAAACCATCGACGATTCAAAGCTACTTTGTAATCGCGCTAGACCAGCGAAAGGGGATTTGCGTTCAAGTTCAAGTTTGCTTGTTTGTTTGACATGATACCAGTTATTTCCGCAGGTTAGTTAAATCCATTTTTATTTGCTTGTGTAGATCAATGCACGATGTGCCATCGGCAGCTAATCGTGATGTTAAAAATATATATATGTTAAATAATCGAAATAGATGATCATAACACATGTTGAAAAAAATCAGATTGGTCCTTCGCAGTTTATAATTGGTTTCGGAAGTGTGAAGTTATACGATTGTACTGTTTTAAATAGACCATTGACTATCGTTTTAAAACTGTGTTTTTTTTGCATGTTAAATGTCAAGTCCACATGTTTGGGTCGATTTTTGCTTAAGCCTAGACTGGTGACCATGACTTCGATAGCGGATGACCATTTAGACAGAGATAAAGTATCGACATTTTCGGAAACCAAGATGGACCAGTGCGAGTTTACAGCTAAATAATGTCGAAAATAATTGGTGTTTTTTCTACTTTTCTCCTTTTCCCGCGTAGCATAACCCCGTTACCCGTGAAGCACCTAACCACATTCGTTAAATGGACGATTATTACGTGGAATTATTCACCTCAAAATGCCGTTTATAAATCCAATGATATCCACGATCATTGCATGGAAGTATTATTGCATGCACTAGAGCTATAATGTCAGAAAACAATTTTTGTTATAAGGAGATGGGGCGTTAATATCGATCTGGGTGATCAGGGCTACGATCAAAGGAATGCGTTTTGAATTTCCACGTCACCAGACTGGAGTCTCCTGCGTTTATAAAATACTAAATAATATCATCAGTGGCAATCGGGTCGTTTTTATAGGACGATATAATGTACAGGATTACAGAGAAGGACACGATCCAGGTTCCCGAAAAAATATATTGTATTGTTGTGCCTGACTATGCGCTTGTTTAAACCATTGTTCCTGGCCACCGAGTGGCCGCCATAGCCAGATTCAGGGAACAGGTTGATCTCATCATCAACCCCAGAAAGGGCTTTTTAGATCTTGTATACCGGGCGACATTTTCCCGCCGATCAGTGTTGCATCCTGAAACCAAATATATATGTTTTCGTTCAAGATGACAAGATGGCTTTTTAAACCCGGTTGCTTTCTCTTCGCGTCGGCATTTCCCCCATTCAATTTTGGATTACCGGTATTTTCAGGGATTTTTTTGAGGACAATATGTTTTGCAATTTTGCATTAATCCGTGTCTGTCATATATGATATATATGTAATATATGTTATTAGGGTATATTAGGGTATATTTGAAGGTTGCCATGTGTTTTTACTAACGCGCAGCCTCCGTTTACTTTAACAGTATAGCTGTTATTTTGTGGTCAAGTGGGTTAGTAGGCTACTGTCCTGCTGATTTCAATGACCATATCATGTTTTATGTGTTATTAAATGCTCAGCATGTTTATTACTTTGAAACCATGGTCAAGTATTGTCCACAGTCTACATATCACAACTCATAACTAAGTTACATTCATTGTGTAAGAAGCAAAATATGTACCGGTATTTCATTTCAGAAAGGTGAATAGACCAATTCTTAACATTGTTCACCTCTAAGACCTTTCCTGTCTTTTCAAGTTAGCATATGAATGTTGTTAAGGTGAACTCCTAATTGCTGTAGGAACATCTTAACTCCCATGTTTTGGAGATGCCCAGCTTATCAGTTTAGCCTCTCGCATAACTTTCTTAATGACATGTCGCCCTGTTTGGCATCCATTTCCTGACGAACGAAGGGGAAAAGCAAATGCCTGCTGTAGCCCCACACTCTCCCCAGCTCGGGCCTCCTCCCTCCCTCCCTCCCTCCCCACCTCCACCACCACCATCGGCATGCATCGAAACCTGACAGTCATACATAGCCTGTGCATAAAGTATGCATAGCGGTAGGGGCCTGTGTAAAAAGCCCTGCAATAATCATGGCAAAACCATCAGATGATATTAGTCAAGGCAGCTGCCTCAGCGGAGAGGAGAGGGGGCATCATCGGGGCCTCTCTGCCTGTCTGGGCGAGCAAGGACCAGACAGAGCAAAGCCTGGACTCAGTGGATTTCCACCTCCATTATTGATGACGACTTATTTACTCCGCTGCAGTGTTGCCGGCGGTGACTCTTCATGACAGGCCGGGTTCAGGCCGGTGTCGGGCATTGCAGCGCACAAGAACTTTAATTGGACAGGGCCTTTTTAATTGGGCCTCGGAAAGGGAGTGGAGATGCGATAACACATGCACAAGTTGCAGTGTAATATGCCAGTATGTTGTTACCAGCTTTTTTTTTTTTTACAGCTCTTTCATAGTAGTTTCCAAGTATTAAAGCTATGAGTCAGGCTTTCAATGTTTAGGCTGAAACAGGCCATCACTGGGGATTGTATCTCTAACGAGAGAATGGCTGTCTTCCAACGAGAAGAACTAGGAAGCACATTTCTTGGAACAGTAAACCCGAGATCCCCCCCCCCCTCCGGAAACTCGACGGGAGGCCTTCGACTGAACCCACCTCCCATTGGAAGTGAGGCCCGTTTCCGATAGCCTGTCTTTTGAAATGTGGCGAAGAACATCTCGTCAAGGGGCTTTGAATGAGTTATGAGGATCAATATTAATGTTTCATATCTGGCTGTTCGGAGGCTTTCATGCACTGCTGTCTGAAAGACCACCCACGATCCACTTGGCTATACCGTACGGTGCTCAGCCTAGCTCAGGTAAAAGTAATCCATAGTTCTATTCCCCCCCCCCCCCCCCCCCCTTGCATTTCTACATCCTGGATAGTGGTCCCAGGTCATTCAGAGAATTCTCCTCCAAATAGGGCACGAATATCTAGGGGGGGGGGGGGGGGGGGGGGCGGACGCGGACACAAACACACGCATCAGGTAGCTAATTCTGTTTGTGTGTGTGTGATGGGGGTTAGCAAGGTTCACAAGACAAGAACTTCCACTACCCACGTTCTCCACCACTCCAAAGCCTGTCTCTCAGATGTGGGGACCTTCAATATTTCCAGGCTCGTCTTAGCCCACAGGAGCTTACATCTCTGTGGTCGGCTCTTTTTGAAGAAGCCTGGAATAAAAGGGTTTCTTGTTGGGTCTTTTTTGGGGGGGGGGTGGGGGTGGGGGGGGGACGTGTTCTCTCTGCTTACAGTAGGCAGCTCAGTATGGTCTCTTGAAACGACACCATTACGACGGGGCCTTTGTAGTTGAAAGGGCGCCCACAGCTTGTCGTTCAGGCTCTTGTTCTGTTGATTAAGTTTGATTTGACTGTTTGCGGCCTGTGTGGTCCGAAAGACGCCTTGACTAATGCCGTTTGACATATTTGCCCTCAGACTAGACCCATGTCAGATTTCTGAAATTATAAAGTATCATTTTTTTGACATGTTGAAAGTATAAGCTTCTTAAACCCACCCATTAGAGAGACAGGATTTTTTTTGAATATACTGATTTATAGATTAACCTTTCAAATTACGTTTTAGATGCAAAAAGTACATGCGTTCGGGCGTTCTCAACTAACAAGTTTTCTTTTTTTAAAGGCGTTGTGTGTTCTGCTGTAGAATCAGCCAGGGTGGGACACATTAGTGGTGGCTAACTGTTTGGAACTGCAGAGACAGTTAGTCTGCTGAGGAGAAGCAGCTCATCTGGAACTTTCTGCCCCTGACTTCAGCCCCTGAGCTTGCTCTTTCCACTCCACTTAGGCGTCCATTAGCACAGCTTCCCGGCCATTTCAAAGGCTCCCGCCGAGGTAGCCCGTCCCCTCTCAGTCTACCACCTGTGTCGACACTGCACGGTTGGAAGGGATCCAACCGCAGGTGAGATGCTGGGCTCCGAGGCATTCAAACCCCCTGTGTGTGGTCCTGCATTTGACACGTCAACATATGGAGATTAGTGAAGGAAGCAATGTTGCCCATGACCGCGCCATGGAGATTTGAGCTCCCCACAGCCTGAAACTTGTGCTGGCCTGCCGTTAGCGGTAAGCGTATCGGTTTGATATTTACGATGTGGCAGACATGGGCTGGGTTCTGACTCTACTGTTATATTTAACCCCCAGTTGCCGCCTTGCACCCAGATACATGTTGTGGCTCCTTTCGCGAGTTTGGAGTCCTAACGGTTTCCCACTGTGCTCAATCAGAGATCAGACAAACCACCACATCTTGATTCTGTGGTGCCGTAATAAAGGATTCAACACATAGGCTAACTCAAGCCTTTCTGAGTTGTTATTTCCCTTATTTTCCTCATCCAATCCTTAAGAGTAATAGGCAGCATGATTACTTACGGTCTCTTGTGCGTACAGCAGGGCTTTCCAAAAAAATATATCATGATTTGAGACTTTTTCGAAAGCACCTGAATATGAATCATCCATGCTAAAACAGGCAAGTTCCTGACTAGCTCAGCCACATGTCAGGGGAGGGGAGTAAAGCAGGAGCCTGCTCTGACTTAACTAAATTTAGCTGGCTCCTTTATGCAGAAATTAAAGAAGAACCGAGTCTCGGCAGACTTGCTCTGCTACCCCTCAACTCCCCCCCCCCCCCCCCTTTTCCCTCCCTCAGTCACACTCCCCCCCTACCGCCACACACACATCCCCAGTCAATTCCCCAGCCAGATCCACGCCACTTCAAACCCCAGCAAGGCTTGTAAACAAGATGGAAAAACAAGACAGACATTTGCATGTCCCCGGTCCAAATTTAGCCAGAGCGTCTTTTGCCTTTTTTTTTTCTCTCCCTGGGATTTAGTAATTGCAAAGGAAAGCTTGATATTTATGCGCTCTCACAAAGCATTTGGGACCTTGCCCTATTTCTGGGCCAAAATTCTTTTCAGAGGCTACAAACCTCTGTCTCGGATCGGGCTGTCAGGCTGGGCTGAACGATCACAGCTGGAACCTCTTGTCTTCCTCGCTGTTAAATTCTGAACGACTTTCTCGGCGTAACTTATGTTCGGAATCTTGTTATCCCTTCCGCATGAAACGATCCCAAGTCAGACACGACTGTAAAACCAACGAAAGAGTCTCATTGTCTGTGGTCGTGTTTAGTACGTGAAATGAATCATCTCGGTTTTCTGCCTTCCTTCCCCCCTTTTGGTGACTTTTGTGCGGAATTAATAAAGCAACAGAAATGCATCCAGTGTATACATATCAGCCTGAGTAATCACCTCAGGTTTTTGTGGACCGGGACAGCGATGGGCCAGATGGGTGGGGGGGGACGACACCGGAAGGAATCTGCAATCAGCCAGAGTTGTCACTGATGTTGAGAGTCGAACCAGTGTAAACGCGGCGATCCCGTGTACGTGTGGTAGCGTTGTCTTGTAGCCTTGTGGTGGTGCTGGGGGGGGGTCTTGGATACAGATGTCGAGAGATGAGCTCCGGAGCCCTGGGAATGGGGAGAGGGGTCAGGCCTGGAGCCAGTTCACACTCTTAACTCTCCTGATTACCTCACTGACTGGGTCCCCCCACCTCCCCCTCCTTTCTCTGAGAGCTGGAGTTTCATAGGGGCCCCTTTTGCCTTGCACAGTTTTATAGAAACCCTGACGCCAAATGCATAATTAGCCTGGAATGTGCTGTCCATTTCGGGGCGGGGGGGGTAGGGTAGAGGGTGGGGGTTAGGGGGCTCTCGCCCACCGGTTCTGACGTCAAGGTTACTCGACCAGAGTATGCCCGTGCACAAAGCCGGCCCCTGCCTCCATTCACTATTCATCCTCCAGCGCTTTTCATTTACTATGGAGTGTGGTGATGCCTGGTTCTCCTCAGCCAGCTATGTAAGCTACTGTATGGCAGCGGCAGACTCTGTTTCTCTGTTACTGTTACTGTGTGTGTGTGGGGGGGGGATCAATACATGCAGTAAGTGGAAGCACATTGTTGGGAGGGGTGGGGGGGAAGGAGCGGTGGGGGGGAAGGGTGGGTGGGGGCATGGCTTGGAACTGTATATTTGAAACGGCTTGTTGACGTGTTGTGCACCGGGTGCAACAAAAAAAATGCTTGTGAATGAAAGCTTTGAGGACACGGAACGATACGCCTTTTGTTGTCCTGGTTGGGTCTCCCCGCCCCCCCCCCTCCCCTCCTCCACCGCCCCCCAATCATGTCAGAGAAAGCCCACCAATCATCAAGGCCGCAGTGTTCCCGCTCGCGCTAGGCAACGTCCAGATGGTAGGGCGCGATGCCTCCCCGTGCCCCTTTTGCGACAACCCACCGAATTCTGAAAGGGACGTCTCCATCGTCGGGGGTTAAGCAGATTCAACCGCGGAGCTTGTGAGCGGGATGTTAACGTCAACCTCTTGACAGGTGTTTTGGTTCCAGCTGCCATCGCTTTTAAAGCGACGGCACTTCAAGAGCCGTAGATGATAGGGCTCCTGTGTGACGGGGGTCTCGCATTAGCATGACTTTGTTACGGTGTCTCCGGCGGCTCGCTTTGATGTCGGAAGATGTTGCGGTACACTTGGGGGTCAAGAGGTCTACATGCTAAAGTCAGCATAAAACGGCTGGCAAGAAGGCCCTGTGAAATGGTGGTGGTGGGGGGGGGGGGGGGGGGGAGGGGAGGGGTGTCGTGCGTCGTTGCTGTGAAACAAAATAAAAGCATTGGGTGTGTGGAGAGGTAAGGGGGGGGAAGGGGCAGAACGGCAATTTTTCTGCTTCTGTGCAGTCACATCTGGAAACGATTTGGAAGAAACGAGGAAACCTGAAGTACTTGGGAATTAAGCGCAATGGAAAATATATCAGGCTTGCTCTTCCCTCCCCCCCCCACCCCCCAAAATCGAGAGATAGATGTGGAACACGCGAAGGGCCGAACAGGATGCAGCATCTGGCTCAGCAGGTCCTTGACGTGAAACGGGTACAAGCCAGGGCCACGTTTCGGTTCCGGGATGTTCTCCAAGTCGAAGCAATGCTGGGATGAGTACTTGAGTTTGAGAAAAACCTGCACAGGATAATTGCGCTGCGTGTAGTAGAACGTTTCAGAAAGGAATAACAACACCGCGATGTAGGCTACAAACTGGGTATGTTCATGTTCTGAAAGCGAACCAATAAGTCTGGATGTCAATAGTTGTTGACTTCCAGGTTTTCTTCAACAAATTTTTGAAGCAACTGCTCTAAATTTCACCTGAATACGTTATTTGTTGAACCTTGCAGGAATTTTCAGGAAGTTTCTTCCCTGGCTCAAAAACACTTCAGATCAACGCCAGAAGTGAACCCCTAAAAGTGAGCTTGTCGTGTCGGAAAACAACTGATCTTCCACTCCCAAATCTAGAATGTTCTCTCTTCCTTAGGCCTTGGAGGATAGTAGTCTTTTGGGGGGGGGGTTCGTGGTGAGAAGACAAGTCGGCCACGTTTTTCCGTGCAGTGAGGATCGTTGATCTCAACAGCCTAGGCTGGTGTCTGTCTGCTACCCCCACCATCAACTGTCTCGACCCAAACTGAAAAGTCCAATATATTATTAAGGGCTTCTGTCAGCCTTTTTTACAGCACCACAAGTTTTTAATTGCCTCCATCATTCTCTGCGAACATTTGAATGTGTCTCAACTTCATTTGTGGTCGTAGTAGCCTCTTCAGCGTACCGTATCGTTCAACATCGCACTTCTGTGAATTTGTTTTGTCCATAAACTCTTGGGTACCTTTCCTGATAATATTTCAGGAATTACCGTTGCCTGAGTTACAGCAGGGTTGACTGTATTGATTTTTCTGTGTGTACGTGCGTCTGTGTGCGGGGCTGTTAATGTTTTAGGAGTGGGGCGGACTCTTGCCGGGGTGAGTATTTCACTCGCATGCCATGTTCAATCAGAGGGGGGCATCGCGGAGGGCCATTAAAGCCCACTCCATTTGGGGCAAGGGAGCGGCTCTTGAGGAATGATTGAAAAGTCTGACTCCCTCCGCCGCCGCCCCCCTACCCCCCCCCCCCCCCCCACCCCACCCCCCACCCTGTCAGACCCGGCCCGATCGGCAAAATGCGCCTGGAATTACAACAACCCCCCCCCCCCCCCACCGCCGCAGCCGAGCGCAACGACGGCCAGAAAACAGCCAGGTGGGAAGGCGGTCCGGGCTGGTTGTTGACTCGTGAATAAATTGTCCAGATGTTTGCCTGGCTGTTTTTGGTATTCGTTTTTTTTTTTTCTTCCTTCTTCTTCTTCTTCGTCCTCAGTTCTGTGTTTACGTTTCACTCCTCCACCTCCTGCCCTCGCCAAGAGCGTGTGTGTGCTGTGTGGGTCTTCTGGATTTCCACTTAAAGTGGCAGCCAGGTGACCAGGGAGGCAGCCATGTTCAGTTCTAGCTTTCACCCTAGCTCTGGTGTCCACATTAGCCATGAATCAAGGTTGCCTCAGGTTACACAAGATGTCAACCTCCTCGCAATACAACCGTCTCTCTCTCTCTCTCTCTCTCTCTCTCTCTCTCTCTCTCTCTCTCTCTCGGCTGGCAGCGTTACCTTACTTTGATTGCCAAGTTCGAAAGTGCCCCGGCCCCTCTCTCTGTATCAGCCTTCTAAATATAATACGGCACAGAATGTTTTGTTCGGCATGGGGATACTGTGTTTAGTTTCTCATTACGTAGGGCGAGCATTGGCAATAGATAGTCCTGTCGAAGCTGTATCATTTTCTGTCACACTACACTTGGTGACCTCAATGTATGACCATGACAAGGCTGTTAATCAAACATAATGAATAGATATGACTAACGGTCTAATGGGTAGGTGCCATACAAAAAGTATTTTGACCTAATTTGTTTTTTCCACGTTGACTTTCTACGATTAGATTAGAAGGCTGTATATGGGTGCTTCTACTGTTAAAAAAACGGCAGCAACATGGTTAAAGTCGTTCCTCTTTATTATCTTATTTATCCTTGGCCTCTTGTTGCTTATCTTAGTCTGTCCATTTTAGGTGGTCTTTCTCAAAATTTCTTACGGAGACTCACGCTCCTCTCCTCTAACAACATAAGAAATTAAGTTACTACAGAATTCAAATGAAATTGTTTGGCCATATCGCTATTCTGAGGTATCGTCCTTCAGCTCCTCAGGTTTGTCTTTTAGGTCGAACCTGCGTCCAAAGAACCCTCTGCCTCTTAGCAAGTAGGTTCTAAACAAGGAGAGATATCCGCTACAATTTGAAGTATCGTTTGTCATTTCGATACTCTCGCCCTAGCTGTGTGCCAACTGTCACTTTGAGTCCCTGTGGACTTTGAGTGCTGTGAGCTCCGGTCAGGTCCTCAAACCCCACATTAAAGATGGAGGTTCGCAGAGTGGCTGTTCTGGGCGACTGGCAGGTGGATTCCTCTCACCCTCCTCTCCCCTCCCCCCTCCTCTTCCTCTCTCCATGCCCCCTCTTCTTCCTCTCCTCTCCCTCTCCCCTGCCCCCTCCTCTCCCTCTCTCTTCTCCCCTGCCCCCTCTTCTCCTCCTCTCCATTTCCCCTGCCCCCTCTCTCTCTCCTTCCCCCCCCTCTCTCTCCTCTCCCCTGCCCCCCTCACACTCACTCACCTCCCCTCTGCCCCCAGCTTGAACTAGCAGCACTGGCTCAGACGGTTTCTACCCTGATATATTTTCCCTCCCTTCAGCTTATGAATTATTCACCCCCAAATGAATTGATTAGCGTTGCGTGAGTGCTGGCACGTCCAGACTGAGCGTTTACATGACACGCTTCTGACCGCAACTCTTCTAACCTCTACCGTTAAAACAGTGGCTTACTGTCCTGCTTTGTTTGGGTTATTACCTACCAACTCCACAGAGCCATTTACGAGCATAATCTAACAATTTGACTGTGTAGTCTAATGCAGATTTGCGGCATGTAAAGTCTCTGAAATGAATGAGACATCTTATTGGTTGATTTGTTTCCACCCAAATAAATCGCATGCTGGGCCTGGTTCAACCATGAAGGAACATCATCTTCCAGGGTCATAAAATAGAAAGAAATTATTAAAAAACACGGTTGTTCATCCCTCAGAGTTGATTTATCAGCACAACTGTATTCCAGCGCCCAGATGCTCACGTCATGTCCGCCACACATTCTGAGGTAATGCAGTTTTATGTACTGTCAGGAGAAGGAGAAGACTTGTCAGAATGAGAGATGGCCTCGGATCTCACTTCAGGACGCCCGCTAATGGCCCATTTTACAGTTAATTGGCCGTCCTACGGTTAATGGAAGTGTATTTTGTGCTTCGAAGTACAGACGATTTGATTTCTGATAGGCTATTTCATTCTAATGTGGGCTTCTCTGAAGTTTTTTTTAAATCAGTTTGGCTCCTGCCGCCGGTTTGCAGACGGATATCCACAGCCGTGAGATGAGAGGGGAAGAGGAAAGGAATTATGTTGGTTTCTGCTCGTCTATAAGACCAACTAGGAGGGGAGGTTCAAATTGGGGTCTGAGAATGACGAACACCGACGGCTTCCCATTTCCCCTCCTCCCGAGGAACGTTTGGGTTGTGCCAAGGCGTCAGCCTCGGTTGCACCATCTCTTTACCCCGCCTCAGTTGCCCCCCCAAACGCCAAAGCAGCAACGGGCGCAAGAGTTGGAAACCCCCCAAAAAAATGTCCCATTTCCATTTTGGACATGACCGAGGGGCCCAGATGTTCCGCGCATCAGCTTCAGGATTAACGGCCGGGGTGGTGTTCTATTTAGAGCTGCGCCACCGTACGCTACCATGAGTAATGGAGTGCAGATTCACGCTGCCACCGCGACGACTCCTCCCCCCCATCCCCCACCCCCCTTTCCCCCTTCACCAAGTGCCCAGATCTTGGCGTTTAGAAAAACAACAGCGTGCAACAAATCTGTCACGCAGTCGTCATGCTTCGGTGGCGGGCACCGTGTAACGTTTTTTGTTTTGAATATCTTTTTTTTGTTTTTTTTTACCCCAACCCCAAAAAAGCCGATCCTACGGCGATGTTACCCCAACATGGGAATATTTTTAGGGCGTCGCTCCAGCTCCGTAAATCGTCCCCTCCCTTCCCCTCAGTTATCCGAACCACCGACAGAATTGAATGGAAGCTATGCGGCCCCCCTCGAAATACGACTTGGCGGGAGAAACGTTTGCGTTGCCCGTGTTGACTCTCGCACTTATCTTCGAGGACGAATGGCAGACTTTACCTTGACTTGACCCTCCCCTCCCCCCCCCTTTCCTCTGGTTAGCCTAGTGACTCCCAGTCCTCTAAACCTGTCACATTAGTCTGAAAGGAAGGTATAGTCTGCCACATTAGCCTCTGTTAAGCCTCAAGTCTAACCGCACCAGGGAACATTAAGACCTCAGCCATGGTTCCCCTCATTTCCCCCTGAAGCTCAGCTGGAGGAATAGTATTTCTAACCTTGGTCTGGGAGAGAGTGTGTGTGTTCTTGTAAGAGAGTAACATGTATGTGTGTGTGTTTGTGTGGGAGGGGGAGAGAGTGCGGGAGAGAGCGAGAGGATCTGAGAAGAACAGGCGCTTGTAAGAGCTGCTTAAAGCGATGTCCAGCAGTGGAGGCCTCCCCCCCCCCCCCCCCCCCCACCTCCAGAGGTCTCACCGCCCAGCGCCGGATGCAACCGTCCCCCTCTGAGGCCTGCCGGTGGGGCTAGGAGGGAGAGAGGAATCTCTGTCCCCCCCACCCCTCCTCCGGCCCCTCTCGCCCCGTCCCTCTTCATGTCCCCAGACACGCATTCATCAAGCGGGGCCAGACCAGGTCCTGCCATTTTGCACTCACCAAAACAACCCCCCCAGAGATGCATCAGGATAGTCTGAGGGGCTCCTCTCCCCCTTTTCTCCCCAACCCCCTCCTCCCCTCCCTACCTGACCCCCCCCACCCCCGCCCCCTGTGCCTTGTCATTGGTATAACTCACTGCTTTCTGGCACGGAGGTAGACTCTGGCTGAACTCTCGTCTTAGCCTGAAATAGTTATTATTAGTGACCTGAAAACCTCCAGGAGTCCTGGAAATGAAAGCCAGATGCCGTTAGTGACTGGAAAATGATATTATGGCTTTCTGAACGTGGGGGAGGGGTGGGAGAGTCGGAGGGGCCGACCATGTTTTTCCATGTCAGGGGGGGATGGGAGATGATCCCCGATGGGTGGGTGGGTGGGGGTGTTAAAATGGGGTGAGGGGGGGGGGGGCAGGGAGAAGTTGAGCGGGGGGCAGCAGGGGGGTCTCAGGCGGAGGGGCTCCTTCCCCTTCCCCACGGCTTCTACATCAGCACGCAGCCTGAGGCCGCCCCCCTTGGCTACCGGAGAGCTACCTCACACGCTCCCGCTTCATTTCAGCCCTGTTCGCTCAGCCTCGGACGTAACCGGGGCGACAGAGGTTTTCCGGAAGTCTGGAGTCAGGGTCTCCCAATCATGCCTCCCCCCCCCTCCTACCACACCAGTCAACCGCTCCCAGGTTGCTGTACCGACCCCCCGTGCAGCGACGGCCGCTTCAGCTCGCAGGAGGGCCGTTGTGATTCGTATCGATCCGCTCGACGCTACGCTATCCCAGGTGGGCAACCCCCCTTCCCTCCCCCCCGCCCCCTAAATCTTGTGGCCTGTTATCCGCTCTAACAAGGTTCCCGACTGGCCGGGGAGGTACTTGGAAGTGACACCACATCAACACAAGCATGCCGGGTAGACACACACAGCGCTGACCAATGGAAGGCCCTTAAGGCTGCCAGGCTCCGGAACGCTCCGGAACGTGGAACAATGACTCGTCCCCTGTCCCCCCCCCCCCCCTCCCAGGTTAAACAGAATAAACCCGGGCTCTCCGCTCCCTAACAAGGGCCCCTTTGTTTTGAGTGTCTCCCTCCAGCCCCCCCCCCCCCTTCCCTTTCGCTTCCCCCCCCCCACCCCATCCCCAAACATCCTTTTGTTGGTTTCAGGGCGCCCTCCACCCCCACCCACCCCTTCTTCAGCAATGCACCTCTAAAGAGGGCAATTATTTTGAGAAGCCCCTGGCTGAGACCAGGTCTGCTATGTGGTGGTGGAGGGGGAGGAGGAGGAGTGGGGGGTGTGGGCTGTGGGGGAGAAGGGGGGGGGGTGGGACTCTGGTAGGTAACTAGGCCTGTGCTTGTTCCTCTATACCCTGGTGTCCTCATTAGCCTCTGTGGCTGGCTAGCGGGCAGGCAGGCAGGCAGGTATTCGGGCGAGCGGGCACGCTGTAGCGTCCGCACACCAGAACGTTAGCCTAACCGAGCGTAGCCTAATGCTGGGAGGGCGTCCCGTCCCACTGCCTTTTGGGGTTTCGGTTGCCCTGTCCATCTCTTCAAATTAGGCAAGAGGTTCATGGGGGGTGGGGGTGGGGTGGGGGGGGGATCTCTGCTGGGCTGAAAGAGGTCACTGGCCGTCTTCGCACTCGTGAGTACGGTCTGAGAGTCCCTTTTACGCTGATACTCTCTCATTTTGCCCACTTACCTTCCTACCTCGCTACTTTCCCGAATAGATCGTTCTGGATTATTTTCTGTTGTTGTTGTTGCAGAATATGAACAGAAATTGAACCTCATTTAATAATCCCATTCATAGAGGTTGAAATTGACTCTCCTCCGTGTGTATTCATCTTTGTCAGGCAGATTCAGGTCTGTACAGTTAGAGGTCCCTCCCCCCCACCTCTGTCAACATGGCAGGGATGGCTTTGTTGAATTCAGGATAGCCGGTTCGTACCTTAGCTTAGCTCACAGTCATGTTGCGGTTGCGGTGACAGCTGATGCTCCTCGGTACCCACCTGTTCTCCTGGTCAGGGAGGGGTGGCCCCTGGCACGATGGCCCCCGCGACCAATGAACATTTAAAAAAGCCAGTCCTCTTTAGAGATGTTGTCTCGGTTTATCACAGACGCCGATCCTTCTTTCAGACTGGTGAGGCTCGTTTTCAGAAGTCGCTCCGTCTTGTGAAAGCGACGCTCTCCTGACATTGAGCCGCCGGGAGGAGAGATTGGTTCGTTCCTAGATTTGATTTGTTTTCCTGACCTCATCTGAGGTTGAGGTAGAAAAGGCTTTGTTCTAAAACCAGGTTCAGATATTCACTTCCTCTCAGACAGACAAAACGAACAGGTTTTTCGTCGACCTCAACCTGGGTTGAACTCGGAAAGTTACAAACGTACGCTTCTCTTCCTCGACACACCCCGTTCTCGAAAACGTGCACCCCCTTTCCCCCTTCTGAAAGGAATTTTTTGGCCTGTTACATAAAAGAAAAAAACGACAGAATAATGCCAAAGCAAGCCAAAAAGTGAGTATTATGCGATTAAGATCAGCTCATCTAAACCATTGCAATCCTCATTAAAGCATTTTTTATCTTTAGGGATAATCAGACGGTTCAGATTAAGTTTTAATCCAGAGCGTTACTTACACAGTTGTGTTGGCCGAGCGGTTAGCTCTCGTAGGCCGCTGCGTCAGGGCCGGGATTAAGATGGTGTAAATTTGTACAGGAACATTCATCATTTCTGGATCAGCCCTGATGCATTATATCGGAATGTATCATGAAAATCTCGTCCTGTCGCACTACATAGTACAGCTGGGAACTGATGGAACGTGGATTTCTTTTTTTCGCATTTAGGAAAAATCATTTTAGGCCGGTGCTAAATTACGACGGCCTCGCGTTTTTTTTTATTCCTCGTTGGCGAACGGCTAATCGTGGGGCGCTGTCCTCGGCGTGAAAGGAACCCAGAGGCTGGGGGGGGGCGTGGCCTTTCGGCTTGTCGCTCTTCCCGCTTCTCCCGAGTTCACTTCCTGCTTTGATGTGCGCTCTCTTGCCGTCCCCAAACCTCCAGCCCTCGTCCTATTGGCTGTGTCTTTGGAAGTCCAGGAACAGCTTGTCCGAAACCCGTCTTAATAGGAAGTCATGTGAACAGTCGGTTTGGGCGTCTGGTTACTACTCAGAAGTTCCCTGGTTTGAACCCCGGCTATGTCAACATGACAGCCTTGGACAAGGCACTTCACCCTACTTGCCTCAGAGGGGAATGTCTCTGTACTTGCTGTAAGTCACTCTGGATAAGAGCGTCTGCTGAATGGCTAACTGGAAATGTAATTGCTCCCCTTCTCCCTCGGCTGAATCATTGAAAGGTACACCTGCGTCTCGGACAGTCTGTGACCAATCCATGCAACTTAACAGAAGACCTGCCAGTCTATAGCTTGGTATCCCTGGTCCTTCAAGCCAACTCCCTCCATCCACCAAGCCCTTTCACCGTAGAGCCCCCCGATGAAGAGAATAAAAGCCTGGGTGTTTTTTTATTTTTTACGTTCTTTTTGACCGGTGAACATGCCTCCGTAGTAGCTGCTGTATCTGGGTCAGTTTCAGATCGGAGGGGGTTGTCATTGAACAGGACGCGGCTCGGAGAGGAGCCGCTCATTACGCGCGTCTATTTCAGTCTCCACGGCTCCCAGTGGGTCTCGCAGTAAAACATTATAGTTTACATTCCCCGTTCCACTTGGAGTAGCCTCGAAGCCCCGCCCCCTATTAAGGGGTTGTTTGAAGGTTCAGCCAATCGTCAGCACCAGCCACAGGAAGAGGAGGAGGAGAAGGGGGGGAGGAGGGGGAGGAGGGGCGGGGTTGACGGGAGCAAAGTGTGTATTTTTGCTGACTAATCTCTGACTGCCATTGTAGGCAGAGCTGGAAGCCGCGAAGAGGGGTTGGAGCCAGCCGACTTGTCAGAGCGTGGGTGTGTGTGTGTGGTGTGTGTGTGTGTGTGTGGATTTGGCAGCGGCACCGTGCCCTGGGAGGCATTGTAGTGAAAGGGGAGCCCCCTGAAACGGACGGGGGGGGAGAGCGGCGTCATGACCAGAACGCGCCCGGGGGTGGGGTGGGGTGGGTTGGGGGGGTTGGGAGCGGGGGAGGGGGGGGAGGAAACCGCAAAAGCCAGCCATGCTCTTTCTTCTTGTCTGGTCTGACACCATGTTCCCCTTGTTCCAACCAGTTTTCACTGGAGCTCTTCCAATGGAGCAGGGGGAACCCCCTCCCCCCCCCCCACCTCTCCCCTCACTCCCCTCTCCCTGTCTCCTTCTCCCTCCCTCTTTCCCCATTCTGCTGGCTCGGCCCATGTCTGCCTTTATTAAGAGCGACGGCTGTTGAAATGGCAAAGCCGCATGTTAAGGGGAATACAAATTCTTGAAAATAAACCCCCATGTTTCTCTCCTTCCTTCCTTCCTTCCTTCCTTCCTTCCTTCCTTCCTTCCTTCCAGCAGCCTTCCCAGCTGTGCTCTCTCTCCCTCAGCACCTCGTCCCCCGCCGTCCGTCAGCGGTTCAACGATCACTGTCGGCCACGTTAAACTAAAGACGCTTGATGAGGGAGTTGAAGTCTGGCCCAAGGTGTTCTCAAGTGGGCCGACGACGGTCTTTTTGACGTTCTTAGCGGGGGGGGGAAATGGCGTTCTTCACAACCCGCCCACACAAAAGGGCAATTTCCACCTGCGTGTCATCGCGTCCGAGCGTTTAAACTAAGCTAAACTAAGTTCTCACGTCCCTGTTTCTTTCATCTCCAATTTTTTTCGCTCTCGTCTCTGTCTCTCTCGGTCTCGTCTTCCATGTAGCTCTGCCAACATGGTGCCCTGCGCCATCTGGCTTCACTTTGCACTCATTTTGCAATGACGCGCGTCCATTTCAAGCAGCTTTTTCAGGCTACTGTTCCTGAAGCTGCGCTTCAGGTCCCATCTCGAACGGGTGGGGATGGGAAAATGTTTGGTCGTACCCACAGGGCATTTGCCAGGCTGGTGCGGGATCTCACGTGTTTTTATTTCATTTTTTCTTGCCCCGGCCGCGTACTCCCCGCAGTGTGGAGGGGGGGGGGGGGGGGGGGGGGCGTTTTTTAGTCAGCCGGTCGTTCCTCCAAAGATCGGCATGTCATTTGAATAATTAACCAACCAAATGAAAGGGCTAGGTCGGTGGGGATAGGTTTGGTTGAAAATGGCCACAGTAGCATTCTGTTCGCATGATGAATAGTTAAAACGCCTTAGCTAGCACAGTCTGGAGGCTCAGCACATTTCATGCATTATTAAGCTAATGAGAGCTGAGGTGTTCTTGCGCTCCTCTCCTTCTTCGTTAAATTGCCTGTCTCTCTCTCTCTCTCTCTCTAACTCTCGCTCTTTCTTTCTCTGTCTTTCTCCAAATGTTTCTATCGCTCCCCGTGACTGAAAGCAGAAGAGAAAAGCGCGCTGTGCTTTCATATTTCAAACACACTTAGAACATATTGAGGTTGACCTTTGACCCGCCCAAACTGAAAAGCGCACTTTTCAATATGTCTCCTTGGCTTGGCACAAGCTTCAAAATGGTGGTGGGGGCGGGGGCCTTTGTGTCATCATTCAGTGCTTTGTGCCATCATTCAGTGGCGCACCTGCGTTGAGTTTCTCTCACGCGCCAGGGCTGTAGGGCTCAAGGGTTTGATCGTGTGGAAACTCACGTCAGCATGTTTAAAGGCGTTGTGCTAACGTGCACCGGAGAGAGAGAGGGAGAGAGAGAGGGAGGGAGGGAGAGAGGGAGAGAGAGAGGGAGAGAGGGAGAGAGGGAGAGATGGAGAGATGGAGGAGAGGAGAACAACTGCGAGAGAGCAGGAGAAATTCCTACCCTAAACACAGTCCAAATCACATGAAGGTGCAAAAGTCATCTGGGTAGGGATAGCGGTTTTGTGGGAGACTAAATTTAGACACACGCTCTCACACACACACACACACACACACACACACACACACACACACACACACACACACACACACACACACACACACACACACACACAGGGCCTGAATCAGCATGCCAGGCTGGTCATTTTCCATGCGGGAACAGCAATGACATTTAGCTGACAAATGTTTTTTTTTTTTTTTTCTTTTTTTTTCATCTTGCTCTTCCCTCCCTCATATGTGTGTCGTCGTTCCCCCCCCCCCCCCCCCCCCCCCCACATACACCCCTCCGTTTCTGTGTGAATTTCGGCGCCGTGGTAAATTGACATCCGAGAGTATTATGATTAGCCACTGAGGTAATTTCAGGAAGGTTCAGTGGAGAGTCTGGGAGAGACAAGGCCTTCATGAAAGGTTTGGAGGGAGAGAGCAGAGAGAGGCTGGGCTGTGTGTGTGTGTGTGTGTGTGTGTGTGTGTGCGTGCGTGTGTGCGCGTGCACGCTATACACATGTACGCACACAATGACACACTCGTTGCTGTTCTCACCCCTCAATACTGGAATGGAAAGACAAAAGGAACAAACCTCGAAAGCTCGAAGGCGGTACCGTTTTGAGCAGTGCCCTGTGATAAACGTCCGGTCTTTGCACCGAACAATAACAAACAGAGGAATTTTTTTCCACTGCATTTTAGCTTGCCAATATTTGGCACGTGTGTCGATATCTCCGGTTGATTTATCGGCATGTTAGCGGGTGCGGGGGGGGGTGGGGGGTGGGGGGGGGTCTTACCCCCATCCAAAGCTTCCAGCTAGCACCCCTTCTCCGCACGAATTCCCCAGATAAATTCCACAGCACGTCTCCCCCACACCCCACCCCCCCTCCCCTTTCAACCTCCGCCTCCTCCCCCCCGCCTCCCTACAGGGCCAGGGGGGAGGCAGCACATTGGCTGATTGATTACCTGTTGGATCCCATTTCCGTGGCGAGAGGAGATGTGCGCCGTAGCTAACAGCCACCCCCCCCGGGCCCCCCGCTCCCCCCTCCTCGCCCCCCTCCAGCCTATCGCCTCCCATCCGCCAGGCAACTTCCCAATCCATTTGCTAGCGTGAGGACAGCTCCCCAGTCCTAACAACAAAACGCAACACCACAGCTCCCTGTCTCCCCCCTTAAACCTAACCCAATCTGGGACACACACACACACACACACACACACACACCCTGGTTCACAATCAGACGACCAAAACAAAATTGGGAGTTGCACCTGCGCTGTGCTAGAGGTTGGGTTTAGTTGAACCAGGCTTGAAATTGCTTTGTTGAGCTCGCGGGATGGGGCGTATCAACGGAGGGTAGAGCCTTCAAAATGGCCACCAGGTGAGGGGGGGGGGGACCTTGTATCGACGGAGGGTAAAGGCTTTCAAAATGGCCACCAGGTGAGGGGGGGGGGACCTTGTATCGACGGAGGGTAAAGGCTTTCAAATGGCCACCAGGTGGGAGCTGAAGCGAAATATGAGTAGCAAGGTGCCCTCGGACCACCTCCATCGCTGAAAATGTAAGGCTCCTTTTGAGCATCAAGGGTTTGGCAGTTGGGATTTTCCTGGGTCTGTGTTCTTACCCTGTGTGCTACGTTACATAAACTGATACTAGGGTGAAGTGCATGAAGAGGATCCAGCCTTGATTATCACCCCATCCCCCCCCCCCCCCCCCCCCCCCCCCCCCCACCTTGGTTTTGGTTTCTGCAGGATACACACAGGTGCAGTCTGGGCAGTTGTTTAGCTCAGTGGAGGGTATCCGTTACTGGGCAGAAGTAGATCTACCCCCGAGTCCTTGTTTTGTACACAACTCCCCCTCGCAGCCTGTCAAAGGCTTTGAACAATATCAGTTGGTTTTTCCCGGCCCTCGAGGCCTGTATCAAGGCGCCACTAAGGAAAATCCGATCGACCCCCGTTTTCAACGTCCACCATTTGTTTTACGTTTACGAAATATACCTGAAGAACGTTCTAGCCTAATGCGGAGCGTGGCCTTGACAAGCTTTGGGAAATGCTATGTGCTTGGTGTTTGATGGAGGGGGCTTACTATCATAACGAGTGGCTTTTCAGGCCGAGTGCACGGGAGAAATAATGCTGGTTTGATTGGCACAAGCCTCCCAGTGACAGCGTTGCGTTATTGATGTCTTCCGGAAGAGCGGGCTGTGTGCAGCGCCTGAAGTGTTCCTTGTGTCCTCCCCGGCTATCTGTTAGCCAGGCGGCACAGCCGCTATGATAACAACTGCCTGGTCCTTTTATCTACTCTTTGTCTCGCTAGTTCTCTTGCTGTCTGGCTAGTTCTCTCGTTCTCTTTTCTTTCTCTCTGTCTTTCTTAGTGTCTCTCTCTCTCTCCTTTCTCTCCCTCTCTCTCTCTTGCTCTCCCTATCTCTCTCTCCCTTTCTCTCTCTCTTCTTTCTCGCTCTCTCCCTTTTCTGTCTCTCCCTCTTTCTCTGTCTCTCCCTCTTTCTCTGTCTCTCCCTCTGTCTCTCCCTCTTTCTCTTCGCTCTCTCTCTCGTGTCCTCCCCCATGAATCTCAGGGCAGGCATACGCCAGACACACTATGGAGAGAGAGAGAGAGAGAGAGAGAGGGGCTGTTTTCATAGATAAGGGGAGGAGTGGGCCGAGCAGAGGTGTTCAGTCAGGGGCTGACAGGTCCTCCGGGCCTCCCTCCCTGCCCCCAGCCCAACCCCCCTAGTCTGAGGGGCGCAGCTTGTTTTCGGCCAAATGTTTAGGGGAGAAGCGAGCACTGAAGGAGAAGTGGATGTGCACCTTCTGGGGATGTCTGCTCGAGTGTGTTTAGCTGTGTGTGTGTGTGTGTCTGTCTGTGTGTTAGGTGGATGCAGTGGATATGAGACACGCGCACACACTCTCCTTTGTTGAGTATTATCTGATATTGCCGGGGCTGGTCCCTATACATCTTTTAGTGCTGGCAGTGGCCCCAGCTCTCTGTCTGTCTCTCCCTCTCTCCAGCTCTCTCTCCAGCACTCCCTCTTTCTCTCCATTTCTCGCTCCCTGTCCCTCCCTCCCTCTCCCTCTCCTCTCCCTCTCTCTCTCTCTCTCTCTCTCTCTCTCTCTCTCTCTCTCTCTCTCTCTCTCTCTCTCTCTCTCTCTCTCTCTCTCCCCAGCTCTCTCCCTCCCTCTCTCTCTCTCTCGCTCTCTGGTTAGGGAAGCTCCACGCCGGCCGATAAGAGAGCTCATCTCAGCCAGTCAGCCGGAATAACACTTCAACCTCTGGTGGACGGAGCGGAGAGAGAGGTTTAAGCCCACTAATCTGGCCAGCGCCCCGCATCCAGCGCCATAATTAGCCAGCTGAACGCTCAGAGCTCCACTCTAGCCCTGCAAATGGATGTTTTCTCTCCCCTCCCCACTCCCCCACCCCTTCTTTTTTCCTCTCCTCCTCGTTTTTCTTTTTTTTGTGTGTGTGTGTGTGTGTGTGTGTGGGGGGGGGGGGGTTGTCCAAAATGGATGTCGCGAGCAGGCCGCTGTCGGTGCAGTGCTAATGGGTTTTCCATTTTGTTTAACGTTTTTTTTTAAATCCTCCAATTTGTAGGCTGTTTCTGCGTTAAGCAGGGGGAAGTTGAACTTGACCTTGACCGTGACTGGTTGCGCCGGTTGGTCGACGCAGTTCCATCGACCTCTCAATAACCCGACCCCTTTGGGCCCACCCGCTCCCCTCTCCGTCCCTCCTGCCTGTTTACTCCCCAGGCCTTATCTGGATGCAATTAATCAGTGCATGCGGGAGCATGTCAGCAAGTGCCTATTCTGGTGTGCGTGTATGTGTGTGCGGGGGGGGGGGGGGGGGGGGGGGTTACACCTTTTTGCCGCCAACAGGTCTCACCTTTTGTTCTCTCGCACGTGATCCGCCACCTTATCGCCACGGTGACACAGGATGTCAAGCTGTGCATGCGTCTTCAGTCAATCACAGACTCGCCTGATCCTGCCAACAAAACAAAAACGTTCCCGGGCACGATTTAGAATCCTAAAACACACACACACACAGACTCGACACACAAACACACACAGTCGATGCCAGTGCCAATACTGTATGTCTACTACAGAGAGCTTCAGGAGCAGGGGGGAAGGGAGTGATGCCGACACACACACACACACACTCGATCTTAAGGCTCTCGTTGACTCACTCTCGCAAACAAGCGTGCACGAACACAGACCGGATGATTTGACACCTCCCTTTTCGAGGAGTGTAGCTGCGGTCAGCCACATCACAGAGGAGGAAGCTACAAGACGCAACACAGCCCAGCGCTGGGACCGAGCCCTTCCACATTACACTGTGACCTTCTCCCAAGACGCTCTCTCATCTTCAGTGACAGGAGGAGTTCTTTTAATCAGGCCTTATTTGAGTCAAGAACCAGACAAACTTGCTAATATCAAACGTTTTCCTGTCCTGGTAAACTAAAGCCTTGTCAACAGACATTCTGTAAAAAAAAAAAAAAAAAAAAAAAAGGTTATCTTCCATGCTCTTTGAGTTGTCAGATAGATGAATGATGGAATTGTGTTTGTGTTGGTTGAGTGTGTGTTTGTGGGGCTTGGGGGTGGGGGTGGAGAGGGGGGATCCTGCGGATGATATCCCACGTTCAGCTTCGACTAGAAGGTGGTGTTTTCTGAGATAACCAGGGGCCTTTGCTACAACTAAGGAGTCGCTTTCAGAAGAAGAAGCGATCTGCAGAATGTGTATGTGAGAGAGAGAGAGAGAGAGAGAGAGAGAGAGAGAGAGAGTGTGTGTGTGTGTGTGTGTGTGTGTGTGTGTGTGTGTGTGTGTGTGTGTGTGTGTGTGTGTGTGTGTGTGTGAGTCAAGGCTGGGCATCTTTCATCCCTCCCTTCTCGACTTCTAAACCATGTCTGCTTTTAACAATCACTCGTTCATCTCTCTCTCTTCCCCTCCCTCCCTCCCTCCATCCATCCCCCCCCCCCCGTCTCGCTGGGCCAGGGGGGCTAATGTAATCATATGATTACATAATTAACCCAGCTGTCTCATTAAAGAAAATCAACTGGAATTGGGGCATAATTAGTCATACAGCAATTAGTAGTGTCGATGCCGGGCACTGATGAGCAAGGACGCACACGACGCATGCACACGCGTAGTTGGGGGGTGCGTGCGTGTTGGTGAGTGTGTAAGGTTGGCGTGCCCACCACTGCCCCCACCCCCTCTCCCAACCACCTCCTGGCCCTGATCTCTCCGGCCCCACTCGCACCTCAAGCCCTCCCTTAAACCTGGCCACCCCCTTCCCGACCTCTGCCCCCTCCCTGTTGACAACCTCCTCACCCCCTCCCCTCCCCCTTCCGCACTCCTAGTACGATCGGGGATCGCGGAGATTGACAGGAGAGAACGGGCCTCCCGTCGCTATTAACGGAAGGGCGTGTGTCATGTTCTGTTCCGCTTCCCGTTTGCTCTCAGGATGCGAGACGGCGCTCGTCTCCGAACCTCGTATCCCCCCGCCCCCCCCCCCCCCTCCGCCGCCTGCTCCAAAGACCCCCCCCCCCCCCATCTCCCCCGCGGTGAACTTAGGAACGTTGTCCCCGCGCTGGCGCGCTGACTTGACGCCCTCCGCCTCGCGTTCTTCGTCTGTTCTTCTCCTCCTGTTCCCTCGCTCTCCCGCTCCCCTCCGCTCCCCACTTGCAGTCCTGCTTTCTTCCCTGTGAGTTCTCCTGCTCTGCCTTCTCCCTCCCTCTCTCCCCCCTCGCCTTCCCTCCTTTCCTTTGTCTGCTTGCTCACGTGACCCTGTGTGTGTGTGTGTGCGTGTGCGTGTGTGTGCGTGTGCGCCAGCGCTGTCTCAGCACTCCGGCTCGTTGCTGTGCGAATGGGGCCAGCTAAACATAGCCTTTCTGCTCCACCACCCCAACACACACACACACACACGGCTCATCATCAGCCTTTGCGTGACTCGCTGCTGCCATTCACGGTCCCAGCCAGGCAAAGGGACACCAAAGCTAACCGTACACCTTAACCACTAAGCTGCTGCCTGCATTGTCCCAGCTACATAACAGGTTTCAACCCTTTTTCTGCTGCCAGGAAAGAGGAGGGATTCTCATGTGTTTGTGTATCCAGATGAAAATAAATGGGCCCCCTATCTGACTTTGTCTTTCACCTGCTCCCTTTCTCTTTCTGTTCTTCCTCGTCTTCCTTTTTCTTCTCTGCCTCCTCCTCTTTCTCTTCTACCCTTTTCTCCTCCTCTTCCTCCGATTTCTCTTCCCCTTCCTTATCTTCCCCTCCTCTTTCTCCTTCTCTTCTTCCTCTTCCTTCTCTTCTTCCTCCTCCTCATCTTCCTCCGTCTCTTCCTCGCCTTCCTCCTCTTCCTCTTTCTCTTCTACCTTTTCCTCCTCTTCCTCGTCTTCCCCCTCCTCTTCCTCCTCATCTTCCTCCTCCTTCTCTTCCTCCCCCTCCTCAGATCCAGTCCCAGCTCTGGAAGCTGCCCAGCAGCTGCAGCTGAAGGTCCAGAAGATGCACGACATCGAGACGGAGAACCAGACGCTGCGTGAGACGCTAGAGGGCTACACCAAGGAGATCGCCGAGGTCAAGAACCACGGTGAGCTCCCCCCATCTTCCAGCCGTCGCTTCTCACCACGTTTAGGATCCTCGGACAACCAAAGTTCCCCCAATAATATATACTATTATCCCATCCGTGTTTTTAGGGGCCTTAAGACTGAACTTGGCTGACTTGACTCAGACTTTGCTAGGACGGTGTAAAAGTCCCAGAGACGTGTGGGAAATGAGGCCAGTGTTGGGCATCTGAAACAGCCAGAGAGGTTTCATAAGCCTCACGTGGACATGATGACTTTATCACCTGGAGGGTTTTTCCCCCATCG